>FR997797.1:17083285-17727000 GCA_905475355.2 Clostera curtula | reverse complement strand
AATGGTTTTAAATCCTTGGGGTGAATTCCTCGGGTTCTTCTTCAACTCCATACTTCAAATAACGAACATCCATAATGATTCTGATTATGAAACACCCAGGCCGGCAAACATAACAGACGGACGTAAAATAACAGCGAACGAACAATATTAAATTATATCTACTACATATGAACCGAACGTTGACTTCTCTCACCAGGGCCTCTTGGATAGACCAAGATACCTACATTCCGACTTAACACTAATAAAAACAATATATCAGTATTTCGTTGACGATTGTAAATGCTACAATTACTTGAAGGAGTAAAAGATGATGTTACGGTAATATATTGTATAACAATGACTCCGTATTTGTGCATAAAATATTCAGTCATTTATTAACGTTTATCTATAGCAGTTCAGCTTAGGTTTCGTTCTTGGATCATATGAGGGTATTTTAAAGGGATATATTAATGTCGTTTTAGTATTTAGCCTATCCTTGAAACTACGCGTAATTGATACATGATGAGTTATATTGTCATAGTAAATATTTGCCCACTTGGAGACGGGTTTAGAATACAAAGCATCACCACCCCATTCCATCCTGAGGGTGTATTATGAGCCGGCAAAAGGTAATGTTATGGCCGAAAACCTAGCCGTAAGAGAAGGAAAATTTGAAACGGAAACCTGGAAAACCCGACTGGCCAGCGTGGCACAGTAGGCTAATTATCTAGTAGTAGTATATATTTAAAGTATAACAGTAAATAATAAATAAATATCCTTGGACATTTCACACAACGCCATCTCGTCCCAAGCTAAGCAACTTAATGCTTGTGTTATGGTAACGAGATGGATGATAAACTACTTATATACATTTTTTTTGTAAATACATACATATTATATATATAAAACACCCAGACCCGGAACAAATACTTGTAGGTCGTACAAATATTTCTTCCGTGCGGGAATCGAACCCACGACATGATGCGTAGCAGTCGATCGCTCAACCACTGCGCCAACCGTAGTCTTGTGTTGCTCAACTGTCTTAGATTATTTACATGGAACTCATGAAAAAATTATATTGCACTCCGTCGTCCGGACGAGTTATTTTTACGATAAAATTATTGCTATTGCAGATGTACTGTAGCGTTGGTAGGCTACGTGATAAATTTTAAGAACACAAAATTAAAACCACTTAATAATACATTTCTTCTGGTTTTTTTTAAACGAATCCCCTGCACTATCACTGGGTCAGTTTATAAACATGTAATTCACGAAAACAAATGACACCCAGACTCAGAGCAAGTGCCTCTGGTTTAGACAAAGACACTTGCCCGACCCCGGAATCGAACCCGGACCCGTTAATCCAAAGGCGGCACTTCTAACCCCTAGACCAACGAGGCAATCGGACCTCCTTCCAGTTCATTCGTGGAGAAGGTCTAACTAGGTCAATTATGAGTCGAGATGATGATGATGACATTTGATGCCCGACAAGTGGGCGATGGTGATTTTATTAAAATTCATGAACACAAATTACACCTAGACTCCGAGCAACTGTCTCTGGTTTAGTTAGACAAAGACATTGCCCGACCCCGGAATCGACCCCGAGACCCGTTGATCCAAAGGCGGCACATCTGAGATCTAGACCAACGAGGCAGTCAAATAAAAACTTCTTGGCAGCCTTACGTTACACAAACTTTGTAGACTATAATTTTGTGAATGGGGTGGCAACACAAAGTATTTAAAATTCATCACCACAAGGAATACGGATTATAAAATTCTACGGAGTACTTTATTACTTTCTTAAGCCAATGCATAACAACATAAACTCTTGATGTCTTGATAAAACATTGTTCACTGAATTTTGATGTTCATCAGAGAGATCAGATCGGAGAAACAGATGCCTAAGCCACTCATATTTTATTCATCGATCGTTTGAACCGCTTTTTACGGAGTTTCCGACGATAATCTGACGCGCACCCCAAATTGTGAAAAGATGCGAGCGTGTAAGAATATTTTGGACAATCACAAATGAATGGTGGTCAAAGTACTAGTATACATATTATCGATATTAGATTTTATTTACACGTAAGTTTTCAATACGCAAGAGGCAGGTCACCTAGCCGCAAGAGAAGGAAAACTGGACACAAACCCTGTGCCAATCCGGCCAGCGTGGGACGGTAGGCCAATTACCTTCCATGTAATTGGAGGAGTAGTGGGTCATTTATGGCCTGAGTTTAGAATGCCTCAGGCCACTGCTATTTGACGGATTTCATTCGTTCATTCATTTCATAGGCGTTCCTATCATCGTCTCTTACGCCACCCTCAAGACAGAAAGCGTGGGCGACACTATTGTTTTATATCCACAATTACGCCTTATAGACAACTTACTGTAATATAATTTGAAAACGCTTAACTAAACATATACATTCAGTCAAGAAAGTGTTGGGAATGAATGATTTGTATATGGTTCCAATTTCAATTGTTTGTATTTTTTTTTGTTCTTAGATTGATTTTCCTTTTCGGCGCGAAGTTTGAGTCAACAAATATCATCAAGCGACCACCATATTCCCCAGATATGGCTTCAACCGACTTCTTTCTTTTTCCTAAACTCTAATTACCAGTCGTGGCGCCCGTTTTCAATCGGTAGAAGACATGAGAATTCGCGGCGAGAACTGAACTAAATTCCTGAAAAACAGAAATTTGATTGCTGCAGAAAATTGATTGCATAAGTATATCTTTTCATAGGGAGCATACATTGACGGTGATAAAAATAGTTTTGGATGAATAACAAACATATCGTGCATTATTGATCTGTTCCCGGTACTTTCTTGACAGAAAAGTACAGCTATATTCGGGCTCATGATTGTGACTTGACAATGCAACATCGCTGAAGTGCGGTGAGTTCCCGCCTGTCGAACTGTCGAAAACTTTCGGAGCACAAGATTTATGCGAATTCCATTGGGAATGCGTAACCTATAACAGTTAACAGATGTTTTTAGGGTCACGTGTCCAAGGATATTTATTATTATTATTATATTATTCCGTATTGGTCCGCGAGGCGACGGATTTAGGATACATAGCGTCACAACCCCATTCTATCCTGAGATTGTCGTAAGAGATGACAAAACGTCGACAAGACAAGGTCGAAAACCTAACAGCAAGAGATGGAAAACTTGGCACGACGCCCTATTGGCATAGCCACGTCTGGCCAGTGTGGCACAGTACGCTAATTGCCCTCCATGTAATGGGAGAACGCCCAACTCAGCAGTGGGTCATGTGCGTGCTGAGTATGTATTTTATTGTATTGTATGTATTTACGCCCCTAACCAAAATTTATTTGAAGGAAAGGAACAATTTTGGTTTTGTTAATAAACCTTCGTAGACTCACGCACAACAGAAGAACTTGCTAAGCCCCGCTGCACATGCTCACACTCGCATTGGCTGTCACGCGCCGCGTGCCAGGCGCAGTACCAAACTCCGCATGTACGCGTGTGCGACGACACGTGAGAGCAAATGCGGAGCTTGGTACTGCGCCATAGGTTTTAAATACTGCCACTCGCACGCGGCTCGTGACCGCCAATGCGAGTCTGAGCATGTGCGGCGGGCCAAACGATCATCACATGAACATATTGCATTTGAGTTTAGGATTATTTAAAGGACATACTTACAGACAAAATATGATTGACGTGAAATATTTTTTGTCTTTAAATAAATCTTTTATTAAGTATACCATGTTATAAAAACACATAAATAACATGTAGTTCAGATTAAGACAAATATTCTTAAAGTATTTACTATTTAAAATCTTTCCAGTATTTTGCAGGCGTCTCAATTGATTAAGATTCCGACATTCAAACGCATTCCTAAATCCGGTTGATGGTCCAAAAATACTTGAAGATGTATTTCAGTAAATTAATTTTTAAATGTCCGTGTATTGACGGATTTAGAATACACAAGGTCATCAACCCATGCCATTCTGAGAGACTCGTAAGAGGCGACTAAAGGGACGAAAGTGACAGATCACATAGCCGCAAGAGAACGAAATCTGGATGATACAAACCCTATGCTAACCCGTCTTGCCGGCGTGGTACAGTAGGCTAATTCCCCTCCATGAATTTGGAGGAGGCCTGACTCAGCAGTGAGTGTAGGTAGAGTTTTTTTTGTTGGGGTGGAGTAACTAGTATAGAGATTAGAATGGTAGCAAACTATTTCTTGCTAGACTTTGGAAGTTTGACGGCATGAGAGTGATGATGGAAGACTATACTAGAGAAATAGGCATATCCAGTTTTTTTCGGTTCGGGCCCACGTTTTTTTCTCAGTGACAGATTAGTGCAGTGCTGTATCTTAGTGAATTTGTGAATGTGACTTGTACAAGTTAATTCCCAACCAAAGAGCAGTTGAATAACAAAGAGCTACCGAGTCTAGCACTCGATTATTCAAAATTATTAGAATAGAGGTAAATTTAATTTATCTGATAATAGCAACAAGAGAGTGAATCCCATTCCCATTGCAGAGTGGGGCTTCCTCCAGTTACATGGAGGGTAATTAGCCTACTGTGCCTCGCTGGCCAGACGGGTTGGGCACAGGGTTTCGTTTCAAATATTCCTTCTCTTGCGGCTAGGATTTCGGCCATGTCATTTCCTTTTGTCGGCTCTTACTACACCCTCAGGATGGAATGGGGTGGTGACACTATGTATTCTTAATCCATCACCACACGGCCAAGACAGTGAATATTAGATACGAAATATAATACCATATGGTTAGTGTAACATTCGTTTCGTTTCGATTCGTTTCGTTTCAGCCCATAAATGACCCACTACTGAGTCGGGCCTCCTCCAAATTAATGGAGGGAAATATGTATATAGTGTAACATAGTAGGCGGGAATTTAAAATTCGGCAACGCCCTCGGTTTTGAAGAATTGCCTATTCATAAAAGTTCAGGAATATATCAAGAAGTTGTCTTTATGAAAAAGAAACACAGGAAAGTGTGTTCCTTAACTTTTTGTACGAAAGTTCGCTATGGAAGCCATGATCCGCATCGTCTGTCAAACTATTCGGTAACTCCCGACCGCCATTCAATACTTTTATCTATATCTTTGGAGAAATAACTCAATGTACATTGAAGCCTTTGAGTTTCATTTCATCTCTGAAATAAAGAAATCGTTTTCCGACGTGTTTTCAAATTGTTCTTGTTGTGCGTGATACTTTTTTTAAACCGACGGCTCTATAAAGATTTTATGGGTGGTCTTGGAGTTTATACTTTTGCACTCTTATTCAGTTGTATAAACTGTTGTCAAATACGATATCTTATCGTATATCTTTAAATGAGCAATTCTTGTATATACGATTTTCATGAAATTTAGTATATAGGGGGCGATAAATCGATCTAGCTAGGAATCATTTTTAGAAAATGTCATTTTATTCGGGTTTCGGGGGCGATAAATCGATCTAGCTAGGAATCCTGACATCTATTGGCGAATAATAATACTACTTTTTTGTCAGCACAACAGCAGATGGCGTTGTCAAGTAACACAAAGTCAATGAGTGTTTGAGTAATTCGTACATAAATATAATTTCCAAAAAACACAATTTATAAAAAAAAATACCGAGCAAATCTCGGTCATCCAGATATTTTTTTATAAAATGATGTCTACCATCTAAGTTGTATTCTTTCCAATTAAAATTTATTATTTTTTTGGTTTAAATAAAGTTTGATTTATTCAATCAATGAATTAAATGACCGTGTGGTGATGGATTAAGAATACACAGTGTCACCACCCTATTCCATCCTGAGGGTGTCGTAAGAGCCGACAGAAGGAAATGACAAGGCCGTAAATCTAGCTGCAAGAGAAGGAAAAGTTAATACAAAACTCTGTGCCAACCCGTTTGGCCAGCGTGGCACAGTAGGCTAATTACCCTCCATGTAAGTGGGGGGAGGCCCGACTCAACGGTGGGTCATCTATAGGCTGAGTAGTAGTAGAATCATCATCATAATTTCAGTTATAAGACGTCCACTGCTGGACATATGCCTCCCCCAAGGACCTCCACAAAGTAGTAGTACCTATTAGTAAATGACTATGGCGGATCGTGTTATTTTAAAGTCACCATTCATTCAATTACATATTTTTATGTCGCCGTGTGTAAGACTGTGCAGAATTCTTAATCTTCTTAATTGAGCATACAGAATTTAGATAAATAGATGTATATTTAGATATAAGATACAATTACATTAAATACTGTAAAAGGGGTTTTCCCCTACAATAAAGGATGGGCCAATCTCTAACTTTTGTAACATATTAAACATTAACAAAAAAGCTATATGTTTGTTCTTAAAAAAAAGTATGGAAATGTCAAAATTTTTGTAAAAACTTGAGAAATTATCATTAATACCCGCCTTCAAAAGGTTTTCCAAAGGGAAAAATAAATGTTCATTTATATCGAAAACGCGTTCAAAGAAAACATTCCTACCGAACGATATTGGCGGCTGCGATTCGCAGCATCAAAGGGAAATAAATAACAACCTTTAATTTACCAGCTTTAGTTAAAAAAGTTCAATTTTTTTGAAAATAATAGTTTGAGTACCTACTCGATTATTCCCGTAAAAGTAATTGATAATGCCACTTGGTATTTTATGACGACCGCCGTAAAATGTTATTAAAAATAAAATAAATTCACCAACCTTTTACAAGGTTGGTTATTCCATTTTAACCTATGTGTTAGTTAGTCTTTAAAATAAATAAAAATATCTCATCGCGTTTTGTAAGTGGAAGATATACTAAAAAAACGACCATCGAGGGAGGCAATTCCACGACAAACATCATGCTGATTGGTAAAGCAACATACATACACACATACATACATTTTCCATCTGTTCATGTAAAAAGAAATACAAAATCACGTTTCTGTAAAAATGTTTTGAAATGTATCCATCAACTACCGCGACGTTTGCGGAATCATAAAACACGGCAGTTGAATTGTTTCAGTGTCACGTGTGCATAGTGTAACAAAAATTCTACATCTTAAAATATAAAAATGAATCGCAAAATGTGTTGGTAACCGCATAACTCAACAACGCCTGGACCAATTTGGCCAATTTTTTTTTTAAATGTTCGTTGTAGTTCAAGGATGGTTTTTACGGCGAGAAAAAATCGAATAATTGCCGGAAAACCCCTAAAACAGCCTTTTTCTTTTTCCCATACAAACGTTTTCTAACTAAAATGTAGAGACAATTTGAGCTTTATTGCTATTGTATAAAGTTCATATTAAATGACAACCACTCACTGTTGTCTAAGCAATGTAGGTGTGTTCCTAACGTCAAAGAGTCAATTTTTTTGACAGGACGAAGTCTGTCGGGTCCGCTAGTTATATCTAAAATCTACTACGAGTAATCAGCTCATGAATCACTGCTGAGTCGGGCCTCCTCCAATTGCATGGGGGTAATTGCCTATTGTGCGTCTTTTGTATCAAATTTGTTGTATCAATTTTTCCTTGCCTTTTGTCAGCTCTTACGACACCCTCAGGATGGAATGGCATGGTGACACTATGTATTGAATCCGTTACCACACGGACAAGTCGCCCACATAGTGGTTTTCCGACTACCGTAACCAGGTACTCGGTCCACCGTGTGGGACGTCTAATCTCTATATATAAAAATGAATCGCTGTTCGTTAGTCTCGCTAAAACTCGAGAACGGCTGGAGCGATTTGGCTAATTTTGGTCTTGAAATATTCGTGTGAGTCCAGGGAAGGTTTAAGAGTTGAGAAAACATATAAATATTGTAAGTAAAATAATAAATACAACAATTTTATTTTCCCATACAAACTGTTACCTGTCAAACATCTGACGTTCGTCCCGACGGTTCGGTAATCTTTATATCATAAACTAAGTAAATGATTATAATCGAATTTGCGCAACGTGTGTGTTTGTTTGATTTAGTTTGATCAAAATTAAGATAGCTTACATCTCAATTTATTAATATTATATTATTGCAACTTATTTGTCTATTATTTGACAGTTATAATCATATGTTCGCTCCAAACAATGGCGCTATTGACTGTATTGTCTATATTGGAGTAAGTATTTAATAGATGGTGCTTTGTTAAAAGTACAAACGTTCCATAAATTATATACAAATTAATTAAATAAATAGAAATAAAATAGAACAATTACGCGGAAAATAAGGAAAATAAAGAAGACTTAAACACCATATAACATTTTCTAATCTAAAATTAAACTTTTTAAATGTAACCTCATTACGTTTGACATGAAATTAATAGAATGCGTGCTGCAAATATTGTCAAAGAGGATGTAACAACTAAAAAGTATCGTTTAAAACAGATGCTTCGGTCGGAGTTACTTTATTTACAAAATACATATATGTATATCTTCACTATCACTATCACTACATAGTATAAAACAAAGTCGCTGTCGTCTGTCCGTCCCTATGTATGCTTAAATCTTTAAAACTACGCAACGGATTTTGAAGCGGTTTTTTGTAATAGATAGAGTGATTCAAGAGGAAGGTTTTTAAGTATATTAAATGCATAATATTGTAAAGAAACACACATAATTTTAGATGTTAATCATTGCACCCGGCGAAGCCGGGGCGGGTCGCTAGTATATAAATAAATAATAAATATCCTTGGACATTTCACACAACGCCATCTCGTCCCAAGCAAAGCAACTTAATGCTTGTGTTATGGTAACGAGATGGATGATAAACTACTTATATACATTTTTTTTTGTAAATACATACATATTATAGATAGAAATGACACCCAGACTCCGAGCCAGTGCCTCTGGTTTAGACAAAGACATTCGCCCGACCCCGGAATCGAACCCGGGACCCGTTGATCCAAAGGCGGCACATCTAACCACTAGACCGACGAGGCAGTCAAATACATAACTAGCGACCCGCCCGGCTCCGCACGGGTGGAATGATGAACCTCTAAATTTATCAGTATTTCTCTACAATATTATGCAGGTATTATACATATAAACCTTCCTCTTGAATCACTCTATCTATTAAAAAATCAGCTTAAAAATCCGTTGCGTAGTTTTAAATATTTCAGCATACATAGGGACGGACAGACGACAGCGACTTTGTTTTATACTATGTAGTGATAGTGATTAAGAAGGTCACTTAACTATGCGGGGTAAAGATGCTTTTTAAACGAAATGCACCATTTTAGTTTAATTTGTTAGCTTTTAATTACACAGCTAATTATTGAGGCTAAATCAATACCTAGTATGCATGTATTTTTACAGATTTATTAAAAATACCTCGCACTAGTTTACCTAATATACCCTTTTTATAACACAATGTAGAGAGATACACAGGCCAGTTACAATTTTATTATGCAGATTGTCAAACCTTTTCCAGGTCACACACACTCGCGGACGAGTAATGTTCTTTTCGCATGTCGGACATGGGTCAATAAATTCTCATAAAGCGGGATTTAGAATTAGCACGCTCGTTATAAAATTTGAATAACCGCACCATTCTAACTACATAATAAATAGTCCTATAATAAACATGTCAAGGTGTAAATTGCCGTCTAGTTAGAGTTTTGGTTAATCGATGGAGTGGTTAATTCTTTTTTGTAGTTGGGAAAAGTCAAAATCCTTTACCAACACCCGCAAATATTTTCTTTTTAATCTTACATAATTAAAAAACTAGTAGAAATAAGGAAACACTTCACACGTATCTCGAGGGCACTTTACAAACATTTCATTGCAACAATTCTCGAACACAAACGACACCCAGCCTCAGAGCAAGTGCCTTTAGTTTACACACAGACACCTGCCCGACCCCGGCATCGAACCAGGGACTCATGATCCAAAGGCTCTAGATTAACAAGACCGTAAATAATTATAAAAAAACTAGCTTTTGGGCGCGGCTTCGCCCGCGTGGGCTTCGAACCCGTGCATATTTTTTATGAACATAAAATCGGTTATTGTGACTAAACTATGATAGTTAGATATGTGCTCTCGCGGACTTTTTTGTAGATCTTTATAAGACCTACAAACCCGTAGTACATCATTTTGTTCTATTGTCAATAGTTTTTGCGGCGCACGCATAAATAGGTTTTCGATTTTACACCTTGGTTTACAAAATCGCAATTTTCATACGGATCCCTAATTCTTTGAAAATAAAATATAGCCTATAACCTTCCTCGATAAATGGACTATCTAACACTAAAAGATTTTTTGAAATCGGACCAGTAGTTCCTGAGATTAGCGCGTTCAAACAAACAAACAAACAAACTCTGCAGCTTTATATATTAGTATAGATTAGTATAGATTATGGTACACGGAGAAAAATTGACCAGACATAGTATCCTTATCCTTTATTAATAAACGGAGTCACGGGGCTTTTTTTAATTTTATTTTTTTGTGCCGTTAAGTTGGAACTTTGAATAAATATTTGTTCATATTTAAAAAAAAAACTTATAATGAAGCTTCTGGAAGCTGTTGCCAGAAGGAGATATATAATTTTCCGAATAGAAGGTGGCAGTATTAATCTCTGCACTCTTCTGGAGTATCCCATTTATGGGAAACACGTAAATAGTTGCAGTGAGCAATGCAAGAATGCCATGTATCTACATTTTGTCATTTTATGTGTTTTCATATTTCGATGTCAGAAATATTCGAGGCTGTTCTGCTGTATGCTTTCGAGTCGTTTCAGGTAATGGTTTTTTAATGTTGACGTCAGGTACCGCATTAAGCAAGTGTCATTGTTTTGTATCAATGCCAGTATGAAGAAAGTTTAAAGTACTTGGATATACAAACACACATTAATACCAGAAGTACCGCCAATAAAGATATTACACGGAAAGTACCTGGGTAAGCATTACGGAGCCCTTTCCCAGTTTATTTGCCAAATGAGTCGTAACAACTTCGCAATAAAACAGAGAATTTAATTAATAATGTTTGCTAAGTAACTTACCAGCAGAAATTTGCATTAAACACGAAATAATAAGCAGGCTGGCAAGTCTTGGCTTCCGTGACGTCATCAGCTTGAATAATTACAATCTTATGGCCCATTTAACAAACATTACAGTATGTTATAGTGCAAGAGCTCGCAGACGAACATAAATGTTATGTGACAGAATTTTTTCGCTGATGATTTAATTTTAAGCTAATATAAGATGAATGTTGAAAACAAATGTTAAAAGTGAAAAGAAAAGCTCGTGACTCCAACTAAACTTATAAAGCTTACTGTTAGTGCACCCCTTACAGTGTTGCAATAATAATGAAAAATAGCATTTTTAATCTCAATTCTATGATAATAAGATATAATATTCTATAATATAGTCAGTAAGAGCAGACCGTGTTTTGGCTTCCGAGACGGCATCAACTTGCAATTACAATCTTATGGGCCCATTTAACAAACATTATCGTATGTTATAGTGTAAGAGATGGCAAACGAAAACAAAATGTTATGTGGAAATATCATGTCTGATTTTTTCTCCTGTTGATATAGTAATAAGCAAAAAAAGGAAACTATACAATAGCATATATAAATCTTGTTTCTATGGCTGTAAGATACAATTCCCTCTGTCTTAGACAATATGTATATAGTAGATGTGTACTGTCAGTAATTTCCATAATATAGTCAGTAACAACAGACTGTGTTTAGGCAACAACTTGTAACTCCGAATTATGTACACTTGGTGAAAACACAAACCGCGAGAAACCCCTGTGATTAATATGGATCTGGTGGAGAACCTTCTAGAATATTCCTTTCACAAGACAAAATATGATGGTAGAACTTCTACATAAAAAAATAAATTATGAAAGAATAATATATTTAATTAATAAAATATGAATTCGAAATACTCTAAGGACCTGCACCATATTTTTTTACAAAACCAATCCATACTTCCATACTAATATATAAAGCTGCAGAGTTTGTTTGTTTATTTGTTTGTTTGTTGGTTTGTTTGTTTGAACGCGCTAATCTCAGGAACTACTGGTCCGATTTCAAAAAATCTTTCAGTATTAGATAGTCCATTTATCGAGGAAGGTTATAGGCTATATTTTATTTTCAAAAGAATTAGGTATCCGTATGAAAATTGCGATTTTGTAAACCAAGGTGTAAAATCCAAAAGCTATTTATGCGTGCGCTGCAAAAACTATTGACAATAGAACAAAATGATGTACTACGGGTTTGTAGGTCTTATAAAGATCTACAAAAAAGTCCACGAGAGCACATATCTAACTATCATATTTTAGTCACAATAACCGATTTTATGTTCATAAAAAATATGCACGGGTTCGAAGCCCACGCGGGCGAACCCGCGCGCAAACGCTAGTATTTTATATTATATTATAATATTATTTGTCAAGGCGCCTGAAAGTGATAAGTTTTATTTCACACACCAACCTATACCACCCTGAGGATGTCGTAAAAGCCCACTAAAGGAACACAACAGACAGACCAAGGTGGAAGAGAAGGGAAACTTGATATGAACCCTGTGCTAGCTAGCGTGCCACAGTAGGCTGATTTCATCTCCTTCTGTCCCTGAGACGCCCTTAGGATGGAATGGGGCGGTGATACTGTGTATTCTAAATCCATCACCACATGGAAACACATGTCTTATAGCCATCGCCTATATTTTTTTTCTTTTTTTTTTTAATGAGGTATCTACAATAAACATGTAATCCCCGTAAGAAATACATAATGCTTAACGCTATTTATTATGTACTAGTGGCCCGCCCCGGCTTCGCCCGTGCAAAGCGGGGGTAGGTTATACTTAAAAACCTTCCCCTTGAATCACGCTATCTATTAAAAAAAACCGCTTCAAAATCCGTTGCGTAGTTTTAAAGATTTATGCATACATAGGGACGGACAGAAGAATGCGACTTTGTTTTATACTATGTCAGTGATAATTAAAAACTATTTGCGCGAGTTCATATGAAGTCTTTGATTTTGTTGAATGAGGAGACGACAATACACTATGCAGCTCCCGACATTATACTGCACAATATTATTTCGCAATATAAAGTCCCTCCTGCGACTTTCGTTTCACACACAATCCATTATGACGCACGTCTTCTACAATCTCACATTCTGTACAATTAGGCGACATTCTTTTGTTCATAATAAATCCAAAGCTGGTAAATGGAATGTGTCCAGATATAAGTCTAAGACTCTTTACAATGTTCTGCCTGAACAACATCGGTAGGTTTTAGTATATAACCTGGGTGTACTTCATAATCTTCGCGCTCCCGTGGACTCCCTTAAACTCCAGCCCTAATCCTCGGCTGGAGTTAGGGTTAGGTCATATGATCTGCCATAATAGTGACTTTAACTGCCTCGTCAGTTAATATTACTGCCTCGTTGGTCTAGGGGTTAGATGCCGCCTTTGGTTCAACGGGTCCCGGGTTCGATTCCGGGGTCGGGCAAGTGTCTTTGTTTAAACCAGAGGTACTTGCTCGGAGTCTGGGTGTCATTTGTGGTCGTGAATTACATGTTTGTAAACTGCCTGCGTTCCGGAAGGCGCAGTGCTGGTAGGCCTCCCACACGGTGGACCGACGACCTGGTTAAGGTCGCCGGAAAGCAGTGGATGCGGGCGGCCCAGGACCGGCCTTTGTGGAGATCCTTGGTGGAGGCCTATGTCCAGCAGTGGACGTCTTTTGGCTGAAATGATGAAACTGCCCCCGCGATAAAAGTTGTACTAGTGCAAGGGCTTCGTAAAAAAACAAAAAAAATATTTGTACGTCTTCTTTTCATTATATTAAGAATGCCGAAATGAGTAAGGATTCATTTGATAGTTTTATAGTTTTTATAGTTTTGATAGTTTTTGACTGCCTCGTTGGTCTAGTGGTAAGATGTGCCGCCTTTGGATCAACGGGTCCCTGGTTCGATTCCGGGGTCGGGCCAGTGTCTTTGTCTAAATCAGAGGCACTGGCTCGGAGTCTGGGTGTCATTTCTATCTATAATATGTATGTATTTACAAAAAAAAAATGTATATAAGTAGTTTATCATCCATCTCGTTACCATAACACAAGCATTAAGTTGCTTAGCTTGGGACGAGATGGCGTTGTGTGAAATGTCCAAGGATATTTATTTTATATTTATTTATTTATTTATAGAACCCTAGTAAACATCAATATTGTAACATTGTAATTTCATTGTATTTTATAATTTGACGTTCAGATAGCAACCCATTATCACTTTTCAATAGGGTCGATGTTAGTACAAGAATTAAAACGTGCTCGCCATTCCCGTAGCTCGATTAAAATTATTTCATTTGGTAGTATAATTATAATTTTCATTGTTTTCCATTATTCTCTGTGCCCAATATTAACGCCATTAAAATGCTACTCGATACTGCAAAAACGGAACATATTAACATAAATTCTGCTATTTATTATTGCAATTAATTATGCTACATAAATATTATTTTTACGTGACACAAATGCTCGGCCGATGGAATAAAAATTGTTATCTATTTTTCTCAGGACTGAGTCCAATATATTCTTTTGGCATATAAATGGCGTACTACTGACTTGCTGAGGTTACTGGGGCCTCCCACACGGTGGACCGACGACCTCATTAAGGTCGCCGGAAAGCAGTGGATGCGGGCGGCCCAGGACCGTCTTTTGTGGAGATCCTTGGGGGAGGCCTATGTTCAGCAGTGGACGTCTTTTGGCTGAAATGATGATGATGACTACTGAGTTGTACTCCTTCAGTTTGTGGAAATGAGCCCAGCATTGGTATCGGGTGTGGTGACGGATTTAGAATAAACAGTGTCACCACCCCATTACATCCTGAGGGTGTCGTAAAGCTGAAAAAAAGAAATGACAAGGGCGAAAATCTAGCAGCAAGAGAAGGTAAAATCCTTTATAGACTTCCTCGCCGGCCACGGGGATGGCCAGTGAGGGGAGTGTGGGACTCTCCCCCATAGTGGGGGCGTACCCACTAAACCTCCCCGGGGTGCTCCAACTCGCGTCCTGTTGCGGCATTGTGGGATCTGATGCAGAACCACGCCTGATACGAAACCCTGTGCCAACCCGTCGGGCCAGCGTGGCTCAGTAGGCTAATTACCCTCAACGTAACTGGGGGAGGCTCGACTCAACAGTGGGTCATCTATGGGCGGAGTAGTAGTAGTCATTGTGTCTCACTGGCCCTAATATCGGATTAATATAATACAGACCTGTCAAAATAGGCAAAAAAATATATTCTGAGCTTACATTAATAAGCAGCTTTGACTGCAGTAAAACTGGGGTAAAGCAAGGTAGATAGTTACTGAATATGTAACACACCCATAAATAAAATAAAAAAAATAAAAATGCCTTTATTTGATCCTGCTACATTGCTTCTTAATTACCTAACACTATGTTTAATTACTAGCAAGGTCCCCAGGTTGGGTAAAGGCCTCCTCCAATGATGTCCACTTTTCTCTATCCTGTGCTAATTGCGACTTTTTTTATTTCGTCCTCCCAGCGTGTAGTGGGCCATCCTCTTTTTCTTTTTTCCTTGAGGTCCACTCCATATGGTGGTGCTGTCCATACTCATGTGTAATTATTTTTTCATCATTTTCAATTTGTGGCATGGTACCTATGTATTTTAGTCCCACGAGTGCCAATGTTTTTTATTTTTAATCATTCAAAACACTATAGCTCCGTTTGGTGACAGTGTCATCACTATCACTATCACTATTACTACATATTATAAAACAAAGTCGCTGTCGTCTGTCCGTCCCTATGTATGCTTAAATCTTTAAAACTACGCAACGGATTTTTAAGCGGTTTCTTTAAATAGATAGAGTAATAAAATAAAATAAATATCCTTGGACATTTGACACAACGGCATCTCGTCCCAAGCTAAGCCACTTAATGCTTGTGTTATGGTAACGAGATGGATGATAAACTACTTATATAATTTTTTTTTTGTAAATACGTGCATATTATAAGTTAAATTTAATTTAAATTAAAATTAAATTTTTAAATCCGCGTCACCAAGGCGGGGGGCCAGCTGCCCGCGACCTCTCCACCACTCCATCAGCGACCACGGCCGACGACGCGCGCGCACACTTGTTGTACATAGTCTTTCAATATTGTACTGTTCTCTTTGAACCACATTATAAGTGTTTACAGTCCACTTGACTTATTTATTTATAGACCTTTAGTTAGGTCCCGAACAGTTTTGGTCCTTCTTCGCCTACATTTTTAAATCCGCGTAACGTATTTCGGCGAACAAAGAAAACGTTCGTGCGGTGGCAGTACGACGCGACGTTGGTGGACATTGATACGACGAGTCTTTAAAAGCGCCGTGTCACTACAAGTGGCATTCAATAGAAGAGAAGTTTGGAGTTGGGGTCGTCAAGAAAAACGATAACGAGGAGAGGACGTCTACAAGTTCCCGAGGTCTACACGTCGACGGTGGTCAAGTCTCGACTACGTTGGTCGAACCCGCCGAGACACCTATTTGCTTCGTGGGAATCAACACAGTCCGCCTTGTGGATAAAGATAAGCATATTTGTGTATCGTTCCAAATTCCTTTCCATAAAATTTCAATTACAAATTCAAATTTCAAAATTTTCCGTTGCAACCGTTTTTCAGTTCAGTTTCGAATTTGAGGCACCAAGTGATTATTTACATTGGTTTAAAGTATATTCATAATATTAACGTGCATTCATTAGCTTAGCGCTGCATGGAACCGGTTTCTTATCGGTACACCGCCGGTTGGCAAGTTCTTTGTTAACGAGCGAGCTAACGGTCACAAGTCTATACATTATAAAACATCTGTTTGCTGTCATTAGTCATAATATTCATTTGCTAATTGCATTATCTTTTGTTCTTTAAGCGTAAAATCTATTGCATTTTTTTTTTAAATCACCGTCTTATAATGGCTAATGAGGATTTATTAGTGAGAAAACGCAGTGCTATGAAAGCCAAGCTTACGAATTTCTGCAATTATGTTAACGTGCTTATGAGTTGCGAATCAATAACCAGCTTGCAGCGCATTGAGCTGGAGGGTCGCCTTCGTAAATTTGATGCTCTATACGATGAATTTGATCATTTGCAGTTGGAGATCGAGGTGCTCTTGGATAAGCCAGACGAGGCGTACGGGGAACGTGCCAAGTTTGAGGAGCGGTACCACGCAGTGGCAGCTCTGGCACGCAGTTTGCTAATCAGTGCTGATGCCGCCGTTGACGGTGGGTCTGTAGCGGGCTCAGCAGATAAGAACTCAGGTGCATCGCTCCGTCATAATTTTGTACGCTTACCTAAAATTAATTTGCCTACTTTCGATGGTAGTTATCAATGTTGGCTAGAGTATAGAGATACTTATTTGTCGCCGATCCATAGTAGTAGTGCAATCGATGACATTAGCAAATTCCATTACCTGCGTGCATCGCTCAAGGGTGATGCTCAGCAAGTAATAAAAAATATAGATTTTAAAAGCGAGCATTATCAATTGGCGTGGAGTTTGCTATGTGAGCGATATGACAACAGCAGGCTTTTAGTTAAAAACCATGTGCAGGCTTTGTTCAATACTCCAGCAGTTAGTAAAGAGTCCTGTGTAGCCTTACGTCAATTTGTAGACAACATTAACAAACAAATTAGAGCTTTGAAAACGCTGAACGAGCCCACTGACCAGTGGAGTACACTGATTGTAATTATGATGAGTAGTCGACTGGACAAAGTAACAAACAGAGACTGGGAAGAGTACAGCAATACCTTACCCAAATCTCCTACCTTGTCAGAATTTTGTTCATACATTGGTGGAAGGGCTGATTTATTAGAGACAGTAGAACATGGCAAATCAACAGAAGAAAAATTTTACGGTAGCACAAACAGTCACGCATTATATACACAGAAAACAAAAAGCGAGAATTTAAATAAAAATAAATCTAGTATTAAAAAAGAATTTAAATGTCCGTTGTGCAAAAGAGATCATTTCATGTTTGTGTGTGATGAGTTTCGTAAATTGTCAGTAGAAAATCGGTTAGCAAAGGTGAAGGAGCTTAATGTGTGCTTTAATTGTTTACGTCCAGGGCATTCAAGTAAACGTTGTAAATTGTCCCATTGTAAATACTGTAACCGCAGACATAACACGCTTTTACACGTAGAACAGTCTAATTTAACTATACAAGATCCAATGCCTAGTAGTGTTGTCTTACCTAGTTTACTGAGTAATGACACTTCTGGAAGTGCACATTTACAAAATGGCACGTCGGAAAGCGTTGTTATGTCAAGTGACACTGCAGCTACTACTCGTTCTGTTTTACTTTCCACAGCTCTGGTGACAGTGGTCAGCAACCGAGGTGAGAAGTTCGATGCCAGGATCCTGCTTGATAACGGTAGCACAGCCAATTTTATCACTGAAACACTGTGTCACAAGTTGGGATTGCCTAGACGTAGCACTAACTCCACAATATCAGGTATAAATAAGCAAATATCTAATAGCACACAGTCTTGTAGGTTTACAATTCAGGCTCGGAATGGTGGCTATAGGGAAGCTATTACTTGCATCATATTGCCTGAAATCACTAGGATGTTGCCGTCTACAGCTGTAGATATAGGCAAAATCAACATTCCAGCAGACATTCAATTAGCTGATCCGTCATTCCATATTCCTTCTGTCATCGACATACTTGTTGGAGCGGAAGTGTTTTGGAATGTCTTAGGTTCCTCATCTATTAGTTTAGGTAGGAACAAACCCAAACTCCACGCAACAAAATTCGGATGGGTAGTCTCCGGTCCAGTTCCATTGCGTTCTATTTCTAATAACCAGGCACATTTTTGCAATGTTTCCGGTCGGCGAACAGGGAAGGTTCAGTCAAGGTACAACTCCTTGCATCGAAGCACCAATAAAGCCCACGACCATTCCACGTCTCGAGCTTTGTAAGGCGTTGCTAGGCGCAAGACTGTGTGCTAAGGTGCAGAGTTCTATTACTTTGCCTGTAACTAGATGCCGGTTTTGGTGCGATTCAACCATAGTGTTGAGTTGGCTAGCTATTTCACCGAGTCTAATAAAATCTTTCGTGCGCAATCGCGTCAATGAGATACAGGAGAATACTGCAAATTATAAGTGGAGTTACGTGCCGTCTAAGGTCAATCCGGCAGATCTTGTTTCTCGTGGGCTGAAGGCTGACCTTATCAGCGAGTGTTCTTTATGGTGGTCAGGCCCACAGTTCTTGTTAAATGACGAAATAGACTGGCCAGCTATGCCCAACAAAAGTGTGAAACAGGATTTACCAGAAGTCATTACATCTAACTTCACAGATCACTCGTTTCTCACAGATTCACAAAATCACCTACATTCCACACACACAGATGCATCATTCATTCATACATTACTTCATAAACATTCAAGCATAAGTCATTTGCAGAGAGTGGTAGCCTACATATTTAGATTTGGTTATAATTTGAAAAATAAAACTAAATTACAAAATGCACTTTCAAGTCAAGAACTACAAGACTCTTTGAATTTCATTTTACGGCAAGCTCAAATGGAAATGTTCTCCAAGGAATATGGTATTCTTAAGGCTAGTAAGACTTTGCCTCGTAAAAATAGACTGATATCTTTGAGTCCCTTTGTTGATAAAGATGGTCTCATTCGTGTAGGCGGGAGACTTGACAATTCGCCTTACGATTACAATATCAAGCATCCAATTTTACTATGTTCTAAACATCATGTCACTAAATTAATTTTCCATAAATATCATAATGATTTATTACACGCTGGCCCTCAGTTATTGATAGCAAACATACGACAAATGTATTGGCCTCTTGGTGGCAGAAATCTGTCCAAATCTACTGTGAAACACTGTATTAAATGTTTTAAATACAAGTGTCAAAATGTTCAACCTGTCATGGGACAATTGCCTGTTAATAGAACTCACTTAGAGTTCCCATATTTAAATTGCAGTGTCGATTATGCCGGGCCAATATTGATAGCGGATCGAAGGGGGCGAGGGTGTAAGCTCATAAAGGCGTATCTGTGCATCTTTGTCTGTCTTGCTGTTAAAGCTGTCCATATCGAGCTCGTTACAGACCTTACTAAGGAGGGCTATATGGCTGCTTTGAACCGTTTCGTTGCTCGTCGAGGCAAACCCAAGAGCATCTTGTCGGATAATGGCACTAATTTTATAGGCACTTGTAATGAACTGCAACAATTCTTACAAGACTCAAATATTTCGTATGAAGTTGCACAAAGGGGCATTGAATTTACCTTTGCCCCTCCTTACTCTCCACATTTTAACGGCGTTGCTGAAGCCGCCGTTCGCTCTACTAAACATCACCTGAAAAGACTATTACAGCTAACACATTTCACGTACGAGGAAATGGTCACTTGTTTGACTCAAATAGAAGCTGTTCTTAACTCACGTCCTCTCACACCACTTTCCTCTGATCCTCTAGATTTTACTGCCCTTACTCCTTCACATTTTTTGATTGGACGATCACTTATGGCTGTTCCGCATCCACAGGTGTCTGACATAAACATTGGCCGCTTGGAGCGCTATCACAGAGTGGAGCATATAAAGCAGCATTTTTGGAAACGCTTCCACTTAGAATATATCTCTCTGCTCCAGCAAAGGACTAAGTGGACGTCATCGACAGGACAACTGGCAGAAGGAACGTTAGTTCTCATCAAGGAGAGAGGACAACCGCCACTGCTGTGGCCACTGGGACGTGTCACAAAGGTCTTCCCAGGAAACGACGGAATAACGCGTGTGGCCGAGCTGAAGACAAAGAAGGGGACAGTTCTTCGCTCCTTTAATAATATTTGTCCACTTCCTTTAGATTGAATGCTTCAACCCGGGCAGGATGTTCACGCAGACAAGGCGTGAACCATAGTCCGCGCACCGAGAGACGCGCGGAGGGCGTCGCGTCACCAAGGCGGGGGGCCAGCTGCCCGCGACCTCTCCACCACTCCATCACCGACCACGGCCGACGACGCGCGCGCACACTTGTTGTACATAGTCTTTCAATATTGTACTGTTCTCTTTGAACCACATTATAAGTGTTTACAGTCCACTTGACTTATTTATTTATAGACCTTTAATTAGGTCCCGAACAGATAGAAAATACCCAGAATCGGAACAAATACTTGTAGGTCGTACAAATATTTCTTTCGTGCGGGAATCGAACCCGCGACATGCCGCACAGCAGTCGATACAAGGGGAAGGTTTATATATATAATACATGCATAATTGCACCCGAGCGAATCCGGGGCGAGTCGCTAGTATATTATATACGTAATATCACCAACCCTTACTTCCCTGAGGGTGTCGTAAGACACAACAAAAAAATCGCCAAAGGCAGATCACCTAGCCGCAAGAGAAGGAAAACTTGATACAAATCCTGTGCTAACGCATTTCTTCCCATGAATTAGAGGAAGTCCGGCTCGGTACTGGGTCAGTTATGGCTGAAAAGGACGACAACAACACAATGCGATATTTTCCTTTTTCCACAATACTCGCGGAAACATTTCCTCATTCCTATAATGCGGCTAAAAGGCTTTTATTTAAAGCCAAAGTTTCCTTTTTATGAAAACTTTCCTTTAGTCACGATTGCGTTATAATATTATTAAAACCTTTCTTGTGACGACACAAATGGAATAGTAATCAGAGACTGGAAACGAGCGCCATTTTTCGAATAACTTCTTTATCTCTAATACGAGTAGGTATATAAAATATCGTGTCACGGTGTTTGTTATTGAACTCGTCCGAAATGGCCCGACCAATTTTGATGAAATTTTATATTCACATTTGGTAGGTCTGTGAATCGGACAACATCTATTTTTCATCCCCCTAAATGTTAAGGGTGGTCCACCCTAAAATATTTGTTTTTATTTATTAGACAACATTTTTTTTTTATATGAATACAACCCCAAAATTTCACCCCTCTGCGATCAACCCCTATTTTTAGCGAAATAGCGAAGTTTTATGGCAAAACAACGTTTGCCGGTCAGCTAGTATTATTGTGTTTTTAATAAACTTAAATAACTTTTTAAATCTAGAATCAGAGTTTCCCGGGTCAGCTAGTATAAGTGTAAAGGACGAGAACTAGAATCGGCGGGCTTGTTAATCAAACATGTTGAGACAGAACATTAACACACTTTATTGGCACGTGCACATCTTACGACATTTTACAAGAGACTGACAAGAACAGAAAAACAAAGCAACTCGCATATAAAACGAACATTATTTCAAATTATAATAAAAAAGTATATAAAGACTAAAAAGGTTGGACTAAAGAGGTTGCGGGTCGCCAACAATAAGGTAAGACGATTTTTAGTAGTAGTAGTTATTTACAGGGTGCGATGGCCAATACCCTTCGCAACATATCTAGCGGTAATGTCGGTAATTATATGGTTAGACCAGCTGTCATTTTTCATGCTTCTCAGCCCATAAATGACCCACTGTTGAGTCAGGCCTCCTCTAATTACATGGGTAATAAGTGCCACGCTGGTAAGACGGGTTAGCACAGGGCTTTTCGTATCAAGTTTTCCTTCTATTGCGGCTAGGCTTTCGGCCTTGTCATTTACATTTTTCGGTGATTTATGACACCCTCAGAATGAAATGGGGTGGTGACACGACGTATCCTTAATTCGTCAACACAAGAAACACTCTATTCTCCATCTTTGTAGCAAAATGTGTTAAAAATATTCTAAATAACTTAGTAACAACTAAGTATACTGAAATGGGCAATGGAGAGGGCTATGCTCGGAGTTTCTCTGCGAGATCGAATCAGAAATGAGGAGGTACGCAGGTTAACCAGGATCACCGACATAGCCCACCGGATTGCCAAACTTCAGTGGCAGTGGGCAGGGCACATAGCTCGCAGGACCGATGCCCGATGGGGCAGAAAAGTGCTCGAGTGGCGACCGCGCTCCGTAAGGCGCAGTGCTGGTAGGCCTCCCACACGGTGGACCGACGACCTGGTTAAGGTGGCCGGAGGGCAGTGGATGCGGGCGGCCCAGGACCGGCCTTTGTGGAGATCCTTGGGGGAGGCCTATGTGGACGTCTTTTGGCTGAAATGATGATGGATACTGAAATTGACTGCTTTATTGGTATTGGGCGCCGCCTTTAGATCACGGGTCTCCCGGTTCGATTCCGGGGTCGGGCAAATGTCTTGCCTTGTGTAAAACAGAGGCACTTGATCTGAGTCAGTGTGTCATTTGTGTACGTGAATTATATGTTTGTGAACAGTCTCCACGATACAGATTAAATACGATGCTTTGTTTAAAATTACAGTAAAAATAAAGCCAGTATATTTTCTTGAAATTTTGGTTACCATAGTCATAATCATTTCAGCCAAAATACGTCTACTGCTGGATGAAGGTCCTGAACCGCAGCCATAGTTTTTCGGGGACCTTAACCGGGTCGTCGTCCACTTTGTGGGAGGCCTACCAGCATGCTTTAGTTGTCAAAACACTGAATTTATACGAGTAAATATAGAAATACTTGATCACTGTCATAACCATTCCAAAACATTTATTTTTTTATTAAATTAAAATCTAATTTAATGTTTAATAAATAGTTTTAAAATTCATTAAAACCTTTTCTGAAACATTACAGGAATACAAAAGCAGTGTTGGCACATTAACATTAAATTAATGTCCGAATAATAGCTGCCGGAGCTGGCGAGATTTCCGGGGGGTGACAAGTGATGAAGTGACGTGACAACGTTAAATGTGTGTTTCCACAACGTGACAAATGACAGTGGCAACGTGGTAGTTTGTTACATCACCCTGTATTATGGAACGGTCCGTGTAGTTACAGATTTGAAATACATAGTGTCAACACCTCATTCCATCCTGAGGCTGTCTAAGAGCCGACATAGGGAAATGACTAGGCGAAAAAGCTGGCCGAGGGAGAAGGGACAGTTGATGCGAAACCCTGTGCCGACTCGTCTGGCCAGCGTGACTAATTACCGTCCATGTAATGGCGACTCACTATAACCTTTTTGTTACATCGACTCTATATCCCGGAGTCGTAAGCTATGTATACGTTATGTAATGGAACTTGAAATCCCAAATTTACCTCCATGTATTCAGGGGAGATGTACTGTATAACTACTTGGTAACTTTCTAGAACAAACGGTTTAAAACTACTTACCAATGATTTTCCTCTCGCCGCAAGGAAACGCAATGGTTACAAAATTAGCCCGCAAAATTTTACCCACGCCACTTTCACGGAATGCTATAATAAATCCATTGAAAAAGAAAATGTATTGCCCTGACGCACAATGTATTGGAATACAAAATCCTTATTTGCAATTCAACCAAAATTTAGTTATTCGACCGTTGTGTACAAGGCTTATACCGGGGAACAAACGAGGAATATCTAACAATGGGTTTAGTTATTTATCCTTCCTATCTCAAACTCCGCTGTTGACTTTTCTAATTTCGTATTCCTTCGATATCTAATGGTTTATTTATTAAATATTGATTTATTCAGCTCATTGTTGCGTAAAACGCGGTATCTACATATAGAAAAGTTGGTTGGAAAATTAAGGTAGGCTTTGACTTACGATTATGTTAATTTTTACTGTTCGCATATGAAATACCATGCTTAAGGTAGGTAGAAAATGGAAAATAAAAAAAGAAAGCTTTTTTTGTACTTAGGTATAATGGATTTCAAAACATCAAGTCACTTTCACGATGATATGATTCTGATGATTCAAGAGTTACTTGTCAGCTACAGCAGTGTCCGTTGTCGCGGGGCGAACATTATGGGGATAAAATAAACTGCATCCGGAACGTTGCGGTTTAAATCAACAACATGATTACACCAAATTGAAATAAACTGTTGCCGTGGGTTTGTATGGCCAACATGATGAAAATTTAACTATAAGAAATGGCATTAAGCTTGCCATAATTTTGCATGCTAATACTATGATTGCGAAGTAAGAGTCAACCGATTTTTTTTAATGGTGGTTATAGATCAGTCGCAACCTTAATTTCTGTACGAATGAGCAATGACATTTTCATGTAGATTGGTCCTTATATAGCAAGTAATATAAAGCATATTTGCTTACTTAAGCTGTTTTGCTGAGGTTTTTGGCAAACATCAATTACTTTTTCTTCTTATTATAACATGGAGCGTTTGTGAAATCAAATATGTGTATTTAATAAAATAAATGGGCAATGATTAAGTAATAAAGTCGATGACCGGGTGAAATTCGTAGTTGTATTTTTATATGCATGTTCATGTGGTGACGGATTTAGAATACATAGTGTCACCATCCCATTCCATCCTGAGGGTGTCAGATATTGTGCAGAGGAAAACCGCATATGCCTAAGCCACTTCGCTTAAAAGATACAAAATCCGTAAGCTCTCATCATAATTTCAGTCTATAAATAACACAATAGTGAGTCGGGCCTCCTCCAAATTAATGGAGGGAAATAAGCCTACTGCGCCACGCTGGGAAGGTGGTCTCTCGCACTCCATTAGTCGCCTTTTACGGCACCCTGAGAGCTGAGTATGGGTTGGAGACATTGTCTGATTCTGGGTGTGATAAAAGTGTTTTACAAAATTCGTAATTATCCTGAAACTCCTAAACTAATCATTTTCTCTTAAATCTTTCACTTCATTGCATGTTATCCATGCCTATTTTAACAAGTCCCTTTTTTATTTTTAATACGAAACCCCTGCACTAGGTTTAACCTGTATCGCTGGGACAGATTACAAAGATGACATTCACGAACACAAATGACAGCCAGACTCAGAGCAAGTGCCTCTGGTGTACACAAAGACACTTGCCCGGCTCCGGAATCGAACCCGAGACCTCGGGATCCAAAGGCGATGTCAAACGATGAACTTACGAGTCTAAAAACGCCTTCAACGAAACGTAAAACGTTTAAAAGATATCGTTTTCATTACAATTACAAGCAAGAAAAGAAACTCCGGTATTTCCTTTTGTGAAATAAAAGAGCTTGAAACTCAATTTAAAACAATATCTTTCATCAAAACCGACGAAGATGGCTTTCTTGTGTCATCATCATAATCATTTTAGCCAAAAGACGCCTACTACTGGACATAGGCATCTATCCATCCCAGGATTTCCACGAAGTCCACTCATATCCATCACTTTCCGGCGACCTTAACCAGGTCGTCAGTCCACCGCGTGGGAGGCCTAACAGCAATGCGCTTTCCAGAACGCGGTTGCCACTCGAGGACTTTTCTGCCCTATCGGGCGTCAGTCCTGCGAGCTATGCGCTGCCCATTGCCACGTAATCCTGTGGGCTATGTCGGTAACTCTGGTTCTCCTGCATATCTCTTTATTTCTGATGCGACCTCGCAGGGAAACTGCAAGTGTAGCCATTACTCATTGCCCTTTGGTTGAATTTGGGACCTTTGATGGATCCCATAGTGAGTGAACACGTCTCCGCCTTGTGTAATCCAACCAAATTGGATTGCAGTACACGTGACATGGTTTTAACTTCGTTTGCCAAACACCGTAATTTGCATATTAAATAGTTACCTAAAGAGAACATCTCCTTAATTAATTGACTTGTTTTTTTGTTTGTTTTGCTAACCGTAGTAGCTTATTACCATGAAAGAAGCCATAAATGACTCACTACTGTGATAAGCTTCCTCCAATTTCCTGGGGGAAATTTAGCCTGCTGTGCCACGATGGCTCTGACCAATTTACTCAGGTTTTAGATAGTCGAAGATGGGCAGAAAAATGTGTGTATTGCCGGCTTGGCGGAATCATTAACAAGTTATTAACTACATTTACTAGTTACTATTTACTAGTTTATTGTACAATACCATTAGGTTAAATAGATAATCTAGAGGCTGTGCTATAAAAAAAACCTAACAACGATCAAATAAATAAACACAAACAATTATAAAAAATGGTGAACCTGTTTCGGAGGAGTTCGACAACAAACACGGTTACGAGATTTTAATTATCATTTAAAAGTGAAAGAGTTGTGAAAGAGTAACAAACATCCATCCATACATACTTACAAACTTTCGCGTTTATAATATTAGTAGTATTAATGAAGAATCCGTAACAACGAGAACACTTTAATTTTAATTGAAATTATGTTTTCTAAAAGCTTATGTTTAAATAAAAAAATATCATTTTAGCCCATAAATGACCCACCACTCTTCATGGAGGGAAATTGTTGACATTGTCAAATCAGATAAACAAATCTTTTTCTTCTCAGCCCGTAAAAGACACACTTTACAATTAGCCTCAGGCACAGGCAAAAATATAAACAACTCTTTCAATGTTTCCTTCTCTTGCGGCTTGATTTCTGTTAGGTAATTTCCTTTAGTCGGCTCTTACGACAACCGCAGGTTGGAATGGGTAGTGGCATTATATATTTTAAATCAGTTACCACACGAACATTGATACTTAAAAAAAATACAACTTGGTCGAAAATATTGTCTATGAGTCTACTGTGAAATTAAAAAATACCTAACCGCCAGTGTTCCTTTTTGACGGATTTTTTTTAATAGCCATTGATTGGCAAACGGCTATATAAAAGAGATTTTTGATGGTAACAGATATTGGTTGGTAAAATTCGAATACTTTGAAATTTTGCGCTAAAAATTGAGGCCCGTGAAAGGGAGCATTTTTAATAATCAACACAAGCCTGTATACATGGTGTAGCAAAAAAAAACCCCAAGTGATGATACACAGCCAGCCTACTCAGTTAAGTATATAAATTGTTTTCAGTTTTGAAGTATAAAGGAGAAACTACTAAACCAATTTTTGAAATCAAAAATCGGTTTAGTAGTTAATATACATTATATATAAATTTTATTATATTATTATAATAAAATGTACCTATATATAATTACAAAATAAACATTTTGAAATATAGGATCCAACTTGAAATATAGGATAGCTTACATCTCAATTTATAGTCGCAATATTATTTTATTGCAAATTATTGGTCTATTAGTTATATGTTAGCTACAAACGATTCTAACAGATGGTGATATGTGTTGACTGAATTGAGTAAGTATTCAATAGATCGCGCTATGTTTAAAGTTAAATTAATGTATGTTAAATGCAAATTGACAAATACCTTAGCCACAGCAACGCGTGGCCGGGTCTGCTAGTTATTGACTAAAACGAACTAATGCTCCTTAAAACATACGAGTATATTTACTTGGCTTATTTCTTTAGCTACGACATTTTCTTCAACAGTTGGTGACTAAAATATAAAATTCTGAAACCATTCTAAATACCTACACCAACCCATATTCTGAGAGAAGGAAAATTTTATAATAGATACGATACATATGTCACAAGAATATATAGTTTTATCACGAGAGTCTCTTACGGTCCGACAAAAGAACAGCCGAAAATCTGGCAAGAGAAGGAACACTTGAAACCCTGTGCCAACCAGCGTGTCACAGTAGGCTAAATACCCTCCATGTAATTGGAGGAGATCCGACTCAGCAGTGGGTCACTGCGCCCTACCCACTGCCACATAAGTTTGGCAATCCTGTGGGCTATATCGGTAACTCTGGTTCTCCTGCGCATCTCCTCATTTTTTACTTGATCTCACAGCGAAATTCCCAGCCTAGCCCTCTCGCTTGCCCTTTGGGTGACATTGAACCTTTATTAAAAGCAACTACGGAGTTTATTGCTCTTCTCTGTGAAGCGGCATTCTGAACCATTTTAGTTTCTGTATGCACGTGGATAGACGTAAGGGTTGTGGGAAAAGAGATTGATGGATTATGTGTATGAGAACATGCATTTGAAAAACATGAATCTAGATATGACAGGAGTGTATGGAGACTACCAGGTGGTGACCAGGCGTGGGACAAGGGCCAAAAGATGATGATGGTTCTTTTAAATATGATTTATAAGAGTTTTGTGATAAAACCTACATGAATAAAGTTCCTATTGAATCTGAATTTGATAATCGCCCTTGCAAATGCCGCACTGATATGTATGCATTGTCATTGGCGATAATTGCACAATCAACGCAACTGGACATTACTATTCTGTGATGCCGTTAATGTTCTGCGAAGCAATGTATTTGATACTTGATCAAGTGACGTGATGTTGCGTTATTTATGTATAACAGAGGTCGCCCAGCGGTCAAAAAAATATTGTTCTTTAAAACAAAAAAAAAGGCACAATCTGTCCTTTCGTTTAAAAGGCTACGATACCACAGGCAGAACCACAGATAACAACAGACAAACTAGCAACAGCTCTTTTGTAGGGTTCAAAAATACGATGAAAGAAACTGGAGACTAGAAGCCCTGTAATGGAAACATTTTCATATTTCATACTCCGTCTTAGAATTTTATTCATTCCGAAATACTTAAGGTTATTTCTGAATGCGAGTTCCTGTATGTTGTAAGAGGATTATTTTGTGGGGTAAGGTATAGAATTTGGCCTACGAGGTTAAGCCTCATTGGTTTTACTATGTATATCTTTTTTATATATACAGGATATAGTAAAAAGGGTATTTACACTGAATGTATCGATATTACTGCTGCTACACACAATTTGTGTCGGTTCAGTAAGTTTATAGGATAGAAATCACTATAGCTAGTCAGTCTATTGTGGAAAGAACTAAAATAAACCATTAAAATTCGTTAAAAGTAATTTTAAAGTCAACTGTCGTATAATCTCTCCTTTAGTCAGAATTGCAAAACTTAAATGGCAGTGGGCTGGGCATACAGCTCGATTGACTTGCAGAAAGGTCCTGGAGTGGCAAACACATAGCGGGAAGCGCAGTGCTGGTAAGCCTCTCACACTCTCGCCTGATAACCTGGTTACGGTCGTCGGAACACGGCTAACAGGCTTGGTGAAAAAAAATCGGGGAAACTTTTATAGCAGTAGAGATATTTTGGATGGTATTAGATTATGCGCGCAGTAGAGGTCACCATGAGAAGCAGGTAAAAAAAAGTCGAAGTGTAATTCGTAGGTAATATTAGGGCCACGATGCACCATGAAACATTTTAAATTATTTATATGTAGCACTTAATGTTTTTAAATAAAATAAATATCCTTGGACATTTCACACAACGCCATCTCGTCCCAAGCTAAGCAACTTAATGCTTGTGTTATGGTAACGAGATGGATGATAAACTAATTATATAAATTTTTTTGTAAATACATACATATTATAGATAGAAAACATCTAGACCCGGAATAAATGCTTGTAGGTCGTACAAAATATTTCTTCCGTGCGGGGATCGAACCTTCGACATGCTGCGCAGCAGTCGATCGCTCAGTCTATCTATATAAATAAAAATTTATTGCTATTTGTTAGTCTCGCTTAAACTCGATAACGGATGGAGCGTTTTGTCTAATTTTGGACTTGAAATATTCGTGGAAGTCCAGGGAAGGTACAAAAGGTGAGAAAATATAAAAAAAAAAAATTAATACGCATTATTTTTGTTCCAATTAAGTTTTGCAAATATTTTAATAATGAACATTCTGAAATTATCCTTCAGCTTTTTTATTTATTGATTTCGAGGCGGTACGAAGTTTTCCGGGTCAGCTAGTAATAAATAAAATAGCGGTGTAGATTATAACGGTACATGTTAACAGCAAGCTTTAATAATCCTGGATTTAATAATGTTCCAGAGTTATAACATCCCACCATAGGTGCTGAGCAAATAACTCTAATTGCCACCGCGGCGGCTACCACTAATGGCTTTGTGCACATTGGCTGAGCGGCAAAAGGATTGAAATGTCATTCTATTCTAAATTGCGAGCCATTTCCTACTTGAGTAATTTTACTTTTCCAACAGTGTGATAATGGCAATGTGGGTTTTATTTTTAAACTAGCGACCCGCCCCGGCTTCGCACGGGTGTAATGACGCACATCTATATTTAAATTATTTAAATCTAGATTTTCTTTGCAATATTTTGCATGTATTAAACATAAAAAACTTCCTCTTAAATCACTGTATCTAATGATGTCTTAGGTTTTCACGATCTTTACACATTGCAGGAAATGATGTCTTCACGGTTATAATCGTTTTATTTTATTTTATTCCCAACGTTTCGTCCCTGGTCGTCCTGCGACCACGAACACTGCAAAGTATCTGAAACGTTGGGAATAAAATATATTAAAATGATCATAACCGTGAAGAAATCATTCACTGTATCTATTAAAAAAACCCGCTTCAATATACTCGTAAATATTTTAAAGATATAGGCATACGTAGGGACGGACAGACGACAGCGACTTTGTTTTATACTATGTAGTGATATGAAGTATGTAGATGTAGCCTAATTTCCTATGTAATTTGAGGAAACCAGATTCAATGGTGGGACTTTCATGGGATGAGATGATGAGATAATATTTTTATGGAAGACATCGTGGCAAATATTGTTAGCATACAAGAAGATGTAGTTAGCAAAGATATTTGACCTTATTATATTGATAACTAGTGGCCCGCCCCGGCTTCGCCCGTGCAAAGCGGGGGTGTGTTATACATATAAACCTTCCTCTTGAATCACTCTATCTATTAAAAAAAACCGCTTCAAAATCCGTTGCGTAGTTTTAAAGATTTATGCATACATAGGGACGGACAGAAGAATGCGACTTTGTTTTATACTATGTAGTGATAGTGATATTGTGAAATATAACACTATCACCTTTATATTTATTGAGAAATATGACACCTTTCCATGTGTTCAACTTATGTATGTGTACATAAATTGTTAAATAAATAAATAAATATTTCCTCGTTATTCTATATCCTCACCTATTCCTAATTATGAATTAAGTCGGCAGCAGCCTAACCTAATTTGGTACTTTCTAGTATTTATATGGACTAATTACCGTCGTCATTACTGCTGAGTTGGGCCTCCTCCAACTCAAACTCAAAAGGAACTTTATTTACGTAAGTTTTATCACAAAACTCTTATAAATCGTCATATTTATAAATACCATTATCATCCTACGGCCCCTGTCCCACACTAGGTGGTAGTCTCCACACACACCTACCAGTCGTCATACCTACATTCACACCTTTCACACACAACTCCTCACTCCTACAATCCCTCCATCTCGCCTGATCGCTCACAATCCCTGGGTTCACTCACATTCATGCCGAAACTACCACCGGTTCGGACGGCTGCTCTACAGAAAAGAGCCGGAAAGAAACTCTGTAGTTGCTTTTTTTTTAAATTATTGGTCTTGTTTACAAGAAGCACTAAACAGCATAGTGAGAGCAAGTTCTCAAGATGAGAGAAACAACGCTACACGTTTACGCAATGAATGACGAATAGACCTTGACAGGGCCAAATAACAAATCCGCGAATAAAGGTCTCCATTGCGTACTAACAACTAACTCTGCTAACAAACTCTAGAACGATATTACTACTAATTCTACCGATCACCATAGCCCGTAAAAAACCTACTACTTAGGTAGGTCGAGGGTCTTCTCGAATTACATAAAGGGTAATTAGCCTACTGTGCCACGCTGGCAAGACGGGTCAAGTTTTGTGGTTTAAGACATTTATTTCCCATAAAGAACACAGTTCACTTAGCATGAGAAATACAACGATGGATATGTAAGCAAAATTATTAGCTACTTTTCATAACATTCATAGTAATAATAAAATTTGACTATTAGTGTATTTATTTGCCAAATTTCAATAACCTATACATAAAAAAAAACACTGAATTAAATAATAAAAATAAATTAAATAACTAAAATGTAAAGTTTGAAGTCTTTTTATATTTGAATACCTTTTTAAACAATACGAGTGACTTAATTTCTTTTATATCGTTAGCTGTTATATAATTGTGCGCCTTCAAATAATATATTTTTCTTTCCGTAATTTGTTTGTGGTTTATACAGACTTAAATGATTACTGCTTCTCGTGAAATGTTTTCCTTCTCTTGAAGCTAGGTTTTCGAACTAATCATTTCCTTTCGTCGGCTCTTACAACACCCTTGGGATAAAATAGGTTGGTCGAAATATCATATTCTAAATTGGTCACCACATGGAATTACTAAGTACTTAAGCTTGTAAGATTATAATCACAATAGATGGCTTATTTGAGTTGGAACACGCGCAGCGAAACACGTTGGTTTCCCCATTATTATTCTAAAAAGGAATACTCTACAGGATGTTTCAAAAATCCCATAGCCATCCGAACTGCATAAAGCTTATCAATAGAAGCAGTTCCATGACCAAAATGTTTTCTTATCTTGATGTATGAGTGAGATATCAATGTTTTTCTCAACCGGAATTCTATCACAAAACATGGGTGTGCAGTGAAAATTAACCAACGAGGTATCGTTATTGTTTTCCTACAAGCTTAATAATTTCAGTTTCCCTGTGAGATAGAATCAGAAAAACCAGGGTCACCGACATCGCCCACAGGATTGTTAAACTTAAGTGCCAGTGGGCAGGGCACATAGCTCGCAGGACCGACGCCCGATGGGGCAGAAAAGGCTAATTTCCTTTCATGAATTCGGAGGAGGCATTACTCAGTAGTGGGTCATTTAAGGGCTGAATAGTAGTAATTGTAGTAGGTAAAAGTTGGATATTTGATGGGTGCCCATCGTAATACAACATCTGACTTGCACTTGCTTAGAATGTCACGTAAAATTGTCCGTACATGCTGTCCTTCTTATGCCTGCAGCTTGTCTAACCAGCTTTTAGTTCCCATGCTACTGACAACATGTTCCTTCGTTCGTTTCAGCCCATGAATGACCCACTACTGAGTCGGGCCTCCTCCAAATTCATTGAGGGTAATTAGCCTACTGTGCCACGCTGACAAGACGGGTTGGCCCAGGGTTTGTATCAAGTTTCCCTTCTCTTGGGGCTAGATGACTTGCCTCTTGCGTTCCCTTAGTCACCTGTTACGACACCCTCGGGATGGTATGGGTTAGTGACACTGCGTATTCTAAATCTGTCACCACACAGAGACTACATGTATCTACTACCTTATGTCGGTTTTACGTCTCTGAAGCATGGAGGAGTTCGGCCACCCATCCAAAATCCAGCAGAGCGAGACGATTGCTTTCCACATTATCCGCTAGGCTGTGACCTCCTTTGTGCCAAGTAGCTGTCGCAGATACAATGGGATTGGCGCAAGACGGAATACAGAGGAGTTTTATTGGTTAAAAGGGGTGGGGGTTCTATATTTCCTCACCAATGAGCCCACACATAAATCCCCTACGGCTACCCACGTATAAGATAAGCCGAGAACGGGTAAAAGTAAAAATAGTTTCGGGTCTATTAAAAAAAAAATTACCATCCCCTCTATTTCCCATATGGTGATGGTTTTAGAATTCATAATGTCACCAATCCATATCTGATTATCCTGAGGGTATCTTAAGAGGCGACGATTCTAAAATGTTCATAAACACAATTCTTCATACTTTTTTTAAAATTTTACCATTAGATTTATTGAACCTGCTAATGGAAAACAAACTGTTTCCTTCATTCAGACCACACATCTCACGCTATTATCTAGTATACAAGCAAGCAAGACACGCCAGACGGTAGCGTTTTGGGTTCCATTTAAATACCTGTTTAGTGTCGTATACACTTTCTCTTTAAACGTATGGCAACGGATTTATAATTATCAATAATGTCGCCAATTCATTTCATCTCTTCCTGATCCTGTAGCAATCCCTTGGCTAGAATGGCACAGTAAGCTAATTTCCCTACATGAAACTTGCTAGATTATAATGATTAACGTATGATCTTGTTTACATAAACTTTACGTTTGGAATCCGAGATTATATATATGTCGTACGTCGACGAAATTGTCAGAAGAGCAAAATAAGCTTGCTTTCAATGACGTCAAAATCTTCCAATATTAAAAAAATATATATTCCAAAGTTGAACTAATATTAGTTCAATTAACGAACATTATATTATTATGATTTGAAATACATCAAACATAAAACAAAACAAAAGTGTATTCGAAATACAAATTTTGAACTGTTCTATTATTAATTTTATAATTGTCTGACTCACAGAACAAGACTCAGTCGGCACGTCACAATGAGGTGTGTTTTAGTTCCACATCAATTAGAATCATTTGTCATGATAGCATTGTTTGTGTGCCACTTTAATTAATTGAATTACTCAGTTTAAATGTGAGTCAGTGTTAATAATACCGTAAGTAATCCAACATTTGAATTTGTTTATTTTTATGGTAGATTTTGGTCTATGTTAATAATTAACAATAGATAACTTATCTATATTTAATTATATATATTTACGCAGTTTTTTTACCAAATGCCACATTAATTAAATGGAATTATTTTTTTCTAAAACTCTGATATATTATACATACTATTAGTCTTCTAGAACTTACCCTCGATGGAAATCTTTATAAAGAATCTGTCACTACACTTTAGTACCACTTCACTCAGTTTCAACTCTTCGATGGCACTTCGTAGCTTAGTCTACGCGGCTACGATGCTACGCCGCTACGTGTAGCGCGCTACGATACCAAAAGTCGACTGGGTACGAAATTTGACGCGCCTTTGATAGGCGTAGGGCTGCCACGATCAAGTGAATATACTAATTTGGTTTTACCATTAATATTAATCATAATTGTAACTGAAAATTCAGATTTGATTCGGAAAATTATTCAAACACTTAAGAAACTTTTTACGAAATGTATGCTAACATTAAAATTTACTCCCACAAAAAATCTGATGATGAACTAAAACAGCTTCAAAACATTTTCGTACTAGATAAAATAATACAAACAAATTATTCATCTATAATTAGTACAAGTATTGGCAGAGAGCAACATACATATAAACAGTAAAATATGAAAAAATAATGATTATTATAGTAAGCAAATAAAAATAATGACTCACAAAAAAATATTTTTAAAATTTTATAAATGTTCCAACTTGTCAGCCCTATTATAAAACACTACTTTTCACAGTGTGAACATGCATACAATTCTAACAGTCGCGTGGTTGGACATTTTTGCGATAAACTAGCGACGCTCTCTGCTTACAAACGTAAATCCATATTCACATTTACAAGACAACGGAGGTAATCTGACGGCTTAGAACTGCATCTTTTTAACCCCTGCCAAAGAGAAGTCTAACACGTTTGACAAGTCTATTTGTCGTTCTGTCTGTGGAGGAGTTTCGTGGAACGCTCTTGATTTCTTTCACTTAGAAAGATGGTAAAAAAAAACCCATTTATTCCACACAATAGCGACACACAAGACGTAATATTACTTAGAAAATCAATCTAATATTAGTTCAGAATTCGCACTAAACATAATATCAACATCAATAAGTAAGAGTAATAGAGGTAATAACATACATATTTAGTTTGTGTTTGTTGGAAATATGTGTTTGCCTAACACAGTAATTAGTTGACTGTATAACTTATGTCTGCGTTTATCAGTAAATTAATCTAATTTCTATGTACATTTAAAAAAGCCCTGAGCCTACAAAAATACTTGCGGTGAAAACAAAGGGTGTTTTAAATTTGATGTGTAACGTGCCTTTAATGCTTTTATAAATACGGCCAAGACTAAGCTTTTCAAAAATACTTGCTGATTATGTAAATGACCTAGCTGCCAGGGTCTAAGATGTTCAGTGCTAATATACTTTATTTAAAATATGTTATTGTAAATACTCGAAATGGTCCTATTTCGAGTATTTACAATAACATATTTTAAATAAAAAAACACGCCCTCTCAGTTTCTTGCCATTTCTCTTCAGTGTTAACGGTCCGAACCGTGTTCAACGGTGATTTGATTTGAGTGAGCTAATAAATAGATACAAAATAAAGACAAGAAAAATAAAGGTTCATATTGACGATAGATAATTTATACACCATTCTTTCATAATTACAATAAAAACAAAAATCGACTAAATATTATGCTCTTATGATCTTAAACATTTAGCTGAACCTTTTTTGTAACAACAATGTAAAGTTATAACCAGTGAAAGTTTAACATAAAATCATGGCCACAAAATTACCAGTAACCTACACTTTGACTTGTTTTTTTTGTTAATTCATCGAGTTTGATTCTACGAATTCTGAGTAGTCCTGACTCAGTAGTGGGTCACATACTATCTATCCTTCGAATAAACGATATGGCTGTAGAGTTTTTGTTACACCCTGTACGTATAACATATTTTAAGTTGTATGGAAACTCATAGTCCTACCACCACACCTTAATATGAAAGAGTGACCTTATTTCCTCCCTCATTGATAAGTCTGAGCACATATCCAGACGTGTTCCAGTTCGGAGGGATCGTAAAGGAAATTCCTTTACCATTGGCCTAGAATCGAACCTCTACTGCAGTAATCGCAGTTCAAGAAGCCAACACTTCGCGAAATTGTTTCGCCAATAAACTGTACATTATTCCTGACTGATATAGGATTTTAATCATTGCCTTTAGTACCACTTTAGTACCACTTCACTCAGAGAAAAGACCGGCTGCTAATCATAAAAGTTAACAATTAGCGGAAGTCGAGAAGAGCACGAGCTTAGATGAAACCGCGGGGGAAAGCTAGTGCTCGCTGATATCTGAAGTTGTGCTCATTTCGGCTTCTACTTTCAGCGTCGTACCCAAATCCGTGTGGTATCTTATTTAAAAATATTAAATTTAACCAATCCATACCATCCTGAAGGTGCTGTAAAAGGCGACTAAAATAACGTAAGAGGCACAAAAGAGTAATTGGCCTCCTTGTGATTGGAGGTGGCCCAACACTATGATGTGGTGGATAAATAGATGGAACAAACAGATTTATTAAAAAAATAAAAAATTGTGTTTTGTTATGTATATATTTTCAAATACATTTACATACCAAAAACATGTTTTATATTACAAACACAAACTTTAATAAAAATTAAATTAAAAATTTAAATAAACCCCCGACACAATAACCTTTAAAAAGTAAAAAATAAAAATAAATACTTCGCGTTGGGGGACCAGGGGTCAGGTAATAAATAAGTGGGAGTGGTCCCCCAACGCGAAGTATTTATTTTTTACTTTTTAAAGGTTATTGTGTCGGGGGTATATTTAAATTTTTAATTTAATTTTTATTTTTTACTTTTTGTATGTTATTGTGGCGGGGTTTTTTTAAATTGTTTAATTTAATTTTTAGTTTATGCTTTTTATAGGTACACACTTATTATAATGTAGATTTTGTTAAATTGCACGTGATGCGCTTTCATTTGAGACCCCACTTGATTATATTTGCAGACATTCGGTTATTCTTCCCCACTTTCACCCCCCATAACTTTTAAACGACTAAACCGATTTTCATCAAACATGGCTAAGAACACTCGCCCGTAACTCACCTGTCATACAAAAAAAAAACTGTATTGAAATCGCTTCATCCGTTCGCGAGCTACGGTGCCACAGACAGACAGACAGACAGACAGACAGACCGACCGACAGACAGACACGTGAAACTTATAACACCCCTCTTTTTGCGTCGGAGGTTAAATAGTTTTGATTGTTTATTATTCGCTTTTATGTATGAATATTATATGCTTATAAGTATATATATTTTAAAGACGCATTGTTGTAAAAATGTTTTATCCTTATATCAGCTCATGAATTATTTACTGTATAGTGAGCCCCTTTGCGGCCGAAAGCACCGGAGGGGCGGCAAGGCAGGTGGGCCAGAATTGGCGCCGCAAATGAGGGCCGCGTGGATCGGGCGCCACTGCATCCGGCACCTGACGGAGGCCCGTGCAATGTCCCGTACGTGCCACTCGATGGGTTGGGGAGCGTCCAGAGCTCCCTTTCAAAGCGGGAGGCACGCTTGTACGAGCGAGCCTCACGCGTTGTTGGCTAATACTTTGATGGCTTTATTCGGCTAATACGACACCCTCAGGATGGAACGGGACGGTGAAACTATGTATTCTATATCCGTATTGGTTGCTGAAAGTATGCGTTTTGATGACAGCCACCACACGAAAAAAATAACCTTAATTTCCAGACCCATTGTTATTACAGACGGAAAGAGCACTTACCCACCTTTGGCGTGCTCCCGTAATTTAATTTGAGCCGGTCCCGGCATCTTACGCCTTTTTTGTTTTGCCTCGTTGAATTTGATGAGGGCTCGGCCCGAAGTGATGGTTTGTTTGATTTGGTTATTCTCAAGTAGAAACGAGTTTATGTTATCTTAGGGTGGCTCTGTAAAATTTGTATTGGCTTCTTTGGACGCCCGTAATTTTCCTTTTAAGCGTGCCCTTTGATACTATGCGGGTCATTATCTGTTTTTGTTTTTTTCCTTATAGGTTCGTAATAAGATGAGGCTATTGTTGGCTGTTTACTATATGGCCAGTGTGGTGACAGATTGGTAAGAGGCAACAAAAGGAAATGCCAAGGCCAAAAAACTAGCCGCATTACGTGGAACCCCCTATGTAATTGGAGGCATGCCTTAGCCATTCATGCGTTAGCCTACTGTGCCACGCTGGCAAGACGGGTTGGCAAAGGGCTTCGTATCAAGTTTTCCTTCTCTTGCGGCTAGATTTTTAATAATAATAATGAATTTATTGGTACTAAAAGGCATACAAGACTTAATATTAAATTTACACAATAAAGTAAATAAATAAATAAATATCCTTGGACATTTCACACAACGCCGTCTCGTCCCAAGCTAAGCAACTTAATGCTTGTGTTATGGTAACGAGATGGATGATAAACTACTTAAATACATTTTTTTTGTAAATACATACATATTATAGATAGAAATGACACCCAGACTCCGAGCCAGTGCCTCTGGTTTAGACAAAGACACTTGCCCGACCCCGGAATCGAATCCGGGACCCGTTGATCCAAAGGCGGCACATCTAACCACTAGACCAACGAGGCAGTCATATTTGTTTTAAATCGCTTGTACCCCATGGCTGCACCAAACGGAAACAAATTCAGCATATGCCAGACAATTTGTTGTCTGGCGCTGGTTTTCAATTGCTACCTGTTACCTAGAGAGAAAAAAAGGAAACAAAATGAACCACCCACATAGACCGAAAATAGATACATATATAAATATTTATTTATTTATTTATATTAATAAGGATCTCCAACAAAAGATATACACAATACATGATTCATTGTTATATGGCAACATCAGGTTTTAAATAGTGTACTCCTTCACCTATAGGAGACCACAGCATGCACAATAATTTTAAATTTAAAAACTAAGCCAAATTTATATCATTAACATTAAGTAAAATATGGAAAATAAAGAAAAAATGGGAGAATATAACATTTAGATATAGGTACTTAAATTAAATTAAATTACGTTAAATCAGATAAACACTTTTTATATTTGGACAGAGACTCACAGATGTCCAAGTTCGTGGTTTTAGCTAACATATTATATTGCCTACAAAGTCTTGGTACAGCATATCTAATATAAATTATTAGATATAAATATAAAACATGTACATATGTCATTTCATTTTCGGCCTTGTCATTTCCTTTTGTCGGCTTTATCGACACCCTTAGGATGAAATGGGGTGGGGTGGTGACACAATGTATTCCAAAACCTAAAACAATATTAAATCAGAATCAAAATAAATATAAATAAATATCCTTGGACATTTCACACAACGCCATCTCGTCCCAAGCTAAGCAACTTAATGCTTGTGTTATGCTAACGAGATGGATGATAAACTACTTATATACATTTTTTTTTGTAAATACATACATATTATAGATAGAAATGACACCCAGACTCCGAGCCAGTGCCTCTGGTTTAGACAAAGACACTTGCCCGACCCCGGAATCGAACCCGGGACCCGTTGATCCAAAGGCGGTACATCTAACCACTAGACCAACGAGTTTTTTATTCGAATATATTCTTTCGAATGCTTTCAAATAGTCAAAAATTAAACATAAATACAATACAGCATTACACAAGGCGAGGCGAAAAATTACATTACATAGAGTAGGTGGTTATGGGTTGGAGAAACGGGACAATGGCAAACACCCTTTAGGTTCATCTTGTCCCGAGACTGTTGTTTTAGTGAGTACCCGCTCGAAGATAGATAAAAAAGGGTATCTCCGGGTTTAGATACACAATGTCACCCAATGTATCGTAGGAAAGGAAGGAAACTTTTCAGCCCTTATAAGACCCACTGCTGAGTCGGGCCTCCTCCAACTACATGGAAGGCAATTAGCCTACTGTGCCACGCTGGGCAGTTGATATCGCATTGGGTTCCTTATCAAGTTTTCCTCCTCTGGCGGTTAGGTTACAACTTTATACTTTATACCAACGTATGACGTGGGGTAGCGACACTATTCTAAATCCGTCACCAAACGGAATAAAGGAAATTGCAGAAAATGTAGGCGCTAGAGAGTTTCCCCCCTGTCGTTGGAGGAGGCTCCACCCATCAGTGGGTTTATGGGCTGGATATGGATACAAATTTTCAATACAGTATAACTTATGGTTATGACTAACACTAAAAATTATATTTATTTCTTATTCAGCACTCGTAGTTTGCACAATAAAGATTTAGAATCCTTAATTAAAGTGAATTAGTCGTCATAGTTACAGCTTACTACTGAGTCAAGCCTCCTCAAAATCCATGGAGGGAAATTAGCCTACTGTGCCAGGCTGGCAAGAAGACACCCTCAGGATGGTATGGATTGGTGACAATGGCATTCTAAATGCAACACCACCGGGAATAAACTAGTAATGGCATATTTAGGCGCAAAGGGATGATCATCCAGCCAGACGAGGTGGTATGTCTGGCAGGGGGGCGCGGCACCTATCCCCTGATAATTGTAGTCGGGAATTTCCTAAATGTGCGAATTGCTCCTTAAACTTCGCTATCGCGGTGTAGGACTTTATGATGATTCTCGCATTTGTAGGCGATATTTTTTTATGTTATTAGTTCTGATTTTTCGGGTGAATTGTGTAAAGTATGTAGCGTGCTGGTGGCTACACACATAAAAGGGTTGGCTACAAAAACAGGATATTAACCCGAATCTCCAATATTATTTATTAAGTGTTGCTATCGTGGCACAGATAGATAAGCTAATTTCTTCTTTGTAACTATGAGGAAGAATTGAGAATTGCCTGAAAGAATTCGCATAAGCAAAAGGCGTAAAAATTAAAAACAGACAATATCTAGGTACATCATAATAAGCGGGTACCTATAAAAAGCAGAAAATAAAAATTTAATTAAAAATTTAAATAAACCCCTGACACACTTTTTAAAGGGTACATATGTCATTGTGTCGGGGCTTTATTAAAATTTTAAATTTAATTTTTAGTGCAATAAATAGCATATGTGCAAAGAAGTATAAACAAATCATGATCATAATGCATCCACTACCGAGTCGGGCCTCCTAAAATTACAATGAGGGAAATGAACATGTTTGCACAGGGTTTGTATCAAGTTTTCCTTCTCTTGCAGCTGGGGTTTTGACCTTGATATGTCCTTCTGTCAGCTCTTACAACTCCCTCAGGAAGGAATAGGATTGACACTACGTATTCTAAACACGGACGGAATAATAAATAAAATTTATTTATTTTATTTATTATTCCGTCAAAAACCCAGTCGAAATACCTTTTGTATCCATTTATTTACGTCGTCTTTGCAAGCATAATTTCATCCCCATTTAAAATTTTAAATTATGTGAAAGTAGGTTTGTTTGTTACGCTTTCACGCAAAACCTACGTAACCGATTGTCATGAAACTATGTATACATATTTTTGGAAGTATTAGAAGTAACATAGGATACTCATTATTAAAAAAAATAGGAATGATAAAAACATTTATTTGCTATCGCAAATGTATTGTTAATTTTAGTAATAAAATTAAATAATACTTCTATCGAAGATAAAACGTTCAGGGATACGATTTGTAAAACACAAGAAAAAACCTTAACGTAAACATAGAACGAGTCCGTAGTTATTACCGGAATACAAACAGTAAGTATATGAAAGCTCTTACCGCTGTTACATCGACAAGTCTAAATATTTCCTTTGGGAGCATGCCCGGTAGTAGTAAAATAAAATAGGCTACCCACAAGCGTCATGCAAAGGTTTCTGGGAAATTGATTTCCGAAGGGTTTTGGCCTTTCGAGGACTTGAAGATTACACTATGTTGAATAGCTACATTTGGTGCCATTCAATCGCTACTTATTACCCGTGTGGGGACGGGTCAGAATATAAAACCTCCCCACCGCACGCTGGGAAAAAACGCGTGTTGTAAAAGTCAACAAAACCCAGCATGCTTGGTGGTAGGTTCGAATGGTCCGCCCGGCTAGCTACCACCCTCACATCTAAGTGCGGCGCCAAACAGATTTACTGTGTTCCATCGTGTGTATGTGAGAGCCGGTTCCCGACAAGGCATTTCCTTACATTGCCTGCTCCATCTTAGACCCTGGCGTTGCTTTCCATCACGCAAGCCTAGAGTCAAAGGCATTCAAGTAATGGGTTAAAAAAAATTACACATTTCATTTTCCGAATGTGACTTTAGCCCTGGTTGTGACGGATTTAGGACATAGAATACACACATTCTTACAATTTTACATTCTTTTCACTTTACACTTACCACTCATCGTCGTTCGTCATTTCAGCCCATAAATGACCCACTACTGAGTCGGGTCTCCTCCAAATTACTGCGCCACGCTAGCAAAACGGGTTGGCACAGGATTTGTATCAAGTTTCCCTTCTCTACGACACCCTCGGGATGGTATGGGTTGACTTTTATTTTCTTTAATATATTATTGATTTTATTGTCTCATTGATTGACAGGGAATGCATGCCTTTATGTTGTTTAGTTGCCGTAATATGTATTATAGACCGTGTACTGCAATGAATAGTATTTAGCTCATTATGCAGTTGGTATATGTTTAAATAAATAAAATAAATACCACCAAACCCATTCCACCCTGAGTGTGTGGTAAGAGCCAATATAAGGAAATTATCATCACCTCAGCCTTTAAACACTGAGGTAGGCTTTCTCGCATTTCATTTCATAAATGGAAATTAGCTAGTCTGATCGACACAGGGTTTCAAGATCTTCAAAGATTTCTTTTTGTAGCCGCAAATTTTGCGGTCCATTTAGTTTTTGATCGTACGTACGATATCTTCAAGATATAGTGGGCTGTTATAAAGTATGTGCATAGATAAATAATACTTTTACTACTACTAATCAGCCTTAGAAGACCCACTCCTGAACCGGGCATACTGTGCCACGCTGGCCAGACGGGTTGGCACAGGGTTTCGCAATCGCTGCGGCGGCGTGGTTCTGCATCTGCGGCGGCGTGGTTCTGCATCAGCTCCCACAATGCCGCAACAGGACGCGAGTTGGAGCACCCCGGGGAGGTTTAGTGGATAGGCCCCCACTATGGGGGAGAGTCCCACACACCCCCCCTCGGCCATCCCCGTGGCCGACGGGGATAGTCCATAAAGGATTTGACCCCGGGCGAACCAACAAAAAAAAAAAAAAAAAGGGTTTCGCAATCCCCTTGACTTTGCTGCTACCTTGGGATGGTGAAGGATTTTGCCTTCATGATCCGTTGGGGCCATACTAGTTCAGAATCACACATGCCTGGCGGGCCCACGGGGAGAGGCCAGACGAAGAGCAGCATACGGCGACGTAACGGGTTTGGGCTCCGAGGACTCCTCTGTCCTCAAAGTTGCCCCTCTTCTACCTTCGCCTTATAGGCCGGTGGTGTGTCACGGGACCCACTACCGATGAAAACTAATGGCGTCCCAGTTGCCCGGGACGCACTCCGATAGTCGCTTGCCCAACTGGCGGGCACCACGTCGGGGCGTCACAGTGGAATGCGTTTACGCGAACCTTTGGCGCCCCAAGCGTGTCGTGTGAGGGTATACCGCTGGGGTTTTAGTGCGTAGACGAGTCATCCAGCGAACCCAAAAAAAAGGGTTTCGTATCAAGTTTTTGTTTCTCTTGTGGCTCTTATATGATGAATGGGTGGTGATAGTGTTTGAAATTAGTCATCACACGAATACATTAACATCGTTATATACAATTTCAGCCAAAAGACATCCATCGCTTTCCGGCGACCTTAACCAGGTCGTCGTTCTACCAGCACTGCGCTTTTTGGATCACGGTCACCACTCGAGGACTTTTCTTTTACATAATGTATTTTAATTACAGAAGGACAACTTGCAATGAAAGTCACATAGCCTGTTAGCGATTAAGTATATTTAGAGAAATAGAGCAAAATATTTTTGCCTTTCATTTCTGCCAACATAAGTGTGAAAATCCTCTTTTGAACAGCGACTGAAGCGTATACTTATTTTCCGTCGGGTGAAATAACCAACGAGGATTACTTGGAGGCCGATACTTTACGCATGGGTCAGATTTAGTGGCAATTTATCACAAATACAAAAGGGCACCGATACAATACAGTAGGACTTATAGAGTACTGGCAGTATTGTTAGTGGATTCTCGACTTTTGTGGTATTTCGATTAATTGTGTATGTGTGACCCGTGAAGGGTACGATGAAGCTAATATAATATATATTATACTAGCAGGCCCGGCCACGCGTTACTGTGGCTAAAGTATTTGTTAAATTACATTTGACATTAACATACAATAATGTAACTTTTAACATAACGCCATCTGCTGAATAATTACTCAATCCAGTCCACAGATATCGCCATCTGTTAGAATCCTTTGGAGCTACATATAATTGTGACTGTCAGATATTAGACAATTAATTTGCAATAAAATAATATTGCGAATTTATAGGTATACTATTTATTTATTTTATTTATTTATTTTTATACTTTATTGCACAGACATACAAAATTATCACTATCATTATGAAACATATATGAGTATTTGTACAATGGGCGGCCTTATTGCAAACTGCAATCTCTTCCAGGCAACCTTAGGATGGAAAATTGAGAAGAGAGAAGTGGGCTATTCTTGTGCCGACATAAAGTAAACTATAATACTGCATGGTTTATAAGTATATATATATATATATATACACATATATAACTTAAATAAATAGAATATACACATACTATAAATAAATACTTTAACAGAATACATATATATTAACTATTATATAAATACATACACAGTAAATAATAATAATTATTATGGTTAGAGAGATGTATAGTGATCCTTCAGTAATTTTTTGAACTGCAGAAACGATTTAGCTTGTCTGACCGTCTCAGGAAGGGCATTCCAAAGGCGAGCAGCCTGCACCGTGAAGGACTTGCTATAAATCGTGGTCGAGTGCAGAGGGATATCTAAAATGCGACTCTCCGCTGACCTCAAGAACCTTGGATGCGTCTGATGAAGAAACCGAAAACGTTGTTTCAAATAAGAAGAAGAGGTAGGGTTGAAGAGTATATTAAAAAGAAGATGAAGAATATGAGAATTCCGGCGAAGGCGAATGGGTAACCACTTGAGCTGTTTACGAAATTCGGAGACATGGTCATATTTCCTTAAGCCAAATATGAACCGAATGCAAAAGTTTTGGAGACGCTCAAGCTTATCAAGTAGGTTTTCAGAGATATCAAGATAGCTGGTGTCAGCATAGTCAAGGATAGGGAGTAGTAAAGATTGAGCAAGCGCAATTTTTGTGGCAACAGGGAGAAAGTTACGTATCCGTTTTTACTATGTAGCTGTCCCGGCAAACGTTGTTTTGCCAAATAATTAACCATCCCCCGCGCAACCCCCTTCCCCGCGCAACCCCCACCCCGCGCAACCCCCTCCCCACGCAACCCTCTAGGTCGTATGGTTCCAGAGATATCGTGATGACTCAATCTATCTATACAATATTGTTTTGCCATGTAATTAAATAGGGGTTGATCGTAGAGGGGTGAAAATTTAGGATTGTTTGTATGTTTTTATGCTGAATCTTAAAAAAATAAAAGCTTTTTTGACCCCCCCTTAAAATTTTGGGGGATGAAAAATTGATGTTGTCCTATTCTCATACCTACCCAATATGCTCACAAAATTTCATCAAAATCGGTCAAGCCGTTTTGGAGGAGTTTGGCATCTAAAACTGTGACACGAGAATTTTATATATTAGATTGAGATGTAAGCTATCCTATCTCACAAGTTAGATCAAACTGCACTGGGTGTGCAAATTTTATTAAAATCGGTTAAGTAGTTTAGACAATTTCACCAACCCACATTATCCTGAGGGTGTCGTAAAAGGCGGCTAAAGGATCGTAAAAGGCAAACCCTGTGCACACTCGTCTTGCGTGGCACAGTAGGCTCATTTCCTCCATGAATTTAGAGGCGGCGCGACTCAATAGTTGGTCATTTATGGGCTGAAACGACAACGGTTTAGTAGTTTAGGAGGCCATCGCGGACAAACAACGTGACGCATAATTTATATGTATTAAGATTGACACGCTACAGGTCGTTTGAATTTCGAAAATTTATTAATTTCCTTTGCTTCCTAAAACAATACCAAGTTCCCCTCTTTATGTACGTCACTGCTCTCCAAAGTAGTTATTGCAATGTGTTGATATTATATTTATAACGCAATATCTATTTGAGTGACAGCCACGCGTTGGTGTAATAACGTCAGCGTTTGATTTATATTCAGAGCGTAGCACCTTAATTGAAAAACACTTTACCTTTGTTATACCACCTTTAGGTCTCCTTCCTCGCTTCTTTTCTTATTTACTTGGGGTCAGCAGTCTTTTCAGCCACTCAAGCATACGGGCCGCATGACTATAAGTAATTGTAAAAAGTGATTGGCGTTTGTAAAAAGTGACAAAAGTGGAAAAAGTGAATCAAAATAGTGATGGCAGAAAAAGCGATGTTAAAGGCATTTAAAACACATAAAATCTGTACACAGGTGTGACGGATATATAATACACAATGCCCATACCATCCCGAGGATATGGTAAGACGCGACTAATGGAGTTTTTTTACAAACCATGTGTCAATTTCTCTTACCAGCGTTGCATAGTAGGCTTATCCCCCTCCATGAAGTTGGAGGAGGTCTGACTCAGCAGCGGCTGAAATGGTGATGAGCTGGGAGTGTCGGGGTTTTTTTAATATAAAAATAAAATACATGACTTACTTAGCTAGATGTATGCCAAAATTCAAATCGCAGAAATCTCACAACGAAATGAATCAAATATCAAGTAGTTTTAGTTACCGAACTCATTCCAACTTAATTCGGGCTAAACTTGTAACCAATTTGCCTTCTACTTTCAAGAATGTCATAAATCCGTGATTTACTGCACCATTACAGTAAAGTTTTAGACGAAGAAATATTTATTTCTAGGAATTTATTGATGGCATTGTTAAGAGTTTAGTTGAATTTTAGGTCACTGAATACTGAATTTTACCTCGGATGCAATGCCTTTATCGTGTTATAAAATACTATATAAATACCCGCGGGTGAAGCCGCGGGGCGAAGCTAGTCAAAAGTTACTTCTTATATCATCAGCTACCTATCAGTTAAAGTTCCGTCAAAATCGGTCCAGCCGTTCCAGAGATTAGTCGGAACAAACAGACAGACAATATATAAATAAAAAAAAAATATTTTGGTCTATGGGCTGTGTCATACTTACGGATTTAGTAAGAAGTTATTTTTTTATTATCACAAACAGACACTCCCATTTTATTTCATCATCATCAGCCCACATTAGTCCACTGCTGGAAATAGGCCTCCCCTAAAGAGCGCCATAGCGCCCTGTCTTCAGCTTGACGCATCCAGCTGCTGTCTGCAACCTTTCGCAGATCGTCGCTCCATCTAGCAGAGGGCCGTTTTTATGTTTGTATGTATGTATAGATGATTGTGAGACAGGCATAGGAGAGCTCCTTGACTGACCAGTAGGTATGAACATGAATGAGAATACACAGTGTCGCCACGTCAAGGAAATTGACAGATTTCCTGTTGTCGGCTCTTATGACAGCCGCTATAAAATAAGTTGTCCAATGTTACCAATGGAGTATGTCCCCGATACTCCAGCGTATCAAAAAATAAATCTTACTGACCTTCGTTCTGGAGTGTACCAGCATCAAGAGATTGTTCGATACACAAATTAAAAGCTTAACAGATCGGAAAATAATAAAAACTCATTTTTACTTCATCTCCATTTTACTGACCCGCTTTAGAATAAGTACTACTACTGCTTACATACTACTCAGCTCAAAGTTGACCCACTGCTAAGTCAGGCCTTCTCCCATCACAGGGAGGGTAACTAGCCTACTGTTACACGCTGGAAAGACGGGTAGGCAAGTCTTCCTTCTTTTGCGGGCTCAGGATTGAGAATGCGTTGGTGACACATCCTATTATAAAATCTCCAAGCTAAAACTAAACACGGACATTATCGCTATAGTCACACGATGTATGAACACGTTTTCTATGCAAATCAATCAATTAACAGACTTGTAAAAGTTAGTTCAAACCGCCTCTGAAAATTATATTTCCAAATTGAGATTTCGAATATCATCGTTTAGCATTGGGAGAACACGGATCAAAGTTTAATTAAGACGCGATACTGGCGGCTGTGACGAAAATTCAAATAATTAAATGTTGTTGTGAACATTGCAGGATTCAAAAAGACTGATCGGCATTTTCAAATTATAATTATACAAGCGACCCCTGATCGCACGGATGAACATTAACTTTTTAAGCATTTTGGGTACATTAGATGTGTACGCCCCTTTCTAGCAATTCAGTGCATATTGTCACACTCTAAGTAACTCGCATAATAATCTATTTAGTAGTTTTTCAGTTTATCTGAAAGACAGACAAACAAACGCGGTGAACGACGCTGTTTGTAGTGATATTAAAACTTCGTAGTCTTCACTCTCAAACACAAACTGAAAACTCAAAAGCACATTATCACAAAACTTATAAGTGGTCATATTTAAAACTACATAGTACAATCGAGTTTCGGCCCTTGTCCCAAACTAGATAGCACTGTCTCTATACAGTCCTATCAGGCGCCATATCTCCATTTACACCCTATAAACACATTTACTCATTCACACAATCTAACCGTATATTTTTTATACTATATTTTTATTAAATAGTAATTTTACTATATTTTTTTTGCCGCCAAAAAAAAAAGACAATAAAAGAGAAGGAAATTAGAAAATATATTGTGCTTTGTCGGTTTAGCTTATAAATTTCCCTCTGCTGATTCCGGCTTCCTCTAAATTAATGGAGGAAAATTACCCGACTGTGACACGCGGTCATTTTATTTTATTACTATTCGGGAATCTTACAGCTACTACCTACATAATTTAAATATAACTTATAAAAACAATATTGGCCACATAGATTTTGTCGTCTCTTACGATAGTCTAAGGATGAAACTTCCTAAACATGCTTTATTATTATTCTATTAACATAAATAATATCTAAATTGTGATGTTATTTGTAAAGTAATTCTAAATTTATATGTTTTTTTTCTTTAAATTTATTGTTTGATTTTTCCTTTGATTACAAGGCATTAAGTCGTTTCTTGTACAATTTTATATCAACCTATAATATGAATATCAATTTGAGGACAATAATAAAGATATTATTATGGCAAATAATGGATCCTTAGGCCTATAAGGCTGAATACAAAGAAGCTATGGAGTATGCAGTCAACGTAGGAACGAAATATGAAATGCGCCCACCCTGAATGCTTAAACCTGTTGGGAGATTTATGTTATGACATACTAATACGGTACCGTTAGTCCGCCATCCGTATGGTGATAGATTTTGAATAAAAAGAGTCACCACCCCATTCCATCATGAGGGTGCCGTAAGAGCTGATAAAGGGTAATGAAAACCTAGCTGCAAGAGATGGAATTTGTGTTTAAAAATAAAGAGAAGTGTCCGTACTCGCATAAAAGAACATATAACTGACATGAACAGACGCTCGAGCGAGCCTGCAGTTTGTGAGCACTCAATCAACAAGACTAAATTCACTTTGATAGGCCTCAAATTCTTGCCAAGGAAAATCATAACATCCCAAGAATGATGCACGAGGCTATTGAGATTAAAAAACATGGAAATTTTTATAGAGATGATGGTTGGCGGTTCCACCTGCTTGGGATCCAGTCAAAATTGATCAAGGCTCAAGCTTTACAGTCATTTGCAAGACCTCTGGAGACCGTAAGCAAGTTCTCATCATCATCATCATCATCATTTCAGCTAAAAGACGTCCACTGCTGGACATAGGCCTCCCCCAAGGATTTCCACAAAGGCCGGTCCTGGGCCGCCCGCATCCACTGCTTTCCGGCGATCTTAACCAGGTCGTCGGTCCACCGTGTGGGAGGCCTACCAGCACTGCGCCTTCCGGAACGCGGTCGCCACTCGAGGACTTTTCTGCCCCATCGGACGTCGGTCCTGCGAGCTATGTGCCCTGCCCACTGCCACTTAAGTTTGACAATCCGGTGGGCTATGTCGGTGACCCTGGTTTTCCTGCGTATCTCCTCATTTCTGATTCGATCTCGCAGGGAAACTCCGAGCATAGCCCTCTCCATTGCCCTTTGGGTAACTTTGAGCCTTCTGATGGAGCCCATAGTGAGCGACCACTGGCAACACACATTGGTTGAAGACTTTTGTCTTCAAACACTGCGGTATTGTGGACGAGAAGATCTTTCGCAGCTTCCCGAACGCTGCCCAGCCGAGTTGGATCCGACGATTGACCTCTTTCTCGAAGTTGGACTTACCTAACTGGACAGTGTGTCCCAGGTAAATGTAATGGTCAACAACTTCGAGGGTAGAACCTCCGATGTTAACAGGAGTGGCTTGAACATGGATATTAGACATGATCTTCGTCTTCTCCATGTTCATCTTAAGGCCGACTCGTTCGGAGGCTCCACAGAGGCCATCGAGCACCGTAGTGAGGCCCTCCATGGTCTCAGCCATTACGACTACGACGAAGCAAGTTCTACGCGGAATTGACTGTTTCGTTTTACTTATGAAGACAATTGTCATCTAGTCTTTCCCGTGGCCACGACTGCTGCAAAGTATTGGAAATGTCGGAAATTAAATAATGTAATACACACACGATAAATCCGTTGAATAGTGTTCAATACTGCATACACCTTTTCAAAATACAGTTTTTTTTTAATACGTAACCCCTGCAGTAGTTTATAATAACCTGTATCGCGGGGCAGCTTAAAAACTGAAATTCACGAACACAAATGACACCCAGACTCAGAGCAAGTGGCTCCGGTTTACACAAATACACTTGCCCGGCCTCGGAATCGAACCCCGTGATCCAAAGGCGACGCATACAACCCCTAGACCAACGACATGTTGTCACTATATGTATAAGCGTCATTAGTCTAAAGGACTAGGTAACAATGCAGTAAGTGCAAGCCACTTAAAGACCCTTTTCTCAGAGCTATAAAAGAGAATGTATCCAGGAGTACTCGTAATGTCAGTACCTCAGTGTCCCGGGCGTTTGCTAAAACCTCGATGCAGTTTGTGGTCTATAAAACGTGATAACTCTATGTGCTCTTACTTTTTAATGTGATGGACGAGTTTTCCAGCTTTTACATAACACAAAAGCATAATGATGCGACGTGATATAGCAGGCATAGTGAAGTAGGAAACAGTAGACTTTAGTATTTTTTTAAAATTCTTCTTAGACTATTCCGTGATTTGATTAAGAAAACTTATGCTGTTATTCTATACGTTACTAGCTAACCCGGCAAACGTTGTTTTGCCATATAAATAGGGCTATTAAAAATAGGGGTTGATCGTGGAGGGGCGAAAATTTTGTGGTTATTGTTGTATTCTGTATCATAAAAAAATAAAAACCAAAAAAAAAATTTTTTGCGGTAGATCACCCTTAGCATTTAGGGGGATGAAAAATATATTTGCAGACCTAACCAATATGCACACAAAATTTCAAGAAAATCAATCAAACCATTTCGGAGGAGTTCAATAACAAACACCAAGACACAAGAATTTTGTCTATTAGACTAGCTGACCGGGCAGACGTTGTCCTGCATGATATTCGTTTACCGACTGTCGCGCCATCTGTCGGGCTGATTTGTGAATCTAAAACATCCCCGTTGCCACCCAAACGAATACAAAAAAAAAATCTAATCGGTCTAGCCGTTTAGAAGGAGTTCAGTAGAGTTCAGTTCACACGTACAGTAGAATTATATGTATATACTAGCGGCCCGTCCCGGCTTCGCACGGGTGCGATGTTACCTGTCAGTAAGTCAGTAAGTCCCGTCAAAATCGGTCCAGCCGTTCCAGATGACAACAAACAGACAGGCAGACAGAAATAATAATTAAAAAAATATATTTTGGTCTATGTACTGTATTTACATATACATACGCATTTACTAAAAAGTGGTTAATTTATTATTACAAACAGACACTCCAATTTTATTTATTTGTATACATATATAAAGATTACGTAAAGGAAACACTTTGTACCCCATTTTCCTTCTCTTGAACCTAGGTTATCGGCCTAAATCCCATTGTCGGCTCTTACGATACTATAAATAGTATAGAATGGGGTGGTTAGACTATTTTTAATAAGCTTGTCACCAGACAGACTCTTAAACTCAAACCTTTATAGGTTAGGTTAACCATCTATATCATCATCATCGTCATGATCAACATCTATACAAATAAATAAAATTGGAGTGTCTATTTGTAATAATAAAATAACCACTTTACTTCTACAAGTATGTATACAAAATACACAGGCCAAAATAACATTTTTTTTTTATTTTTGCCTGCCTGTCTGTCTGTTTGTTCCGGTTAATCTAAGGAACGGCTGGACTGATTTTGACGGGGCAATCACTGATAGGTAGCTGATGATATAAGGAGTAACTTAGGCTACTTTTTTAACTAGCTTCACCCTGTGGCGTCACCCGCGGGTAACATCGCACCCGTGCGAAGCCGGGACGGGCCGCTAGTAGAAAATAAATCTTTCCTCAAAGTTCTTTACGAGTTATTCTACTCTCAATGTTTGTTCTATTACCCAAACACTAATGGACTCTACGTTCTGCGCCATGTTTTTTATGCTCCACTATCTATATTTACGAGTATATAGAATGTTAATGTCTGTCTTGCAACATTCGCACACGGTGACCCAAAATGTGAATGCACCTGAATTTTCCGACTTTTAGGATGAAGCCTCGTGTTGCGTGTTACAGTAATTGTACTAAACTTCATTTGTTTAAACATAGAAATAAAGTGTCTGAAGAAAAAAATGTGTGCCGAGTGTAAGGTTTTTTACTGAGTCAGTCGTGATAACATGACGTCAATTTGTACGAAAATGAAAACAACATCTAGCGCCAATTAAATGCAAATCTAGGACAGCCATACAATTTAGCATACATACATACATATATACATGAATTCACGCCTTTTTCGCGCAGGGGTAGGCTGAGATCACAACCTTCCACTTGCTACAATCCTGGCGCACAACTTTCGCTTCTTCCACTTTCATCAAGCTCATCAAGCATGCTCGTCGGTTAAGGGTGCTTCTGAACAGACGTTTCTTTATTACATCACCCCTTCTAACGTTCCCATTCACACTCCCGCTATATAACTATTTTGTAAGTCTACTTTCACTCATCTTCTCGATATAGTCTCGATCGACTGCTGTGCAGCATGTCGCGGGTTTGATTCCCGCACGGAAGAAATATTTGTACGACCTACAAGTATTTGTTCCGGGTCTGGGTGTTTTCTATCTATCATCTATCTATCATATTACAGATAGAAATGACACCCAGACTCCGAGCCAGTGCCTCTGGTTTAGACAAAGACACTTGCCCGACCCCGGAATAAACCCGGGACCCGTTAATCCAAAGGCGGCACATCTAACCACTAGACCAACGAGGCAGTCAATCATTTTATGTTTGTAAACTGCCCTCGTGATACAGGCAATAGGCAGGGGATTCTTTTCTTTATTAATAGCTGACCTTGCAAACTTCGTACCGATTCAGAATCAATAAATAATCTCACCTTTTAAACCTTCCCTGGACTCACACGAATATATCAAGCTAAATCGCTCCAGCCGTTCTCGAGTCTGAGCGAGACTAACGAACAGCAATTCATTTTTATTTAAATAAGAAGAAGAAGATAGATATATAAATAAAAATAAATGAATAAAATTCAGTGAAAAAGGTATTTTATATTTATAAATAACCCAGTGTATCCAAAGTGTCTGTCACAAATCACAAGAAAGGAAATAAGTTTCGTCTCTTATTTCCTTTTATCAAAACGAATGCTATCGAACATTTCAATTGATTAAATATAGTCAATTCAGAAATGATTACACAATATAGTTACTTTCTATTTCTTCATTATCGAATCTAATGCTAGCAGCATTCACTTCATTATACGTATTTGGTATACTTCACTTCATTATACGTATTTGCTATTTTGTCATTATTTATAAATTACCCGCATAATTAAACTGGTGTCTATAAAATAGATCTTTCTGGGCTAAGATTCGCTCATTTAATATAAATAAATGCTTATATTCTACTTCTCAGGCCATATATGACCCACTGTTGCCCTCCTCCAGGCTAATTAAACTCCATGTAATTGGAGGAGGCTCCGCAGTACTAATATGACCCAGCAGTATTAATATCGACTCAGCAGTACTAAAATTATTATTTTTTTGTTTGTTGGTTTGGTGGTTTCAGCCCATGAATGACCCACTACTGAGTTGGGCCTCCTCCGAATTCATGGAGGGAGTTTAGCCTACTGGGCCAAGCTGGTAAGATGGGTTGGCACAGGGTTTGCATCACGTTTTCCTTCTCTTGCGGTTAGTTGATTTGCCTCTTGCGTTCCCTTATTCGCCTCTTACGACACCCTCGGGATGTTATGGGTTGGTGACACTGTGTATTCTAAATCCGTCGCCACACGGAACTATGCATACTACTATTCAGCTCATAAAGGACCTCTTTAATGGGGTAGTGTGGGACCCCTCCCCACCTGATAAACATCCCCCGGTGTATTGTTCCGCGCTGACTGCCCCTTGGGTCCTGACGGAAGGTTTACTTGGTAATTTATTCTGTTACTTGCATTGAAACAATTAATATGGTTTTATTACAAAATTGATGATATGTTAGGCTGCTTGTAAACTAAGTATATTTTCGCAGCATTCACATTGAAATACTTGACAAAAAATTGGATCTGACACTGAGTATCGCTACTAGGCCTCCGTGAAGATAATGTTTGTAATAGCATAAGCATTTCCCTGTTCCTATCTGCTTTTCAACTAAGTATATATATATATATATATAGATAACCTATACACTCCCATAGTAGTATGCGGATAGTTTATAGTGTGATATTATTTGTATCTTCTCACGCAAGCCTCGGTGGCGCAGTAGGCAGCGCGTAAGTCTCATAATCTTAAGGTCGTGAGTTCGATCCTCACCCGGGGCAATTCTTTTGCTTAATCTCAGACCCACTTAGGGCAGTAATAAAACAAAATTACAGCTTTCCTTCTTATTGAGTGTTGTGAATTAATGGCATTTAACATAAGTTATTAATAGTTTCTGAACCAAATAATAATTAGTAATTAATTAACTATATCTAGATAAATTGTATCAATTGTAAATTAAAAAATAGAAGTGAGAACTTTTGTCAATTTCCTGCGCTTGTATCTTTTCACTAATTTTTACTTGTGTAAGCACAGTGCTGGTAGGCCTCCCACACGGTGGACCGAAGACCTGGTTAAGGTCGCCGGAAAACGATGGATGCGGGCGGCCCAGGACCGGCCTTTGTGGAAATCCTTGGGGGAAATGATGATGATGAAGTTACTACTTCGCAGCCCATAAATCACCCACTGCTGAGTCAGACCTCCTCGTGTCACGCTGGCCATACGGGTTTGTACAGGGTTTTGTATCAAGTATTCCTTCTCTTGCGGTGAGATTTTCGACCTTATAATTTTTATAGCAGGCTCTTACGACACCATCAGGATGGAATGGGGTCACGGAATATAGGAGTTTCATCATCATAAAGAATTTGGATAAAATATAGAGAATCGGGGTATCGACAAACGTTAAATACAATTTAAAGTTGAGGTGGCGCAGAATTATCATTTTCAGGATAATAACATCATCATTTTAACAAATATGACAAAATAATCACGTTCTGTGAGAAGATCTTGTAGCCCGTAGTAACTAGTTCATTCTAAAGCATTCAACAACTTCACTAAGACAAAAAGTTACATTTACATGAATCCTCAAAAAAAGAAATGGTACAATCTATCCTCATATTTTATTCCGTGGACTATGAGTACATAAATAATTTTGTGGAAGGCAATTTGTGTCGTCGCAAATCCCCTAATATACCGCCAGAACTCCTGAAGAGAAATTACTTTTATTCACTCGCAAGACTGCCTTAGTATTTCCTACTGAGGCATATCATCTTGGAAGACCTTGACATAACACAGGGTATCACTAGAATATATAAGTTTGTCCATAATTATTTGTTTTCACGAGAATAGTTAACGGGATTCATTTCGGGAACGTTTTAATAGTTTGGTTTGTCATATTAATTAACTGCGAATGGTTAGTGGGCAACGCTATTAGATAAGTTCTAGGCGACACAACTTTGTCTGAAAAACTCGTGGGCTAAACTTATGTCGAGTGAGGCCGTTTGTCCACCGCCGCCGTCACCGACAACGAGATGATTGGCGACGTCAAATTTAAATAAAAATGAATGTTTGTCTGTATGTGTGTAAAACTATGCATTTGATCATGTGATGATCTTGAAGGATAACCCCAGGAAGGTTCCTGAACAAAAACCTGTGTCATGTCTATCCTTCAAATTTATTTTAGTTAGTGGAGGAGCAACGCGCGCACGGTACTGCTGGTAATATTAAAAATAAAGCTAGATACTGTACCACAAATGTCGAATTTTTTATATGTAGTCCTATGACATATCACAATGTGAAATATAAAATCACAACCTTATAAATTACTACAATAATTATTGTTATGTTGTGTGAAAGAGAGAAAGGAGATTTTTTCCGCCTTTCTCCTCTCTCTCACACATACACGTCTATTTTAATCAGCGTCTCGGAATGTGACGTTATCAATACAATTCTAGCAAACAACTAAACGTGCTATAACCTGAGCTCTGCTAGTGTCTGCAGGTAAGTGTAACAATACTTCAGGAAGTTACGCCAATCGGAAAGTTCGCGCCTCCCGTAACTTTGTTAGTGAGGTGGCAATTTGCTATGATTGAGTTATATACCGGGCGCTGTATCAATCACCCTTCGATGCAATCTAAGCTCTCATTTAGTATTTCTCATAAACAAGTATTCTATATACGTATGTTGTCCGTGTAGTGACGGATTTAGAATACGCAGTGTCACAAGCCCATGCTATCCTAAGGGTGTCGTAAGAGGCGACTTAAGTAACGCAAATGACAGATCACCTAGCCGCAAGGGAAGGAAAACTTGATACAAACCCTGTGCCGACGCGTCTTGCCACCGTGGCACAGTAGGCTAATTAACATGAACATGGTGGAGGGCCGACTCAGTATTGGGTCATTTATGGGCTGAAACGACGATATCACTACATAGTATAAAACAAAGTCGCATTCTTCTGTCCGTCCCTATGTATGCATATATCTTTAAAACTACGCAACGGATTTTGAAGCGGTTTTTTTAATAGATAGAGTGATTCAAGGGGAAGGTTTATATGTATAACCCACCCCGCTTTGCACGGGCGAAGCCGGGGCGGGCCACTAGTAGATATATAAGGCCTTTTTAGATATTTCTTAGAGTTGTAAAACATTTATACTAGAATCATCCATTAACCTCAATGTAATGGGAATAATCTAACATAGTTTTCAACTGTCATCCGAGAATTTATGCGGCCGTGCCATTTTAAATTTATCTTTCCCCTGTGGATATTTTTTCTGCTCTTAATTAGTGGTGTGAATTCTAAGTTATGATCAATTTGAACCATAAGTCTTACATTATATGACAATAACTAGCTGCGCCCCACGGTTTTAACCGCGTGGTGTTGGATTTTATTTTTTCGTCTGATTTTTTCTACCCTATTGACACTTTTTGTTATATTTTGGACAATTCACAAAATATCTTTATGAATTGTAGCCTATGTGCTATTTTGATGTATAAGCTAGATTATTGTAAAGTTTCATTATAATCCATACTGTAGTTTTTACGTGAAAGAGTAACAAACATCCATCCATCCATCCATCCATTCTTACAAACTTTCGCGTTTATAATATTAGTAGGACTAGTAGGAAGTAAGATTCATTTGATTATTAAATCGATCCGTGTGATTGCGGATTGAGAATACATAGTGTCACCAAGCCATTCCACCCTGAGGGTTTCGTTAGAGCTAATCACAAGGTCGAAATATAAAGAAAACTCGATAGGAAACGCTGTGCCAAACCTCGAGCCAGCGTGGCACAATAGGCTAATTGAAGAAGGTCCGACACAGCAGTGGGCCATTTATGGGCTGAGTGGTTATTTACAAGTCAACCAGGAACGCAAACCTATTCCACAAAGCATTGTCGTCAGGGCATTTCAGTTAGAACGTGGTCCGTTATTGCCACTTACGAGCAAAATAGCCAATCATCAATCTCATCAATCCAGTGAAGTGAGCTTGACCTGCTGTGACATCGCATATTTACTGCTAAAAACCACGCCCACATGTTGTACATCTATATCATAGTACGTGAAAGCTTTGTTCCCCATAAATGAAATTTCCACACTTATCTATTCTATATATCTATACTCTATACTAATATATAAAGCTGCAGAGTTTGTTTGTTTGTGTGTTTGTTTGTTTGTTTGTTTGTTTGAACGCGCTAATCTCGGGAACTACTGGTCCGATTTCAAAAAATCATTCAGTGTTAGATAGTCCATTTATCGAGGAAGGTTATAGGCTATATTTTATTTTCAAAAGAATTAGGGATCCGTATGAAAATTGCGATTTTGTAAACCAAGGTGTAAAATCGAAAACCTATTTATGCGTGCGCTGCAAAAACTATTGACAATAGAACAAAATGATGTACTACGGGTATGTAGGTCTTATAAAGATCTACAAAAAAGTAAGCGAGAGCACATATCTAACTATCATAGTTTAGTCACAATAACCGATTTTAGTTTCATAAAAAATATGCACGGGTTCGAAGCCCACGCGGGCGAAGCCGCGCACAAAAGCTAGTAGTTTATAAAGAGAAGGAGTGCAACTGCAAATATTTGTTTTTTAGGTGACGAGAAATGTGTTTAAAAAAAAACCATTACACACTATCTATCTATCTATCTATCTATCAGCCACAGAAGTCCACTGCTGAACATAGGCCTCCCCCATAGATTTCCACAATGTGCGATCTCGTGCAGACCGCATCCACCGACTCCCAGCGACCTTTACAAGGTCGTCCGTCCACCTGGTTGGGGGTCTTCCCACGCTCCACTTTCCCATACGTGGACGCCACTCCAAGACTTTTATGCCCCAGCGGCCATCTGTTCTTCGGGCCACGTGGCATTACAAACAGTACCATCTTTTTGACACGCACACGCATAAATACTCTTTTGTTTATTATTAAAGTCTGTGACCAAATTAAGTTGTGCGAACTATAATTTAAGCTAAATTTGTGTTCGAAATTCAATTGCTGGGCTATAACTAATAATTATAAAATGTATCTATTCGGTGTTTATGTAAAGAAGGTATCAAGAGATTTATTTATCACTATAGTGGCGCTCACGCTTACTGTTTGTCTGATGGTAAGTGATTATCGTCGCCTATAGACGTTTGTAGTAACTGGGGTGTGTCTATAATGTGATTTGGCGATGGTATTCTATAAGATGAAGTTCCTTCCGCAGTTAAGCAGCTGGAGCGAGCTGGTTTGCCTTTTTTACTTTGGAAATCCTCATGGATCCCTTTCCGTAGGCTGCGACGACCTACCTGCTCAAACCAACGGCGTTCCTCGACTGCCCGAAACAAGGCCACGGATTTCGCTCCCCAATGGGAAACTGCTCCCAGACCCTGACACATTGGGCTCCAAGCTTTGGTGAGGACCTCGGGACTAGTATCCCTGGTACTGGGTTAGTACCAGCGGCAGTAACCCTAGCCTCCATGTCTGGCAATATCCACTGTTAGCGGTTGCAGGCCTGGCTCAACGACTAGCCGCCCCTTCGCTCTCACTGTTGGAGGATCTGCGTGTCATGACAGCATAAGGATTACAAGGCAACTCTAAGGACAGAGGAGTCCCTGGAGCCAAACTCACCACGACGTCGTCTGCAGCTCTTCGTCTGGGCTCTCCACGTGGTCCCGGGAATGGCAACCCTGTGTCGATTTGGGCCCACAGACCTTAAAGGCATGCAAGCCCCCGCACCAGAGTAAAGTGGCAACATGGTCGAGGAGGAATACGTTGTGCCTGTAACAGGGAGGATGAACTATTCTAAATAGCCATAGATATGTTTTGCAATAGAAATATTATAATATAGTTGGTCTCCTGACCTGATTTCATATCATAGTTATCTTTACAACAACCGACTGAGTCAGACATTGTTTAACCTGCACGTCTATTTTTGTTAATTCCCCCATTCCTGGAATAGAATTTCCTCTTCAATTTAGCGGTTTCTACTTACATGGAAAGCTATAAAGCTATAACGGGTGTAACAAAAACCCTATTGCCATCCGAAGCGAGGATATAAAACTAATCAAAATTTGCAGCTCTGTGTTAAAAATTTTTTTGCCTTTCCTGAACTACGAGTGAGATATGAACGTTTTTCTAAACCAGACTACTACTATATATAAGTGGCTCTAACACGGTGGACCAATGAACCAACGACCCTAAACAGGTCATCGGCGCGGTCAGAAGAATCAGAGTTACCGACATAACCCACAGGATTGCCAAACTTAAGTGGCTATGGGCAAGGCACATAGGTCGCAGTGTTGACGCCTGATGGTGCAGAAAAGTCGGTTCTCGAGTGGTGATCGGATAGGCCTGCCATACGGTGGACCGACAACCTGGTTAAGGTCGCCGGAAAACGATGGATATGGGCGGCCCAGGACCTTTGTGAAAATCCTTGGGCGAGGCCTATGTCCAGTAGTGGACGTCTTTTGGCTGAAATAATGAAGATGATGATGGGTTCCTAAAAAGCACCCTCAGGTTGGAATGGGTTGGTGACACAACGTATTATGAATCTGTCACCACACTGAGACTACCACACAGTATCTATAAATACTATCGATCCTTTCGACATGACGCTGCTAGCATGGAGACTACGAGCTACGAGCCTTTAGGCGCAATGGGATGTTCATCCAGCCAGGCGAAGTAATATGTCTGGCAGAGGGCCGCGGGGCCAATCCTGTAGTAACTGTAGTCGGGGATCTCAACTGTCCGAATAGCTCTTTAAACTTCGCTATCGCAATGTAGGACTTTTTGGTACCTCTCGCATTTGTAGGCGATATTTCTTGATGTTGATAGTTCAGATTTTTCGGGTAAATTGTATAAAGTCTAAATCATAAATCGCTATCAGCCAAAAGACGATTATGACGTTTACCTGATACTAGCTTTTGCGTGCGGCTTCGCCCGAGTGGGCTTCGAACCCGTGCATATTTTTTATGAACATAAAATCGGTTATTGTGACTAAACTATGATAGTTAGATATGTGCTCTCACGGACTTTTTTGTAGATCTTTATAAGACCTACAAACCCGTAGTACATCATTTTGTTCTATTGTCAATAGTTTTTGCAGCGCACGCATAAATAGGTTTTCGATTTTACACCTTGGTTTACAAAATCGTAATTTTCATACGGATCCGTAATTCTTTTGAAAATAAAATATAGCCTATAACCTTCCTCGATAAATGGACTATCTAACACTGAAAGATTTTTTGAAATCGGACCAGTAGTTCCTGAGATTAGCGCGTTCAAACAAACAAACAAACAAACTCTGCAGCTTTATATATTAGTATAGATTAGCGCGTTCAAACAAACAAACAAACAAACAAACTCTGCAGCTTTATATATTAGTATAGATTAAACCTACATGAATATAGTTCCTTTTGAGTTTGAGTTTATAGGGTTTTTGTTCCACCCTGTATCGTAAAAACATTGAAACCAGAACAAGGATGCCACTTACTCAAATTCTCTTCGCAATCGTGAAAGTGTGATTCCTCGGCAAGCAAAGCGAGCGTTTTAGCAAATTAATTAAGTCTCAAGTTAACCGAGGCGCGATGAAGACGGATTGCCGACTTTACTATTGTAGCTTGAAATGCGACTATAAGTTGCCAGCATCGAAGAATCTTTAAACTGTGTACCAAAACAATATAAGTAATTAAAACCCTTTAAAAATATTTAACGATATATTTATGTATTACTTTAGTTTGATACGAAACCCTGTACCAACCCGTCTGGCCACTGTGGCGTTGTCGTCTTATTTCCCTTAATGTAATTGGGGCCTGACTCAGAAGTGGGTCATCTCATCTACGGGCTAAATAGTAGTAGCATTTTACAAATATATTTTTTTATACATTAATCTAGAATTTATGGATGTTACTTCTTCATAGGATCGCAAGAGGCAGATCACCTAGCCGTGTGAGAAGGAAAAAGTAGGCTAATTTCCCTCCATGAATTTGGAGGAGGCCCGACTCAGTAGTGGGTAATTTATGACCTGAAACGACGACTTCTTAATTATTTTAGCACTTAGATGACCCACTTCTGGGTCGCGCCTTCTCCAAATTTACGGAGTTTAATTGGCCTAATATGCCAACGTGTCATCGTAAAAAAGGCTATGTTTTTACTGGTTCCCATAGGATTTGTATCAAGATTTTCGTTCCTTACGACATCCTCAGAATAGTATGGCTTGGTGACATTGTACATTTGAGTAGTCGTTTGTTGCCGGTCGGAAATCTTCGCAATTGTTGAACGGATTAAAAAAATAGTTTCATCAGCGAACAACTATTTATTTACAATTTCCTTATTAGTAAATGTACGACGCTTTAGAATTGAACAAATAGAACGTTCGAAAACTCAAAACTAAATGGAAAGCATTTCAAAGTTTAAATAAAACAGTAGACTATAAACTTTAGCAGTATATTTCAGTTTGATTTTAAACTCATTTGCGTATAGTTTTAAAGTGAATCAGTGTTATTTACGATGCTTTTCTGTATAAATTTGCAAGTCATGTATCCGAGAGGCGGAATTGGATGTTCGAAAAGTTCGTCGTTTTGGATGAAGACTTTATGCGAACTAAACTAATCATATAAATGTAAAAGTTAATGTTCTCGGCTTTCTCACCAAATTAGGTATTTTTGTTACATTCAATTAGATATTTATTTTACTCAAACGGACTCGTATTTATTGACTTTTGAATTGACGTACGGCTGTAACTGCAGTGTGCGCACAGGCAAGTTATATTACAGAAACCAAATAATAGAATCAATGTAAATACTAATTAAAATTGTAACTATTATTTGTAATAGTATTGCATCTTACAACAACCTTTACGTATTATTCACATTATTTTCTGTCTTTTTAAACCTAAAAAAGTTCAATATTTTTTTATGTTTGTATTTGTGAGTAGGCTTTGTTTCTAATATCGACTAGTGGGGTTTTTAATTAAAGTATACCATATCCTAAGTTTACAAGGTTCTAAATCCGTCACAGCACTTACAGCGGCCGCTGGATAATATTAGGGTTCCGATCGAATATCGCCATAATCCCTTGTCACACGATACTGGTATGCCATGTTACTGCGCGAGCTTAGCCTGGCACTGGCCCGTCATTAAACGGATTACTCGATTTGTATAGATAAACGTTAAAATATACTTAATCCAATATTTATTGTTTAATAACCAACATCATCATTGTCTAAGCCGAAGGGTTCCTTTGGCTTAGATCGTATTATTTTAAGTTCTCATATTTTATATAGATGGCACAAATGTTAGTTTAGCCGCCGATATGGTTTCTTCCAAATTATATTGTGCCTGTCGAAGAATTTATTTTGGCAAATCGACCCATTAATGCACTTGCTTCGTTGCACTATCCTAGAAGAGAAGGGCATCCCACTGCCAGATAGATATGGATCTCTCTCTACCCCATAAATTCAAATTATATTAACTGTTTCTCAAGTTTTTCCCTGGCCCTGGACATTTCCTCAATTTTATCAATAGGACCAGACCTCGAAACCGATCCATTTGCAGCGAGGTGTTAGACAGGGAGACGTTATCTCTCCGAAACTGTTCTCCGCTACACTGGAAATGTTTTCAAAGTTCTGGACTGGAAAGGGCTGGGCATTAACGTGAACGGCGAGTATATCACTCACCTTCGATATGCTGACGACATAGTCGTTATGGCTGAGACCATGGAGAGCCTCACTACGATGCTCGATGGCCTCTATCGAGCCTCCGAACGAGTCGGCCTTAAAATGAACATGGAGAAGACGAAGATCATGTCCAATATCCATGTTCAAGCCACTCCTGTTAACATCGGAGTTTCTACCCTCGAAGTTGTTGACCATTACATTTACCTGGGACACACTGTCCAGTTAGGTCGAGCTTCGAGAAAGAGTAAGTCCAACGAGAAAGAGGTCAATTGTCGGATTCAACTCAGCTGGGCAGCGTTTGGGAAGCTGCGAAAGATCTTCTCGTCCCCAATACCACAGTGTCTGAAGACAAAAGTCTTCAACCAATGTGTGTTGCCAGTGATGACTTATGGAACAGAGACGTGGTCGCTCACTATGGGATCCATCAGAAGGCTCAAAGTCACCCAAAGGGCAATGGAGAGGGCTATGCTCGGAGTTTCCCTGCGAGATCGAATCAGAAATGAGGAGATACGCAGGAAAACCAGAATCATCGACATAGCCCACAGGATTGCCAAACTTAAGTGGCAGTGGGCAGGGCACATAGAGCGCAGGACCGATGCCCGATGGGGCAGAAAAGTCCTGGAATGGCGACCGCGTTCCGGAAAGCACAGTGCTGGTGGGCCTCCCACACGGTGGACCGATGACCTTATTAAGGTCGCCGGAAAACGATGGATGCGGGCGGCCCAGGACCGGCCTTTGTGGAAATCTTTGGGGGAGGCCTATGTCCAGCAGTGGACGTCTTTTGGCTGAAATGATGATGATGATGATGAGATACTTGACTCGGAGTTCAATAAAGCCGAGGTAATAAGTATGGAAAATAAAGATAGAATACGCGAACGCTACAAATTGGTATTATTATAATTGTTTTAATTGTTATCGCGAATTAACACAGTAGGCTAATTCCTCCATGTAGTTGGAGGAGGTAGTGTGACATTTATGGGCTGAGAAGTAGTAGTAGAAGTGTTGTTGATACTCTTATTCCAGAACAGTGAAAAGATATATATGAAAAACGATTAAGCTTTTCACTATTTGAAAATTGCAACAAGTAATTTATATCTGAACCAATAATTTTAGTTTTGTTATTCTGACAGCACCTGCATTTTTTTGCGTCACAGTTAGTGTGAAAAGTCAACTCCTTAGTCCGGGAATCGAACCCTAGACCATCAAAGCAGTGAATCAATACGTCTCTTGTGATCAAATATTTATGAGTATACTGTTTTTACTGCCCGCTATAAGAATAAACTTTGCCATACAATGTGGCCCTAATAGGCTATTAAAATGAGATGTTGCTTTATGCTAGACACAGTTTCAATCGTTTACATAGGACCTTTTTGTGTGATCTCACAAAATGAGAAAAACCAAGCGTCTTTCAGCAGACCAGGCAGGCTTAAAATCGATCAGGATCAACAACAATCAAATTAATACCCTTTGATAGAAGTATAGGGTCTTAAATTCTGTAGCAAGTGTTGGATGTGAGCAATTGAGATTTTTTAATATCAGCTCCCAAAGGAGGGTACAATGAGACAGACAAAGCCTGACCACATCAATCTTGCCAAACTACATAATATTGTGGAGTGAGAGACATTGATTAATGGCCTTGTTATTAAATATCTGGGTAATTCAATTTTTGTTCGGTCGCATAATCTGACAATGTTTGGGAACTTGACGTCATCATTTGGTTATATGATTTTGATGTGCTTCTTTAAAAAGAACTCATTCACACTAAATATCCACTTATCTCGGGCACTTATCAAACATGAAGTTGGATACTAGCCCATATATAAATATAAATATCCTTGGACATTTCACACAACGCCATCTCGTCCCAAGTTAAGCAACTTAATGCTTGTGTTATGGTAACGAAATGGATGATAAACTACTTATATACATTTTTTTTTGTAAGTACATACATATTATAGATAGAAATGACACCCAGACTCCGAGCCAGTGCCTCTGGTGTAGACAAAGACACTGGCCCGACCCCGGAATCGAACCCGGGACCCGTTGATCCAAAGGCGACACATCTGACCACTAGACCAACGAGGCAGTCAAATATATGAAGATTATCCTACTATGCCACGCTGGCCAGAAGGATTAGCACAGGATTTCGTTTCAAGTTTTCCTTAGCTTGCGGCTAGGTATTCGGCCTTGTCATTTCCTTTTGTCGGATCTTCAGACAAAGGACAGAATAGTGTCTCTAGGTATTCTAAAATCGACACCACACACACTAGTATAAATGACACACACACTCAGTTGATTCTCTCAGTTGATTTACACAAAGAGAGTCTTTGTGTAAACCAGATACTCAAGAAGTGTCGTTATACCAATGAAATACTGTTTACCTATCATCTGCTCTAAACATCTATTCATCACCATCATCATCAGCCCGTTGCAGTCCACTGCAGGACAAAGGCCTCTCCCATGGTACGCCACAGAACCCGGTTTGCAGCTTTGTGCATCCAGTCACAGCTGGCCCTCTTTTGCCAGTCGTCCCGCCATTGAGCGTGGGCGCCCCACGCTACGTTTGCCAAGACGTGGTTTGCCCCTCCAGAACACGCTTATTCCAGCGGCGATCGGTTCTGCGACATAATTATGTGACCAGTACATTGGAAGAAAGCATTCCATATACAAATGTGAAAGACCGACTCCCGATGGGGCAGAAAAGTCTTCGAGTAGCGACCGCGTTCCGGAAAGTGGAACGCGGTCGCCTCTGTGGAAATCCTTGAGGTAGGCCTATGTTCAGCAGTGGACGTCTTTTGGCTGAAATATTGATGATGATGATGACATCTTCTTATATACAATATCCGTACTAATTTAGGACAGATACAAATTACTTATTAGCCTAGGCTGGATTGTAATAAGAATGGTGCAGTGTTAATCCGAGTCCATGATTATTGATTACAAAAAAAAAAGTGTTCTTGAATTTCATGTTTCTAAACTACCCCCATAGTGCAGGGGTCTTGTTAATTATACAAATTATTAATAGATTTAGTAAGTTTATTACCCTCCGTGTTACTGCAGGAAACCCGTAGTGGGTCATCTATGGGCTGAATAGTAGGTATGTATGCTCTCATCGTGTAAATGTAAATTGCGCATAGAGTTTACTTCGTTAAGTATTTACAAACTTCTAAAAATACTTCAATAACTTGGTAGCATTACGTCGCGGCATTGTGCTCACAATACAAAGAAAATCTTTAATAAATTTCTTAAGTCAACAAACAAGCTAAATTCCTATACATCACTTTATTATGAAAGCTTCATGTAAACTTTGTAATATCACCCAATCAGTACAATTTTTATAATTTTCTACGCAGAAGAACAAACACTGGTTTATTAACTTTTACTGTTCGAAATGTTGATAAAAAAGATAAAATTGATATTGTATGATGTGTAATAATCGCTAAAACCTAAGAAATCATCATTTAGTTTTTACCACCGGTTCGAAATGCCATTCCACAGAGAAGCCTCTGAAGCAAAATTTGGCCATGGCGGCACGGTGTCTAGTTCTCCTACATAGCTTGGAGGAGTCCCTTATCATTATGTGCCGAGGGTGACGGTGTTAGCTAGCCAGTTTTAGGTACAGAAGTACCAAGAACATAAAAGCATAATGGAGCACAGATTGAAAACGTTTGGAACACGATTATGAAACTCTTCAAAATAGTTTTGAAATTAGGACTAGGCTTTAGGATATTAAGGTCGGTAAAGTTTCGCTCCGCACGCTCGTTGAGTTTACAACGACTTCGCGGGAACTCCGGCGGGATATAAAAGTACAATTATCCACAGCCCCGACCGTAGTCTAATTAAGTTTTTAATATCTGTGTAGGCTGAGTTTTGTTTTGGTTTTGTTACTAAACTTAAGTCTCATCTTCGAATAGAACATTTGTCTCGAGGCGCGTAGCCGAGTGTGTTTCGATACGCATGCTTTGATAGATCAGGATTATGTTTCTTTAGTGTGTGGCAAACGATGTAAGTCTCGGATTTAGAGTACATAATGTAAATACCTCATTCCGTTCTGAGGGTGTCGTAAGAACCGACAAAAGGAAATGACAAGGCTAATAACCAAGCCGCAAGAGAAGGAAAACTTGATACAAGACCCTTTTCTTTTTTTTTTTTTTGTTTGGCGGGAAAAAATGCCTGACCGCACATCCCGCGTCCGGGGAGACTACGGGATAGTGTGGGGCCCTCACCCACTAAAACAACCCGCCGTACGCCGACACCCGCCCTTACGGCGGACCACGGGTACCGCGTACGTTTCTACCGTGGTCCGCAGGCGGCAGCCCCATCGGGCAACCTCTCCCGTGCGACGCCCTGCGCACTCGGGCGTCACACCTTCGCGGTAGGCTATACGGGCGGACGGTGGGCGATCCCCGACCCAACCGTCCGCAGCCTCGGCTAGGGCGGCATCAGGCGCAGGTGAGCGCGCCCGCGCCGCCCCGCGCGCCGGCGGCGAATCGGGTCCGAAAGGGGTGAATCCTCCCGGGCCCTCTCCGCCGCCTCCTTCTGCGAAATTACGTCCTCGCAGAAGGCAGCGACCGCGGTCCAGGCCCTGTCTCCGCCGACCATCACTCGCGCAACGGCCGGCAGCGACAGGTCCATTCCAATGACTGCAGCGAGTTCCCGGCGCTGCTCAGCCCAGGCCGGGCACGACTCGAGCGTGTGCTGCGCCGAGTCCTCGCTGCAGTCGCAGTGGTGACAGCCCGGAGTCAGCTCTCTTCTTGCGACATCGTGCAGATATTTGCCGAAGCAACCGTGCCCCGACAACACCTGCACGAGTCGGAAGGTGAGGACTCCGTGCTGCCGCACCGCCCATTCTTCCAATATCGGCTGGAGCGCCCCTACGGTCCGCAGGTCAGCCCGAGGCGTCTCCAGCCGAGCCTTCCACCGTGTGAAGGTGGTGCGGCGGGCGTCATCCCGCCACGCAGTGATCGCGCTCGGCGGGGGATTAGAGCCCCCCGCCCGCGCCGTCGACACCCGCCGATAAACGTCGGCGAGCACTTCCGCCTCCAAATCCCACGGGGGGGTTCCGGCCAACGCACACGCGGCCTCGACACCTACCGTGCGGTAGCCGCGTATGACCCTGACCGCCACGACCCTCTGCGGACGCCACAGACGGGTCCTATTATGGGCGGTCAGGGACTCCGCCCACACGGGGGCGCCGTAGAGCGCCATCGACCGGACCACCCCGGCATAGAGTCGTCGGCACGCTAGACTCGGTCCGCCCATATTCGGCATTAGGCGACCGAGGGCGGACGCCGTGCCAACGAGCCTTGGCGCTAGTTGGCGAAAGTGCTCGTCGAAGCACCACCTTCCGTCGAGTACCAGGCCCAGATATTTCATGTGGGCCCGGATACCGACCACAGTATTCACAACCGATATCGAGGCGCCGGTGGGTGGGCCGCGCCGAGGCCCATGGAAGAGCAGGGCCTCAGACTTGTTAAGGGCCACCCGAAGCCCCAGCGCCTCGATCTTCCTGACCACCTCCGCGGTACCTGAGGTGGCCAGGGCTGCCGCCTCCCCGAAGGTCCCGCCCCGGGCTGTAACGAGAGTGTCGTCGGCGTAACAGATTACGCCCAGCCCGGGGGGAAGCCGGCCGCGGAGCACCCAGTCGTACCCGATGTCCCACAGGAGCGGTCCGAGAACAGAACCCTGTGGGACGCCGCACGACATGGGCCTCCTTACGACGTCCCCTTCCCGGTTTACGAAGAGGACGCCGCGGCAGTCGAGGTAGTCTGCCACCAGCCGCCTTAAGTAGAGGGGCACTCCGTGAAAACGGAGCGCCTCCGTGATGCAGCCGAATGGCAGACTGTTGAATGCGTTGGCGATGTCGAGTGACACCGCCAACAGCACTGCCTTCGAGGCGACGGCCTCCGAAGCCGCGGCCCTCAAACGGAGGATGGCGTCAATCGTCGACCGACCCGCCCGAAACCCGAACTGGGCGTCAGACAAGTCGGGACCAACCTGCGTGAGGTGCTGGACGATGCGAGCAGCAACTACCCTCTCCAACAGCTTGCCCGCCTCGTCCAGCAGCACGATGGGCCTGAAGGCCGCGACTGAGTCTGGAGGCCGTCCCGGCTTTGGCAGGAGCACGAGCTTCCCCTCCTTCCAGCAATCAGGGAACCGTCCGGACGCCAGGCTAGCGTCGAACAGTCTCCTGAGGCGAGGTTCCAGATGGTCGAGAACCAGGGCCAGCACCCGGGCGGGTATCCCGTCCGGCCCGGGGGCGGCGCTTTTCCGCATGCGCGTCGCCGCCGCCCTCATTTCCTCTTCGCTCACGGGCGGCACACTTTCCACATCGGCCTCCCGCTCGTCATATGGCGGAGCCATGACCGGTGGCGTGTGCGCCGCCTGCGTGGGGAAAAGCCCCTCTGATACAAGACCCTGTGCCAACCCGCCTAGCTAGCGTGGTTCAGTAGGCTAATTACCTTCTATGTAACTGGAAGAGTCCCGACTCAACATTAGGTAATCTATGGGCTGAGTACTAGTGTTTCGAAAGTTTTATGGTAAAAGAGATCTCGGCCTATCGGCTACAGCCAAGGCTTTCTTCGTATTCCACGCTTTGGTAGTAAAACATATGTATGTGGGTGACACGAATGAAAGAATAAATAGTAATACTGTTATAGATACTCTCTGCAATATTTAAGGCATCATCACTATCACTACATCACTATCACTAATCACTAAATAGTATAAAACAAAGTCGCTGTCGCCTGTCCGTCCCTATGTATGCTTAAATCTTTAAAACTACGCAACGGATTTTGAAGCGGTTTTTTTAATAGATAGAGTGATTCATGAGGAAGGTTTATATGTATAATACATGCGTAATATTGTCGAGGAACACTGATAAATTTAGAGGTTCATCATTGCACGCCGGGGCAGGTCGCTAGTATATTATATAAACAACTTTTTTTTCTATTAATATTTAATTACCACCAATTTAACCGGATTTATATTTGGCTGACGTGTTGGGACGTGTCGCGTCAGGGGGGTATCGGTTTCTTAAATTTAATACGACTTGACAGATGGCGTCACGTCAGTTTGCAACACATAAGAGGCGCATACATACTAATGTGTCGTGACGCATCAAAAGCACATCGGTTTCATACATTTAATATTGTTAGAGACACATTAATATGTCGTGTTGTGTCGTGACGCCTTGTCCTAAATGTATAAAACCGATATCACGCATCGTGTTATATTAAAACAAATAACACGACGCGTTAGTATGTTTCCGCTTTAAATCTCAGCGTATTAAATATATGTAGAACTGCTCCTTCCGGTTGGCTCTATCAGTTATTTTAGACGGCTATTGTTTTGTGTTATACGGTTTTTGTTACATCCTGTATAATTTTTTACCATACTAGCTTCTACCTACAGCTGCGACACGTAGATTCCCACATTGTTAACTTTACATATATTTGTCTTGATTTTTTTTTATTTAACCCCTGTACTCGGTATAACTTGTATCGCGGGGCACTTCACAAACATGAAATTCACCAATACAAATGACACCCAGACCCAGAGTAAGTGCCTCTGGTTTACAAAAAGACATTTGCCCGGACCCGGATTCGAACCTGGGACCCCGTGATGCAAATGCGCCACATGCAAACCCTATACAAACAAGGCAGTCAATTGTTTGTTATGTTCATGAGTAGTTATTTAAAAAGTTATTTAACATTCGATCATTTTATTCTAACAATTGCATCATTTTTCTAGTTAGATTGTTGCTCAATTTATGACATCACAAAGCTTTGGACTTGAATCTGGGTTGAAGCCGTTTTAGCGTGGATAGCGTGCTGCGAATTGTCCATAAAATATAATGTTGTGATATCACGATGTTTAATAACAACGTAAATTGAAAGAGATACCCTTTCCTAGTGTAGCACACATATAAGGTATTATATTAAAAATATCTGGACGACCGAGCAGTTGCACCGAGGAATTTTTTTTTTTATAAATTGTGTTTTTTGGAAATTATATTTAACTAAGTACGAATTACGCAAACACTCATTGACTTCGTGTTACTTAACAACGCCATCTGCTGTTGTGCTCACAAAAAAGTAGTATTATTATTCGCCAATAGGTGTCAGGAATTAAGTCTAACCTCAAAGCAAACACTCATTGACTTCGTGTTACCTAACAACGCCATCTGCTGTTGTGCTCACAAAAAAGTAGTATTATTATTCGCCAATAGATGTCATTATTCCTAGCTAGATCGATTTATCCCCCCCGAAACCCGAATAAAATGACATTTTCTAAAAATCATTCCTAGTTAGATCGATTATCGCCCCTGAAACCTCCTATATACTAAATTTCATGAAAATCGTTGGAGCCGATTCCGAGATTCCAATTATATTTAAAAATACAAGAATTGCTCATTTAAAGATATAAGATAAGGAGAGATAACTGTATAGTATTTGGTTGAATATTTACTGCAAAGTGAAACTTATAAAGTGAATCTGGCCTCAAATTCAAGAAAAAAAGTTAATTCTTTGGAAATCGTCATGAATAACCTATGGGTACTTGCTAGGGTTTGTGGGACTCCAGGGCGTGGTGCTATGGTAATTAGCACCGTGACCTACCTCAATTACCCGCTCCAGGACCGCGGGTTTCGCTGCCTAATGGGGGAACAGACACCGCGATCTTGGGGGCCTTAGCTCGCCTCGATTACTGTAGACGAAAATTAGTTTACTTTGGCACGCGTGTACGACGGGTTGGCTAGGTTTTCGGCGTTGTCATTTTATTTTATTTTGATGTTTTTATTTAGTCAGCTCTTACGACATCCTCAGGATGGAATGGGATGGTGACACCGAATGGTGGTACAAAGTATTCTAAATCCGTAAGCAGCAGACAGACTACCCAACTTGTTTGTCTCGGGGTTGGATACGCCGCCTTTAGATCACGGGGACCCGGGTTCGATGCCGGGGCCGGGCTAGTGTCTTTGTGTAAATCAAAGGCACTTGCTCTAAGTCTGGGTGTCATTTGTGTTATTTACATTATTTTATATACATTATCCGTACTAATTTAGGACAGATACAAATTACTTGTTAGCCTAGGCTAGATTGTAATAAGAATGGTGCAGTCTTAATACGAGTGCACTATTACAAAAAAATAATTGTGTTCGTGAATTTCATGTTTATAACTACCCCCGCGATAAAGGTTATACGTAAAGCCATGGACGTAAAGAATAATAAAATACGTTTAAAAAAAATAAATAAAATAAATAGCACCAATCTTGAAGCTTCTAAAAACAGACTTATTCTACCATTTCAAGCCGTGACTACAATTTGTGCTGCAGTCGTTACAGCCCATAAATGACCCACTACAGGGTCGGGCCTCCTCCAAATTCATAGAGGGATATTAGCCTACTTTGCCACGTTGGCAAGACGGGTTGGCACAGAGGTTGTATCCAGTTTTCCTTCTCTTGAGGCTAGGTGATCTGCATCTTGCGGTCTTTTAGTCACCTCTTACGACACCCTAAAGACGGTATGGGTTGGTGACATTGTCTATTCTAAATCCGTCACCACACGGACTAATCTTGAAGCTTCTAATCACAGATTTATTCTCCCATTTCAAGCCGTGACTATAATTAGTGCTTCAGTGAGCCACGTAATTACGACCTGAATAGTCCAGCGTTGCACAACCCCAACGGGTACAAATGTGAATCTGTCGGTCTCCACTCTATACCGATTAATTTAGAATCGGTTGCCGTGCGTACGTACAATGGCAAGCAACCGCGGCTAGATTTATAAGTATAATTTCCTCTGCACGTCGAAGCTAATTTTATGTGATACGTTAACTGGACGATGCGAGTAATTAAGATCATAATAAATCAAATGTGTGATCATGTTTTTTTTCATCCATGTGGCGACAGTTTGTTTTTTTATTGAGAAAAGAAACAGCTGCACTTTAAAGCAGGAAATTCAAGGAAATACACAAACACATGATGAAACACAGTAAAACTGCTTGGCGCTGGACTTAGATGTGAGGGTGGTAGCTAGCTGGGCGGACCATTAGATCCTATCACCAAGCGCGCTGGGGTTTGTTGACTTATACAACACGCGTTATTTCCCAGCGTGCGGTGGGAAAGTTTCATATTCTGCCCCGTCCCCACGCTTATCGGTTGTTACGACACTCTGGAATGGGGCGGCGACACTATCTATATGTTCTAAATCCGTCACCAAACGGACGGAGCACATGTTTTGCAAAAACTAGTGACAAACGACGTCCACAGACAGTTTTTTGACAAAATAACCTGCAACAAAAGAAGGATAAGGGCCGACAAATGGTTACGTGTCCCTGGTTCGATTCCGGGGTCGAGCAAGTGCCTTTGTGTAAACCACAGATACTTGATCTAAATGTGGGCGTCTTTGTGTTCGTGAATTGTACAGGTAAATCGAGCGAATAATCCAATGCTGGGAAACCGTTTAATAAAACATGCTTTGGATCATACATACGTATGGTGACTGGATTTAGAATACACAGTGTCACCACCCCCTTCCACCATGGGGGTGTCGTAAGAACCGAGAGATGGAAATCGACTGCTTCAAAATCGGTTTGTTTAGGGGTTGGATGTGTCGCTTTTGATCACGGTTTCCCGGTTCAATTCCGGGGTCGGGCAAGTGTCTTTGTGTAAACCAGAGGCACTTGCTATGAGTCTGGGTGTCATTTTTGTTCGTGAATTTCATGTTTGTAAACTGTCCCGCGATACAGGTTATGCCTATTACAGGGGTTTCGTTATAAGAAAAATGAAATGATAAGGCTGAAAACCTAGTTCTTGCAACTTGATAAGAAACCCTGTGCAGACAAGTCTGGGCAGCGTGGTACAGTAGGCTAATTACCCCCCATGTAACTGGAGGGGGCCCGACCCATCAGTGGGTATACTTTCATTGGGTATAAATTTCAGTGGGTATAAAGAGCAACCATGGAGTTTCTTGCCGGCTCTTCTCTGTGGAATGGCATTCCGAACCGGTGGTAAAAACTAAACGATAAATTATTCATATTTTTTTTTTTTAATTTTTATTTAGAGAAATTTTTTTTGACTATTTGAAAGCATTCGTAAGAATTTATTCGAATAAAAAACATTTTGATTTTGATTTTGATTGAAACGCTATACTTTTAAGTACTAATAAGAAACTACCAAGTGAATTCTCATACTACGATTTATACCAAAAAGCTGTCAAAAAGCATGATAAATAACATCATTACTAAGAAATTACTTTCTATCGCCAACAGCTCGACCTCATCCATCTAAGCCGTAGCGGATATTCGTTCAATACCAACCAAGATTGGGAGAACAAAGAAATACGTTTTCTCTTTGTAAATAGGTATTTCTTCGGTAAGCCTCTGTGTGGTTATCCATCAAGACGAGCAACCTATGTCTCGGGGGAAAGAACAGCGAAGGGGAACTGGTTCAACTAAATTACATAAAAATCATATTTCCATACTGTCTGTTCCTCTTTTAAGAGAGAAATACGACGATATTTCGCCACTACGCGTAAGGTTGCCGAAGTGTAACAAATGCTAACACCGACAGAGTTTCTTGGCGGCTCTTCTTTATAGATCAGCATTCTGAACCGGTGGTGGTTTCTGTAGTATCACATCACTACGTTTGTTGTCACGCAACCACGTTGTTGATAGCAACAGTGTCTTAATGTAAAATATCTAGTTTTCAGATTAAAAGCTAATATCATTTAACATGTTTATCTTTTACAAAATACATACAATTATGCTACAGTTTCGGTATTTAAGTGAGTCGTTCGTCTCACACAACCCTTATTGGTTGTGTGAGACGAAAAATAGTTTTTATTTTTTAAGAACCGACTCCCCACCAAACATTTAAATTCACGACCACAAACGACACCCAGACTCAGAACAAGTGCGTCTGCTTTTTATAAAGACATTTGCCCGACCTGGGAATCGAACCGGCAACTCGTAATCCAGAGTAACCATCCAACCCCGTAGACCAACAAGGCAATTGTAATGATTTAGAAAATGCTTGAAACAAAATTGTTTATTTTTTGGATTATGCCAGCTTATCAGACAAAATTACGGGAAGCATTTATTTAATTAGTAACTACATACTATTTTAATATACTTCCACGGTATATGTATATCAATGTTAATGTATTTATCCTATTTAATTTGGCCCAACCTCAACCTAATTTGTTAATTTCTAGGCCAACGTTTACCCTAATAAATTAAAGGAAAATATATGGCGGTGACCAAACGACGTAAAAAATCGCATAAATTAGTGTGTTTGGAAATTGGGTTACGGTTAATCATTGATCATCATCATATTTTTTTTATTTCCACAAATTCCCTTCTTGAGCCGCCGGCATCCATCGTTTTCTTGCGAATTATGCCATGGGACGCCCAGCAGCACTACGCTTTCCGGAACGCAGTTGCCACTCGAGGGCTTTTCTGCCCCATCGGGCGTCAGTCCTGCGAGCTATCTGTATTGATTTATAGTTTGCATTGCACTGCAGTCATTGATAATTCGCAAAATCTCAAATCACTTACCTACATACAACAGAAAGTGACATAGAAACAATTAATTTTGACGCTGACCCTTCTACATTAATGTGTGGAATTCACCCAGCCTCATACCGAGGGTGTCGTAAGAGCCAACAAAAGGAAATCTTGAAAGGAAACCCTTTGCCAACCCGTCTTGCCAGTGCCAGTGGCACAGTTGGCTAATTACCCTCCGCGTAACTGGAGGAGGCCTGACCAAGCAGAGGGTCAGGAATGGATGATTGAATTTGAAAAATGAAACTTTAAAAATCTACTTTTATTACAAGAAAAAACTTAAAAAAAATACTATTTAATATATTTATATACAAATACGTATATTATTTTTGTTATTTGACTATTTGAAAGCATTCGTAATATATTTTTCGAATAAAAAACATTTCGATTTTGCCAAACAAGACTAAAATATATAAAGAAAATAAATCTATGTAGAGCCACCTTGCCACGCCATACCCCGTAATCTGTTGTACAAAATCTTGTCATTCAAATGTCTGTTTCTCATTCACAGTTATTGATGAGGTTTTTTCCTATTGACAGTTGTTCTAGAGGTACCTGGCGCATCAATCACAGGTCCCAATCACGTTTCGATTGCATTGACTCCTGACAATGACTGATTCGAAGCCAAAAGCCCCTTTTGCTTGAGATCAGACTGATATTTAAAAATGTTGTCTACCAAATTATTAGTCTCTGCCAATCTATACTCTTTTTCTTAGAAAAGCGGGGAGCAGCTAGTTATAAATATATGTCACAAGTTTACAAAAAATCAAATTGAAAATGTGTTTAATCAAGCTGGTTTATGTGAACTATTTTTCTTCCTTTAGCGGAGGGGCTGAGTGTCCTAAGTCATTTAGTGTCCTAAGCCACCTCCCCACCAATTTTCAGGCAAATCGGTTCAGCCGTTCTCGAGTTATATATATTGATTTATGAACAAATACCGCAGATGGTCTCCCGATCCGTGAACATGCCACATTACCAATCATGGAAAGTTTGTGGTCTGAATCTAGAAAATCCATGCTTTTCCAATGGTCAAATAAATGTAGCATCTTCACGGATCGGAAGACCATCTGCGGTATTTGTTCATAACTCAATATTTATAACTCGAGAACAGCTGAACCGATTTGCCTGATAAACACGAAAAATGTCGTCTCTCAAGAAGTCCCTCACTGAAGAATGCAACCCATGCAAAAAATATATGGCCAATAAAGAATCATTAAAATACCTGATTATTGGTTCTTTTTTATTTATATTTATTATCCTAATAAAAAGTGAACTTAATAAAATACAAAATCTGCTAATTTATTGCCTTTAGGGCGGAACAAAGTTCGCCGGGTCAGCTAGCATATATATATATATATATATATATTTAGTGCTTATTGTAAACAAAACTAATAATTTGAAAAAAAAGCAACTACGCTGTTTCTTGCACTTCTCTGTAGAGTAGCATTTCGAACAGGTTGTAGTTTCAGCATGAATGTGAGATGATGAGAGTTTGAGTTTATAGAAATGTACACTCTGTTAAATTAGTGTGGTAGTCGTCAAGCATTAATTGCTTGACGACTACCGGTGTATTTTAACATAACAAGCAAATACTTCTATTACGTTTATATAGGTATTGGTATTGATTGCAAAGCCTCGTCGATTGAGTATTTTAAATTAACGGAAGAAAACAGATTTATCAAGCCAAATAGTCCCGTTACTTTTTTTCGGAAAGTAATGTGTCTACCGGTAATATTGTGTATACAAGTCTGCCCAACCATGAAATGGGAAAATTATATTATCAGATTAGCGCGACAGTAAATCCAATTTCCTGTGTTCATAACAATTGGAAGTGCATGTTAAACCACGTGGATTAGGAAACCGTACTAACAATGACTTTAATTTTAATGCCTTATTTCATCTATTATGTATTTTAATAACTAAAGTAGCCCTTTCCTAAAGTTCCATCTATCTCTTTACCAAAATTTATCACGCGATAAATCCGTTAAAAGTGTATAATTTCAATGTTCAATTCAAACGCAAACTCAAAAGGAACTTTATTTACGTAGGTTTTATCACAAAACTCTTATAAATCGTCATATTTATAATTACGGCCCTTTACCCACACTAGGTGGTAGTCTCTAAACACACCTATCAGTCGTCATACCTACATTCACACCTTTCATACACAATTCCTCACTCCTACAATCACTCCATCTCTCTTAATCGCTCGCTCAATAATCGCGAAAACCTAATAAATCATTGTATCAAAATCGTTTGTGAAGATTATGCGTGAAGGCGTAATAGACGCAGTTAATTTCGCACATTTAACATTAGTATTGCAGATTTCCAGGGTATTCCAGATAAAACTGTTTTTACATTAATAGTGCGCTGCTAAGTCACTTCTGATTTGTAGAGAGAAATTAGGAACACTTTGTAAAGGGTTTCAAATCAAAAAGTGTCTGTCTTACGATTCAATTTCCTGTGAACAAATTGTTAACCACCTTAAACACTATTTTTTTATTACCAGAAAAGCATGGGTAGTATAATTTATGCTTAGTAGATCGTTCGATCTCGAACTATTTTTACTCAGCAGTGACAAAGTCAAAATTTGGCATAAATTTCATAATATAAATATATAAAAGCATGGGTTCGATCCCCGCACGGAAGAAATATTTGTACGACCTACAATTATTTGTTCCGGGCCTGGGTGTTTTGTCTATAATATGTATGTATTACAAATATATATATATATATATATAAGTAGTTTATCAACCATCTCGTTACTATAACACAAGCATTAAGTTGCTTAGCTTGGGACGAGATGGCGTTGTGTGAAAAGTCCAATGATATTTATTTATTTATATTGCCTACACTATTAATAAAATTATGCTTTGTGTGGTTTAATCTACACTGTTTTTTAGTAACAGTGCATGTAAAGTTTAAAAATTATGGCGTAATGAAATATGTCTTAGTACCTTCAATTGCAATTTCAGAAGAGTGAGAAACTCAAACTGTACATGAATTTATATGTTACAATATATAATATATATTTACAATATATAATGTCAGCTCATACCAAAGGTAAGAGAGTTCCAACGGAAATTACATGCAGAGAAAACCTAGCTGCAATAGAAGGAAATCTTTATACCAAACCCATCTGTGCCAACCCGTCTGGCGTGGCACAGAAGGCTAATTTCGATCCTGTAACTAAAAATTCCCGCCTCAGCCGTGGACCTTTTGCGGGCTGAGAAAATAGGAAGATAAGAAATATCTGATTTTTTCTCTCTATCTAATTAATGCCTCTATCCCCATTAATTACCCACATTGAAGGTAGCCCACAGCATAAATTTTAATGCTCGAATGAGAATCGATAAAAGAAGTTTGCTAAAGTTATTTGGAACTGCTTGAACGGCGCCATTACACCAGAAAACTCGTTTATAGTGAAACATTAAAGTGATCGCGATAAAATTTAGCGTTGCGCTAACAAAAGATCCGAACCACAGTAAACTGGGGATAACTAGAGCGACGAACCGATGGCTTAAGCTGGTTTGCGGGCGTACGTACTAGACGTTGACAAATGTTATTGATGATTAGAAATATTCTAGAATGTTTGATATGAGGATTCTTTATTTAATGTCTAAATATCAATAGAAATCAAACTATTTCTTTATGGGCTTAACACTCTATTAGTAGCCTGACCTTTTTTTATTTTAGAGGCTTGGTCGCTTAACGATCATTTCGCCCCACATGATCTTTATCTATGTATGTGCCACAAAACATTTTGGTACAGAAATCAACTGCACACATAGACATCGCTCACGAACATGACATCTTGTGATGCTTGGGCACAGTGCGAACGCTAGTGCCATTCGCTTCAGAATGCGCACCTTATAATGTTTATTGTGCAATGATGGAGCTAAAACAGGAGTTATTTATTGTAATTGTTCAGTTGTACGGTGTATTCTGAACAATCAGTCAAATATGTAGCCATATGAGTGCCGCTACCATGATGTTATTTCGCATAAGCTAGTGTAAATAACGCTAGAGCGATCACCGAGCATATGTATGAAAGGTGAGGTACATACTAGACCTTGACTTCTGTACCATATTAATTTTATATGTGTATTTAGAATATATAGTATCACCATCCCATTCCATACTGAGGGTGTCGTAAGGACGGCTGATAACCTAGCCGCAAGAGAAGGAAAAATAAATAAATAATAAATAAATATCCTTGGACATTTCACACAACGCCATCTCGTCCCAAGCTAAGCAACTTAATGCTTGTGTTATGGTAACGAGATGGATGATAAACTACTTATATACATTTTTTTTTTGTAAATACGTACATATTATAGATAGAAAACACCCAGACCCGGAACCAATACTTGTAGGTCGTACAAATATTTCTTCCGTGCGGGGATCGAACCCGCGACATGCTGCGCAGCAGTCGATCGCTCAACCACTGCGCTACGATATGTTTGCGAATACGAAACCCTGTGCCAACCCTTCTGGCCAGCGTGGCACACTAGGCCAATTACCCACCATGTAACTGGGGGAGGACCGACTCAGCAGTGGGTCATATACGGGCTGAGTAGTAGTACCTAGTAGATGATCAAACAATTTCGGAGTTCGTAGTGTGACCAATTCAAACTACAGTTTCAATTCAATTCAAACTTAGACTGCCTCGTTGGTCTAGGGGTTAGGTGTGCCGCCTTTGGATCAACGGGTCCCGGGTTCGATTCCGGGGTCGGGCAAGTGTCTTTGTGTAAACCAGAGGCACTTGCTCGGAGCCTGGGTGTCATTTTTGCTCGTGAATTACATGTTTGTAAACTGCCCCGCGATACAGGTTATACATAGAGTAGGGGTTTCGTATTATTAAAAAAAAATCTACTAATACTTATTAGTCCAATGACCTTATAATTAAACTCCATGTAGTTGGAAGAGGCCCGACTCAGCACTAGATAATTTATGGAAAGAGCAGAAAAAAACAAAGAAAGAAAGAAAGAAAGAAAAGTTTATTTGTCAGAATGTAGTAGGTTACAATAGGTGTTTTATGGTTTTTCAGGGTATCATACATTCTACCGAATTGGTGTACAAATATTAAGCTTATAATTATATTGTGCTATCTAATATATAACAATGTTATTGCCATCGAGAAATTCTTTAGTAGAATAATAACATTTATTTAACAGAAAATCATATAATTTCCTTCTGAATGACGTTATGTTAATATTCTTTAGGTCATTTGGAAGTTTATTGAAAATTCATACAGAATGAATTTTTACTATTTAATGTAGTGCGTTGGCTTGGTACAGATAATTTATTGGGGAATCTACTATTTCTATTTGTTACATTAATATTTCTAATAAACAGATCTGGGTTTTTGTATACAAAGATGGAAATCTCATAAATATAGAGACAAAGTTAGTAATTACATCGTATCGGATGCACACTTCAATAGTAAATAACCAGTTCTTCCACGCTGATTAAGCAATGGGTATTTCATGTATCTTGTGGATGATTTTGTACGACGGCAAAGATTCTCATTAACCCTGGCCGATAGTAAGTGATGCATGATATCAGACATTATCCGCTGCCGATAAGATTACCGCAGACTGAAGATCCGATCAAATTTGTTGACGTAAAGGGTCGATTATCATCCTAGGCCTGGTAGTGCTATTTCGCAGGCCATAACGTTTATGGGCCTGTTGTCCGAGAGCCTATAAAATAACCACTGATGGGGTCTTCTTAGATAGTAGGTTTCATTTTTTACGGTAAAGGTGTGTGTGCGTTTGTGTGTCTGTGTGTGTGGCAGATTTAGATAATACAGGCTGTAACAAATATCATATAGCTATCTAAAGCGAGGGTTGGTTGTGCTGCCTTTGGATTACGGGGCCCCGGGTTCGATTCCGGGGCCCCGGGTTCGATTCCGGGGCCGGGCAAGTGTCTTTGTGTAAACCAGAGACAATTGCTCCGAGTTTGGGTGATATTTGTGTTCGTGAGTTTGTAAACTGCCCCCGCGATACAGGCTGAATACCTACTGAAAGGGTTACGTTTCTTCTACAAAAAAAAACTATTCAACACAAATAGTTCTGTGTTTAAAATATTATTGTTTTTTAAAGTATGAGCGAGACATTGACGTTTTTCTTTATTACAAAATACGTGTTCTAGTGCAACGAGTAGTCCAAGATCCACTATGTTCATTAATTTTTCTACCGTTATTTTTCAAACTACGACACTTTCGTCCCTATCTGTTGACGAAAAATCGGAGAAAAATAGTTGCTTTGTTTTCCCTTGATGATTCTTTACACCTCATATGTCATTATCGATTCTTTCGTTAGGGCTTTAATAATAATCCCCGTTATTTAAAATTTTCTTTTCACACATTTGAATCCTCTCTAATAAGTAGGATGTAACAAAATCCCTATATACATAATTGAAATCCACAGAAGTATTATTCCTACTCCTCTAATCCAGTATACACATTTTAAGAAAATAAAGCACCTTTTTTATGTTGCTCTACGACTGATGACGAAAGACCTAGAAGAAGACCTAGTTCCCGGGAAAAAAGCAGCAAAGGAAACAGCATGGCAATCTTATTACTAAGACCGTTGGATAATAATTACGATAGTTAGTTAGCCACGAGTATAATAGGTAAAGCTTGTTATAGGAAATTTGTTCGATTGTTGATTCCTCCATCATACTCGTATTTCAAGATTTCAAGCGTTCAATGTGAAAAGGAGATGTGAAAAAAAGATAATATCCAAAGTTGTCAGCCACATAAAAATGTTCCGAGATAAAAGTACAAGACGGTGAAGACCAGTACTTACATTCATTACACTTTCATGAAAAAGCTACTTACACACTTATTACAAACAAACATTGTTTTGTCTCCCGAATGTTTTACTACACTTTGTTCTAGACACCTACATCTAATCACACAACGACGAGGCGTCGTTTCCCGCAGACGAACATTCATCCTTTTTTTACTGTCAGTCGGCATCCTTGCGTAGTGCCCAGTGGCGCGTGAAAGTAGAGGCTCATCAACTTCTGAGCTTCTGACCAAAAACGGAACAACTTATGACAGATACAAGGATAAGAAAACATTGAGTCAATATTTTGATCTTGATCGTAAAATCTCAGGGAGCTTATCGTAGTGATGAGATTTTGAAAAATACATGGGAAAGCGTGTGTTTCGCAACACCAAATAGGCAAATGTGAAGATTCATAAGTTTCGACTGGATTATCAAAAATGTGAGTAAAGTGAGGTGACGGATTTAGAATACATAGTATCACCATCCCATTCCATCCTAATGGTGTCGTAAGAACCGACAAAACGAAATCACAAGGTAGATTATCTAGCCTGAAGAGAAGGAAAACTTGATAAGAAAACTTTTTTTTTTTTTTTTTTTTTCGCCCGGGGTATAATTCTTTATGGACTTCCTCGCCGGCCACGGGGATGGCCAGCGAGGGGAGTGTGGGACTCTCCCCCATAGTGAGGGCCTACCCACTAAACCTCCCCGGGGTGCTCCAACTCGCGTCCTGTTGCGGCATTGTGGGATGCAGAACCACGCTGATACGAAACCCTGCGCTAACCCGCCTGGCCAGCGTGGCATAATAGCTTAATTACCCTCCCTGCGACGGGAGGAGGCCCAACTCAGCAGTGGGACATTAATGGGCTGGGTAGAAGTAAATTATAAGTTGCGTGATTGGAACATGCAAATTTCCGGGCAATAACTACTCGTTAATATGAGTTTCTGTTATTACTAAACGTCCCATACACTTGGTCCCTTAATATATGCTGTATCAAAATTAACAATGGTATAATGAGGCTTCTCACAACATCACCGAAGGGCCAACCTTAATCACTGCAGAGGTCGTTATGGGTCCGTGCAAGGAATTCAATTAGGCGACACACAGCCCACGCACCGCGCTAATGGAAACCAGTCCAGCAATCATCCTAGTTTGCGTAAATTAATCTTGTTCCTTCGTATATAGCGGTATTAATAATAAATTTAAAATCATAGAAGAGATCCGTTGTCAATTTAAAACCTCCAATATAAAAGAACATAACACTAAATTAAACACCACCGCCATAAAAAAAAACATTCGAGCGCGGCGCTCGCTATCCTGTACTGTAATACTGTGACTCTTGAGATAATAGCAGCATATTACTTTCTTGGTCTTTCAAATATAAATGGTTATTTTCGAAAAGGTTGCCCAGAATATTGAATTAAATTCGATAACATTTGATAAATAAAAATATGATGCACGCACAATTAACAGTTAATTTAATTAAATAAATAAATATCCTTGGACATTTCACACAACGCCATCTCGTCCCAAGCTTAGCAACTTAATGCTTGTGTTATGGTAACGAGTATATACACATACGTATATACATTTTTTTTTGTAAATACATTCATATTATATATAGAAATGACACCCAGACTCCGAGCCAGTGCCTCTGGTTTACACAAAGACACTTGCCCGACCCCGGAATCGAACCCGGGACCCGTTGATCCAAAGGCAAATAAACTTCAGAAAGCACTTTCACACATTCTATTGGTTCTCAGGCCGCTGAGGTGAAACTGTGCAACTTTTTTAACATTTCCTAATGTGATTTATTTTCAGCGAATTTTGACTTTTGTAATATTATTTTAATTTTAATGCCACTACACGGGATTTTGAATAGATAGTGTCATTGCGTCGGTCGCTTAGTCGACAAAAGGGAATAACAAGGCCAAAAACCTAGCCTGGCAATAAAAGGATAACTTGATACAAAACCCTGTGCCAACCCATCTGGACAGCGAAGCACAGTAGGCTAATTACCCTCCATGTAATGTCAGCCTGTCTCAGCATCACGCATGGGCTCATTAGTGGTAGCAGTAGTTTGACTTAAAGGCCATTTATCTTCTTCTTGGGCAGTGTTGTAAAAATCACTTTGTATTATAAGTGTGATGGTTCAAATTGCTGGAAGTTTCCCAATCCAGTCAGGGTGGCTCAAGCCACCTGCGTGAAATTTAAATATCCTTGGACATTTCACACAACGCCATCTCGTCCCAAGCTAAGCAACTTAATGCTTGTGTTATGGTAACGAGATGGATGATAAACTACTTATATACATTTTTTTTTTGTAAATACATACATATTATAGATAGAAATGACACCCAGACTCCGAGCCAGTGCCTCTGGTTTAGACAAAGACACTTGCCCGACCCCGGAATCGAACCCGGGACCCGTTGATCCAAAGGCGGCACATCTAACCACTAGACCAACGAGGCAGTCAATACAACATAATACTTAAACCTTATTTTAAGCATTACTACACATCTAAAAAAAATACGATTCTCGTTTGATAGTTATTGGACCTCGCGAACGAAGTCACGAGCAGAACCAATTCTTTCTTACAAGCTTACGAGGATAGTTTAATTTTACATGAATGCTTTGTTTATTTTGACATGTCCACCATTCTCTCTTTCGGTTTGTGTAGCAAATTTAATACATTCGTGATTATAAAATCGGTTTTCACCCCAATGTTTGGGCGGGTACGTTTGTGATAGAGCTTAATAGAGTTGGCGGTACGGTACCACACCAAAAAGATTAGTGAAACCTTCCTGGGAAATGCGGACCCAACATGATTTTATAGGCTAATTTATATGCAGATTTTTGAGTTAATTAAATATCTTTTAGTGCTTGTTTTAGCAAAGATGAACTTCTGTATACATATATTTAACCCCTTTTTTATTTTACGTTATGCCGCGTTATGTGGGACTCCAAGGCGCGGAAAGCTGGTATTGCACCCGCTGGACATCCTTCCACTGCTAACGGCGGCTGCACTGGCCCGCCTGTGTCGCGGCAGTTTAATGCTCTCGAGGCTGAGACCCCAGAGCCAAAATCCACCAGCGACTCCCAGCGACCTTCACAAGGTCGTCCGTCTACCTAGTTGGGGGTCTTGCTACGCTTCGGCTTTCTATACGTGGACAAGACTTATGCCCCAACGTCATGTGTTTTTAAAGTATGTATATCGATAGTGCTATCGATCCTTCTGTTATGGCTACTACTACTACTCGGGCCATAAATGACCCACTGCTGGGTCGGGCCTCCTCCCACCACAGGAGGGTAATTAGCCTACTGTGCCACGCTGTCCAGACGGGTTAGCACAGATCCCACAATGCCGCAACAGGACAACAGGACGCGAGTTGGAGCATCCCGGGGAGGTTTAGTAGGTAGGCCCCCACTATGGGGGAGAGTCCCACACTCCCCTCGCTGGCCACCCCCGTGGCCGGCGAGGAAGTCCATAAAGGATTTTACCCCAGGCGAACCAAAAAAAAAAGGGTTTCGTTTCAAGTTTTCCTTCTCTTGCGGCTATGTTTTCGGCCGTGTCACTTCCTTTTGTCGGCTCTTACGACACCCTCAGTATGGAATGAGGTGGTGACATTATGTATTCTAAAACCGTCCCCACACGGACTAACTGTTATGGCTATAGAGTTTTTGATACATCTTTTATAATAACGTGATTCCAGATTTCCAGTAAACTTAATCTTGCAGTGGTACGACAGATTCCCGTGGCGAAATAATGTAGTCTATGTAAGATTCATTGGTATAATTTGGATTTGTGTTGTAATATATTGGCAGGTACGCCGAAACTTTTCTTTAAACCTAGTTCTATAGACTAACGAACTGGTATTAAACGATATTTTGGCCTTACTATAAGTTTTCGTTACTCACCGCAAAGAATATGTATAAAATACTTCGAGCGGTGGAAGCGACGTGTACCGGGTCGTCCTCTTTCATTTTATATGGTTGAGGTGAACGATGACTGCTTCATGCGTTATGCTTGTGAACAGGCGCCGTTGTTAGGAGTTTGGCGGCTCACTGGATTCAAGACATCATTGTTTTCTTATTTCAGTTGAGCGTCTTTCGGAACCAAACCAAACTAGTTAGTTTTATGTACATTGTCATAGTAATATGGCGTATAGAAAAAGCCAAGCCCACTGAGCTTCTTCCGCCAGGTTTTCTCGGTTTCAGTAAAACAAAATCGCTCAGTATAATAACCACCAGCACTATCTGTAAGGTATAGCCAGATTCTTTCCACCCTGTCTATATCGATAGTCCGTATGGTGACGGATATATAATGTATAGTGTCCTTACCCCATTCCATCCCGAGGGTGCCTAATAGCCGATAAAAGGGAATTACAAGATCGAACACCTTGCCATTACCATAGACCACCTGTGCAATTAGGCTAATAATTATCTTCCCTGTGCCAGTCGACACAGTAGATTAATTACCCTCCCTGATATGGGAGGAAGCCCAACTCAGCAGTGGGTCATTTATGGGCCGAATAATAGTAGTAGTATACACCGATGGATCATCATCATTATCTGATCACTACATATTATAAAATAAAGTCGCTATGTATGCTTAAATCTTTAAAACTACGCAACGGATTTGAAAGCGTTTTTTTATAGATAGTGATTGAAGAGGGCGGTTTATTTATATAATACTAGTGGCCAGCCCCGGCTTCGCCCATGCAAAGCGGGGGTGGGTTGTACATAAAAAGCTTCCCCTTGAATTACTCTATCTATTAAAAAAAACCGCTTCAAAATCCGTTGCGTAGTTTTAAAGATTTATGCATACATAGGGACGGACAGAAGAATGCGACTTTGTTTTATACTATGTAGTGATAGTGAAATCCATAATATTGTAGAGAAAGACTGATACATTTAGAGGTTCATCATAGCACCCGTGCGAAGCCGGGTAGCCGTAGCCGGTAATATTGACATGAATATTGTCATTTGACGACACGGTTGGCGTAGTGGTTGAGCGATCGACTGCTGCGCAGCATGTCGCGGGTTCGATCCCCGCACGGAATAAATATTTGTACGACCTACAAGTATTTGTTCCGGGTCTGGGTGTATTCTATCTATAATATGTATGTATTTACAAAAAAAATGTATATAAGTAGTTTATCGTCCATCCCGTTACCATAACACAAGCATTAAGTTGCTTAGCTTGGGACGAGATGGCGTTGTGTGAAATGTCCAAGGATATTTAAACAGGTACGTGAGTGAGAAACGTTGGTACCTTCCACGTTTATTTGGCGAAAGTCCAAAGTAACTTCTTGGCCTAAGCAACGGTAAATGAAACCGAGTTTGGGATGTGACTAGCACACAGGAGTACTGCGGTATATTAACTGCATTATCAAATAACCACTCAGCCCATACACGACCCACAGCCGAGTCGGACGTCCTTCAATTATTTTTTATTTTATTTTATTTATTAGGGACAACAAACAGATACAATGTATACATTACTTAAAAGCTATGATCTCTAGAATTGATAACATTGTATCCATTGATGTTACAAATAAAGTAACATCATTGATTGTATCCCACAGCGTTATCCACGTATTACAGTTAGAGACTAAATATATATCATTACAATCACAGTTACAAGACGCTTAGAAGAAGAAATTAAGACTACAGATATTCGCAAACATGATAAATAAAATGATTGAAATTTGAAACAAGAGTATTACAATTAAATTACTTAACAAATTAATATGAATTAACAGTTAAACTACTTAATTTAATCTAACAATTGTTGAATGCAATTACGAAACTTATGAGGGCTAAGGCAAAATATATCTATATCAATAAAGCAGTCATTATATTGTTGAATAATGCGACGGACAGGAGATCGAAGTCCCGCGTTAGATTTACATTTACACAAAGCAAATATTAATTCACGCTTACATACCTGTCGCTTAAGAACCGTTCGGGGGATAAGATAGCATAGTTTGTTAGTTAAAGCAGCGCAATTATATGAAGGTATTGAACCTACTGTACCACGCTCGCCAGACTTTTCCTGTCCTTATGTCAGCTCTTACAATACCCTCAGGATGGAATCATCATTTCAGCCAAAAGACGTCCACTGCTGGACATAGGCCTCCCCCAAGGATCTCCACAAAGGCCGGTCCTGGGCCGCCCGCATCCACTGCTTTCCGGCGACCTTAACCAGGTCGTCGGTCCACCGTGTGGGAGGCCTACCAGCACTGCGCCTTCCGGAACGCGGTCGCCACTCGAGGACATTTTTGCCCCATCGGGCGTCGGTCCTGCGAGCTATGTGCCCTGCCCACTGCCACTTAAGTTTGGTAATCCGGTGGGCTATGTCGGTGACCCTGGTTTTCCTGCGTATCTCCTCATTTCTGATTCGATCTCGCAGGGAAACTCCGAGAATAGCCCTCTCCATTGCCCTTTGCCCTTTGCCCCTAGGATGGAATGGGGTGATGATACAATGTATTCTGAATCCGTCAACAAACGGGTGTCGTAAGAGGTGACTAAAAGAACGCAAGAGGCAAATAACGTAGCCGGAAGAGGAGGAAAACTTGATGCAAATCCTGTGCCAAACCATGTCTCTAGCGTGCCAGCTGTAGGCTAAACTCCTTCCATGAATTTGGAGGAGGCCCGACTCAGTAGAAAGTCATTTATTAGCTAAAAGAAACGAACGAAACAATGGCTTGTGTTGTGTTACATCCTGTATAACTACATCAGTAAAACACACGAATGCTGCAGTGGGTATTAGCAGTGCAGGTGCGCTTCTTTTGTTACACTACCCCATTATATCCTAAGGGTGTAGAAGGCAACTTAAGGAACTGTTTGGCAGACGACCTAACTGCTATTGAAAGGAAGAAGAACATGAAACTCTGTCCACCCATCTGGCCACCGTGAAAGTATATTTTCCCTCTATCGATTTGGAGGAGTCCCGACTAAGTACTGGAAAATCTATGGGCCTTCGAACTTCGTATGGATTTGACAAATGTATGAAGTTTAAGTGATAATGATCCTGAAACCCAGTTCCTTGACAGATGCGACGTAAACTTGCGCGAGATAAACTTAAGATGCTTCGTGTTATTATATAACTATTAAGCTAAACTGCTGCTCAACAGTTCTGGCAACTACTCAAATGGGGCAGTTATTGTAATTTAGTTACTTGCGATTACACTTCGTTCTTGTAACCGTGCAGATGTTTCTCCATCTATAATAATCATATTGAACTCTTGAAACGTACCGACAGTTCAGTGTACATCATTCCGGGGCAGATTACAAACATGAAATTCACAAACACACAGACTCAGAGCAAGTGCCTCTGGTTTAGACAAAGACATACATACATATAATAACGACTCTTTCCCGCAGGGGTAGGCGGAGACCATTTCTTTCCATTTGCTACGATCCTTACATACTTGTTTCGCTTAGTCCACTTTCATTATTCCCTTTCATTCACACTAGCCTTAAACACAAATTTTTCTCCTTGCTAAAATGTTACAATTTGTACAATGTTTTCTCTGAACCGACTAGGATGACTGCTACAAGCGCCACCTGTATTGACAACATATTTACATCCATCAAACCAATTCAGAGTAGAATCATCAACGTCCTTGATTCAGATCATTGTGCTCAATTAGCATCATTTAGTAGACATCCTAATTACGGTAATAAGAGAAATGTCAGTTTCATTCCTATTAATGTAAGCCGCCTTGAGCAGTTTAAATCTAATATTGCTGAAAGTCTACCGGGGCTGCCTAGTCACAATGATCCCAACCATCTTTATAATTCATTATTCCATCTGATCAGTAGGGAGTTTAACAAGATCTTTAAACCGAAACTACTATTAATAAATAACCGGGCATCATTTTGTGAATGGGCAACGGCTGGTATATATAAGAGTAGAAAGAAGCTGTTTGATTTATATGGTGAAAAGGTGTATAATTGCGATCCATCGTTCCACGAATATGTTAAAAAATATTCCAAAGTATTTAAGAGAACTTGTTCGACTGCAAAAGCATTGTACTTAAAAAATAAGATAATTCATGCAGATAACAAAATTAAAACAACGTGGAAAATTATAAATAGTGAAAGCGGTAAACATACGGATAATCATATGGATTATCACCTAAAGGTTAATAATCGGGACATTGAAGCGGATTTAGAAGTTGCGACTGAATTTGAAAATTTCTTCACAAACATTCCCATTAAAACTACAGAATCGCTACAGTCCTCTCCTTCATCCGCTGAGTTACTATTGAAAAGCAGTCTCGATAAGTGTAACACAATCTTTGAATTTACTCGGATTAACAACAAAGATATTATTAGCGCTTTTAATTCTCTTAACATGAAAAGTACTGCAGACTTGTGGGGAATGTCTGTAAAAACCATTTCGCCTATAATTAAGGTAATCGCACCGGTCTTAGCAGGTATTTTCAATGATTGTGTCGCACATGGTGAATTTCCTGATCTCATGAAACACAGTATAATAGTAGCCTTATTTAAATCAGGTAGTACTTCTGATCCTTCTAATTTTCGACCAATCTCAGTACTACCAACGCTTAGCAAGATTTTTGAAAAACTAGTTATATTGCAACTACTAACGCACTTCAATAGTTGCAAATTGCTACATCCTAACCAGTTCGGCTTTACGAGAAATTGTTCTACTACTGATGCTGGAACTCAACTATTGAAGTACGTTTTTGAGGCTTGGGAGGATTCACATGATGCACTCGGCGTATTTTGTGATTTATCAAAAGCTTTCGATTGTGTTCATCATGATATCCTCATCAGGAAGTTACACCATTACGGTATCCGCAAACAAGCCCTCAGCCTTCTGAAATCTTACCTTAGTAATAGAATTCAGAAGGTTGATGTCAATGGCATAAAATCACATGGATCCATGGTCACTATTGGTGTGCCCCAAGGTTCGATTCTTGGTCCTTTTTTGTTCCTTGTTTACATTAATGACCTACCTTATTATGTAAGAAATAACCACGGTATTGTATTGTTCGCGGATGATACTTCTTTGTTGTTTAAAATTAAACGACAGCTACAAAATTTCGACGAAGTGAACAATGCTCTTTCTACAGTTGTCCATTGGTTTAATATGAATAACTTGCTTTTAAATGAAAAGAAAACTAAATGCATCAAATTTTCACTGCCCAATGTTGTTCAGAATCAGGCCAATGTACAACTGAATGGAACAATATTGGAACCGATTGAGTCAACCGAATTTTTAGGCATAACCATTGATAATAAACTACAATGGGGCTCACATATAGAAAAGCTATCTAATAGACTCAGCTCGGCGGCTTTTGCTGTTAAAAAATTAGACTTTTTACAGATGTCGATACGGCTAGAATAGTTTACTTCAGTTACTTCCACAGTATCATGACTTACGGGATACTTCTCTGGGGATGCTGTGCAGACCTTAATAGCATATTCATATTACAGAAAAGGGCTGTAAGAGCTATATATAATCTTGCTCCTAGAACTTCTCTACGAGATAAATTCAAAGAAATAAATATTCTAACCGTGCCATCTCAATATATTTTTGAAAATTTGATGTATGTTCATAAAAATATTAATAACTTTAGTAAGAACTGTGATATACATAATATGAATACACGAAACAAGAATAATCTTGCTGTCCATTGTACTCGTCTCCACAGAATAAGCAACTCATTCATGGGTCAATGTATACGCTTTTATAACAAACTGCCCATGCAACTTAGAGACTTGCCTCGCAATGCTTTTAAAAAGACGGTCAAGACAAAACTTTACAAAAAAGCGTATTACCGCATTGCTGATTATGTAAACGACACAGCTGCTTGGGACTAAGCTGTTCAGTGCCAGTATTTTTATGTTACTCAATTATGTTATTGTTTAAATACATAAGAGATAGGACCGCAAAGCAAAAAAAAAAAATGACAAGCCCTCTGAGTTTCTTGCCAGTTCTTCTCAGCAGTGGTCGCGTTCCGAACTGGTGGTAGATGGTAGACCATTTGTTTTATATAGACTCATTATGTTTATTGTGTTGACTTTTTGTAAGTGTCCATCGTGACCCAAGCAAAATAAATGATTTGAATTTGAAAATTTGAATATGACACTTTTTTCGTCAATCGTTCTTCATTCATTCTCTCGAAATGTCCAAACCATCTCAGCCTACCTTTCTCAATTTTTGTCACTTCATCTTCATTCAGACCGCAACGTTTCTCTAACTCACTATTTCTTATCCTGTCACTCAGTTTAACTTATTAAAAAATACATTTTGTCAGTGTGTCAGTTGTATTACAGTCTAAATTTATTGTTGTTGTATGTGTACTGGATTCTTTAATATTTTAATTTATGTATAATGTGAATGTCTTTGAACTAATATTAGCTTTCTGCAATCCTTCTCATAATCATTAACAGTGCCAAATCGCACACATTTCTTCCCGCATTTATTTTAAAATCTTTTTTGCATCATTTTTTATTAATGATTTCTATTAAAAATTCTTTTAAAATCATTTCATTTCAAAATATCACACTGACGTCTCCAGCTTGTTGTTTGTACTGTAAACTAATTTATTAGACTAAAAGCTGTTAGACATTTAAAGTACATTACACATAAACATTTCCATAATATTATACAAACAAGATTGTTATTGGTGTTCATAAAATGACGGTTCTTCAATTAGTATATTACAAGTCATAATGTGATTGAAGCTATGAGCTAGGGTATTTTAACGCACTTTATTGGTAACGTTACACGGATACAGTAAGAAATCGGAAACATTAACAATGGCTCAAGTGAAGTTACTGAAATACATAACCGTAGTAGAGAATTATTTTTGTGTGTACAGAAATTACTATAGACTCAATTTGTTATCGAAGTGTTTAATGTTGATACACATTCTGATAATTGTATTAATTTTCGGTGAAGTAACCTACCAGCTCTTCTTATTAATGAGTTCCGATATCGATGACATTGCAGTGATTCTTGTTTTCTATGTCATGAGTTCACTATCATTCCTAAACATCTTAATCGCAATGTTCAACGGTCTATATACTATGAAATCTTTCAAACAGTTCTGTTTCTACACCAATCGCTGCTACAACATGGTGCGAACCGAACAGGAATGTAAACAATCCCTGAAGAAGATCAAACTGCTATCAATATTTAGTGCGATTTTCGCTGGCATTTTCGTAATAATTAGGATATGGCATGCTGTGCCCTGGTTCATGACGAGTTCATCAGAGATATACAATAATATCATTATAGTACTCACACAAACTGTAGTAGAATTAGTTTACATAGGAGAACATATGGTTTTCTTTATTTTTCTTGCATTTTTAAGTACAATCCTCAAATGCCTTAGAGTTTCCGTGAAAAAAGAAGCAATTTTAAGTGAGGAGACACATATTTGCATAGAACATATCCAAAGATGGGCTAGGTTGTACCATGATGTTATTATGAGTTGTAAAATGCTCTCGAAATGTTTCAAGAAACAGGTAATTATTGTTTTGCTTTAAAGCCTTGGTATTAAAAATTGCACTTTAAACTCTTTATTGTTTAAAATAAAATAAAAAGTCAACACAACTAAATAATAAATTTTGTTAAATTCTACCTAACTTTAAATTCGGTAGTACCTTTTTCGCAAAATCGGTCGCAGCAACTATTTACAAATTGCTGCGTAAGACAGAATAAAAAGTCCAGTTCCAGAACATATTATAATTCTAGCTCACCTGGTGTATGGTGATGGATTTAGAATAAATGGTATCACTACACCATTCCAACCTGAAGGTATCGAAAGAGCCTGCAAAAGAAATGACGACAAACTTGATACTTTTTAAATTATTTATTATTTTTATACTTAATTTTTTTTTGTTGTCGCTGGGGAAATGCTCTAGGCATACCACCGCCCCCCAGGAGAAGTCGGTGATTATGTGGGACTCCGACAAGGGTCGTCTACCCACTAAAACCCCAGCGGTATACCCACACACGGCGCACTTGGGGCGCCACAAGTTCGCGTAAACGCATTCTACTGTGACGCCCCAGCGTGGTGCCCGCAACGGGCAAGCGACTGTCAGAGCGACAGTCATCGAGGCTTTCGTCGGTGGCGGTTCCCCCGACCCACCAACGGCCTCTCAGTCGAGGGCAGAAGGTTCGCATCGTCACGACCCCCTCCACCCCTGCCTCCGTCCCCGGCGCGGGTAAGCCGGAGCTCCCTCCTTTGCGACCCGCCCCGCAGCCCCCTTCTGCGACATAACGGCCTCGCAGAAGGAGGCCCGTCAGCCCTCGGGTTAGCGACTACCCAAGGGCGTTGGTGCACCGCAGCGGTCCAGGACTCGCAGCGCAACTCTAAGGACAGAGGAGTCCCTGGAGCCCCAGTCCACTGCGGCGCTGGGTGCCGCTCTTCGTCTCACCTCTCCCCGTGGGCCCGCCCGGCATGGGAGGCCCTGGCCGGTATGGCCCCACGGATCATTGAGGCACTCAAACCCCCTCACCACGACAAGGTGACAGCAAAGTCGAGGGGGGACGAAACCCTGTATCAACCCGTCTGACTAGCGTGGAACAGTAGACTAATTACCCTCTATGTAATGGGAGGAAGCCAGACCCAGCCATTTATAGACTGAGTAGTGGTAGTAGTAGCTGACCTGGCAAATGTAGTTTTGCCATATAAAAATTACGGTTTTACGGTTTTATAAAATCTGTTTTAATAAGAAATACTATTCTTATATTTCCAGAGGTCTCTTGATGACTCATCAAGTCACTGTCAGAGTCTATGTCAGAGTTAATGTCAGAGTTAATGTCAGAGTCAATGTCAGAGTCAGTGTCAATGTCAGGAGTCAGTATATAGGTGGAAATCTCTAGTAGCTAGTAGGATCATGTACGTAGGCGACCATAACTTAAAAATGAGTTTTATTACATACTAGCTTTTGGGCGCGGCTTCGCTCGCGTGGGCTTCTAACCCGTGCTTATCTTGATGCATTTTTTTTTATGAATATAAAAGTGGTTATTGTGACTAAACTATGATAGTTAGATATGTGCTTTCGCGGACTTTTTTGTAGATTTTAATAAGACCTACAAACTCGTAGTACTTCATTTTGTTCTATTGTCAATAGTTTTTGCAGCGCACGCGTAAATAGGTTTTCGATTTTACACCTTGGGTTACAAAATCGCAATTTTCATACGGATCCCTAATTCCTTTGAAAATAAAATATAGCCTATAACCTTCCTCGATAAATGGACTATCTAACACTGAAAGAATTTTTGAAATCGGACCAGTAGTTCCTGAGATTAGCGCGTTCAAACAAACAAACAAACAAACTCTGCAGCTTTATATATTAGTATAGATAACCTAAATGCATACCGACAGATTCATTTTAATTCGTAACAAGACGACAGCTGTATAATTAATTACCCTTTGAAGATCGTTGCTCTATTTCGCGTGTCTTATTGACATGCCATTTTATTATTTTACTATACACGTTATTTTTATTACAGCTAATATCTTCTGTTGCTATCGCAATTATATTTACAATTATGTTGTCATATCACATTGTCTGCCTCATAATATTGCAAGTAAGTTTTAGTTTAGTTTTTTTTTAATAGATAGAGTGATTCAAGAGTAAGGTTTATATGTATAATAAATGCATTATATTTTAGAGCAGCACTGATAAATTACGAGGTTCGTCATTGCAGCCGTGTGAAGCCGGGGCGGGTCGCTAGTATTTTATAAATTAATTATAATAATTTGAGATGTTACTGTGGAACACAAAGAGGCGGACAACCTACCCGAAGGAGAACTTGAGGAAGACCCTGTGCCAACCAATTTTGTCAGAATGGCACAATAGGCTAATTTGTCGTTATAAACTTGGAGGAGGCCCGACTTAGCAGTGGTCATTTAGGGCCGAAATGATGATGATAAACCGGAAATGTTGTAGCCTTGCAAACTATGCGTGAGCAAATGGATATGCAGGTGTGCACCATATCTCGTCACACGTCACATGGGTGTCCGCCATGTCCATCATTTGTGTGTTATATAAATTATATTTATTATATAATTATTTTCTCACCTCCACAGTGCTTTGGAGGGCACGTCAGTCCTGGCAGCCATTCTACTATCTATGGCAGTCATACACGTAGACAGTAGTAGAAAAGTGGTCTTACCACATACAGTCCGCGCCAATCTTTATGGCCTGTCTGAATGTAGCCGTGGGTACGAACTTGCGCATCGTACATGTCATAACCAATACGAACACAGCTCACTCACGCTAAGATGCGGGTGGCGAGGGCGTTTGCGGGTGAAAAGCGGCGCGCGCGGGCGTGCCCTATACCTCCTAGCGTCCCGCTGATACCTAATTTTGTGTTGTGCGCTGCGTAATTTTTTGCGCGGTTACATTCAGACCGGTCATAAAGATTGGCGCGGGCGGTAATTACAGTTGGTCCCAATAGATTTAAATACTGGTAGTTCGCTAAATCAGGTTAAACCTGTATGGTCCCGAATCGGGAAAAAGCGAGGGAAATAACTGAAAATGTCGCCGATTCGCAATGACAGTTGCAAAAACCAAAATCCACTTTATGTCATACAGTTTACGTTATTTTTTCTGTAAGTAATTAAGTAAACAGCGAGTGGAAGCTCTTTGCGTGCCAAGAAAATGTAACCCACCCTAAGTCTTTTTACTCCATGAGTCCAGAAACGACCTGGTGGAATTATACATTTAATACATTAATTAGAGAAACACTGAAATATTTTTTCCAGAAGGGCGAAAATTTTGTGCATATAAGTAATGTGTTAATAGTGCTAGAATGTTACTCGTCTTCTATGTTACTCATCATGGTCGGAGGCCAGATACTGACAAACCAGATGACCAAACTAAATGGAGCTATGGCGCAGTACTACAATCTTCTAGCCAAGGGTAATTTTTGGTATTTGTAAAAAGTGGGCTAATTATATGTTTTTTATCCACATCAAAAAAGAAGTTCCTCAATTCGTGGGTTTCTTCTCTTTTTAATTTTTACTTTAATAATTAGGAAAATTATGCCAGACTTAGTGGTAATCTGTAAATTCGTCGATATAATACATATATTGCCTTATTGCAAATAATTTTGATTATGTATTTCAAGTTTTATGCCAAAGTACTGAATCGGTTTCGATTAAAGGTTAACGGGACCAATAGCAATCGAATTAAATACACGATACGAATAAGAACTTTTCGTGGAATATAATTGAGACCGTCCTTTTTAAGTTGGTTGAAAGGCAACGCAAAATTAAAAAGAACCAAGAGCCGTTTAACAGTTGGCTACCGTTTACAGGTCACGCCGAAGTCGAGTTGAAGTTATTGAAAGACTTGATACGCTTGATGAAGAACAGTCCAGTGGACATGAAGCTGGTGGGCACGGTCCCATTGAGTGTAAACATGATCCCCATGGTATTCGGATTCATCATCAATTACATAATTATAATTTTACAGTTCAATCACGTCATATAATTTTTTTGTGTGGTAATACGGGTAAAATAAAAACCGTTCTTGTTGCTATTCTTCATTGTTTAATTCGTTCTTATAAGTTGTTTTTGTTTAATATCTATTATAAAAAATAGAAGCCAAATTGCTACGTAATATATTTTACTACCAGTTCGGAACGCGATCACTGCTGAGAAGAACTGGCAGAAAATACAGAGGGCTTGTCAACTTTTAAATTACTTTGCGGTCCTATTTTACATAGTTACAAATGTTTCTTTTCTTGTTCTGCACTTACATTCGAGTTAACAGACATTTTTAAAAGAGACTATGACTGTGTATGAATCGCGGACTCACACGAACAGAAGCGGACTGTATGTAGGGATGGCTGGTACGGCGGGACAAGATAACGGTTATCCTTGGAGAACGTCTCCAACCGTATTGCATAATAGAACGCGGTCAACACGGAACTCACTCACCTTCGCTCTGGAGTGTGCCAACATCGGAAGCGTGTGGTGTCGGACTTGGATCGCACGGCAGTCGGCATCGTACACTCAACTTTAGCACACAAATATCACGAAAATAGATTGAAATGAATAAAATATAATTTTGCCACACGAAGCAGTACGCCATACACACGAATGTAAAAACAACAGACAATCGCTTTTCAATTGTTTTTTCTTCACCGACGCGCTTTCGAATACTGGCCACCCATTGGTCAAGAAGCAAGCCTATACCACAGGATTAGAGAGTAATACAGAGCGAAACCTTCTAAGAACAGTGCCACGGTAGGTACCCTACTATAAGCACGGTGCGCGTGTGTGCGGGGCCACTGGCGGCTCGTCACGTACGGTTATATACTGGTTCGGCCAGTGCTTTAACAAAGGGCTACCTCACCGCTCGCTGCGTATCGCGTCGTGCGTGTTTGTTGAAAATTGAAATTTGAATAAATTAGAAAGAGTGTAAATATGGTTTATGTAAATATGTACTGTGTGCATGAACAGCAATCGAAAAAATAAAAACATATATATTTTTAATTATTACAAAGACCAATGAAGACTTTTTGAAATGATGTGATTAGTTTATGACTAAAGTATTTCTGAAATTATTAAATGACAAATATATGTAAACAAACTTTTGTGTATTTAATTTAATCCTCCTGTGCCAACCCTATAAAATAGGTAACAATTTTGCTCACTCTTTAGAAGGTTTCGCTCTGTATTACTCTGTGCCTATACCGCATCACGTCATATTAAAAAACACGCCGGAATACGGAACAATGACTTTTAATTATCATATATCAATCGCGAGACAAAAGTCAATCTCACGTCTCTATCACTGCAGCGGTCTTGCCAGTGGAAAAAGTCGAGTCGATATGGCATAGCCATGGCATTTTTTACAGTATATGAATATTTTCAAAAATATATATATAAAAATATTGTTTTCTTAAGCTGCCCTTTTTCTACCCTCTACGAAAGAAAGGGGCAATGAACACATTAGACTAAGTAACCTTTCAACAATATTTTTTATACCTCAGGTGGCAAACTACTAGAACAGAGAGGTGCACCGTAGTTGTTTTTAGGTCTCAGATGAATCCCAGTTGAATAATTATTGGAATGCGCGAATTTTCCCCCACCACAGCACTTTTTACCCAAGATGTTTTCTTGCCACTATACCGTCGTCTATACGTTTGCAACGCTAGATATGTCATTCATGCATCGCTGATCGCAGGGTCCCTTTTTACAGAAAAAGGGACATTATTGTACTGGTAACACAAAGAAATGCTGATTTCTTTAGTAGAGCTCAGGCAACCTTATTTACGCGTAAGAAAACAACAACATCCTTGAATTCCGACTGTTTCTGATGTTATCAAAGGTACCTGTTATAATTGTTGTAAGTTTAATAAAAATACAAATACGTGAGACGTCTGCATTATAGCGCTGCCACCGAGGAAAATATTCAAATTTCAAGATGGCGGCCCACGTATATTACTGTTGCGCAAGCCTTTTCAGCTGCGCCGGCGGCATGGCTCCACCGACTTTTGGGCCGCGAACAGTTACTGCCGTAATATGGATACTGTGGGATACTTGTCCTTTGGCGATTTAAGTCCGTGGCCCTGTTTTGGACAGTTGAGGGACGCCTTTTAGAGGGTAGGTCGGGGTGAAATTACCATATTTCCGCGGGGTTCTGCTTAACTTGGCTGGCGCTTAGCGGCCTCTTGGAGACCCTCCAAGAGGTTCCAATGTAAAAAAAGAAGGCATAGTGCGACAAACGAATGTCAGTTTGAAATTAACGAACAATTAATTATGTACCTATGACAATCTAGTACTTATAAGTTCGTTTATTAATGTAAATTGACAATGAAAATGGACAAATAAATTTGGCACTTGACCATCATTATGTCAAGCAACCAAACAAATACTGACAACAAATATTCAGTATTTGGTTGAACGTATATAGTTCGTATAAGAGTGTATTTGTAAGTAGTTACTTTGCTATAAAGTAAAAAGGTAATTATCTATTACATGTATGCAGTGGACTTTTTTGCAGGAATGTTAATCATTGGACATACGCCTTCCTGAAGGATTTCTACAGAGGCCGGACTTGAGCCGCTTTCATCCATAGTATTTGGGCTACCTTAAACAGTTCGTCGGTCCATACGTGTGAAAGGCCTTTTTGTATTTTTTTCTCTTTAGATCCTCCTGGATATCCAGACTAGCCGGCGTATATAAGCCTCCGTGAGCGGAAAGATGGTTATTAGAGCTCCGACCTACCCACTCAAACCAACGGCGTAACCTCTACTGCAGCTGCAGCAGTGTTATGTTAGTTACGCACACTCCCCAATGGGGAACATGCCCGGCGACAAAATAATACTATATCAGAAGTAATAGTAGTCGTTTAGTGACATCCTGTAAAATAATAAACCATTATTACTCTGTTATGAAATTGCTTTGTTATCGAGATGTAATTAATGTAATAGAAGCAGGGTTTTGACTGTCGTGGGATTCGCTTATTTTACGGTTGGCATCGCATAAAAGTTGTGTCTATAAGGACCAGAACAAAATTACTGAACTACATTCTATTACAGAAATTACTCTAAAAAAACTCAATCTCAAAATTCTTAGTTATATTTCACATAATTTTAATATTATCCTTGTCTGATAGTTTTGCTATTGCATCGTACTGTTACGTCCGTGGGTAGTGAAATGCCGATTACAACGAAAAATGATTTTTATTCACAAAAATCACAATAACTCACAACTAGAAACACTCACAAGTAGAAACACACTGATACAATCACTAGCACTTGCTATCGCCCGATAGTTCGCACTCGTAACGCAGTTAAAACGATAACTGTTCTGTTGCGCGGGTCCACCGTCCTTATATTGTAAATTTATTCGAATATTCCCGATTACTCGAGATTATTCTCACGCCAATTACTTGGTGAGACGTAAACAACATGCCATAAAACCATAAAAATGCAACCGTTAAAATGCCGACAAAGGATTGCACAAACAGTCGTTATTGTTATCACACAAAAGAAACTAAACAATTGCTCGTTGTAAAAATTAAAGAGGTTGTAAAACCATTAGCCGTTGTTTACGCCCAAGTCCTTCGCGGAAGTCCGAGCCAGAATTTTCGGCACAAAATGCGTTTCTAGAATGATCTCATCTGCGGCGTAACAATGCCCCCCTCTTAGGCATGCTCGTCCCGAGCATCATTAGAGCCGTGATACTGCGCCAATCTATCGACATGGACTACCTTTGGTTTTCCTCTTAGTCCCTTCTTGATGCGGTAGGTCACGTCATTTATCCTTTTTATCACAGTATAAGGTCCTTCCCATCGAGGCTGAAGTTTCGGTGACTTCCCTTTGTGTCGTAGCGGGTTGTGGAGCCAAACCAGTGATCCTTCTTCGAATCCTTTGGTATTTGCATTGCGGTCGTATCTGGTCTTCATCTTGATACTGGTATTCATGCTGTTCTCGCGCACTCGCTTATGCACTTCATCCAATTGATCTTGAAGGTCACTTACGAAGTCCGTAACTGGTTTAGGTTTGTCAGGCGGCACACCAGTTATTGCATCCACTGGAAGTCTCATCTCTCTACCAAAATTCACCCTTGCTGGGGTATGTCCTGTACTATCGTGGACTGCAGATCGGTAAGACATCAGGAAAAGGGGAATATACCGGTCCCAATCCTTCTGATGGTCATCAACTACTTTGGCCAGATGATTTTCCAGGGTTTGGTTGAACCTTTCAACCATACCGTCCGATTGAGGATGTGCAGGTGTTGTACGTGTCTTGTAGACTCCTAGGAGAGCGCACATCTCTTGGAACAACGCTGACTCAAAGTTTCGGCCTTGATCAGAATGGATCTCCAAAGGTGCTCCATAGCGACTTATTACTTCGTGCACCAGTTTCTTTGCCACTGTCGACGCCTCTTGGTTGGGTATTGCGAATACTTCAGGCCACTTTGTAAAGTAATCCTGTATCACCAATATGTACTTGTTGCCTTCATTTGTCACGGGGAAAGGTCCGGCAACGTCGATGGCAATGCGTTCCCATGGGGCCCCCACGTTGTATAGTTTGAGCTTGCCCCTGCTTCTAGTCTGCGGCCCTTTGACTGATGCACACGCTGTACATTTCCGACACCATTCTTCTATGTCCTCTCTACAATTGAGCCAGTAATACCGCTGTCTCACCTTCAGTAGAGTTTTCATGACACCCAGGTGTCCACCGGAAACCCCATCGTGTATCTGCCGCAGAATTGGAGCGACTTCACGACGTGGCACTATGATTTGCCATGTTACCTCTTTGCCATCGTTGGATTCCCATTTCCTGCAAAGCACGTCATTTTCCAGGGCCAAACTGTCCCATTGTGCCCAGTAGCACTTCGTGACGGGACCGTAGGACGATACTTCGCTCCACTGTGGCCGAACTCCATTACGTTTCCATTCCAATAGCGGTCTGATATCATCATCATCTTCCTGCGACTTTCTCAGGCTTTCTTCGGCCCTAATAACTTTTACGTTTTCATGTGCCTCTTTGCGCTCGCAGTGTTTGCAATTCTCATCACATGGACGTCGCGAGAGGGCGTCGGCATTGTTATGTCCTTTTCCACTGCGATGCTCCGTTACAAAATTGAATTCTTGTAATTGCTCAATCCATCTAGCGACTTGGCCCTCTGGATTTTTGAATTGCAGCAACCACTTCAATGCAGCATGATCAGTCCTTAGAGTAAACTGTCTTCCTATGAGGTACTTATGGAAGTGTTGCAAAGTTTTTACCACAGCCAACAGCTCTCGTCGAGTAACACAGTAATTCCTTTCAGGTTTCGACAGTGCTTTACTGAAATAAGCTATCACAACTTGTCGATCACCTTGCACCTGTGATAGCACTCCACCAATTCCAGTATTGCTGGCATCTGTGTCGACAACAAAACTTCCTTCTCTACTCGGGTACCCCAGTATAGGTGCTTCACATAAGCGTTGTTTCAGCTCATTGAATGATGACTCACAATACTTGTCCCAAATGAAGTTCCGTTTTTCCTCCGTCAGTTGGTGTAACGGTTTTGCAATATCAGAAAACCCCTTAACAAATCGTCTGTAGTAAGTGCATAACCCTAGGAATGCACGCACTTCCGTTTTGTTCCGTGGGACGGGCCAGTCCTGCACAGCTTTTATCTTTTCAGGATCAGTTCTCACTCCGTTGGCAGAGATAACGTGTCCTAGGTAGCTGACCTCTCTCTTGAATAGGGCACACTTCTTTGGGCTTAGTTTTAAATTAGCCCCACGTATTCTGTCGAAGACTTTCTCCATATTCCGAAGATGTTCTTTGAAAGTGCGCCCCATTATCACCACGTCGTCCAAATACACCAGACAGACTTCTCCAAGGAGGCCCACCATGACTCTTTCCATAAGGCGTTCAAAAGTGGCTGGAGCATTACATAAGCCGAATGGCATAACGTTAAACTGCCACAAACCGTTGCCAATTCCCGTAGTAAAGGCGGTCTTCTCTTTATCCTGTTCCTGGATTTCCACTTGCCAGTAGCCACTTTTCAAATCAATGGTGGAGAACCACTTCATACCGCTGAGCATGTCCAGCGTATCGTCTATCCTAGGTAAGGGATAACTGTCCTTCTTCGTAACATTGTTTAACATTCTGTAGTCCACACAGAATCTTGTACTGCCGTCCTTCTTCTTCACCAAGACAACTGGAGAAGACCAAGGGCTCGTAGAAGGCTCAATTATTCCAGTATCAGCCATGTCCTTTATCATTTCTGCTACCTCAGCTTCCTTAGACCAGGGTATGCGGCGCGGTCTCTGTTTTATTGGTCTAGCGTCACCCGTATCTATTTGGTGTTTCACGAGTCCCGTTCTTCCGCAATCATTACCCGTTGCAAAGATGTCCCGATACCGTAGCAGTAGATCTTTGGCTTGCTGTAGTTCTGTTGTTGATAAATTGTCCTTCGAATTTTCTAAGATCTGATGGATATTCTCATCATCAATTTTCACAGCTCCTGGTTTTACTAGAGCTGACTTAATTTGACGAAGATAATTCACTTCCTCGCATTTCCCGATGACGCTGTTTTTCTTCAAATGGACCTCTTCTTTCCCGAGGTTTATAATTCTTACTTTCGCTTTTCCTTTCGTCATAACCAATGTCCTTGCAGTGATGAGCTCCGGGTGCCGGCCGACGTCTTCAATAATCACACATCTCTGTTGTTTAACTCTCTCAGGGAATTTCACGTCAACTAGAGTCTCTGTTCTCGGAGCTAATGTGATATTCTTCAAACAATAAAGGTTACATGAGGTAACCCCTCGCAGGAACACTTCTTGGTCCGGGAACTTCAACACTCCTTTAGCGATGTCCAAGGCACACTGATTACTCCGTAAGAAGTCCAAGCCCAATATGCAATCGTCGGTTATGTTTGCAATCAAAACTGAATGGCTGTACACTTGATCACCAATGTTTAGCTCTACATCTGTTTCACCGAGGACAGATACTGGCTGGCCGGTTGCTGTCTGAAGTCGGCAGGGTGGGGATTGATTCTCCCACAAGATGGTGCGTTTCAGCAACTCAGGTCGCACTATGGTTCGTGAAGCTCCGGTGTCGACAGTAAAATTACAACATTGTTGATTTAGAGTTCCCTCGACGATCAAACTGTTCCCATTACAAACTTGATTAACGATGATGGTTGGGGCCTTATGTTGACCAGCCAGCACCCGCCCCGCGGCCCTGGCGTCTATTAGTTTAACGCCTCCTCATCGACTTGGGTTTCAGAGTCCACACCTCTCTTTCCTTTCCTGGGGCAGTCGGTACGTATGTGACCTTTTTCTCCACAGCCGTAGCAGGTTAACACATACCGCTGTTTAGCCGAAGGAGGACGAGCCGCCATCTCACGGTAACGTGGCGGGGTTGAAGGCGCAGTAATCACTTCGCGAATCCGATGCGTTCGTGTGTCCTGTCGCACGGCTTCCACCTCTAGAGCGTGAGCCATCGCACTCTTCAGAGTTTGATGGTGCCCTAGACGCACTGCAGCCCTTACTTCGGTATCCCGTAAACCGTCGATGAAGGCTTGCACCAGATACACTTCCACAGTATCCGGTGTCATCGACACGTAGGCACGCCGGACTAGTCGTTCAACTTCGACTCCCCACTGTTGGATGCTCTCGCTTATCTTTTGCGTCCTTTCACGGAGTTGTGCACGGAAGACGTGTTCTAAGTGCTTGTCACCATAACGAGTGTCCAAGCCTTCCATAAGGCGTTCCAGTGATCTTCCATCTGCAGGCAGATTCTCCAAAACCAGGAGAGCGTCCCCCCGAAGAGCTAGGGTTAATGCCGCAAAGGATTGTTCTTCATCCCATCGGTTAGTCTTCACCAACGTCTCAAATTGATATTTGAAAGCAGTCCATGATGACGTGCCGTCAAAACGTGGTACATCCAACTTAGCGCCTGCCGGAGCATTCGTACAGGAGTAGCCCATAGCCGGTTCACGTGCCTCAAGCTTGACGATCTTTTTATTTAAATCGTGGAGGCGATCGTCGTGTCCGTCTATTCTTGCCTCCAAACAGTCGGTTTTGTCAGCTACTTCTTTGACTTCCAACGTGAGGGTCTTCACACGTTCTCCTAATGTCGCTATCCCCTGGTCTATCTTCTGAGCGACGAGGTCTTGGAGCTTGCGCTGGCCTTCTTCCTGTTCGCGGCGAGCAGCTTCCTGTTCGCGGCGAGCGGCTTCTTGGTTAGCCGCGATGAGGTCTTGGAGCTTGCGCTGATTTTCCTCTTGTTCGCGGCGCGCGGCTTCCTGGTCGCGGCGGGCAGCTTCCTGTTCGCGGCGGGCAGCTTCCTGTTCGCGGCGGGCAGCTTCCATACTGGCTTGCATAGCGGCTAGAACCGCAGCCAGGCTGCTTTCAGAGGAAGTACCTGCAGCGACTCCTGATGCTACCGTACCAGGCTGATTCTCCACTTCCAGGGCGCGCAGCGTCCATCTCAGCTTGTCTCCTCGTCCTTGGTCGCGTGTCGTCGTCTCGTTGTAGGAGCGGCATCCCCAATTCTGACACCAGTTGTTACGTCCGTGGGTAGTGAAATGCCGATTACAACGAAAAATGATTTTTATTCACAAAAATCACAATAACTCACAACTAGAAACACTCACAAGTAGAAACACACTGATACAATCACTAGCACTTGCTATCGCCCGATAGTTCGCACTCGTAACGCAGTTAAAACGATGACTGTTCTGTTGCGCGGGTCCACCGTCCTTATATTGTAAATTTATTCGAATATTCCCGATTACTCGAGATTATTCTTACGCCAATTACTTGGTGAGACGTAAACAACATGCCATAAAACCGTAAAAATGCAACCGTTAAAATGCCGACAAAGGATTGCACAAACAGTCGTTATTGTTATCACACAAAAGAAACTAAACAATTGCTCGTTGTAAAAATTAAAGAGGTTGTAAAACCATTAGCCGTTGTTTACGCCCAAGTCCTTCGCGGAAGTCCGAGCCAGAATTTTCGGCACAAAATGCGTTTCTAGAATGATCTCATCTGCGGCGTAACAGTACGATAGATTTAATAATGCCAAATCTAAATTTTCATCAATTTTCTTACTGCGAACGATTTCAGTCGAGCATAGTTTATTCATTGCCATCAACAGCGTGATCGTATCTACGTCTTTTGACAATTTCCACATTAGTTTCAATCGCAGTTACGACACGATCAGCACCGACGACGGAACTACGAAATTATTGAAAAAAAATTGTTTTTCCTACCATAAAATATCTTGATTTTGTTACTAACGAACTTTGAGACGGTTGGAATAAAAGTGGATGAAGCAATGACTTTCAATGACTATGGTATTTCTGCGAATATTATTCAAAAATTGAATGATTCTTAACCAGAAATAATGATCAGCAACAACAAATGTTTTGCGATGTTTCAAAACCCAGGTCTTAATCTTATTTATTTGCACGTAATCTTGGTATATATTCAACTAGCTTTTGCGCGCGGCTTCGCCCGCGTGGGCTTCGAAAACGTGCATATTTTTATGAACATAAAATCGGATATTGTGACTAAACTATGATAGTTAGATATGTGTTCTCGGACTTTTTTGTAGATCTTTATAAGACCTACAAACCCGTAGTACATCATTTTGTTCTATTGTCAATAGTTTTTGCAGCGCACGCATAAATAGATTTTCGATTTTACACCTTGGTTTACAAAATCGCAATTTTCATACGGATCCCTAATTCTTTTGAAAATAACCTTCCTCGATAAATGGACTATCTAACACTGAAAGATTTTTTGAAATCGGTCCAGTAGTTCCTGAGATTAGCGCGTTCAAACAAACAAACAAACTCTGCAGCTTTATATATTAGTATAGATTAGGTTTTGACTGATTTAGGCTTGATTTAATTGACACACAGTGGCTTCAATCTTTCTAAAGATCACAGTCTAATATGAGGCTACTAAATTTGAGTTATTTCGAAGACTTTGTCTTACGAATCCTTTACAAATCATACGTTCAATCAAATAATAATTAAAAAAATCGATTACCAATAAATGTCAACTGACTTCAAAAGCGGCACGTTTACGTTAACGTCGTAGTATGAAATGCTTAAAACTAGAATTTCAACGATCATTAGGCCTTGATGGAGTTTTGGCTACGTATGATTTTAGACTTTTTTTAGGCTATTTGAATTCCTATCAATTTAAATTTAAATTTGTTGTAAAAAATATTCGTAATTGTAGTATCACTATGTTTGCTGTCACGTCACTATGCGTAACTACGCTTGTTGATAGAAACAGTGTCTTAGGGTCAGCGCCGACCAACGGAGTGGCGGCGAAGAGACTAATTCAGTAACAATTTAAATTTAACCTAAAACGCTTCACAATAAGACTGTATACGTGTACTGTAACGAAATACCATTACGGCGAGCGACATAAAGCGCGGCGAGCGTATTCTAAATACAGTTGTATTCTGAAGTGTTTTACGTTGAATTTAAATTGTTACTGGATAAGTCTCTTCGCCGCTACTCCGTTGGTCGGCGCTGACCCTTATTGTAGTTTTATATCTAGATTTCTGATTAAAAGCTAATATTATTAAACATATTTATCATTAACAAAATACATACAATTACGCTACAATAATTTTAGCCCATAAATACTTCTGAGTCGGGCCTCCACCAAATTCATGGAAGGAAATTAGCCTACTGTGCCACGCTGGCAAGACGGGTTGGTACATGGTTTGCATCAAGTTTTCATTTTCTTGCGGCTATTATATCTGCCTCTTGCTTTCTTTTAGTCGCCTCGTATTATTCTAAATCCGTCACCACATGGACCATGAAAAAACATATTCACTCACGGCTAATGCCACCATCAAAACCTACCAGAAAGTTGAGGTTAGCTCAGAAATGTCAAAAAATAAATTATGTAATGTATTGCCAAAAATATCAAGAACTAAGACCGTTATCGATGTAAAACATCTTTATACTTCTACTTCTCAGCCGAGAAATTACTCACAGCTGTGTCAGGCTATCTCCAACTACATGACCGGTACTTAGCCTACTGAAACCTCTATAGCAGGGGCCGCCTTGATACAAACAGTGAACCAAACCATCTTGCCAGCGTGCCACATAGCCTTCTGCGAATTTCCTCCCATGAATTTGGAGGAGGTCATTGGTCATTCATCGGTTGAAACGACGAAGGTAGAAGGTCTAGTGGTTAGATGTGCCGCCTTTGGATCAACGGGTCCCGGGTTCGATTCCGGGGTCGGGCAAGTGTCTTTGTCTAAACCAGAGGCACTGGCTCGGAGTCTGGGTGTCATTTCTATCTATAATGTCTAATTTACAAAAATTTACAAAAAAATAATCTATATTTACAAAAAAAAATGTATATAAGTAGTTTATCATCCATCTCGTTACCATAACACAAGCATTAAGTTGCTTAGCTTGGGACGAGATGGCGTTGTGTGAAATGTCCAAGGATATTATTATTTTTTTTTTTTAATGCGTGCTAAGGGATTACGCTGATATTTGAAGAGAAGAACTACTACTAAGAACCACTACTCAGATTAAATATAATAAGAGGCATAGCGATGGCAGTAGACAAACCCACCTTTTTATGTTGCTGCCAACTGTCATGCTAACGTTGTTTCAGTAATACTAGCGATTATACCCTTCATGTTTTACCCGGTACAATAATAAACCATAATTATTCTATTAAGTAATTGCTGTTCTTATCGAGATGTAATTTACGTAATAGAAGTAGGCCTTTCAATTTCGTGGAAACATTCACAGACGACATCGCGTTAAACTTGTGTCCATTATGTCAGAAACAAAATTATTGAACTACATTCTCGTAGTGGAAAATGTATTGTGCATTTACAAAAATTACTATCAAAAATCCTCTATATCTAAATTGTTTATTATCATTCACATATTTTTTATGATTTCATTAATTTTAGGTACATCTGTATGTCTCGTTTTTATGCCCTACGATAAATTTACCCAGGACAGATCTAGATTTTTACAGTTTTTCATATTACGCTTGACAACTTTCGCTCATAGTCTGTTTATAATCATCAACAGTGTGTTTGTGTCTACTTCTTTCAAATATCTCTGCATTAGTTTGAACCGTAGTTATGAAATAATTAGCGCTGACAACCGCTGCTTAAACTGGTTCAAAAAGATCAAAATTTTCGGAATCGTTGGTTTGTCGTTTGCATGTCTATTTATTACGGCCAGACTCTTTTACACAACACTGTGGATTTATGATTGCTACTCAAACGCGGTTACTCCTATAATAATCTTATTTACACAATTCACGATGGAAGCTGTGAACATCAGTGAACATATATTGTTCTTTGTAATTGTCAAGTTCATCAGCCTGATGCTGAAATACCTCAATTTTCAATTTACTAACTTTGAAACAAAAGCTATCGAAAATGGTGACACAGTGTCATTCGACGACTTCGGTATTAGCAAGATTCAGGAATCGATTGATTGCTATCAGAATATAATGGTCAGCAACAAAAAGCTTATTGAGTGCTTCAAGAAACAGGTATTTATTCTTCACTTCACTATTTTAATGGATTTCCACCTTAGAATAGAATAGAATAACCTTTATTCTGAGAAAACTACACACAACACAGAACATAAGTAAATACAAAATATATAGAGACATGTTAGTTACATTAAATTCTTAAAGCTATTATGTATTTCAAAACAAACTGATGCACAAAACTTCTATGCTGTATACAGCATTGCCAGAAATGGTCTGAGCTCAGCATATGTTCTAGATAATATCCACAACGCTGGTTTTCGGCTCAGCCATATGTAGCGCATATTTAACAAATTATGTAAAAAACAAAAAAGTTACACCTAGTACACGACCTACATTGTTCCTCCCAAATAATTTACTTACACAAATACAATTTTTAACTGCGGCTAACGGATACTCCCATTATATTTATTTTATTGACCGTATAGGTCACATGAAAATAAGCCAGAAGAAAAAAAAACAATCTTACAGGTATTTATTCTATTGATTTAAGGTTATATTATTTTAAACACTTTTGATTGGACAAATCATTTCTGTGGAGAAAGATTTAGAATACGAACCGCCTATTATATCCCGATAATCGCTGAGCCGGGTCACCTCCGAACTCAGGGCAACTGTGCCACGCTGGCCAGAAGATTAGCCATAGGGATCGTTTCAAGTTTTCCTTTTCTTACAGCCAGGTTTTCGGCCTTTTCATTCTTTTGTCGGCTCTTACGACACCGTTAGGATGGAATTGGGCAGTGACATTGTGTAACTTAAATCCGTCACACCACACGGCCGACATCTAAAAGAGTAAAGTTGACCGAAGATGCAGCTAGTACATTAGTACTAGTTCAGAAAGAAGCACTAGTTTCGGGCATTTCGACTCCCTCTTAACATTATTTGAATCATGATCATCTGCTCGCTGCTCTTTTAAATAAGACATAAAAGATTCGCACTTCATATGCGGTATCTACGAGTATGTGCCTCACTCTTGATTGCTTTTGACCAATTTTCCATCCACACATAGCCCATAATGTCAAATATGACAGATACGCAAATGTATTATAGAAATGTATATAAACTATTATTTCATTTCAGGTGATAACTTCAATTACAGTGGGTTGTGTCTACACAATTTTAATAACGTACCAAATTATCGCTCTCATAGTTTTGCATGTAAGTTATATAAATCGTTACTGCAAATGCTGCTTCCCACTTGTGAGTCACCAACTTATACCATCCGGGGGGTGTCTTAAGAGGCGAATAAAGGAATACAAGAGGCAGCTCACCCAGCTACAAGAGAAGGTGCAAGGTTAATTTTCCTCTAATAATTTGAAGGAGACTCGACTAATAGTGGGCTACTTATGGGCTGAAATAAACGACATTACTTTTTACGTAGTCACCTATGGACGTTTTTTAAACTAAGTCGATCAAAAGACGCGGGCCCTGTAATAAAGGGGAAAATCACTTAAATAATTTATACGATTTATACGAAGGCGGGTCCTGAAATTTCCGTATCCACCAGTTTTATGGAGTTTAATAAAACTAGAGGGTTTTTTTGTACATAAAGAAAAAGCCACCAATGTTTTCTTTGGAATGAAGATGAATTGATAAATTATTTAAAGTCTTTTGCAGCCCGAAGATAGAAATCTAATAGTTTTGATCAACATCATAGTGACATTAGAGTACTACTGCACATCAATGGTGTTCATTATGATCGGAGGTCAAACGTTAACCAATCAGATGAAGAAATTAAATAAGAATATTGCAAGACTATACAACGTTTTGGCCGCAGGTAATCTTGACGGACTTAGAATACTGTGTTACCAGCCCACATCATCCTGAGGGCGCAAGAGGCAGACCATCTAGCCGCAATAGAAGGAATACTTCATACCAACTCTTTTCCAACTCTTCTTTCTTGCTTGGCACAATAGGCTATTTGCTATCCATGAATTTGGACAAGGTCCGACTCAGAAGGGCTGAAATTGTGATGATTTTGTTTTAGGCACGTTACCGCTAGGGTCCAATTTATTTAAATTAGATTGGTGTCACCATCTCTTTCCATCCTAAGGGTGTCGTAAGAGTCGACAGAAGGTAATGGCGAGGCCGATATCATAGCTGTAAGAGAAGGAAAAATTTACACAAAACCCTGTGCGAACCCATCTGGCCAGGTAATTACCCTCCATGTGGTTGGAGGAGGCCCGACTCAGCAGTGGATCATTCATAGGAAGTAAGAAGAAGTAGACATATTTTCTTATAATGAAATAATCTCATTTAAGTTGTTGTTTTTAATTAATTAAATGTCCAGGTCATCGTGAAGAAGAGTTGAAGATATTGAAGGACTTGATCGGCTTGATGAAGAACAAACCAATAGAGATGCAGTTAGTGCCTACAGTATCATTGGGCGTTGCCCTTATTCCTGTAGGCTTTGGTTTCGTTGTCAACAACATTATTGTTATGTTGCAATTCAACCATGTCATTTAATTAATTGTTTGCACAGTTATGAGTAACTATAATACGGCGGGGGTATCTTGGCGAGTGTGAACATAGGCTCTGCGAACATTAGCGCATGTATACTCGTGAAGAAAACTGTTATTATTATCATTTTTTTATTCTCTAATACAGTGACCAATAAGTACAAATTAAATAAATATCCAAAAAATGATAATTATAGTTTTATTCACGCTAAAATTCGCAGAGCCTATAAACGCCTAATATACAGGGTGTAACAAATGTAATTCTATAGCCATAATGAAAGGATTATTAGCGATCCTTTCATTATGGCTACTGATATTGAATAACGGGATTTACAATTTTATAGAGAGTAGCTTACAAACATAGTGGAACTCAGATTATTAAGCTTAAAAGGTAATAACAATTCTAGTTTCTTGCTTGGTTTTCACTAAAATAACCATTTTGTACTAACAATCTAGTTCAGTAAAAACGTAGATTTCTCCCATAAACATCAAGGTAGAAAAACATTTGAAATAAAAAACTGCGTCTTTTGATTAGTAATATTCCCTCACTTCGACTGGCTATATGGATTTTATTACAACCTCTATAAAGATATACCTGTATTATATTGTGCAAAACCAAAATTAGTCTCAGTATGAGTAATTTATGTAAACGATACAACATGCTTTAGGTTACATTTCCATGGATCGGTTGGCGTTGGAAAAACTATGGTTAAGTTTATTGTTATTGGAGCTAAATTTGAGAGTAAAACTCTGTAAAATAAATGGAATTTCCTTTTTTTAGAAGTAGAATCTTTACAGAAACGCTAATCTTTTAAAGTTTCTAACTACCAGGAACTTTGGGAGATACAATACAAAGATGGACAGAATAAAAAGATGGATAGAATACATAGATAGAAAGAATATAAAGATGGATAGAATACAAAGATAAATGTTATTTTTAAATACGGAACCCCAGCACTAGATATAACCTGTATCACGGGGGCAGTTTACAAACATGTAATTCACGAACACAAATGACACCCAGACTCAGAGCAAGTGCCTCCGGAATCGAACCCGAGACCTGTTGATCCAAAGGCGGCACATCTAACTAATAGACCAACGAGGCAGTCAAGTTAGATATAGATAATAATATAATTGTGTTAAACATTAAAGAAAGAATACTAAATAATAACTAATAAAAAATAACTACCAGGAACTAAACGGAGCGATTGCCGTCTGCCCCCTGTACGTCTAGTGGGACCACCGATCAAAAGCCAACCGTTATTTAATATTCATTCAACACAAAGCAAATAACGCAATGCCGAAACAGACGCCATTATGTGACGCTGAAGTATATTTGAGCCCATCAAACATTCTCGGAAAAACCAAAATGGGCGACTAATTGTATCGACGTTGATAAGCCGGGCTTACAACCTCGCCACAGAAGCAATCAAGCGCGAACAAGGTCGAAGCGTGGAGTTTTAGCACAAAGTACCCCCTGACCGGACGTTAAACAAAAAATATCCCCAGTTATGAATAATTTATGTAAATTTATGTAACAAACCGCCTCCCCGGCGATTATTATTCCAGAGTTTATCTCTCACTGATTTGATAACGGCACGCCCTCTGGGAGACGGTCGCATTAAATTTACGGCACAGAAATGTGGATATCGAAATTATTTCAGCTTGTTATGTAGTCGAAGTATGTTGATGAAGTAATTAAACTCACTTTACTATTATCAGTCGTGTCATGATTTAATGGTGTCTTAGGTTTTCGCGATATTAGGTACACATTGAAATTAAACACTTTTTAAGGGCTTTTTTCAATAAAACTGAATTATAGAAGAGATCTGTTTTTTTGTACTTTAAAGACAACAGCTAACTGTCATTTAGTCTGCTGTGACCAAGACTGCTGCAAAGCATTCGAAATATATATATTTTTTTAATTTGAAATACACTCTAAAATGTCGTGTGTACACACACGATATTTTAGAGTGTATTTCAAATGGTAAAAGGTGCAATGTATTGGGTGTCACTGCGTACGTCCGTAGACACGCATACTTAATCATATTGTAATACAAAACTATTTATTTTCACGTGCTAAACAAACTCAAATTCAAAAAGTACCTTGGTTTGATCACAAAACTCTTATAAATCGTCGTATTTAAAACTTACGGCCCTTGTCCCAAGCCAGGTGGTTGTCTCCATACACACCTATCGGTCGTCATATTTATTTATTTACATTCACACCTTTTATACAGATTTTCTCATTCTCACAATCCATCCATCTCTTTTGATCTTCCACAACCCTTGCGTCCCACATTCTTACTGAGTCTACCAACGATTCGGAATGATGTTCTACCGCATGGACCTAAACAGCACAGTGAGAGCAAGTTCGTCAGATAAACAAAACCCTGAATATGCTAGCTGCATAAAAATATACACTAAACAATGTCAGTGACACGCAACAAAATCTTAGTTTACGATCGGAGTTTGCCCGCAGGGAACTTAAACTCGGAAATATTTGCATTGTTCATACGATACAAAAGATAAAACAACTAGGTACCGGTATAGTCAGAGATATAGCGACTGTTTTCGAAATTAATTTGGCCAATAAATCAAACATCTGATCACACATCTGATTGGGTTCAATGTAACCCAATCAGATGTTTGTAACAGAAAATATGATAAAAAGAGTGTCCATGGATTTTCTCGCCCGTTCTTCTCCATAGGATCTTCTTTTTGGAACAAGCAACTAGCTTCCTAACTTTACTTTCAACCTTTCAAAAACACATGTAAATAGGTTCAATTGAAAGAAATGATTTGAGTTTGAGTTTGAATATTGTTTGTATAATTAAACACGCATTTAGCGGTTTTTTGTCGTTATATCTAAATATGTGTAACATGTAATTTGTCTCTTAACTATATCTAATTCATAAAATCTGCGTGATAATAAAAAAAAATCAAAATCAACCAACTAGCTATTGTTATTATTATTTTAGAGTATTCCATAATGTATCTTCGGTTTACTGTGCCTATTTCACAAGTAAAGATACTTTTGTTACCCTGTGGTGGCCATAATTACAAGAAATTAAGTTGCTTTGTTTTTCCTGAAATTTTGTGAACATATTTTTTTACACGTTACAAGTAATTTAGTCTCGGATATCTGAGACTAAATTACTTAAGTAGATACGAGTATATTTTTACAACTTAAAATCTGTGCAGCTAGCTCTTGGTCTGTTACAAGAGCGAAAGCGGCCTCTATATTCGGTTTCATATGTCGCCCCTAACGACACCTGCGATGCGAAATATGTATATTTTTTATGTCAAACGCCATGCGCGGGTTGAAGAGACCTAATATGTTTCAACCGGTACCAAATCAAATACAAATTGATTTCATTACAATGTTTCCTTTCCTTTGATTGAGATCAAATTTTGATCCGATTGTGACAGGTATTATTGAGTCTTATTGAGGTGATTTTTAGTATCACCTTATTCGTATGGTGAACGATTTAGAATACATTATGTAACCACCCTATTAAATGCTGTGAGTGTTGTAGGACACCACTCTTTTACACTTTTTTTCGACTAAAGGAACGAAAAAGGCAGCCAAGCTAAGCTCAAGAGAAAACTTGATACTAACCCTATGCCAACCCGTCTGGCCAGCGTAGCAATAATACTACTACTTTTTTCATCCCATAAATGACATGGAGGGTAATTAGCCTACCGTGCCACGTTGGCCAAACGGGTTGGCACAGAGTTGCGTATAAAGTTTTCCTTCTCTTATTGCCAGGTTATCGACCTTGTGCATTTTAAGTCCGTAACCACACGGAGAATGATGATGATAAATTTTGTATTATGACTGATTTATCAGTCAATCAAATTACTACGTCACAGTACATCAGGCACGTAGTTATGTTGATATAACTGTGCACAAAATTAGCGTATTTTAGTAATTAAAAAAATACAGTGTCACCACCCCATTTCATCCTGAGGGAGTCGTAAGAGGCGACTAATGGAACGTAAGAGGCAGTTCACCTCGTCCCAAGAGAAGGATAACTTGACGCAAACCCTGTACTAACCCGTCTGGCCAGCTGGGCACAGTAGGCCAATTGCCCTCCGTGTAATTGGAGGAGGCCCGACTCAGTAGTGGGTCCTTTATGGATTGAGTAGTAGTAGTAATTAAAAACCGAAATACTTTAAGTTGCTTAAACGCGGACGGTACCTTAAATATCTGCAGAATTTGGTGCCTGTTCCTTACATACCCAGTTAGGTAAATATGACCGGTAATTTTAAATATGACGATTTATAAGAGCTTTTTTGATGAAACATACGTAAATAAAGTTCCTTTTGAGTTTGAAGCCCTTAAAGTATATGATATACTGCCAAAGAAATTGAGTTACAAATATGATATTTAAAACTTGAATACCTCGAAGTACTGAAGTTTCCTTAGACAGTGTTGTACAAAATTTTACATTGACGTACCAAAGTTGTTCGTGTAAAATTAAGCAAGTTCATGAAGGATGTGTGATTTTCTTAGGGGGTAAGTGTTGTGTCAGACTGGCGTTTAGTAATATTAATATTAGTATGTAATAATAATTCATACAGTTATCTATTAGTCATCTGTTAGAATTAATCTGTAATTCATCGTACGACGATTTCAATAAAAACTTTTTAACAAAATAAAGTAAAATTAATGTCTACAAAAATAGAGAAAGATCACGAAAAATATACAACGATTTGGTGACGGTGAATAAGGGTTCATTTTCGCTTATATTTTGAAGTCATTTTACTTGTTTTGATATGTTATTGTATATATTATACATAAGTGTATGTTTTGCAAAGGAATCGGCCAACAAAATCGTCGAAATAACTAATAAGATAAGATAAAGATAAGAATAAGAATAATAAGATGTGTTGTAACGGAGTGATACGGCGACAACATAAAAAAACACATACAAACGAATCAAAAAAATCGTCCCCTTTGCAGTCGGTCGACAAAATAGCACAATGTGTTTTCATTAAAATGAAATACTATTTGAGTGCCAAATGTTATAAGATCGTATTTGTGAGACTTATTAACCGTGCCGATTTCTTATCAGTAGGTAAAATCTTTACTGTTTGTGATGAGAGATGCCTTTAAAACGTTACTGATTGTGGTGGTAAAGATGCCTTTAAAACTTTACTGTTTTTGTTATGGTAAAGATGCCTTTAAAACTTTATTTGTTTATTCAAAATCACAAATATAACCCAGACCCAGAGTAAGTAAGCATATGTAGGTTAGAAAAACCTTGTCCGACTCCGGAATGGAACTTGAGACCATTGATCCAAAGACCATATATACACCAACAAGGCGTCAAGAAGATATAGTGACATATGCATATTATTACGAGGCCGTGTTGTGACAGATTTAGAATACAAATTTAAACATTGGGGTCACCACATTCTCCGTGTGGTGACCCCATTTCATCCTGAGGGTGTCCTAAGAGCCGATAAAAGGAAATGATTAAGCCCAAAACCTAGCTGCAAGAGCAGTAAAACTTGAAACGAAACCTTGTGCCAACCCGTCTGGCCAGCGTGGCACAGTAGGTTAATTACCCTCTCTGTATATCCCTCCCTCCCCTTTACGTTACATGGGAGGAGGCCCGAATTAGGAGTGCGTCATTCATGGGCTGAGTACTATAATATACACTGATTGTAAAGTAATGGCAATCCTAAAACTTAGGACTTAATATAATTGAGACAACATTAGACTATAATTTTAAAACCTACCTTTTCCATCAAAGTTAAGACGAATAAGTACGCTCGCGAAATGACTTGTTTAAGTTTCAATGCACGGGTTTTCAGTAACTGTATGCTTATATCAAACTTGTATCAAAGGGTCGAAGCGTAGTTCGCATCTTGGTGAGAGTATCTTCTGAATAAGTTGTAAACACGAAGCTAGTAACTTACTCGGACACTGTTTCATACTTTTAACTGAAATTAATTTTATTATAATACTCTTAATGTTTTACTAGCAACCCGCCCCAGCTTGGGTGCTATAATACATGCATTATACATATAAACATTACACTCGAATCACTATATCTATTAAAAAAAACCTCTTCTAAATCCGTTGCGTAGTTTTAAAGATTTAACCATACATAGGGACGGACAGACGACAGCGACTTTGTTTTATACTATGTAGTGATAGTGATAGTGATGATACTTATACTAAAACTACAATAGTGATATTATGTAAAAACTATTTCTTTATAGCTTCATATTTTTTATTCAAGTTACAATATTATTTAATATATACACTTGTATTGTTTCTTCTTCTTCTCATCGTCTTCGTATCTTTTGAGTAAATGTATATTTTGTTGTTAAATAAAAATTTTCTGTTACATTAGGCCAATAACCTTCACTTTATTTGTTATTTTGTTCAAAATATTTGTAAAAAATAAAAACAACTTTAAAAATCGAACATTTCGAAGTGGTATTTGTTATTGAACTCGAAAACGGATAGACTGACTTTTATGGTATTTTTAGTTTGTATATTTGGTAGATCTGAGAATAGGATTATTTTTATAAGTATTATGGCAAAGCATCTTCTCAGCTACCCTTATACCCGAGGCGAATGCTGTATTTCTCCCTATTCTGCCACGCTGGCTCACGGGTTGGCTTAGGTTTTTGTAAGTTTTCCTTTTCTTGTGGCTAGGTTAATTTATCAGCCATTCGTGGGGACCCACGGGGCTTAGAATACGTAGTGTCACCACCCCATTCCATCCTGAAGGCGTCGTGAAAGGACATGACCTAGCCGCAAGAGAAGGACAACTTGATGGCCAGCGACACGAATAAAACAAGGATATACACACCATCAGACTTTCCAAGATACTCGCGAAAGTATCTGACATGACAGCGAGTGGGATCACGTCGCCCACATGCGGTCTGCAGCGGTCGCAGGAAGATGTATGACGAACACGTGACCTGAACAACAATAACAAATCAAACATAGCCCTTATTTTTATTCTCCTTTCACGTGCGAGTTGTGACGTATTTAGAATATATTAAACCTATCCTATTCTAAAAAGTAAGTAAGTAGACTAATTACCCTTCATGTTTTATATACTACAGGTGTTTTTATATACATTTCCAATAATTTTGGACCAGAATTTGGCGATCTCTATTCCCCTGTCGTTGACTTGGTTCTTTAATGCAGGTAGTAGGGAGCTGGGGGATTGACGTTAAGCGGCCATGCCTTATGCCGCAGCACAGTTGCAGCTACTCTGTGAAGGTTACCATTACCACTACTCAGCCGATAGATGACCCACTACCGAGAAGTGCCTCGTCCCGTGCAGGCTCTTTTAGTCTCCTGTGCCACGCTGGCCAGACGGGTTGGCTCAGGGATTCGTGTAAATTTTTCCTTCTCTTACAGCTAGGATATCGGCCTCGTCATTTCCTTCTGTCGACTCTTACGACACCCTTAGGATGGAAAGAGATGGTGACACCAATCTTATTTAAATAAATTGGACCCTTGCGGTAACGTCCCTAAAACAAAATCCAATTTTTTTCACCATTTACGGCTAGTTTATCGGCCTTGTTATTTCCTTTTGTCGTTAGGGTTTCGTATCAAGTTTTACTTCTCTATTATGACCGAAAAAGCGAACTACTGGTTGGTACGCGTATTCTTTTCATTAAATTGTATAGACCGTTCACATTTATTCTATCTAACGGAAATACACTGCTGAACATAGGCCCGGGCAGACCGGCTACTTCCAGCGACCTTCACAAGGTCGTCACTCCACCCAATCGGAGGCTTCCCTTGCTTCGTTTTTCCATACGGGGACGCTATTCTAAGACTTTTACGCCCCGACAGCCATCCGTTCTTTCGGTTGCCCATAACCAATTTAACTTTGCAATCCTTCTAGCTAACTTCTAGATCGCTTCTAGCGACTGACACGCTTTGGTTCTTGTACGGATTTCTTCATTTCTGATACTATCACGCAGGGTAACTGCAAGCATCTCTCCATCGCACCTTGAGTGACTCTCATAAGCCCCATTGTGAACGCCCACGTTTCGGATCCATAAGTCATCGCTGGCAACACGCACTATTCGATGACACTTATCTTCAGCCACTGAGGAATATTAGATGAGAAAATGTTCACACTTATTGTACCTTTGATATTTGTAATTTTATGTTTCCTTTTCGTTGGTACTAGTGTCGTTCGGTACTAAAGTGAGGCGTATATAATATTTTCCCGATTTTGTGGAAACTGCAATGTTCAATTGTAACCAAAAGTTTATACCATCCCTTAACTTCCGGTGGGTGTCGTAGAAGGCGACTAAATGATAACAAGAGACTAAAATAAGAGAATAAGAGACGTTGGGCAGCAACAACGCTCTGATATAAAGTCACATCTTATTACTCCGATCACCAATGCGTCAACCCACCGTGGCGATTAGAGCAAATCCCCTCATGGAAAATACACAAAAAAACTGCCCCCAGTCCAACGCCCCTGATTACGTTAGCGGTCAGGCAAGCGGCGGAGCAGGGGGTGCTAAGAATCTCCGGACGCGTGTTAGCTACCACCAACGACAACTGGCCCTGGCAACATAATAACGCACGCACTTTGAGGACCGATGAGAAGATCGACGAGCTGGATGAAGCCCTGGAGAAAGTGCGCTAAGTCGTTATCGGATTATCAGAAGTCCGAAGAGAGGGGGAGGGCTCAACTATCCCAAGGTGGTGTCGGGTTTATCGTCCACAAGGACCTCATCAATAAAGTGATCTGCAACGAGTGTGTCGTCGAAGGTAGCGTGACTTGTAGTCAGAATCACCAAGCGGTACTATTTGAATGTGATACAGGTTTACACACCAATGACGACACAGCCTGATACAGAAGTGGAGACTATGTATGAAGTCATATTTAGATCAATACACACGTCCAAAACCCTCTACACACTACACGGTGTCGATAGGGAATCCAGATCAGGTTAGAATAATGCCAAACCCGCTGAAATGAGAAAATAAGTACGCAAATCTCACTTATATTCAAAGATTATCTCTACAGCGCACCTACCTTCTGGTTCTCTTCGTCACCTATAGGTTGACTGGGATATAATGCCTATGGCATTAAGTCCGACGTGTACTCTCTACGTGCAATAAGTTTAACTAAGTACAGGAAAAGTAGGTCGAGTTGAAAATAAAAATTTATAGACAAAAAAAGTAAACTATCTACAAAAAGGCGGTGCCTACTAAATGGATTAGGATGTAGGTAAGCCCAAGGCCTACGTTTTTGGAGCTGGTTTGGCAAAAAAAAAATATTTTTGTACATAAAACTCGGAAGCATCAGCTTGTAAGTCGTCCAAGAATACCCAAACTTGCCCTCCGACAACCAGTTTTGTTCACATATTTCAAGATTAATAGCAAACTACTGAACCGATTTCGATATAAAATATAATTACGATATAGTTCAAATAATATAGTTGAATCACCAAAATCGGATCCGTCCAGTCGAAAGTTCTTAGGTAAAATATAGTCCAATTAAAAACCTCCCCCTTTTTAAGAAGTCTGTTAAAAAGCTTGCTTGCTGATTCATTTTGATTGCTTCTTTCTATATTTTTTACGTCAAGTAATATATTAGAGTGTGGACACATGTGTGTCATGAATATTAGAGAGCGACATAATCTCGGGAGACGTCGTAAGGCGGGCTAAGCGCCCTCATTGTCATCAGCATTACAGCAAAATATATTTCGAGAACATTCTAGTAGATGATTTTATAGGTCACTTACCCAAAACGATAGTTAGTCGGTTGGTTTTCCCTGGAGTACGCTTCTTTAAATATATAAAAATAAATCTTTGTCTGTAAGTATGTCCTTTGTAGAATCGTAAACTATGCATTTGGCCTTACAACATATTTTTAGATGATCTAAGGAGCGTCAAGAATCATACTTCTTTTGGGGTTTAAACAGAGCGCAGTAGCGACCACACCGATAGCATGTGAGACTTTGAGTGTTTGTGGGAGACACTGGGATTCCGTCTCTATCGTGTCTGCGAGTCTGTGACAACAAACCACATCAAGACTTATCATGGACTTCAACGCCGTTTGCAGTTCCTCGTACACTCGACACGCTCTTTTGGGTTTTACCAGTTGGAGAAGTCAACGACGAAGAATATCGCACTTCACACCATCCTTCAATGTCAACTTCGGAAGGCCTATCGGTCGTTTTGCATGCGCTATCTCAGCTCTAGTTCTGTTTTGGGCGATCTGTAGTATAAAGTCGTGGACAATACTTAATTGACTTCTATAGGTGACCTAAGCTGGTTATCTCAGCAACAAGAATACCTAACTAACACTCTCAGGCTCTAGTTCTGTTTTGGGCGATCTGTAGTTTATAAGTCGCGGGCAATACTTAGTTGACTTCTATAGGTGATCTAAGCTGGTTTAAAATATGTTTATTAAATAAATGAAATGGAACGAAATTTAATTTCAAGCGTTCTTAGGCTATTGCAAAATGTATAGTACACATTGGAAATAAGATTCATATTCTAGTGGCTAAGAATGTCAATTGCATATAAGCCCAGCATGAAGTGAGGAATCCCTCCGTCATTAAGTCGCGTAGTTTAATTAAATCGCTTAGGACCGTGCTCGGTGGACAATGGCGGTCGTGACGAGAGGCCATTTGGCGTTAACCCCACTATATTGAACACGGTCAAGCGCGTGACCGTTTCGTACCACTCATGATCAACATCGTGGTTACCACTGTTTAAATGCTCCTTTGATTTTATAGAAAGCAATGAGCATGCAGCCTTTAAATCGAGGATATGCATTAATAATTTCATCATTTCAGCCATAAGACGTCCACTGCTAGACATAGGTCTCGCCCAAGGATCTCTACAAAGGCAGGGCCTGGGCCGGCCCGCAACCATTGCTTTCCGGCGACCTTAACCAGGTCGTCGGTCCACCGTGGCCGTGGCCTACCAGCACTGCGCCTTTCGGAACGCGGTCGCCACTCGAGGACTTTTCTGCCCCATCGGGCGGCGGTACTGCGAGTTATGTGCCCTGCTAACTGCCACTTAAGTTTGGCAATCCGGTGGGCTATATCAGTGACCCTGATTTTCCTTATCACTACATAGTATAAAACAAAGTCGCTGTCATCTGTCCGTCTCTATGTATGCTTAAATCTTTAAAACTACGCAACGGATTTTGAAGCGGCTTTGTTTATTAGATAGAGTGTTTTAAGCGGAAGGTTTATAAGTATAATACATGCATAATATTGTAGAGAAACACTGGTAAATTTAGAGGTTTATCATTGCACCCGTGCGAAGCGGGGGCGGGTCGCTAGTCTATTAATAATTTAGAAATATGTTTTTTTGTAAGAATTTGTAATTTTGTAAATTTGTAAATTTGTAAGAAAAAGTTGATGAACCAAATTCTTCATGACTCACGGCGACTAACATACAGACCGATTACTCAGACTGTTTCCTATGTCCTCTACTACATACAAGGTATCAAGTTGTACAATATTTTAACAACCCAAAACACCTATAGTAACACATCATATGAGCAGTATCTCATATCATGAACGAGAATCACGAGAATAAATAAATGTGACATATGAAACAGAGACGTCACTCACTATAGGCTTCATAAAAAGGTTCAAAGTCATCAAAAGGGCAATAAAAAAGGTTATTTTCTGACTATACAAAAATGTGGAACCGGAGTTAACGACGCCCACAGGAATTTAAAACTGAAGTAGCAGTGGGTAGGGTAAATAGCTCGCAGAGCTGATAGCTCATAGGGAAGAAAGGTACTCGAGTGGTGACCGTGTACCGGAAACGGTGGACCAGCGACCTGGTTAAAGCCGGAATCCAATATATGCGGCCGGCCTTTGTGCAAATCCTTGGGGAGACCTAGGTACAGTAGTTCACTTCTTTCGACTGAAATGATAATGATGCTTAAAACTTAAACGCGTAACATAATTACTAACGTTTTTACCGAGGTTTTTCAGGCGCTGTAATTGAGCCACTGTAAGTGAGCGCCGCGTAGGTTGCATCACCACATCTGATCTTGAGCAACGGAGGCACGTTCAATGTCCCGCATGTGCCCCTCGGTGGGGTTAGCAAGCATCGTAAGCTCCTCATCAAAGCGTGGGGCCCGTTGAGAGGCATGCCGAGGCTCATTAGGTTTGCGGAGCATGTTCCCCCATTGGGGCATCAAAAACGTGGCCCTGTTTCGGGCAGTTCAGGGACGTTGTTGCTTTTAGTTGGTAGGTTGAGAATTGAGAACAGGTTTACTGACTCTCTGAAGCACGGAAGGGTCAAGCTGAAGAGTCAAAACTCAGCAGGAACAGACGTTGCTTAACTTGCAAATTGATTGCTTGCCGCACATTCCTATAAATTGCAATTTTTATTATAAACATTGAGCTATTTGGATTTACAATAACAGCCCCTAGTTCCACTTCAATAGTCGCTTACTGGACAACGACACGACATATGGCAAAAAGGTAACATCCCTAGGAGAAACGCTGACTCATCGGAGTGAAAATATCGACCAATCGAGTGATGTCACGTGGAAAAGGATATTTTAATATCCTTTCTTAAATTAACCTTGCCTATTCCCAATTTCATGCAAGTGGGCACCAGTCTTACCTACTTTGTCTAACACGAAGCCTTTAGACGACTGCCATTATAGACCAATTTAGATGGCCTGTCGGTAGTCATTTGTCCATTTTAAAAGCATAGAGAGCAGCATAGTGTTGTGTCTTCAGCCTGACGCATTTAGCTGCTACACTGCTAATCGCAGCCTTCAGATACTTACTGCGATAAAGAGCTCTAACATTACCTAGGTCAAGATAATTATACATATTTCTATTATCGATATTACCATAGTTAATTAAGGATTCAAAATACATATTTTATTATTCGCAAATACTCAGAAGCCTCATGGTAGAGATACTCTTTATAACAATTTAGCAAGCTTATTCCTAAAATTTTGACTAAAACTCTATATTTAAAAAAATAAGCAAAGAAAAGGCAACAAACAATTGACAAAGCTTAGAGGATAATAAATGACAACAAGAGCTAAATAAAACACAATTTTTGTATCGAAAAATTGGTTCAGGCAAACTTCGATTTCTCCCTCTTACTTCAACGTAGAAAAATAATGTATACGCATACTAACTATACCTTTTGATAGGTTATGCCGTTACTTCGACTGGCTATGGATTTGTTACATAATATATATAATCCGGGGCAGGCAGGGCCTCTACATAATACCACTACAATACAAAAATAGCTGAATATAAATTAATGACGGAACACTGATTGTTTATTTTTCTTTTAGAAAAATCTAAATCTCGGCACTATGTATACTATGACCTGTATACTATGACCTGTATCGCAGGGGCTGTTTACAAATATATAATTCACGAACACAAACCAACACTTACCCGACCGATACTTGTGACACAAAGGCAGAACATCCAACCAACATTAAAATTATCACTTTAATGTTTACGGACTTCACTTACTCTTAACTCAATGTATGTGCATGCACACATAAGTTGTAAATAAAAAAAATAACTGCGACAGCCACAACCAACGTAATTTTTAAAGTTAAAAAGAGTTTTGTTTTAAGTGAAAAGCATAAAACTTTGATAAGTGCTATAAATTAACGCATTTAACTGCTATTGAAGCCCGTTATCTCCACGCGTCAGGGACGTTAAATTACCATCCGAATAGCAATTTAAAACTTTTTCAAGACTCATCCGAAAACTGCAGCGCGGTGAAATGATTGGTTGGAATAAATTTAAGTTTTTATGAACGAGTTTCTGACGGCATATTAATCCGCGTGGGTATTGAACCTAAACTTACACTGATGATCGTTATCAGGGCCCGTAAATGTTGAAAAGCCACTGCTGCCTCTTCCAATTTTGTGGACGGAAATACGCTCACTTCACTTCAATTACACAAAGACACATGCTCGACTTGTGGTCAAAGGCGGCACATCTAACCTCTAGACCAGACCAGAGGTTCCCAGACTTTTGATCCCATAGACCACTTTCCAAATTTGGAAATCAGCTAAATTAGCAGTTACATTTCTAACATATTTCTAAAACTCGACAAATAAATTGACGTACATACAATGAAAACTTTGTAATAACACAAAATTAATGTTTTTCGAAAAAGAGTGATATTTGATTAGATATTTAATTAATTGTTTGTCTTGTAAGTAGATGTCAACAGACTGAAAAATAAAAAGAAGTTTTTACAAGCAACAGTCTGTGAGCTTCATAAAATATTATCTGCGTACATAGGCAGGTGAAGTCATGACAACATTTTAGTCCTTCACTATCGAAAGCAAATAAATATTCGTGGGCCCCGCTCACGTTATGAATCCCCATTTTATATACCCTGGGTTACTTTGCATGGACTACTTTGGGAACTAAGGCACTAGACCAAAAAGGTAATATTAATTAAGGCATTGAAATTAAACACATTTTAACGGATTTATCGCGTGTATATTACATCATTTAATTCCCAACGTTTCAAATGCTTTGCAGCAGCCGATAATTTTGCAAAACAAAAATAAAGGCGGTAGATTTTAACTGTTTCTTTGTACTTTTGATGACAACTGTCATCTAGTCTCTCCCGCGACCACGACTGCTGCAAAGCATTCGAAACGTCGGGAATTAAATAATGTAATATACACGCGATAAATCCGTTAAAAAGTGTTTAATTTCAATGTGTAATAATCGCGAAAACCTAAGAAATCATTATTAATTAAGGCGATAGGAAAAAAAAGTACCTTTTCGGATTCTAACCTCACCTCATCTAACCAAATGAACCACAAAAAAATGTATTGCGCTATAACTAGTGTAAAGGTCATAATCATACCTACTATTTTAACTACATACATACTTATGTACTTGTTTCGAGTCGATTAATTAAGGTGAATGTTCCAGGGTAGGCCGCGAAATTCAAATTTTCTTACGTTTTTTGCAATTTGCAGGTCAGTGCTAGGTTGTATGTTGATTAAAATGTTATTCGCGGCTGTAAGACGTATGTAGTTATAGAATTATAATCATCAATATCATATCAAATCAATCTCATAAAGGTGCAAGAAAAACTTTTTCAAGCTCAAAGTCATTCTTGCACCTTTATGAGCTTGGAGGGTTGTATTGATGAGTTTGATGATTATAACTCTGTAACTACATACGTTTTACAGCCGCGAATCAAATGTTCATCATCATACAACCTAGCACTGGCCTGCAAATTGCAAAAAACGTAAGAAAATTTGAATTTCGCGGGCTACCCTGGAACAAACACCTTAATGGTTAATTTATGGTCTGAAACGAGGAAACGAGTATGATAACGAATATATATCGAAAGGAAACCTTATTGATGTATATTTATTTAAAATTACCGTAACTTCAAACGGTGTATTCAGTGGACCAATAGATTGTAATTAATTTGATTTGAAACAATTCAACGCCCTTGTCTTGCAAATTGGGTTCGCGATTCTAAAGATTTGGTGTTGATTCATAAACTACTCAGCCCGTAAACTTAAACTTACTGCTCAGACTCAGACCTACTGCTCAATCGGGCCTTCTACCATGACGGGGAGGGTAATTAACCTACTTTGCCACTCTGGCCAAACGGGCTAGACGAACTGAGGTACCCGATATTCACATTAAGCCGTTAAGCCATACACCGTAGCGGTATGATAGTGTGGCTTAAGCCAGTCAGCTTTTCGGTTCTATTGTTCCAATAATACCAGTCGCCAGTAAATATGGAACAATGGAGAGCGTGCAAATGAGACGTGTGAGGATTACACTGTATCACGTTGTGTCATATTATGACACCGTGTCCAGTATTTGTTCGAAAACAAATACAGTAAACCAAAAAAGTTGTGCAGAATTTCAGGAAAATTAACGCAACTTTTTTTCTCATAACATTTTGGTGAGGAAGGTGTTACCACTTGAGAAATAAATACAGAGAATAAAAGAAACGTTGTGGAACTCGGCTTACTTAGCTTGAAATATAATAATAAACATAACTTGTTTCCAGGGGTTGACTTCCAGGGGAACCTATGTTTTAAAGTAAAAATTTGGGTTAGGAAAACATCGATATTACTCAAATATGATAAATATAATATAATAAAATTAATATTATTAAATATTTAGATATGGCCCATGAGGTGACCGCCATGTGCAGTCTTTAGTCAACTAGTATTATTCCAAGTGCTGTATTAGTGCATGGTTTGGTGTCGAAAAGTTTTGATATACATACAGAAGCTACGATCAGAAGTTAATAATACAATACTAGCTGACCGGACAGACGTTGTCCTGCATGATATTCGTTTACCAAGTGTAGCGCCATCTGTCGGGCTGATTTGTGAATCTAAACCGTCCTCGGTGCCACCCAAACGCATACAAAAAAAAAACATTTAAATCGGTGCAGCCGTTTAGGAGGAGTTCAGTGACATACACACATACAGTAGAATTATACACATAAAAGATAACCTGATTGAAGTTGCTAACTGATTAAAATAAAAGCGTACCAAAAAAAACATTAGTTTTGCATCGTTCACACACAACAAAAGATAAAATGGCAAGGGACAATTTCCAAGCTCACGTCTCACTGAACGAAACATCTGTGTTCTAAAAATGTACAACAGAATGAAGCATGTACAGAGTGTAACAGTTATACTACTTACTACTTTTTTTTTGTATCTGCGATCAAGAACTGGAATAATATTCCGCCGCCGATATAGAACTTGCAAGTTATTTGCGCATACTATAATAAATGACGCCTATTTATATTGACTCACCAAAAACATTAGGAAACCCAAATACGTAACACCAGTGTCCTTTGATTTTGTACTGAGATTCGCAACTACATTGGAGCAATATATTCCAATCATAATCCTAACTCGATGTACGTAGAGAACATAAAGTGTTATCTGTTCAGAACAATTCATTTGTACATAAGACTAAGTATATTGACTGAAAATCTACGTTCAAGAAGAATTTCAATAACTAGCTTTTGGGCGCGGCTTCGCCCGCGTGGGCTTCGAACCCGTGCATATTTTTTATGAACATAAAATCGGTTATTGTGACTAAACTATGATAGTTAAATATGTGCTCTCGCGGACTTTTTTGTAGATCTTTATAAGACCTACAAACACGTAGTACATTATTTTGTTCTATTGTCAATAGTTTTTGCGGCGCACGCATAAATAGGTTTTCGATTTTACACCTTGGTTTACAAAATCGCAATTTTCATAAGGATCCCTAATTCTTTTGAAAATAAAATATAGCCTATAACCTTCCTCAATAAATGGACTATCTAACACTGAAAGATTTTTTGAAATCGGACCAGTAGTTCCTGAGATTAGCGCGTTCAAACAAACAAACTCTGCAGCTTTATATATTAGTATAGATACTCAAAATGAACCGCTAGAGTAACAACGTTTTAACTCAAGAAGTTTGCCCAGATCTGCCGAAGCAACAATCAGAGTAAAAAAAATATGTTTAACTGCGGCCCACCCTGACATTTCATATTTACCAAAAAATAAGAAAATCTGTTACAATCTGTTACAGTTAGACACATGGTTTCACCCATCCTAAATATATTCACACTATATATTTATAAGCTATAGCCCATGGATTACTCTGAGGTAAAGCTATAATAAGGTAAAGTTTCATCAAAATCCATTCCGTAGTAAATGAGTGAAATTTTAACAATCATACATCCATAAATTTTTACAAACGTTCGCGCTTGGAATATTACCTGGATAAGATTAGTTTAATGATACTTCTAATGTAGTAAAGATTTATTTTAGGAGATTCTTGAAGGGCCGAGGACACAGCGCGCTCTTAATATACGTCACCAGTGGAATGGAATCTTATCACCAGTGGAATTCAGAGGACTGATGATGAAAACATTCGAGGCAGATTTGAATCGTATATGGACAAAACGATGATATAATCATCAAAATCATAATAATATCGAAATAATACTGATATTTTACTGGATAATAAAACCCACCTTAAACGTTTTTGTAGCAGCTGCAGGCAATATTCAATTTCGATACTGTACATTAGGAAGTATACGCGCCACGTGCATCAAAAGTTTTATTGAAATTAAAACAAAGAAGGGAATTATTTTGTTTACTGGCATTCCGATCTCGATATCTACTTTATCGCCCTTCAACATGTTACTACGTATTTTTTAAGCAATCACCTTTTTTAAGAGTATTGAAAAATATTTGAAAAATATTAAGTAATCGGTACGTTCCATGTGGACTTTTTTTTTCTTTTCACCTACCTATGTCATCAAATTGAGAGTAGAACCATAATTTACATTAATAACGACCACTAGTCTAAACAAATATCCCAAGTGAAGTTTTAGTGATCAAGTTTGTGACGTGGACGTTCTTCAGATAATATCTTCAACCACAATGTTTTTATTCTTCAGAATTGTACTTTTTAAGCTTTACGATACAATTTGTTAAAAAATCGGAACAAGAGCACCTTAAGTCATTTGGCGCCATAAAATTAGAGCTATCTGAAACGGAAGGGATCTACAGTACAAAGCGAGTTTAAAAAGTAATAAAGTTGAAAGCGACGACACCGGGCTTAAATTACGTGACACGAAACTGAAAATCGTCACGTTCCAAGCCAAAATGTCGTTTTTAAAATTTCTTTTAAAAAGTTTCAACATTATAAATTAATTGTTCAACTAATTAAGAATCGCGTTGAATCTAGGGTTTAAATACAGGGTCGGACACATCCACACCTTCATTTCGTAAGCACAGGTTTTGGTGATACTGTCTCCGATGAAGTAAAGTCTACTTGAGTGGCTGGAAGCTTCAAGCGACAGGGCGCTATGGCGCTATTTAGGGGAGGCCTATGTGGAACAGGGGCTGATGGTGATGATGATGAGGGTCTACTTATCCTTAAAGTGGCATTACTGCTCACATTAGACTATTAGGAAAATGCCACAGCCACCACATTTGATAAAATCAAAACCAGTTATTTATTTATTTACACTCTTTAAAAAACGTGGCCACAGAGTTCCGGGTAAATTATACGATACCATAGTGTCACCACCCCAATCCAACCTGAATGTATCGTAAGAGACGACAAAAGGAAATGATAAGGCCGAAAACAACTCGCAAGAGCAAGCGCAAATAACCCCTGGCCAGCGTGGCGAATAACCCTCCATGAAACTAGAGGAAGCCCCACTCAAGAGTCGTTCATCTTTGGGCAGAGTAGTAGTTCATAGGGATATGAAATATTGACATTTCTATTTGAAATGAGTTAAGCGAGCCTTTCTACGTACATGTAGAAAGGCTCGCTTAAGGTGGATGCTCCAGGATAGCCCGCGAAATTCAAATTTTCTTAGGTTTTTTGCACTTTGCAGGGCAGTGCTAGGTTGTATGATGAGGAACATTTGATTAGCGGCTGTAAGACGTATGTAGTTACAGAGTTATAATCATCAAACTTATCAATACAACCCTCCAAGCTCATAAAGGTGCAAGAATGACTTTGACGTTGAAAAAGTTTTTCTTGCACCTTTATGAGCTTGGAGGGTTGTATTGATGATTTTGATGAATATAATTCTATAACTACATACGTCTTACAGACGCGAATAACATTTTATTCAACATACAACCTAGCACTGACCTGCAAATTGCAAAAAACGTAAGAAAATTTGAATTTCGCGGGCTACCTTGGAACATTCACCTTAACCCATTTATCTGCTGCAGTGATTGTTCTACGACTGCAGTGCTATATGTGTATGTGTGTAAGCAAGGGGTGCTTTACGTCACACGTCTGAAGTTAAACTTAGTAAAGTACCTAAATTACAACATTAAAATGAATTTACAATTTTATCCACTTTAAACGTAGAATACTGAATGTGTTAAAAAAGGTTAATTTATAAAATGGTTAAGGCACAAAATAAAGTTACGATTTAATGGAGATATCACCGTTCACGTAACGCTAGCATACTCACGATATTTCACGCACTGGCTATGAGTAGAAAGAAAATTTGCGTGCGCATTTCTCTCTCTTGCTCCTACGGTAATAAACGAATCGTAAGTCTCTCTTTCTATCTTTACTAACTTATATCTCCGTCTCAACTTGCGTTCGGCTCGCCCGATCACACTTTTCGTACCTCGTCACGCATTCACCAGCTCATTACTCCCTAAGTCAAGCGTGTGTGAAGGTATAAATAGCTGGCAAGGTTTGAACCAAAATCACAATACTATCTTTTTAGTAAATTCTCTACATTATGTATCCCGATAGCACGACGTTCCTGTGTATTTCACATGTGACGTCATTATACAGTTGATTTATTGTTCGTTTAGTCTAACCATATGAAATGTTGACAAGACGTAAACATGGAATTGCCAAGTCACCACACAATTACACACACATTCGCAGGCATAGGCACACACAATGAGCCTTCACTTCACTCCAAAGCGAGTTACACAATGGGTCGCGGCATTGTCAAACTACTCGAATAACTGGTGTACGTAGATATCGAGTTAATAACCAGTTATTTAGGCACTACTTGTCAGCCCACTATTGGATCAACGGGACCCGGGTTCGATTCCGGGGTCGGGCAAGTGTCTTTGTCTAAACCAGAGGCACTGGCTCGGAGTCTGGGTCTCATTTCTATCTATAATATGTATGTATTTACAAAAAAAATTGTATATAAGTAGTTTATCATCCATCTCGTTACCATAACACAAGCATTAAGTTGCTTAGCTTGGGACGAGATGGCGTTGTGTGAAATGTCCAAGGATATTTATTTATTTATATTTATAATTAACCTACTATGTTACGCTGGCCAGATTGTTTGGCATAGGGTTTCGTGTCATGGGTCGAGCCTTAAAATCTTCGCTCCCCCTCTGCGCGTCTGCATCGTGGTTTAGATTCTGGGCCCACGAGACAGTTCCTGCGCGGGATGGTACACCCCGGGTATGTTTAGTGGGTATGCCTCCGCCTCTTCACGGGGGCGGAGGAGAGTCCCACACGTCCCTCGTCGGTCTTCCCCGAGACCGACGGGGATAGTCCATAAAGGATATTACCCCGGGCACCAAAAAAAGACGGTTTTATGTCAAGTTTTCCTTCTCTTACGGTCAGGTTATCGGCCTTATCATTTCATTTTGTCGGCTCTTACGACACCCTCAAGACGAAATGGGGTGATGACACTATGTATTCTAAATCCGTCACGACACGGACATCGAATCATTGATATATCTATTGTAGCCTGAACACAATATTAGTTATCATAAAATAATCAGTGCTAGAGCAAAGATTGTATCACATTACTCATTTGGTCTCAAAATTCACCAGGGAAATATTTTAGCAGCTTTTTGCTCGCCTTTTTTCGTGTTACTGATATGAATTTGGTGCCGTACCGTACTACGGGTAACCCAAAATATGTGTTGGATTAGTCTTCAAGTCCAGAAAGTTTCATATTCAACGTGTCAACCATCACTTATACAGGTTGTCCCAAAAAATAGTGTCAAGCGAAACTCCAGAGATAGAGAGCACCCCTTGGGGTACCCGAATCATCCCCATGTATGTTCTGCGATTTTTTATAGTTTACATGTAATTTAAAAAAAAAAAAAAAATTCTGGATTTTGTATTTGTATTGGCTTTACACCAATATTTTCATAATGTTGGTTTAAGTTACGAAGCTGATTAGTGATTAGTTAGAGAACACATATATAAACTCCTCCGAAATGGCTCAACCGATTTTCGTAAAATTTTGTGTGCATAACGGTTAGATCTGCGAATCGGACAATATCTATTTTTCATCCCTCTAAATGTTAAGGGTTATTTTTATTACTTACAAGTTTTTTTGTTTTTATTTTTTATGATACCTACAGCATACAAGAATACATACAACCCTTTCACTCCTCTACGCGCATCAGATTTTTAATAGCAAAATTTATGTGGCAAAACAATGTTTGCGAGGTCAGCTAGTTTTTATATATTTATGTATAGATCTTCATACAGGGTGTAACAAAAACTCTATAGCCATAACGAAAGGATCCATAGTAGTACTGATATAAATATTGTCTGAAATTTTCAGGATAAAATATGCAACTTATTTTTCTTAAAATTTTGGTCATATTTGGTCAAATTCAATACGAAATTCATACGAAGCTCCGTGAACACGGAATGTTTTCGGCCTTATTATTTCCTATTGTCGGCTCTTACAACACCCTCAGGATGGGATAGGATAGTAACACTATGTATTCTAAATCCGTCACCAAAAATACATCAAGTTAATAACCCCTCTTTTATTGGCGGCTAAAAGAACAATATTTTCTAGTCTTGACTTAATATTATTAAAGTTTACTACAACACATGGTAGGGTCATTCGAAGTCGTTCAAATGTCCGATGGTATAATTTTATTACTTTTTCATTAGCGAAACGTCTCTGCCGCCATTCACGTATCTCTGTTTGTATCTGGTCTCCGGTGTTGACAGCTCAAATTTATTTACCCCGTATTTCGCAATAAATTTTAATAATGTTTATTTAATATTTAATAGGAAGGATTAATTTTAACATTTAATTTATTACTTTTTTGTACATTGACCACCATATCCAACATATATGCTTTTTCTAATAAAAGCTCCTTTGAATCTTATCGTCATCATTTCAGCCAAAAGACGTCCACTGCTGGACAGCGGCCTCGGTACTAGCAATACTGTGGGCTATGTCGGTGACACTGGTTTGCTTGCGTATCTCCTCATTTCTGATTCGATCTCACAGGGAAACTTCGAGCATAGCCCTCTCCATTGCTCTTTGGGTGACTTTGAGCCTTCTGATGGAGCCCATAGCGACCATGTCTCTATTCCATATGTCATCAATCTATCTTAACGTATTTTTTTGCAATAGATTAACTACCAAAATTTGTAACTTTTATCAGAGGAGCAAAGTATCTTGTCGCAAAAATCTTTCAGTGAGGAAGCCTAATGTTTGCTGGCAACACAAAATAAATAGGAAGTTTTGCAGACACCGTGTCTGTTAGTCGTACATGTGTATATTGGGTTTATGGACATCTGTAGTTCTATATTGGATTAGTGCACTTATTTTATTTTATGAGATACATCGTCATTTTGTTCCATAGCGGACTGCTCTATTTACATGGAGGTAAATAACGCTACGGTGACACGCTGGCCAGACCTCCGCGACTCAGGTGGACGGACTTATAGTACTGGTTGCCTAGTCTTCGTCATCGTCGTTTCAGCCTTTCATCATCATCATCATCATCATTTCAGCCAAAAGACGTCCACTGCTGGACATAGGCCTCCCCCAAGGATTTCCACAAAGGCCGGTCCTTGGCCGCCCGCATCCACTGCTTTCCGGCGATCTTAACCAGGTCGTCGGTCCACCGTGTGGGAGGCCTACCAGCACTGCGCCTTCCGGAACGCGGTCGCCACTCGAGGACTTTTCTGCCCCATCGAGCGTCGGTCCTGCGAGCTATGTGCCCTGCCCACTGCCACTTAAGTTTGGCAATCCGGTGGGCTATGTCGGTGACCCTGGTTTTCAGCCTTTAGATGACCCAATACTTAGTCGAGCTCCCTACAAATTCAAGGAGGGATTAGCCTCCTGTGCCACGGCTTGGTACAGGGCTTGTATGAAGATTTCCTTCTCTTGTCCCTCCAACCTCTTACTCTCTTTACGATGATATGGGTTGGTGACTGTGTATTCTAAATCCGTTACCACACGGAACCCATTGGCCTTGTAACAACTAAGATAAGGGCAAGAATTACGTCATTATATCACACTCGCAGCGAGGGCGGAAATAACACACGCTAGCGCAAGTGCCGCTGAGCCCGTTAAACTCGATGTAACCTAACGACCTAAACAGAGATGTAATCAGAGATACTTTTCTCTACGCTACTTTTTACGTGGGAAATCTTCATATAGACTCTTGGGTGTACGGTACTGGCCGTTTATTTTAGGAGTAAAAAATATTATTATATTGGACAGGTTAAAACAGGATTCCGAAATGTATGTCCTGGTTTATCTTTAAATGAATACGGAAGGAAAAATTGTGTACCCCTTTTTACAAAAATTGTCCGGACGGAGGAGTATTCCACACTAATAGTTTAGAGAATGAGTGCAGAATACTATTTTTTAATGATGCCCAAAAACCCATCTAATCGACAAAGAAAGATTACACCCCGCAATGTATTTGAGATACACACGCTTAAATAATCTTTTGGTTATTGTTAAAGTCTGTGGTCGAATTAAGAATAGAATTGTATATAACAATTTTCATAGAACTATAATTTAAATAGAACATGCGACGAATGGCAAAAATGAAAAAAAAGGCTAGACTAGACGGCTTGGAGCGTACTTCGGGCGTGGGGATTCTGTCCAAATTATGTAGTACTTGCAAAATTAATAATATGTAGTACCTTGCAAAATTAATATCCGGTCCTTTCAATTTGATAAAGGCTACCAGGTTTTCTGTGTCGTGATGGATTAAGGAGTACGCAAGACGGATCACCAAGCCGCAAGAGAAGGAGAACTTGATACGAAACCCTGTGCCAACCGGTCTGACCATAGCGTGGCACAGTAGGTTTATCACCCTCCATATAAGAGGGAGGCTCGACTCATCAATAGGTATTTTATGGGCTGAGTAATAGTAGTAGTAATATAAAGGACACAGTACTTCGTCAATCATTAAAAAGAAACGAATAAAATGCTTAAGGTGAATGTTCCAGGGTAGCCCGCGAAATTCAATTTTTCTTACGTTTTTTGCTATTTGCAGGCCAGTGATAGGTTGTATGATGATGAACATTTGATTCGCGGCTGTAAGACGTATGTAGTTACAGAGTTATAATCATCAAACTCATCAATACAACCCTCCAAGCTCATAAAGGTGCAAGAATGACTTTGAGCTTGAAAAAGTTTATCTTGCACCTTTAAGAGCTTGGAGTGTTGTATTGATGAGTTTAATGATTATAATTCTATAACTGCATACGTCTTACAGCCGCGAATAACATTTTAATCAACATACAACCTAGCACTGACCTGCAAATTGCAAAAAAGGTAAGAAAATTTAAATTTCGCGGGCTACCCTGGAACATTCACCTTAAGTACTTATATTATATTCAATTTGAAAGGCGTTAGAAATAAGGGTAGCACGAGTGGTCCCTTAAACCTACAAATTTGGCAGACTGAAGCCCAAAATGTGAGGCTGTATAGAATTTAGAGGACCTCATTAATTCAAACATTCTTTTAATGTCGGAGCCAAGTTCTTGCGGTAGCTTTAATTAAATTTGACTCAAATGTGCCCAGAAAAACCTACAGCTACTGCTACTTTCATCAATTCCTGAACGTATGGTGACGGATTTAGAAATAACAGTGTCATCAAATCATACATGCGACTCTGATGGCGTCGGTGACTATTAGAACGCAAGATGTAGATAACCTAGTCATTACAGTCCGTAACTGACCCACTACTTAGTCGGGCCTCCTCCAAATTCATGGAGGGAAATTAGCCTGCTGTGCCACGCTGGCAAGACGGGTTGGCACAGGGTTTGCATCAAGTTTTCCTTCTCATATGGCTAGGTGATTTGCCTTTTGCGCTCCTTTAGTCGCCTCTTACGACACCCTGACTATGGAATGGGGTGGTGACACTGTGTATTCTAAATCTGTCACCACACGGACTCGTCACCACACGGACTGATAACCTAGTAAGGGAAGTAAATCATATCCATGGTTAAAACGTAGCGAAAAAACTCCTATAAGGACCTAAGCAGGCGAAACCTGTCCATCACATTTTTAAAGCAACAAAGGGGATATTATCAAGAAGCCTCCCCCATCGTTTACCCGTTATTCAGGGTAATAATTTGCATATAATCGCGTTTGGCCTTGTAACGTGTCGATCTTGTTTCGTGTGAAGTGAACTCAATTTCACGGCGACGCGCGTTTTCCGGGCTTCGAGGCGCCTTTGATAGTATATCACTTGAAACAATATCTACTTAAAGGCTTACTAATAACAAGGCGAGAAAATAGTGTTGTGTCGCTTATAAAATAAATTGACATAGTACATGGATGAGCCTGTGTAATTACTGTAAAGCGATTAAATAGCCTAGATCCCATGCTACTAATCACTTTACGGAATAGTGATAATAAATATATGGTCCGTTTGGTGACGGATTTAGAATATATACTAGAGGAGGCCTCAAAATTGGGTCATCTTTGGTGTTGGCGATGGTGAGCGGCCACAGCCGTTATTTTTTTATTATTAATATAAATCCTTTTTATTTATAACTTTTTAATATTATGTAAGCAGAAGAAGAAAGCGGTCTTATGTTTTAAAATGTTTGGTGTTCTAATTTTTTGACATAAAGAAAATGGTCGTCTTTTTAGGTTTTAATTTTATATTTTTATTTTAATATATGTGATATGTGATGTGATGTGAACTGTGAATAAACGGGCGAAGTAGCCACTTACTAGTATTTTCCAAGCTTTATTATCCTAAAAACTGCCAAGAACCCAGCGCCTCGTCGTCTACATCGTTGGTCCTATATCGCCGGATCGAATTGCGGTAGTTTTTAAAGGATAATCAAAACCTGTAGTGCAGGGAGGATGTCGTTGCTTCGCACACCACCGCGAAGCATGGTAACGCGCGCACAAGCGAAGGGCATCCAGACAAAAGACGGAAAACTTAACAAAACAGTGGTTTTAGAGGATGTGACCGCTACAAAAGCAGGTACAGCTGAGTCGCACAGTAATAGAAGCACTCGCACATCATCCTCCGCCGCCGCCCGCAAACAGAGGGAGTACGAAGCAGCTCAAGCCAAGGCGCTCATCGAGCTGAGAGAGGCAGAGGCTGAAGCTGAACTCGCATTAAATAAAGCTAAAGCTCGCATTGAAAAAGAATTAATAGAGAAAAAATTAGCTGCCGACTTAGCTGAAATTGATCAGACCTCACAAAAATCTGCATCATCATCATCATGCAAGTCTAAAGTGGAAAGCTGGCTTGCAAATTCAGTTGCTGCACTTGACATTGATCTCGAGAAAGGTGGCCATGACCTTTACCACCACAGCAGCCCCTGCCATAAACCGCAGAACCCAAGCCAGCCACCCGCAGTAGCCAATACAAACACGGCAATTGAAGCGCTGACAGTTGCAATAACGAGTGCAGTCGGCGCCGCAGCAAGTAAGGCCTCAAATGGAGAGCTACTGTCCAGGTTGGCTACCTCGAAAGACCTGCCCTTATACTTCGGCGACCCCCTGGAGTGGTTACATTTCAAAGAGGCATTCCAAGAATCGACGCACCTTTGCAACTATTCCGATTCTGAAAATCTTTGGCGTCTACGTAAATGTCTTCGCGGTGATGTAAAGGAAGCGGCGTCTTCCTTACTGATGACTGCCACATCACCGCAAGAAATCATGGACATCTTGGAACTTCGCTTTGGCCGACCGGAAAACATCATGAGGATCGTGTCATATCAATTGAGAAAACTACAACCACTACCAGATGCGTATCATACGGAAATAGTAAGCTTTGCTATCAAAATTAAGAATTTCATCACAACTACAAAGGCCATTAAAGAAAATGATTACCTGAGGAGTCCAGAGTTACTTCGAATTATTTTGTCGAAATTACCAACAGCACTAATCAACAAGTGGGCTGAACATCTATATAATCAAGACCGAACTGATGCGCCAAAATTGGAATTAATATCATCATTTTTGTATGAAGAAGCCAAGAAGGCCGCGCTATCAGGTGTCAGTTACATACATACACAAACAGCATTAAGACCGAAAACTCAAACATTTGAAAATAGGAACCGTCAAGCAGTATTAGTTTGCTCGGATGCGAATATCGAACCTGAGACCTCACGCAAATGCAAATTTTGTCGTAAAGCTGTTCACACATTGGATGCGTGCACTACGTTCAAACGTGCAATGCGCAGAGATCGATGGCGTTACGTTCGTGTAAATAAACTTTGCTACAAATGTTTTGGAACTCGACATCGGGAAATATCGGACTGCACCGCGAATGACTGTGACATCGAGGCCTGTGGAGGATCCCATCACCGTCTGCTGCACTGGGTGAAGCCAGAGACTGCGCACCAGAATACAGCTGCATCGCGCAACGGGTCACCTCAGCAGGACGGCAACCAACCCTCCGCCAGCCCCGCGAAAGAGACACAGCCTTCCGAAGAATCCATCTTAGTCGCAGATGTACCGGTTTCGTCGAATAAAGCAAAAATACTGCTTAAAATAGTGCCGGTGACCATAAATGGACCAAAAAGCAGTGTGAAAACTTTTGCGCTGCTGGACGACGGCGCTACGGTGAGTCTCATATCTGCTGACGTCGCGGACAAAGCCGGCTTACACGGTGAGAATTTCACGATGCGTGCCACCAGCGCGTGGGACTCCAGCGAGTTGGTATGTGACACTCAAATTGTTAACTTTAACATTAGCAACAGTGACGGACTTAAATTTAATTTGCGAGCTCGTAAATTACGGGAATTAAGTTTACCCACTCAATCCTTTTCTGTTATGGACTTTAATCAGTGTAAAGATTTTTGTAGCATTAGTCATGTAAATAATTCTAACGTAAAACCTGAACTGTTAATAGGACAGGATAATTACGATTTGATTGCTCCAATTGAATGTAAAAAACTTAAGCCAGGTGGACCGTTCATCACGCGAACGTTGCTGGGGTGTTGTGTGCACGGGGCTTTAGTTTATTCGGCCAAACAAATAGGCAGAAGTTTCTCTCAAATTAGCGGGAGTAACTCGCACGTATTTACTATCACCTCGTGTTCTGATGTTTCACCACCTCAGTCGGCCATCACAGCTCCTATAGGTTTCAGCAATCAATATGTAGTCCTTTTTAAATTAGGTTGCAACAAATCATACGATTTACAAGACTCAGTACGTTGTTCTTTTTCCTTTAACTTGTATTATACTAAAAAGTTTCATCAAAATCGCGATACAGCGACATCCGCAGAGATGGCAAGCAAGCCAATGGAATTTAAATCTCGGCACAGAGATTGTGTGGAACACTTGCTTGTATATAACGGTTTCGTGCACCCTAATCTAGTGAGTCCCTAACATCGCCTTGCCTCTAACCCACAGACATCATTTAAAATCTATACCGGAGCTGATGGTCGAGTTAGGTTTGTGAACATTACTCGGGTATAGTACTGGGTAATGAGTGTCGCAACGACACTAAGGGGCAGAATGTTGGCGATGGTGAGCGGCCACAGCCGTTATTTTTTTTATTATTAATATAAAACCTTTTTATTTATAACTTTTTAATATTATGTAAGCAGAAGAAGAAAGCTGTCTTATGTTTTGAATGTTTGGTGTTCTATTTTTTGGCAGGAAGAAAATGGTGTAATTTTAGGTTTTAATTTTATATTTTTATTTTAATATATGTGATGTGATGTGAACTGTGAATAAACGGGCGAAGTAGCCACTTAGTAGTATTTTCCAAGCTTTATTATCCTAAAAACTGCCAAGAACCCAGCGCCTCGTCGTCTACATTTGGGCTGAGTAGTAGTAGTGTCACTACCCTATTCTATCCTGAGGGTGTTGTAAGAGCCGACAAAAGTAAATGACAAGGCAAAAATAGTCGAAAATTAATTTTTAGTTAATTGTTAATAACTTTGCAATTTTTGCATGCGGAATATTTTTTTTTCTATAATCATCTTGATGCAGTTCCGAATCGAACCTCGATAATAATTTTAGGAGATTCCTGAAAAAAGTTGACCAAAATGGCACTTGTAGACTAATAATACTAGCCGCAAGAGAAGGAAAACTTGATGAGTAGTAGTAAGTATAATGAAGGGGACAATAATAACAATAAATAATGTCATTTATAATGACGCTTAGTACGAAAGCGATATTTATTCTTGTTTTCGCACACTACAATATAATCTGTGTATGTTTATGAATAAGATCCACTCGAATTAATTCCACATAGCAAATGTTTTAGTTTTGTGTGCTTGCGTGATTGCTTGAATACACCAAGCAATAGCTACAATCAAGAAACATACCAAAATTAACTACATACAGAGTTGATATGACAGAGGGGCATTAAATTACACTACGCATACTAGTTATATGTGATTAGTATGAATTCGAAACGGTACAAAAAAAATACACGTGATTTTTCATGGGGGGTGGAGGGGTAGTCTTAAACCTCACCAGGTATCACCAAGGGGGAGGGAGGTATTAAAAAATGATAAAAAAACATCACGTGATTAATGGACAGTCCCTAAGGTTAATAAACGATGCGTTAGGCATAAACATCTGTTAGGAAAGATACATCACGTTCAAATGAGGCAAAAAGTTAAAAAATCATTTGCGGCTAAACTATTGCACCAATTTAATTGATTTTTGGTACAAAGCCTGGAAACGATACCTAGTATAGGCAGTTAAAAAAATGCCCCTATGTCGTATCAACCCTGTATAAGAAAGTCTTAACATAACATATAAGAATTTTGAGAATATCTTCCCGATCTTGTAAACCTTAACTGAACGAGAACTGGCAATGGCGAGGGTGGGAGAGTGCTTGTAGTTTTTTTGCTACTACCCAGTCTATGTAAGTTTATAAGTAAGTCCAACATATGAAAAAAAGCATGAAAAAAGTACTTAGTGCAAAGCAAGGAGTCTTATGTATTGCATGAATTTTGACAATTAAACATTATTTCCTATAATGGTCCTAGAACTGACCCTTGTCGCACACCATAACTTATTGCGTTTATTAAAGCACAAAGGACAACAACGGGAACGCAAAAACTCTTTGGTGAACATCAATATTATCCATTAAATCCCGAAGGCGATCCCTTTAATGCTACCACTATAACAGACTATAACATTTGAATGTCTGACTTTATTTAGATTTTTATTTCGTCAATTTCCTTTCAGTCGAATCGGGGACACCTAAGTGTATTTGCAAGGCTTTAAAATTTTTGTAGGAATATAAATCTCGGGAAACTCCGAGCATAGCCCTCTCCATTGCCCTTAGGGTGACTTTGAGCCTTCTGATGGAGCCCATAGTGAGCGACCACGTCTCTGTTCCATATGTCATCACTGGCAACACACATTGGTTAAAGACTTTTGTCTTCGGACACTATTGTGGACGTCTTTTGGCTGAAATGATGATCATGATGATGATTATGTGCACGGAGCACGACACCACATTCTACATTCATCACCAGACTAAAAGTACTATTAATATAAATGACATTTATATGTTAAGAGAAAGTGAAAGGTTTCCAAGATAATTACCAAAACACATTGGCCGAATAGAAACCCTACGCCGCACAAGTAATTTCATTTGTATTGTAAGGATAATTGGTTTTGTTACACCAGTCCTTTTGTAATTGCTACTGCGTGGATATGCGCGAAACTGAACACAAAGTATAAACTAATCAACACGCACACACACACACACACACACGCGCGCGCGCGCGCGCGTGTGTGTGTGTGTGTACACTATAAAGTGAATTTAAATAGAAATAATGAATGATTCAGTAGAAGTTCAAATCAAATAATAAATAAGCTGAAGACTTGGCAATTATGAAGCTAGGCGATATTAAACCCTCAATGCGTAGAATGAAGCTACACTATCTCTCCTCTGCCCGTCATTCAGCAGGTTTTGGTTAATTTTAGGTAAGAATATTATATATTACTAGCGACCCAGCCCGGCTTCGCACGGGTGCAATATTGACATATAAAACTTCCTCTTGAATCGCTACCGCTTTAAAATCCGTTGCGTAGTTGTGAAGATTTAAGCATACATAGGGACACACAGACGACAGCGACTTTGTTTTATACTATGTAGTGATACTATCAGTATCACTAATACTACTACTATTTAGCCCATACATCCCCCTCTAATGATTCGGGCCTCTTCCCCTTACATAGAGGATAATTAGCATATTGTGCCACTCTGGCAAAACAGGTTGGCACAGGGTTTCATATCACGTCAAAGTGGAATACGTTTGCGCGAACCTGTGGCGCCCCAAGCGTGTGGGTATGCCATGCCGCTGGGGTTTTAGTGGGTTGGTTCCACATAATCGCCGACCTGGGGTCAGCGGTATGCATAAAGCATTTAGTCACCAGCGTCACCAAAAAAAACTAGAAACGGTTTCGTATCAAGTTTTTCTCCTCTTGCAGCTAGGTTTAGTCGGCTCTTACGATACCCTCAGAATAGAATGGGGTGGTGATACTTTGTCTTCTAAATCCGTCTCCACAAGAACAAACTGAAGTATTTTTGACAATTTGAGGTTCACACTCGGTTCTGTAGCTGCCAACAATAGTCGTAATACTGGAATTGTTTATACAATGACAACTCGTCCCAAACGTATTGTGCCTTAATGCGCTGCAAGCTTAATAACAGTCGCCTTAACTGACTCTATTATGTAATCTTATCGTTTTAACTCGCTGACTGTTTGTGAACTGAAGGATCTGAACACATTGTGTCACCAATTTATTCCAATCCGAGGATGTCGTTGAAGCCCATTAGCGTAAATTGTCTTGAGCCCAAATGGACAGAAATTCGTCTACATTTTCTGTGGCAATCAGTTCGATTTTCAAAGGCAATATTATAATGGAATGGGTTCCCGTCTATGACAACAAGAGGGTGACATCTGGTGACTACTACTGAGCCCATAAATGACCCACTGCTGAGTCGGGCCTCCTCTCATCACAGGGAGGGTAATTATGAGAGAATGGGGAGGTGACACTATGTATTCTAAATCCGTCACCACACGTCTGGTGACTGGAGGAACTTGAATATTAATTCGGTTCGATCCCGGGGTCATGCACTTGCTCGATCCCGGAGTCTTGTTTAATCGTGTCCCACGCTTTAATGGGGAGCTCTGGATGCTCCCAACCCCACATACAGGTACCTTAGACGTTGTGCTGAAGTGTTGCCAACACCGGCGACAATTTCGGGCGTGATATATTTTCTAAGGGTGCCTTAGACGACATGTGACGTCAGACAGACGGCAAATAAATTAACTTGTCAAGGCACGCGTGTTCTCATATATTCAAGAACGTTTGTTCTACACAGTACATAAATTAGAGTTGTTTTTATAACTACGTCACTAGAGACATTGTTAAGTGTACAATAATAGACTATTATTATCTAGACTAAACTATTGCCTTCTAGGCTTTAATGTCTAAGTGACTTCGACATACCAATTGTCTTCTAGGCTTTAATGTAATATGTCTAATTGACTTCGTGTTCGTTAAATGAAGTGATTGTTAAATGTTTTTTGATAACACTATTTGCACTTATTCTTCTTTAAGAACCGACTGCAAAAAGGAGAAGGTGGTCAATTCGGTTGTACGTTATCGCATAGATCGTTTTTTTTTTCAATACTTCGTTTGTTAACCGCTGCGAAAAAATATGGTTTTATTGATTGCTGTTGGTATGTTATCGACATCGGTTCAATAATTTGGCAGAAAATTTAAAATATTATGTTTGATGTGATCAAAAAAGATTGTAATTGCGATTGTAGGACGATTTCGACAATATTCTTATTCGAGTCCCTTGCAAAGCATACATTTAATTTTATTAACACTACATATTGAAATATATACCCTTGTCAACAAAAAATGTAAGATGACTTCAAAATAGGCAGTAATAAAAATACACAACCATTTGAAATCGGTGCCTATATAAGTGACACCGATGTGAATCAGATAAACATTTGAAATGGTTTTAAAGTCGGTCTACATTTTCTAAAATAAAATTACCTTATCCATGTGCTGACGGATTTAGAATACATAGTGTCACCACCCCATTCCATGCTGAGGGTGTAATAAGACCTGTTGGATAAATTAGTAAAAATTGTTGTTGATTTTTACATGGCTTTTATTTGAATATGACACAGAACGAAACATTTTTATTTTCATTAAAAAGAAGCTATAAAAATAGGTTTTACAACATGCTCCCCTTAATGAAATATAAAAATAACCGAACAACTTTTAAAAATACTAAACACAATATATACAACCAATATCAAATAAATAGAGAACTATCTATTTGTTAAGCCCATACCGTTAATACATCGAATATGTGCTATTCGTCGTAAGGGCTTCGTCAATACATCGGCTGTCATTTTATCAGTCTTTAAGAACTTTATATCTATGATACCTTTTATAACCGTTTCTCTGATAAAATGATATTTTGTATCAATATGTTTTGTTCTATTGTGCTATCTGCTGCATTTTCATATTCATTTCTGCTGCTAATGCCATAAGGGTACGCAGAGATGAATTTCGCACTACTGGTGCAAAAGTTTTATTGAAATCAATTCCAAGCAATTGATTAAACCTTTGGCAACTAGTCTTGCTTTGTACTTGATCATAGAACCTTCAGCATCTCTTTTGATCTTGAAGACCCACTTGGAAGGTAGGACCTTTTTGTTTGGTCTATCTACCAACTCCCAAGTCTTATTCTTCATCAAAGACTTGTACTCAGCATTCATGGCCGATCGCCAATTAGCACTGACTTCTGATTGCATTGCTTCTGTATAGCTTTGAGGTTCTTCAATATCAAGACTTTTACAAACAAGATTAGCATCTTGCCGCTTAGCTAGTCTATTTCTTAGTGGATATCTTTCTTCAGGAATTTTTATAATAGTAGAATCTCCTCCATCAGAAACATCATCAGCCGACATAAAATCTGAAGAATTCTGAGCTTCATCATTATCCGTGTCAGTTGCTTCAGTGACAGTTCCAGAACTTGTCCACCATGTAGCTTTAACTCACTGGCATCGGCCTCTACCAAATCCGCTGCAGAATTTTCTTGACGATGAGCTCTATCCAGTAAAGAAATATAAAACAAAAATAGTCGAAGGAATAGGTTCTTCCTGCTCGCGCTCCTTTGTGTCGGAGAAGGTTTGTTTATAGAAAGTAACATCTCTTGCTTTTATCTACCTTCTTGGATAACTACGCTCACAAAAATAATAGCTTCGTGGATCTATTGTGTATCCAACGAAAATATATTGTTGCGCTTTAAGATCCCTCTTACATGGTACATGGTCTTTACCATTGCGCGACAACCAAGAACCTATAAGTGATGATCCCATCATCGAGTGTATTTTATTAATATTTTTTTTCATAATATTTATAATTTTATGTAAAATATATTTATAATAATATTTATAATCATATCACTAATTAACAATTTTATAGTCGATTTGGTTTTTGATTAATTTCATTTTAAGTTATTCTTTTTTAATTAATACTCATTCTGACTGATCGCAATTGTTCTTTTTTAATCGTCCTTTTTTAATGGATTTATGGCTTTTTTTTCTTTAAAGGATTTATTGTTTTTTTAAAGTAATTTATTGTATTCTAATTTAATTTATTTGTTGTATTTTAATTGATTTATTGTATTTTAATTGATTTATTGTATTTTAATTGAATTAATGTATTTAAATTAATTCATTGTATTTTAATTGATTGATTGTATTTTTATTGATTTATTGTATGTTAATTAATTTATTGCATGGATTTGAATGTACATTAGTAATTGATTGTGTATAATGTATTTAACTTATTCATTGATTTTTGTTTATTTTTCTTAATACTGAAAGGTACACTGTATGTATTTAAATGCTAATGTAAGTAGTTGTTGGCTGGCCTAATAAATAAATAAGAGTTACGGAAACTTAAGAGAACTCAAGCTTTTTCCCGACTACGAAATTTTAGAAGTCCCGACTCGGTAGATAAGTCTTCTATAGAGTAAGATGATGATGTACACATGGCATTATCAAGCCTCCATAATCTGTAGGGCACATCCGACGTCTGATTAACCGTATCAGTCAAATTAATGGCATCAATAGGGAAAAAGTCAGGGTTAACGCAGCCCTTGAGAGGCGAAAAGAAACAATGAACCCGGCCTGGCGTCGATCCAAACTCGTATCCATCATGTTATTCAATTAGCAACGATAATACATCACAGTGACAGTGCTATAAAGCTGGTTAGTGGGTGTTATGTTACAATGATAGTCACAAAATGTTACATTGCTGCTTCTATTAGCCCCGCCGCAAATGCTCACACTCGCATTGGCTGTCACGCGCCGCGTGCGAGGCGCAGTACCTAACTCCGCATGTTACGCGTGTGTCGACACGTGAGAGCAAATGCGAAGCTTGGTACTGCGCCATAGGTTTTAAATACTGCCACTCGCACGCGGCTCGTGACAGCCAATGCGAGTCTGAGCATGTGCGGCGGGGCTCATAGTCTAGTCAACAAGTTCAATAACGTGAAAAATAGAGATAAGGATCCTAAAAATATGAGCGATAGGTCATTGGATTCGAAATCACCTCCAGGTAAAAAAATTTAATTGTTATCACTACATAGTATAAAACAAAGTCGCTGTCGTCTGCCCGGCCCTATGTATGCTTAAATCTTTAAAACTACGCAACACGATTTTGGAGCGGTTTTTTAGTAGATAGAGTGATTTAAGAGTAAGGTATAAATGAAAAATACATATATAATTGCACACGTGCGACGCCGGGACGGGTCGCTAGTTAACAAAATAAGAGTTTTTCGTTATTATCTAGGAAAATATTAATATTTAAAGCAATTTTTTCCTGCACGAAAATCCTTCAAATCATTTTTTCTAGAGGTGATCCAATGGGCAATCGCTCATATTTTTAGGAACTTTATCTTTATTTTTCGCGTTTTTGAACTTGTTGACTAGACTAGAAATTCCTTTAGCAGGCTGACCCAGTCTGCTAAAGGAAATCAGTACTAGTAACGGCAAATCAGTACTAAAGTCATAGTGACAATTTTCTAACCAAATATGGAAAAATACCAAATTTTCTAAGTTTTTCCATGTGGTGACGGATTTAGAATACATAGTGCCCCATTTCATCCTGAGGGTGTCGTAAGGAAATGACGAGGCCGATAACCTAGCCGTAAGAGAAGAAAAACTTGATACGAAACCATGTGCCAACCCGTCTGGCCGGCGTGGCACAGTAGGCTAATACCGGAGTAGTTTGACCCAGCAGTGGGTCATATATGGGCTCAGTAGTATAATATTATATTAAATTGCAAACAAAACAAATAGAAAAAGTGAAAGACACAGAAATTAACTGCTATTTTTACGGTATGTATGGTACGGTACGGTATGTATATAATATATCTATACTAATATATAAAGCTGCAGAGTTTGTTTGTTTGGTTGAACGCGCTAATATCAGGAACTACTGGTCCGATTTCAAAAAATCTTTCAGCGTTAGATAGTCCATTTATCGAGGAAGGTTATGAGCTATATGTTATTTTCAAAACAATTAGGGATCCGTATGAAAATTGCGATTTTGTAAACCAAGGTAAACCTATTTATGCGTGCGCTGCAAAAGCTATTGACAATAGAACAAAATGATGTACTACGGGTTTGTAGGTCTTATAAAGATCTACAAAAAAGTCCGGAAGAGCAGATATCTAACTATCACAGTTTAGTTACAATAACCGATTTTATGTTCATAAAAAATATGCACGGTTTCGAAGCCCACGCGGGCGAAACCGCGCGCAAAAGCTAGTATTGGATAAAATTTAAACATGTTTTCTCTCTTTAATCGAAAGTATTATCGATTATAAATCGTATGTATCAATATGGCTACCATTCAAAAATAACCCTGTAAAATAACCCTGTATATGGATTATGTCAGAACACAGATCGTATCAGTAGATACAATAAATTGTGCACCATATGTTGTGGCAACGAATGCTCTAACAGTAATAATAATTACATAAACAGGAGCAAACTCACAATCCCTATCCCCATAACACAATAACTCTTCATGACACCGATTACAATTAATTCATTTCACAATTAGCTAAGCTTGTCTACACACTGTATAATATCTAAGCAGTTGCTTAACTCCAGCTTTTTATACATGATTGGGGAAAAAATATGACAAAATGTTACCTATATTTTTACGTTCCAAAAAAGAAAGTTGTTACCTACAACGAGAAAAATTGGTGTGATCTGTATCTCCCTCGTCACCAATAATACCTATTAATCTCTTTACGTTTGTTTTTTATTTTTAATAATAATTTATAAAATTATTTAATATTATACTATAAAAAAACATTATATGCTCCGGTTCGATTTAATTGGCTTTGTTGGCACTGGAGACTTCGCCACCAACTAACGTCTTCATAAAATTGGACTGATAACTAGCCTGAGCTGCAGAACCTGTCCAGAAGCAAACGAGTAAATGTTACTTCTGCTTTGCGAATTTAAAGTATTGGCAAGACACAGAAAGTGTCATTTGGGACAGGCGTACTACTGCGAAACTAAAGCGATTATAAGAGATTCCTGTTATAAGCCCTCCTGGGATGTGAACATCAGTTTTTGGTATAGAGGAGGATGAACAAGGCAAAAAACTAGCACCGTGCTTACAGGTTCGCCATTCAAGCACTTCCGTGCCACATCATAACTCCTAGATTTGTCATTTTGTCTGGCATATTATTGAAAAAAGGATCGGGTTAGCGTTATTATAACTCATATAACGATTCGGAAGAGAATCAACGTCTTAAATTATATCCTAAAAGGAATAACGATATGACAAAGCCGGGTTGGATGTTAAAATGCCAGATGGTCTCGCGCGCCTTTATCAAAATTTATCGCCACTTGAACCTTAGTGTCTACCCAGATTGTGTATTACGTGTAAATATCTTTTGAATGAATGAATAAATATACTTTATTCAGTTACAGGGCCACGAAGAATACACAACAAAATAATACATAATCTATTACAAAGAAATAGACCTAAAAGACAGAAATCCATCATTTACGTCACTTTTCACTTCGTAACATTTTCTAAGTAGGTAAGAAAGAGAGGGAGAAATAATGTTTATTCTGATAGGGTACAGCTAGACACACAGGGATACTCATATATTGAATTAAATTTTATACTTGCCGACTCTCCAAACGTCGTACCGCAAACGAATAGTTTTAAAACCAAAATTAACCAAAATTGGCCCAGTAATTTATAAAACAAAACATAGGTTATAGTAAAAATACTTCATACCATCCACTCATAACGGAGATTCGCAAGTTTATACAATAGTACAACTATTGTATAAACTTGCGAATCTCCGTTATATCCGTCAATAAAAAATATAAAGTCAAATAATGTGAATTAAATCAACCAATCTGATGAAGCTTTCATTGTGTAGGTAAATAGTATAGTATTTATCTCGCCTAAGTAGTTAAGTTTCCTAACAAAATTTATTAGGGTTAAATTGATTTACTGCTAGTGCCCTCAGAAAGTGTATTGCCATTATTAAAACATTGAGTAATGACTTTATAATTAATTTACTTTTCAAGTGAAATATAATTAAATCCTTGCATGTAAAAACATTACTACCGTTACATCTCGAAAATCATATACAGGGGAAATTTTGAAAAGGTATCCAAATTTATACAGACTTTAATATTTTAATTCGATAGTATGTAATTTGGACAAAAAGTGGCGAAAAAAATTTTCTGTTGCACGTATAAATGCAGTGCAGCGAGTTCTAATTACTTTAATGTGACACCTTTGTAAAAATGTAAGCAGTTTTTGTGTATATTTTTGCTTTAGGATTACATTCAGCAGCGCATTGCAGTCAGAGAAAACATTGGAAAATAAATAACACCATGTTTATTTATACGATGTAGAAACAAAATTATAAGGTGCCCAGGGCATGTCTTGCTACATCACTATTTGACCTAAACAGCAGTGAGTATCTAGAGATTAGTCAGAAAATTATTGAAAAGTTACAAGTGTAATATAGTTATGTATTCATATATATTTAGGGACGCAGTGATGTCGCCCGAGTGAATTATTACCATTTTTCTCGGTGGCTTCCGCGGCATATTACAGGATTCTGGAGACGAATTGCCCTCACTACATTATTTATGTATGATAATATAAATTGTGTTTCGCTCTGTTGGAAAACGTCTATATGTTTAGTAGCGTTATCTATCATATTTTTCTAATTATAAAATAGTAGAGGTTTAAAAATAGAACAAACAAACGTAAAATGTGATTGTATTGGGGGCATGGCGGTCTAATGCGTTGTACTTTTACAAAGAATTGGCCCATTGCGCTTCTGAGTACATTTCATCTCAAAATCGTTGTGGATGCTTTACTAATGTATTGTTGATGACGGTTGTCCTTAAAAGTACAAGGAAACAGTTAAATCTATCGCCTAAAATTTTGTATTTTTGATAACGTTCCCTTACACGCATAAATCGCTCACGGTTTTCAGAAGTCTTGCAGATGAGTGTTGCTCTTGAGATTCGATCAATTTAATGCCTAGATCCAAAGCAGGTGCTACTTGCCAACCATCATCTCTATTGGAATTTTGATGGTTTTTAAACTTAACAGCCCCGTGGATCATTCCTAGAATGTAATAATTTTTCCTTGGCAAATATCTGAGGTCTGTCAAAGCGAATATACTGGTTGGTCTTGTTGAAAATGTGCTCGATCAAGTCTGCAGTTTGTGAGCACACATTCAATGTCCTAAGTCGAATTTCCTGTCATAGTAGATTTTTTAATGTGCTGGAATGATATGTGCAAAATTTTGTTTGCCACATATCCTATTCAACAGCATGCCTGCAATGTTCCACTGTATTCACACTAAGGCTTACTACACAGCGGGAAATGAAAATGGGCCCATAATGAACAATAAATCACATTCAACGGTATGAAATCACAATTTGTGTGGGAGTGTTTTTCAATTAAGGGACCTCCTTCTGAATATAAATCAGTTTGGGGCGTTATTGATGCGTCGGACCCCATTCCAATTATTTTGTAATGAAAGTGTCATACATTGGTACTACGACACGATATTATGTACGATGGCTTTTAGTCTTAGGGCCTCCGCGCATTATGCGGTCAGGCCGCGCGGCCAAGTTTTGGTCGCGCGGCCAACGAAAAACATCGCGTCACATACGCGGCCTATTGGCCGCCGCGACCAATCCGCGCATTATGCGGCCAGGCCGCGCGGCCAAGTCGCTGCGGCCAACTAATTCTTCTACGATGTATACAGCTGCGCGCATTACGCGGCCAGGCCGCGCGGCCATGTTTTGGTCGCGCGGACAACGAAAAACATCACGTCACATTGGCCGCCGCGGCCAACGAGATACGTCAATTTGTATGAAATTGCTCATTGTGCGCGCACTGGTCGCAGCGGCCACACGCTTTTTGTATGTACAGGATGGTGTTTGATACTGAACGTTTCATTGTTGAAATTCAAAACAGAATGGCATTATGGGACCAGTCATCGGATGATTATTCGGACAAAAATTTAAAAAGGCAATTATGGTTGGAAGTGACTAATATATTCGGTGGGGAAAATTTAGAAGAAAAAGAAAAAGGAGAACTTGGTAAATATTAACTCCGTTTAGTATTTACAATTCTAATATATTTACAGAAGGAGTTAGGACAGCAAAGCAGAAAGAAATAAAAACAATAAAAATGTAAAATATAACCGAATAGAGAAAATAGCTAAAGGTGACAGTCAATAAATTTGGTTGCCATAGAACCCGCGCACGGAATCTGTTAACGGACTCGCGTGCGCGAACTCTACAGCGGTATATAAATAAAACGAAGTCTGTCGAGTCTGTCTGTCCATTAAAATAATTAATTACATAAAATAATTTAGACATATAATATATACGTGTTGACATAGGCTTTTATATAACAAAACAATATTCATAGCTTACTCATCAAATTTTAACTAAAGGTGTACAGGTAGCATGAAAGGTTTATTTTATTTATGATGTGAAAGCCATACTATCTTGCCACGAAAGCTTTCCCGCATTAATAAAGTAATCAGCGAATTGATCCCTGTATTGAATTGATGTTCTGTTAGCTCTTACATTTTGTGCAGAAGGTATTTCATATTCATTATTACAACGTAAATACAACGTATCTTCAAATCTGTATCCATCGTTAGAACGCACTATATTATGGAGGATGCAACATGTTTGGACTATAGCAATTGCAAACTCAGTACCTACATTGATAGGACGATGAAAAATTCTCCATTTGTTTGCCAACATCCCAAAACTGCATTCTACATATCGACGTGCACGGGACAGCCTGTAGTTAAAGACTTTCTTCTTGTTGGTCAAATTCCTGCCAGGGTATGGTCTCATTATATTTTCTGTCAACGGAAAAGCTTCATCGCCAACAAGAACAAATGGCATGGCAGGGCCATTTTCTTCTATAGGTTTCTCACGAGGTATATTCAGGTGACCATCCATAAGTCTTTTGTAGAATTTTGATTCTTTAAAAATACTGGAATCACTGCATTTTCCATAGGCTCCTATATCCACATAAATAAATCTATAATTGGCATCACATATCCCAAGCAATACGAGTGAGAAATAGTTCTTGTAATTAAAATATAGCGAACCAGAATGCGCAGGTTTTATTAATTCGATATGCTTTCCGTCAATGGCTCCAATGCAATTAGGAAATTGTGTATTTTTTTTAAAACCTTCAGCTACTTCTATCCATTTTGACTCATTTAGTTCAGGAAACGCGATGTGTTTCATAAGCTGCCCTATTTTAATACAAACATCATACACAATTTCCCGCGCTGTAGTGCAGCCTATTCGAAAGTTATGACTGATTTCTGCAAATGAACACCCACTTGCTAAATACCTGTAACAAAAAAATATTGTCTTCTATTTACGCGAACACTATACATTGAAATAAAACTATTGTACAGATTTCTTACGATTTTTAAATTAAAAGAAAACCTTAATAATCCGTAAATTAGTTTTATTTTAATGAAAATATTTTTTTTTTTTGCAGGGCTAACACTTCAAAAAAAATGGAAAAATTTAAGAGACACGTTTACGAGAGAGTTAAGAAGGCGCAAGGGCACCAAAAGCGGTTCAGCTGCTAAGCGTAAATCATCATATATTTTTTTTGATCACTTAATTTTTTTAATGCCGACCATAGAAATTAATAACACTACTACAAGTCTAGAAGAAATAGAAGAGATGCCACAAGAACTACACAGTCAAATAAATGAATCGTCTTATACTCCTTCCCATGAAAATATGCGCAGACAAAAAATTAAAAAAAACAACAGCGAAGACAACATTTCACAAGAACTGGGTAATCTTACTGCAATATTACAGCAGAGTATTAAAGCTCGTCAAGAAAATAGTGAAGATTGTGATAAAATGTTTATTTTATCTTTACTAAAAGGCTATAAACAAATACCAGAATATTTAAAATCAAAGGCACAAATAGAATTGATCCAAGTTATAGAAAAATATAAATGTCATCCATCCTCCCACCTACAATTTACTGGGTATGGGTTTCCAAATACCTCTTTTGAAAACAGTCAAGGTCATTCAGGTTGTTATACTCGGCCGAAAATGCAAAACAACTCTCATCTTAACCCATCTACATCGGGTTATTCCAGAATTAAACGTCTATCTCAAAACAGTCCACATCGTCCATCTTCTACCAACTCGACAGCTTCTAGCGACTATGCTTTTCCTCAGTCAAATGAATCTGAAGCTACGGATATAATTGATTTGTTTCCAAAAGATTAAATGTTGTTTCAGTGTGTTTTTATTAAGCAATAATAAATAATAGTTATCTTAAACATCGCAAATGTCTTTCATTCCATTCACGAATAGGCATACAAATGTACGGGAATCATACCCGTGACCTTTGGTATTATTCTTTGCTGACCTCTTGAGAACTGCGTGGGTCTAGTGAACACAACCAAAAAACTACAATAGTCCGTGTATTATTGAAAAATGTCATCTGTGATAATGCTTATTGCACAGCCATATAAATGAAAAGTGCCCAAAACTGTCTTAATGCTGCGTTTTTGACATGGCGGACGCGCCTGCGCTATGCATACTATATAAAGGCCTATATCTTAATTTATATATATTACGTGTGACGATGTTTGTCCGGAATGGACAAACAGGCAACCGATTATAATCAAATTTTCACACTGTGTGCAGTTTGATCCAACTTATATGATACGATAGCTAAAATTTTAATTTATTAATATTAATTTCAATATTAATTTATTGCAAATTATTTGTTAATATTTGACTGGATAGTATATATTTCTGCAAGTATTCCATAGATAGCGCTTTGTTAAAAGTCAAAAAGCTTTCATTTATTTTAAATAAAAAGAACTGATCATTATATTTTGTGTCCGTTTTTGCCAGGGCAAGGTTTGTGTAAAAAAATAAATTAAAACAAATGCGCGGAAAATTAGTAAATTTAAGAATACTTAACCACCATATAAAATTATTTCAAATATAATTTTTTTTTACGTCGGTGATCCTCATGGATTCCCGGCCGTTGGGACTGGCCGGGTTATGTGGGACTCCGAGGCGCGTAGAGATGGTAAATTGCGCCCCGACCTACCCACTAAAACCGACGGCGATCCTCGAATGTCCGAACCAGGGCCACGGGATTCACTCCCCGATTAGGAGAGCATGCTCCGGGACCCTGGGGACCTCGGCCCGCCTCGTTTAGTGGTGCCCCAAGCTCCAAAGCGGGCCCCTCCGATTACGTGGGGGATAGCTATAGTAGCCTCCCCCCGTTACACCGCTGGGAGGCACGCGCGGAACGCAGCGCGCCTTCCTCCCCGGGGTCTGTATTGCGCAGGCGACGGACTTCCCACGCCTATCGCCCGCAGACCCACTTACGGTGGGCGGAGGTCATCCTGCGCCCTTTGGCGCCGATTACGGTGGCGCCCATTAGGACGTAGGGAGGCCAACTCCCGTTCCCTCTCAGCCGCCTCCTTGGCGGACATGACGACCTCACAGAATGAGGTCGTTTCTCTCCAAGCTCTCTCGCTCCGGACCATGGAACGAATAAGGTCCGGCAGCGAGAGGCTTCCCACAACAGAGACGAGCCTCTGGCGAGGTCCGTCCCACGCACGGCACACCTCCAGGGTGTGCTGCGCGGAGTCTATAGCGCCATCCGCGCAGTGAAAGCATCCTGGCGACTCCTCCCGGCCGATGCGGCAAAGGTATTTTGCGAAACACCCGTGCCCGGACAGAACCTGCGTCAGCCGGAAGGAGAGTGCGCCGTGCCTTCGCTCCAGCCACTCGTCTAGGATTGGGCTTATTGCCCCAACAAGTGTGTGACCCGCTGTAGGGTGAGCCAGTAATGAGGCCCACTCCTCCCTCACTACTTGTCGCAACTCCACCCGCCGTGTCTCGATGTCGCGCGGCAAGAGTTGACGCCCCTGCGCCACTTGTGCCACTCGCCACTTATACAAGGTGGCGAGGGACCTGGCCTCCAACTACCACGGAGGGAGCCCGGCCAGAAGGCTTGCCGCTTCGAAGGAGGTCGTGCGGTACCCCCTTATCACCCTGACGGCCATGGCCCGCTGCGGCCTTCGCAGCAGGGCGGCGTTACGAGCCGTCAGGGAATCCGCCCATATAGGTGCGCCGTACAGGGCCATTGACCGCACGACCCCAGTATACAGCCTCCTACAGGAGGCGTTCGGGCCCCCAAGGTTGGGCAGCAGCCGCGACAGTGCAGCCACCGCCCCTAGTAGTTTGAGGGCCAATCTGCGAAGGTGTTCTCCGAAGTTCCACCTGCCGTCGAGCACAAGACCCAGATACTTCATTGTGGGCTCGACGGCGATACGAACACCTCCAACCACGATGTGAGAGTCCAGTGGCGGGATATTCCGAGGCCCGCGGAAGAAGAGGGCCTCGGACTTGTTGAGGACCACCTCTAGCCCCAGCCTCCTTATTCTCGCCACAACCTGGGCTACCCCAGCAGTGGCGAGGATTTTTGCCTCGCGGTGTGTTTTGGCCCTAGCGGTCACGAGCGTGTCGTCGGCGTAGCATGTGACGCCGACATTTGGAAGTAGCCCGCCCCGCAGGACCCAATCATAGCCAATGTTCCACAGGGTCGGACCTAAAACCAAACCCTGTGGCACACCGCAAGATACCTCTCTCCTTCCCCAGCCTCCCTGGATGGGGCACACGGCCCGCTCCGACAGGTACGCCCCGATGATTTGGCGTAGGTAGGCCAGCGCTCTATGGTACGTGAGCGCTTCCTCGATGCAGCTCCAGGGCAAAGTATTAAAGGCGTTGGCGATATCAAGAGACACCGCCAGCACCAACTCGCCCTGGGATGTTGCCTCCTCCGCCATCGCCCTGACCCGGGCTAATTCAAATATAACCTTAAACTTTTATAACCTTTCTAGCTTTTGCGCGCGGCTTCGCCCTCCTGGGCTTCGAACCCGTGCTTATCTCTATGCATATTTTTTAAGAACATAAAAGCTGTTATTGTGACTAAACTATGATATTTAGATGTGTGCTTTTTTTTGTAGATCTTAATAAGACCTACAAACTCGTAGTACATCATTTTGTTCTATTGTCAATATATTTTGCAGCGCACGCATAAATAGGTTTTAGATTTTTCACCTTGGGTTAAAAAATCGCAATTTTCATACGGATCCCTAATTATTTTGAAAATATAATAAAGCCTATATAATATAATATAACCTTCCTCGATAAATGGACTATCTAACACTGAAAGATTTTTTGAAATCTGACCAGTAGCTCCAGAGATTAGCGCGGTCAAACAAACAAACAAACAAACGCTGCAGCTTCAATATAACCTTATGACGTTTGACATAGAATTGACAGAACGAGTGCTGCTAAATTTGTCAAAGAGGATGAAAAAACGCGCAAGACAAAAATACTTGGAATGTTGTACATAATTATATCTTTTAGCAGTAGAATAACCAATTCGTATTCATTGAGTTAAATGTACTTTCGTATTCAATATTCATAGTTAAGACAGGACAACTAGTCAGCTAGTTTAAGTATAAGACATTACTAAAACCCATGCCATGCAGATCACACAAATAATTAAGTATGCCGTGACATATTACCTTAGAGTTATAACCAATTTTTCTTCAGCAGAAATGCACTCCCGAAAACAGCTGTATCCAGTAATATGGGGTTTGAGTATGTTCAAGATCTCGTAAAAAGTTTTTTTAGACATTCTCATGTAGTTCAAAAATTTATTTTCATATTGCAGTACCTCTGGAAAGTATGTGTGATATATTCCTTTTGTAAGCCTCTCCCGTAACAATGGATGAATCCAAAATAAATGCTTGGTCCTTTTTTTCTTTCGCTTTTGTAATATAGAACAAACTAGCGCAACAATAATGTCTTCTTCGACGTCCATTTTGGAGCACCATGTGAATTCGACTCTGTGTTGCCACATTCCAATTCCATAAATCTGAATTAAAAGGTCAAATATCTGTATGGGAACAATAAGCTACAACATTACTAGGTAAACTGACAAAATAAAGACTATCCTATTTAACATCTATTTATTACATTTGTACATATTTTTATTCATTTTGGAAATCAAACTGTTATCGATATTGAACTTAAAACATGTCTAATTATTGAGTAATTGTTTGGTTAAAATTGGTCCCTCCATCGTTTCATTACCTAAATGGTTTCTTGTTTTAGTTATAATCAAGTTAATTGCAGAAAATATCCTTCCAACCGCAGCACTGGAGTGAAGAAGGCATAATAATGCAGAAACCAGTTCGATAAGAGAACATATTTCTATTCTGCACAGTTGACTTGATGCCAAAACAATTCAGGATTTTCTTCACTTGATTCCAAAAAGCTATTGTTCATTCTTAAATGACGCCATTCAGTATCTAATTTTTGCGTATTTTTTCCGATTCAGTTGGGAAACGCCTGCGCAATGTGTATCACTGACGATATACTGCGGCGTTTAACTATAATATAAAATATATTAAAAATGATACCTAATAATTAGTTTTTTCAAAAAATACATCCTCATCCTAAAATCTGTGTAGATATAAAAGTTAGAAAAATCGTGGTCAAAAATCTCAAATAAATACAGATAAATCTTTATATATGGCAGCACTGATTCGACTGACAAATGTGGCCGCAGACGTGGCCGCGAACCCCCGCGCATTATGCGGCCAATCCGCGCGACTGGCCGCGCGACCTGGCCGCCTAAATGCGCGGGGGCCCTTAGGGCCTCCGCGCATTATGCGGCCAGGCCGCGCGGCCAAGTCGCTGCGGCCAACTAATTCTTCTACGATGTATACAGCTGCGCGCATTACGCGGCCAGGCCGCGCGGCCATGTTTTGGTCGCGCGGACAACGAAAAACATCACGTCACATTGGCCGCCGCGGCCAACGAGATACGTCAATTTGTATGAAATTGCTCATTGTGCGCGCACTGGTCGCAGCGGCCACACGATTTTTGTATGTACAGGATGGTGTTTGATACTGAACGTTTCATTGTTGAAATTCAAAACAGAATGGCATTATGGGACCAGTCATCGGATGATTATTCGGACAAAAATTTAAAAAGGCAATTATGGTTGGAAGTGACTAATATATTCGGTGGGGAAAATTTAGAAGAAAAAGAAAAAGGAGAACTTGGTAAATATTTTTTATTATTTAGTTTTGTTTTATTACAACAGTTTTGCTACATACGAGTTGGTGTAACGTGTGGGACAAAGAATCCTATCTGAGTCCAAATAAATTTAACTCCGTTTAGTATTTACAATTCTAATATATTTACAGAAAGAGTTAGGACAGCAAAGCAGAAAGAAATAAAAACAATAAAAATGTAAAATATAACCGAATAGAGAAAATAGCTAAAGGTGACAGTCAATAAATTTGGTTGCCATAGAACCCGCGCACGGAATCTGTTAAAGGACTCGCGTGCGCGAACTCTACAGCGGTATATAAATAAAACGAAGTCTGTCGAGTCTGTCTGTCCATTAAAATAATTAGAAAAAGTAATTAGTAAAAAGTTTTTTTAGACTCATATAGTTCAAAAATTTATTTTCATATTGCAGTACCTCTGGAAAGTATGTGTGATATATTCCTTTTGTAAGCCTCTCCCGTAACAATGGATGAATCCAAAATAAATTCTTGGTCCCTTTTTTTCTTTCGCTTTTGTAATAAAGAACAAACTAGCGCAACAATAATGTCTTCTTCGACGTCCATTTTGGAGCACCATGTGAATTCGACTCTGTGTTGCCACATTCCAATTCCATAAATCTGAATTAAAAGGTCAAATATCTGTATGGGAACAATAAGCTACAACATTACTAGGTAAACTGACAAAATAAAGACTATCCTATTTAACATCTATTTATTACATTTGTACATATTTTTATTCATTTTGGAAATCAAACTGTTATCGATATTGAACTTAAAACATGTCTAATTATTGAGTAATTGTTTGGTTAAAATTGGTCCCTCCATCGTTTCATTACCTAAATGGTTTCTTGTTTTAGTTATAATCAAGTTAATTGCAGAAAATATCCTTCCAACCGCAGCACTGGAGTGAAGAAGGCATAATAATGCAGAAACCAGTTCGATAAGAGAACATATTTCTATTCTGCACAGTTGACTTGATGCCAAAACAATTCAGGATTTAATATTATTATTTTTTTTTTATAATTTTTGCGTATTTTTTCCGATTAAGTTGGGAAACGCCTGCGCAATGTGTATCACTGACGATATACTGCGGCGTTTAACTATAATATAAAATATATAAAAAATGATACCTAATAATTAGTTTTTTCAAAAAATACATCCTCATCCTAAAATCTGTATAGATATAAAAGTTAGAAAAATCGTGGTCAAAAATCTCAAATAAATACAGATAAATCTGTATATATGGCAACACTGATTCGACTGACAAATGTGGCCGCAGACGTGGCCGCGAACCCCCGCGCATTATGCGGCCAATCCGCGCGACTGGCCGCGCGACCTGGCCGCCTAAATGCGCGGGGGCCCTTACACTTTCTTCTAAGCTGTGTAGGAACTGCTGTGAGCCAACTGCAGCGTTATACGTAAATCCAAATGAGTCATACTCATTATGAACGCGACTCGACTATTTATTCCGTCCTATGTAGCAGTTAGTAACTTGTCATCTCGTGAAAATGAGACATTTTTTTTTTAAATGACTTACTACTCCTTCTCTGCCCATAAATGCCCAGGCGACTGATAAAGTGGGTTGTAATACCTCGAACCTCGACTAAATTTTAAGAACATTAAATGCGCCTGGATTTCTACATACATAATGTGACACGGTTGGCGCAGTGGTTGAGCTATCGACTGCTGCGCAGCATGTCGCGCGTTCGATTCCCGCACGGTAGAAATATTTGTACGACCTACAAGTATTTGTTCCGGGTCTGGGTGTTTTCTATCTATAATATGTATGTATTTACAACAAAAAAAAAATACATGTAGTTTATCATCTCGTTACCATAACACAAGCATTAAGTTGCTTAGCTTGGGACGCGATGGCGTTGTGTGAAATGTCCAAGGATATTTATTTATTATTATTTATAATACAAATAAATAAAATTGGAGTGTCTGTTTGTAATAATAAAATAACCATCTTTTTCTAAATGCGTAAGTAGGTATGTATATTACAGTCATCATCATCATCAGCCCACATTAGTCCACTGCTGGACATAGGCCTCCCCTAAAGAGCGCCATAGCGCCCTGTCCTCGGCTTGACGCATCCAGCCGCTGCCCGCAGCCTTTCGCAGATCGTCGCTCCATCTAGCAGAGGGTCGTCCTACACTACGCTTGCCTATTCGCGGTCTCCACTCAAGAACTCGTCTACCCCAGCGGTTGTCGGTTCTTCTACAGATATGACCAGCCCACTGCCACTTCAGTCTGCTAATTCGCTGAGCTATGTCGGTGACTTTGGTTCTCTGTCGGATAATCTCGTTACGGAGCCTATCTTTCAGAGAAACTCCCAACATAGCTCTCTCCATAGCACGCTGAGCGACTTTAAACTGGTGGACTAGTCTCACCGTGAGTGTCCACGTCTCGGCGCCGTAGGTCATGACGGGTAGGACGCACTGATCGAAAACTTTCGTTTTCAAGCTCTGCGGGATGGGCGACGAGAAGACTCGACGAAGTTTTCCAAATGCTGCCCAGCCCAGCTGGATTCTCCTCTTGGCCTCCCTATCGAAGCTGTTCCTACCTAATTGCAAAATTTGCCCGAGGTATATATATTCTGGAACAGCTTCAACAAGATGACCATTTACGACGATAGGTCTCGGATGCATGTGGTCATTCATCATGATTTTGGTTTTATCCAAATTCATGCCGAGACCCACCCGTCGCGAGGCTGATGCTAAGCTGGTCAGCATCTGTTGTAGCTCCTCCAGCGACTCGGCCATTAGGACTATGTCATCTGCAAATCTCAAGTGTGAGATGTACTGGCCATTTATGTTAATGCCCTTATCTTTCCAGTCCAGCGTCTTAAACACATCCTCCAAAGCGCTTACGAACAGTTTCGGGGATATTACATCCCCCTGTCTCACTCCGCGGCAAAGTTGGATGGGTTTAGTACGCTGGTCCTGTACTTGGACACACATAGAGGCCTCATCGTACAGACATCTCAACACTTGGATGTAACGATAGTCCACTTGGCATCGCTGAAGGGATTCAAGAACAGCCCAGGCTTCGACGGAGTCAAAAGCTTTCTCATAGTCCACAAAAGCTAGACACAGGGGCCGATTATACTCTTCGGACTTCTGTATAATTTGCCTCACTGTGTGGATGTGGTCTATGGTGCTATAACCCCTACGAAACCCGGCCTGTTCCGGAGGCTGAAATTCATCGAGTCTTATGGCGAGACGGTTCGCAATGACTCTTGAAAACAACTTATAGACGTGGCTCAGGAGTGAGATGGGCCTGTAATTTTTAAGAAGTGTGGTATCACCTTTCTTAAAAAACAGTACCACCAAACTCCTGCTCCACGCCTTAGGAGTTCTCCCGCAGTGAATGACGGAGTTAAAGAGTCTTTGCAGTTCCTGTATGACAGGAATCCCTCCTGTCTTCAGAAGTTCTGAAGTAACTCCGTCTTCACCGGGGGCCTTTCCATTTCTAAGTTGTTTAAGAGCCAGCACGATTTCGTCTTGGCTGATATCGGGCAGTTCGTCGGTATAGTGGCGGACCAGGGTGGCTCTTTGATCCTGGATAGAACTTTCAGGGCGAGTGGCATGTGCAGCATAAAGCCGGCCATAGAAGTCTTCGATCTCGGCAAGAATCTCCGGCTTAGACAAAACGGTTCTGCCATCGCGTGTTGTGAGCTTCGTCAGGTGGCTCCTCCCAAGCTGCTTAATGAACACCTTGGACCCTCGGTTTCGCTCAATTGCCTCTAATATGAGGCGGGTATTGGAGCTCCGAAGGTCACGCCGTGTCATTTTAGCAATTTGTCGGTTGAGATTTGCCCTGTCTGACGAAGTATATTACAGTACATAGACCAAAATAACATATTGTTTTTGTATGTCTGTCTATCTGTCTTTATGTTTGTTTTGACTAATGTCTGGAACGGCTGGACCGATATTGACGGGACTTTCACTGATAGGTAGTGGATGATATAAGGAGTAACTTAGGCTACGTTTTTTAGACTAGCTTCGCCCCGCAGCGTCACACGCAGTATGACAATAACCGCGGGTAACATCACACCCGTGCGAAGCCGGGACGGGCTGCTAGTAAAAATATTACACGTTTACAGGCCGTTGTCCATGTGGTGATAGTTTTAAAATTTATAGTGACATCAACACATTAAATCCTCAAAGTATCGTACGAAAAGACTATTGTAACTAGTTAAGCAAAAAATCTAGGATAAGACTTCAAATAAATTCCATAACTTTTTTAATTGACTTTATCTCCTCCCACTCTTTTTCACAAAACATTCAAATCTTCGGGAACTAAATATACAAGCTACTAGTTAAAAAAAAACCCTAAGAAAACTAGCATATATTAAGTATATACAGAATTGCACAAACTCTGTACTCATCAATTTATTAATTAATGTCTAACGCTTAAACACAAGTCTACTGAGGCATTCGTATAAATTGTCAGAGGAATGCAATTTTCTTTAATGTCTTCAACGACTTTTAATAAAGAGACATAATGTACACTGGCCAGTCATTAGAACTCCGTAGCCAGTCTATTGTTCGCTCAAAGAGGGCGGTTCGTTAAATTAAAATTGAACCCACATTTGAATCTTGGCGAATATTATATTAGGAACCGGCACAGTACGTAAACAGTAGTCATATTATCTGCTCTTTCCCAAGTAGGTACCAATACGTTGGATAATACAGATGTATTTTATCAGATTTGGAAACATATACCAAAATACGACGACACGCTTGGCGCAGTGGTTGAGCGATCGACTGCTGCGCAGCACGTCGCGGGTTCGATTCCCGCACGGAAGAAATATTTGTACGACCTACAAGTATTAATTGTTCCGGGTCTGGGTGTTTTCTATCTTTATCATGTATGTATTTACAAAAAAAATGTATATAAGTAGTTTATCATCCATCTCGTTACCATCCATCACAAGCATTAAGTTGCTTAGCTTGGGACGATATGGCGTTGTGTGAAATGTCCAAGGATATTTTTATATGCTCTCTCCTTATTATTATATATTCTAACTAGCGACCCGCCTCGGCTTCGCACGGGTGTAATTATGCATTTTGTATTAAACATATAAACCTTCCTCTTGAATCACTCTATCTACTGAAAAAAAACTATTTAAAATCCGTTGCGTAGTTTAAAAGATTTAAGCATACATAGGGACGTACAGACGACAGTGACTTTGTTTTATATTAAGTAGTGATAGTGATAACAAAATAAACAAATTGCTTTTTGCTAGTTTATGCGAATGGCATCCGTGCACGTACTTACCCAGACCTCGCAGTCCTACTCGCCCTCAACCTGTCTCACGCCCAGTGCAGACCATGGCCCACAGTGGACGATGTCATTGCTCGTATCTCGGTACTGAATACTGGGTATACGCTGTCACCTAATGGTAACATCCTGTATAACTAAATTTGTTGAAAATATTATTACATATTTAATTAATATCAAATTTCAAAATATATTTATTTATTTGCGTTCGAATCTCAAGTAAACACAAGTTGTGATAGCCACCACTACAGCGACATGTGCTTATATTACACTTGTGTGCGTGTACTGGTTTTGTTATTGTTTTACTGATTATAATAATATTTTCATGACTTAGCCCCGCGGTAGCCACCAGTGCGTACAGGGGCTTACACATAGCAGCACCTTTACTGGGCAACAATACATTTATGGAGACCTACCAAATAATAAATAACTGTCCGTGTGGTAACGGATATAGAATAGCCATTATCATCGGGAGTTCACGGTTGCTGCGTAGAGTAGATAACATTTTATTACCCTGTCTAAGGTACGATGGCACGGTCATTCCTTTTACCTCGGAGGTTAAAGATCTTGGCGTGATCATCGATAACACCTTCAACTGGCGTGCTCAAGTGGGTAGTGTCAGTCAGAAAGTCACTGGAGCTTTACGATTCCTTTACCGCTTTAAGAATCTTCTCCCGTCTAACGTCAAAGCAATGCTTGTACAGTCCTTAATTTTTCCCCTTATCGACTATGGTGATGTGTGCTACTATGACCTGAATGCAGACCTCCTCAATAAACTGGACCGGCTTCTTAACAACTGCATTCGGTTCGTTTTTAACCTTCGCAAATATGACCATGTTTCAGAGTTTAGAGCACAACTCAAATGGTTGCCCATTCGGCAGCGTCGAGAGGTACGGGCGTTGACCACTCTTCACTCTTTTCTTTGTTCTCCCTCTCCACCTACTTATCTTTCTTCTCTTTTCGAATACTTAAGTTCCGTTCATGACAAAAATTTGCGCTCCTCTCACAATCGGCAACTACAGTGCCCTACCCATTCTTCTGACTTCCTACACCGTTCTTTTTTTGTACAGTCTATACTATTATGGAACGCCCTGCCTCCGGAAATCAGGATGGTCGACTGTCGCTACACGTTTAAGAATGAGGTTCGCAAGCATTTGAGCTTTACCAATTAGCCTGATGTCTGTCGTGGAATTTTATCACACTTTTTTTTCCCTCATAACCTGAGTATATATATTAGTTGAGTATATATATTTGTATAGTTGTTATATATATGTCGGAGATAGCGACGGCTGAGCGATATAGTCGTCATCATCTTGACTTGGTACGAGGTTTATTACTTGTAACTTTATAATTCACAATATTAACCACAGTATAAATAACAATGTTCAGTTAACACACTTAGATAGACAAACCGACAGATTCGCAACGGAGAAGTGTCTCGGTCCGTGTCCCAACGTCGACTGACTGATCGAGCCAACCTCACTTTCCATTACGACTCTGTCCACGTGCCGCCATTGCAAAACAACTGACGTCACCGCGTTTGCTACTGTGTTAATCAATTGAGAAACTTAATAAAACGATATCGTTATCCACGACACGGCCAGCCTGACGAAGCACACGTCCTCGTGTGTACTTGTAACAAAATAACCAACTGAGGCACATTTTCACGTTCGGCCAACCTGATGGTAATGTTCCGTAATCGTATCTTAAGAATCAAGTTAACAGAGATCACGTTAGCATACAAATAATTTTAACAACTTTAACACGAAAGGTTCCTCTAAGCCCATAATCTTTAAATCTCAATACTGATACTTTGAAACAGTAGGTTTAAAACAATAATTACACAACACATGGCCCAGCTGTCCCGGCAGCTAGTGACAATTCACATGTCACCCATATCGTCATCGCTCCAAGCGATACGACCAACACTTTAAGTAGAGTCCACGACTCCCAGGCCACACAGGGCCATACAAATAGTCTCTCTCGAGACCCGGGTCCCCGCCACACCACTAGCTGCCCATCGCGCTCTGTACAACTCCCAGAGTTGCAGTTACGACTACAGACTAGTGCGTGTAGTGCGACCTAGCCAAGGTATGTGTTCTTATTTACTGTTGGAGGCATCCTCCTTACCATCTTCATCAGACAAATTTAACTCAACGGGCACACTGCTTAGAGGAATCTCCTTACAGTCGTGAGCGTATTTTTATGTTCTATTACCGGTCAAAGATTTCAGCAAATAACGATCATCATCAAGTAACTCCACAATTTTTAACGGTCCCTTGTATTTCGCGTCTAATTTAGTTTGGTTTCTCTTCGTTCTGAATTTAAACTAAATTACCAACATCAAACTTTACCACTTTAACTTGTAGTTTTATCAAATTTTACTTTTTCGTAACTGGCACTATTTTCTATGTATGTGGCCGCTTGCTCTCTTACTAATGTCTACTGCCGGTCCGGAATCATTCAAAGTTAATAGGTTAAATGGTCTAGCTAAAGGTCCTATCAGAAACTCGAGTGGACTCGCTTGTATTACACAGTGGACAGAGGAATTCAAAACTAATTGCACGTCTTCTAACGCTTCATGCCGGGACCTATCAGACGCTTCTATCGCGGTCAGCATACTTTTTAACGCGCTCATTGTTCTTTCTACTTGGCAATTAGCGCGACTTGAACCCGTAGCTATCAAACGTAATGAAACTGACAAAAAAACTTTGAATTCTTTGTTGGCAAAGCATCGTCCCAGATCTGCAATTACTTACTGGAGCTCCAACTAAAGACGCTTGATTTAAGGGATTTAATTGTTCTAGCCAAATCTATTCTCAGGGTATGATACAAGGGAACAAATTTTGTGACCGCATCAATTAAAACTATGACGTACTCCTTGCAATCGCTTTTCCACTTAATTTGCCAGTTAAGTCAACGTGCACAGTATGCCACGGGATACTAATCTTAGGAATTGGATGAAGTCCCGCTTGTGGGCGACCTGATTGCGATTGAGATAGTTTACAAGTAATACAACCATAGACAAACTTACGAACGCACTTAGCCATGTGCTCGAACCAATAGTGATCAACCCTGTACATTTGGCCACCTCGCCCTTTATACTTCATAGAGCCACCTCGCCCTTGACTGTATATTTGGCCACCTCGCCCTTCACATAAATCCTGTTTAAATATCTAGATGGCCACCTCGCCATTTAGATACGTTTACCGCAGCACTCTTAAGATGTTTTGCATATGGCCCACAAGTCACCACGCTATTACCACGACCCACCATACTTCAAACATACCGCTCCAGAGAATAGTGCCACCCCAGCTTTTCACGTGGGCGTAGTAAGAGGAGACTCTCACTCTCAGAAGGGACTAGACTCGATACGGACCATCTTTCGTATCATAAGTCTCAATGGCCTAGTGGTTCAGTACTCCGACTTGTAGTTCAGAAGTTCTGAGTTAGAACCCTGGCTTAACAAATCTAGTCACATTTGCCTTATTTTTATCGAATCTTAATTTATCAAGCTGTGCATTATTTTCCATTAATTTGTCAGCTTGTTCCCTAATCTCTCAAATTTATCTCAACCTCATGATCGTCAATAGTTAATAAATTTAGTGGCCTAGCTACTCTACCTACTAACAATTCTAATGGACTTGCCTTAGTTACCCTATGAATCGTGCTATTTTAGCAAGTTGGACATCATCTAACGCATCTTGCCATGACCTATTTGGACTAACTTCTACAACAGTCAACATTTTTGAGGCTGCTCATAACTCTTTCCACTTGGCTTCGATGCAACACAATGTTTGATGAGAGAGCACTCGGCACCAGAATCAGAATAAAATGGATACGACTCACAAGCGTTCATCAGCGTACCGCTGGGATTGCTAACATAGCAAACTTCCACATGTATCTCGTTACTCGCCGCCGCCGCAGGCGCCGCTCCGAACCGCCTGCGCCTACCGCCGCGCCAGCTCCTCCGCTGTTGCCACGTTGTTGCCACGTGGACACCTCGCTGCCAAATGTCCGGCGCTGCCGCACCTGAAACAGACTAAGTCCGACCGCGGCCGCGGCCCCCGCAGAGCCTGACGCTGAAGTGGCAGTACTAGCTGCCTTGCCTTTCACCGCCAATCTGATGCTCGGTGACCCATTCCACCGCAGCTGCGACATTCCACAGTTGCCGACCGAAAACCCGATCGCTTGAAAATCTGGATCTGCTGTCCTATCGCCTCATGTTTAGGCTACCTTACCGATGCAAATCAAGGCATACAATGGCGTCATAATCTTGGAAAACTTTGCTATAAACTGGCGAAAATACGACGCCAGACCGATGAACCGTCAAGCTAAACAAGCACAGCAATTTAAACTTCGTATCGCAAGTAATTATCAGGTAAACACGCAAAAGAACCTCAAATAATATTTTCTTACACCGGTCAAAGTCACACTATCGTAAATTCGTATACCATACAATATACCAGAGTAATAAAATGGAAACTGCTCACCGGAGTGACGTAAAATTGCAGCTGGTGCGCTTACTACAGATCCACTCACTATTCTTTGACCTGGCTGACCGCAGTACTGTTGCTCGCCTTCCTGCTGCTCCACTCAGGGCAGTTAGACGCGTAGTGTCCTTGTCCATCACAATGAAAGCAAGTGATCCCCACTTGGTTAATCGCCGCACTATGACTGCCGCTTGTGATCTTCAGTTTAGAACAATCTTCATGTAGCTTAATGTCTCCCTTATAGTGACAATAAATCGCCATTATCGGTTATTTCCATCGCGTACAGAAGCACACACATTATCACTACACTGTTTTCTCCACGTGGGCTGACTGAGTTACATACCACTTCTGATGTCGGAGATAGCGACGGCTGAGCGATATAGTCGTCATCATCTTGACTTGGTACGAGGTTTATTACTTGTAACTTTATAATTCACAATATTAACCACAGTATAAATAACAATGTTCAGTTAACACACTTAGATAGACAAACCGACAGGTTCGCAACGGAGAAGTGTCTCGGTCCGTGTCCCAACGTCGACTGACTGATCGAGCCAACCTCACTTTCCATTACGACTCTGTCCACGTGCCGCCATTGCAAAACAACTGACGTCACCGCGTTTGCTACTGTGTTAATCAATTGAGAAACTTAATAAAACGATATCGTTATCCACGACATATATATATATATATTATGTATAGTTAGTATAGTATATTAGTATAGTATTTATTATATACGTATATGTATCATATATATTAGTCAAAGTAGTAGTGCACCTACCACGCTCTGTTTCTGCACCACCCGAAGGTAGACTGGTAGAAAATGCCTAAGGCATTAAGTCCGCCTTTGTACATTATTGTATGTGCATAAAGCATAAATAAATAAAATAAATAAATATAGTGTCACCACCCCATTCTGTCCTGAGAGTGTTGTAAGAGTCGACAAAAAAAAAAGACAATCCTAGCCACAAAAAATATCAAGTTTTCTTTCTCTTGTAGCTAGATTCTAAAGATGGAATGGGGTAGTGACACTATGTATTCTAAATCTGTCATCACACGTATTGGCACCTTATATTCTAAACTAGAGACCCGCCCGGCTTCGCACGGGTGAAATTATGCATGTATTATACATCCTCCCACTTGAATCACTCTATCTATTAAAAAAAAACCGCTTCAAAATCCGTTGCGTAGTTTTAAAGATTTAAGCATACATAGGGACGGACAAACGACAGCGACTTTGTTTTATACTATGTAGTGATAGCCCCAGGGATTCGAATAAATACATTCTCTTTCTATTCTATAACATTCACTGTCTCGTACACTCACCGCCTCATAAACATGGATGGCATGCTGATCCAGACTCTAAACAAGTCAATACGTAGTTAGTGGTTCCATGAATCCAAACCTAATTACTCGCACAGATTCTGGCAATATGCCATATAGTATATGTCGCAATAATGCTCTATTTCGCTAATGAGCTTCGTGTAGCCAAAATATAACGTGATATTTTCAGACTTACAAAAGGAACAACGATATTATTTGACGTAAACGAATTAAGTGTAACGATCTGGAAATATCTGACGTCTGACAAATCATAATTTTTATTTAATATAAATTATGAATGATACATTGTGAAAGTAGCTCTGTATGTCTGTCCATTATTTGAATCTGAATCACAGAAATCTGATTGTTGAGTTTATATACCAAAAAGAATATTACCAGAAAAATAAAATATGTAGATTCTAGAACCGTTTCTAATTATAATGTTGAAATATAAATATCTAAAATCAAACTAAAAAAATATCATTCAAAAACTATTCAATGATATTATGCTAAACTTTCCCTTGTTATAACTTTGTCATTGTTGAGTTAAAAAAAAAACAGATTTGTATGGGATAGGCGATTGAAATCGTGGGCAGCAGTTGGTTTTTCTATTAATATTCAAAAGTACTCACTCAACTTAAACTCAAAAGGAACTTTATTTACGTAAGTTTCATCACAAAACTCTTATAAATCGTCATATTTAAAATTACCATTCGCACCACCCCTGGAAGAAAGCAGCAAGTACACTTGCGTAATTTTTTTTTTATTGCACCAATGAATAGAGCATCACGGTTTACACCTTCTGACTAAAATTCGTGAAGCTGTCGGCAAAAACAATGACATGAACGCAAAAACAAGGATTTTTTGCGAAACTAGATAGAAAAAAAATCCATAGGTATAAAGAAGTAAGCACATTTACATTTATTTCATTTACAATTTTCCCATTTCATAAAGTCGTAATAATGCTTACGTAAAATATCCACTAAGATTAATAGAAAAAAATATTTGTAAATAAACTTAAACACATATTTCACCACAGTAATAATAGAGATGAACTGTGCAAGTCCGGTTACGTACTTCTTCTGCGAAAGGTTTAGCCTAATGTTTCTGAGTAATTAGAGCTACGCAGTTTTTTCGAGCAAAATTTTACTAAACGCAATGCGTACTTGCAGTTACTTTCAAGTCTTTACTTTAGTAATCTTGAATGCGTTATTTTTGTAGGAAGTATTTGAAAAATATTCTCATATAAAATTAATTAAGTAAAACTAGAAACTGATTTCAATATTGTAATTCGAAAAATTGGACCTACGGATTGCACCACAAGTGTATTCGACTTAGCATCTATCAAACACCCATTAAAAGATCCTAAATTTACAACCAATTTGGTGGCTGGTGCTCTGAATTCGAACTCATCCTATATTAACAGTTATTCAGGGATGCCGTGTTCATCCCTTGTTAAAAAGCTAATTACTACTCATGAGTCGTTTAAAGAGGTTTTAATAAGTGTACACTACTAACATATAAATAATAAACCTGATAATTTTGACACTACCATCGTTAGAGATCCATCAAGAGACAAACAGGTTGTTTGCGAACATTTTATTTCTGCTGAAATCTTGAACGAAACGATTGAACATTGTGCTATTGACCAAAATCTTCCGTTACCGTCCGAGACTAATTTCATTGCAACGCAGTCCACAGTGTATGTGAATGATCAGTATGGTATTGATGATGATGACAAACAACCTACATCTACTAAGAAACTGAGCCGTAAAAGAGTTAGAGATGAAACTTCATGGTGTGTATACAAAAATAAGTGAAACTCAAACTCTACAAAAATAAGTGAAACTCAAACTCAAAAGGAACTTTATTTACGTAGGTTTCATCACAACACTCTTGTAAATCGTCATATTTATAAATACCATTTTGAGTGGAGACTACCACACTAGGTGGTAGTCTCCACTCACACCTATCAGTCGTCATACCAACATTCACACCTTTCATACACAATTCCTCACTCCTACAATCCTTCCATCGCCCTTGTTCACAATCCCTGCATCCACTCACATTCATGCTGAATCTACCACCGGTTCGGAAGGCTGCTCTACAGAGAAGAAATACGAAATTAGAAAGTTATTGAAATATTCTGGGAAACTCGATCACTCTAAAGCTGCGAAGAAAGAAAGGAGAGAAAAAGTGTTGGAAGATCCATGTGTATGTAAAAATAAATGCCCTGAATAGATAGACAACTCAGAAAGAAAGTTAGCATTTGAAAATTACTCACAATTAGCAAGTCACGAGCGTCAGTGGGACTTCTTATTGAAATATGTAAAAGCAAAACCTACACGAATTGCAGTAGTAAATTCTAAGAGACCTCGCAGACTTTAGTCTAATCTTAACCGAAAAAAGACGGACGGAATATAGTTACTGTTTGCAAGAATTTGTTTTTACAAACGTTTGACATCAACGACACGATTGTCTACACAGCTCTTGAGAAGCAAGAACACCACCAGATTGTTGATCGGCAAGGCATTCATAACTAATAGGCCTAACAAAATAAATGAGAATACAACCAGAAGTGTCGTTGAATGATATTAATAAGTTTCCACGTAAGGAATCTAATTATCTCCGCAAAAAAGCAAATCTCCTCTTTACAAAGGGAATATTTAGACGAAAAGCTTAATTGCGCTAAAATGTATCGCATAAATTTAGATTGGATTAAAAATAAATCGTGATTAACAAAATGTTACGCCAGCCTCTGAACGATGGTATAGATATATTTAACACAAAGTATATTAATTTTTAACACAAAGATATATTTAACACAAAGTTCAATATTGGTTTCTTCCAGCCAATGAAGGGTTTATGTGAAACTATGATCAGGCAGATTCTGAAAAAAATAACAGTTGAAAGAAGAATTCGAAAAGCACATTAAGAACAAAGAACTAATACGACAAATTTAAAAACAAAGAAAAAGAAGAATCTGATATTATAGAAAAACAGTTGCATGTTTTGACTTCGAGAAAGTATTGAGCTTACCACAATCGGAAGTTGGAGTTTTCCATTATAAACGTAAATACCCAGTGTATAATTTCACTGTTTATAACAGTTGTACAAAAAGCGAACATTGTTATGTTTGGCATGCCCAAATGGCAAGATGAAGTGCTAATGAAATAGCCAGCTGCTTGTGGTATTGTTTACAAACTGAAGCTGAAAAAGGAATAAAAGAAATTTCATTCTATTCACAATCGTTTGGTTTTTGCTATAGACATTCGCGCTTCTAAAGCGTTGGGTATAAAAATTACTCACAGGTTTTTACAGAAAGGCCATACTCAAAGCAAGGGTAATTCAATGCACTCGTGTATTGAAAAAACCAAGAAAACTCATGTTCTCTTTAAACTAGACGAAATCTATGCAATTATTTGAAATGCCAAAGTACAGGGCGAAAAAGATAAGTTGAAAGAAATGACACAGGTAGATTTATTCACTTCCAAAAATCTTGTACATGACGGCAAAAATTGGGAAAATTATGACTTGGGAAAAAAAGTTAGCTGGAACAAAATAAAAGGGATAGCAACAGATCCTCAGTCCCCAGAGAAATTGAGAATTAGATACGAGTTTGATAATAATGCTCGTGGATATAAATAAAAGTGGAAGAATAGGAAGGAAAAGGAAAATTGCCGCTACCGAGAGACCAGTTGCTTTACAGAAATTGTATGATGCACCGCTACCAATGAATACAAATTTTTACATTTTACAAAGACCTAATGAGTTTCTATAAAGATAATCATATACCGCCACATTAGCAAGTATTTTATAACGGCTTGAGCATTCAATCAGCCGTTAACGTGTCAGATCCAGAGGAAGAGGATGATGAAGTATAAAATTTATAAAGAGTATGATTTATGCTATTTCAACAATAACTTTGCATGATAATATGAACTACACTCGAGAGCAATGAATCCGGGTCACTTAAAGAATCCTAAAAATCTCGGAAACTAAAAATGCTAGGTTAATGCAATAAATCGTATTTAATAAACAATGTAATACTCCTTAAATGAAGGTATTAAAACTTCTTAGTTATTGTAAAGTTATATCATAAAAAATCAAACTTGAAAAAGGGCCACTTTCGAAGATGGAACTACGAAATTACAGCATTTGGTTTTGCTTTTGTTTGTAATCTGTCATTTATGTGGGTACATAAACCATGTTGATAGTGCTCTATATTCATTATTCAAGCTGAAATTATGTCGCTTACGCCTGAAGAATGCACCAGAATACTTACAATGCTGGAAACCGGCCGGAGTCAGCGCGATACAGCCAGGGCTGTCGGTGTGTCGCTGTCAACAGTACAAAGAGTTCTCCGACGTTACGAAGAAACTGGTTCTAACCTACGCAGACCAGGAACGGGCAGAACCAGGTGTACCACAGCACGAGAAGATCGATACTTGGTGAACACCATGCTTCGAAATCGCTTTCTCACAGGAACTGAACTCACAAATCAGTTTCAACGCCTCGGAGGAAGTAACCCAAGTGCATGGACAGTAAGACGTCGGCTTGCTGAATCTAACTTAAAACCCCTTAGACCTGCAAACGGCCCTAAACTGGAGCGTGGGCATCGTATTTCAAGACTAAGATATGCCCAGAGCCACGTAAATTGGAGTATTGAAGATTGGTCAAAAGTTATGTTCTCCGACGAATCAAAATTTATGCTCTACAAGCACGATGGAAGACACAGAGTGTATCGAAGACCAGGGGAAAGATTCAAGCAAGCATGCATCGAAGAAAAAGTAGCCTACGGTGGTGGGTCTGTACTTGTGTGGGCCGGAATTTCTTCTGAAAGTCGCACAGAGCTGGTGATCATAGAAAACGGCTCTTTAACTAGCGTAAGATATGTGGAAGAAATCCTCAATGATCACGTTGGTCCATTTATGGTCAATTTAGGTGAGGATGCTATATTTATGCATGACAATGCCCGACCTCATACAGGTAGGATTGTGAATGACTACCTTCAAGATATGAACATTACTCGTATGGAGTGGCCAGCGCGCAGCCCGGATATCAACCCGATCGAGCATGCTTGGGACGAGCTAGGCAGATGCGTAAAACAACGAAACCCTCCCCCAATCACGCTTCGTGAGCTCAAAATTGCTCTCACAGAGGAATGGTAGAATATTGCCCAAAATCGTATAAGGAACTTGGTGTACAGCATGCCAAACCGCGTAAACGCAGTAATGGAAGCACGAGGAGGCAATACGAAGTATTAAAATTAAAAAAAAAACCGTAATAAAGTTCAAAAATTTCATGTTTCCTATTTTTGTTTTAAGGAGAGATCAGCAGTTTTTTTCTTTATGTAATTTTGTGTTAATAAAATGTATGGTGACTCATATTTTTTTTACTTTCATTTAAGGAGTATTACATTGTCTATTAAATACAATTTATTGCATTAACCTATCATTTTTAGTTTCCGAGATTTTTAACATTCTTTAAGTGACCCGGATTCATTGCTCTCGAGTGTATTTAATGTATAGAGAATAGATATAACTATAATCTTAATTCTTACCTTGTTTTTTCGTTAATAGCACTTTGAACTTATGTGTCCCTTTGGTAAAACATTAACATACATCATAAATATAGTTGCACTATCGATCGGAAGGAATAGATAATAGAAGACACACATAAAATATCTTATTAATTTCAATTTCAGAAAAGCTTTTTCTCTACATACATTAAACAAATTTAGCTTTAGTTGCTCGTAAGAAGTACGTAACTTTATTTACACACATGAATTGCTCGTGGAAAAAGTACGTAACACATACTTAACACTTTCGATTGGACTAAGATTCAACTGTGAATAAATGGATAAGTGAAATTACTTCAGTTGATATGGTTTATGATACATAGCAGCAAAGCAATATGTGAACTTACTGCTGCACATATTGTTAGTGTTTTGAGGAAAAAATAAGTAACAGTGTTTTTTAGGATAATATCGGTTAAGATTGAACTATCATCAAATTTATAATATTGTGCTTACGAAGGTTAATGTTAGCTATTAGTGCTTTTTACAAGATATTTTCTAGCACTAATAATAAAAATGTGGCGCAGTTTTTTTACGCTCCTGAAAAGTTGGTGGAATTCACTTACTGCTTTATTCTAGGAATGGTGCGCATTATCATCATTGCTATGGGACATAACAAAGTGTTAGACTCTGTGGCAAAAATTTTGCTGCGTCAGAATGAATCAAGTGTTCAACTTTGTATGAAGATGACTATGACTCTTATTTAACGCCACAATTCTCCTCGACGTTGTGGGTGGAAACTATTTCATCGCAATGAAAATCTTTCCGCACTACAGTTTGACGTGGGGTTTTTAAAAACATCTTATATACAACCTGTCTCTTTTTATATCCTTTTCTTATATCCAAGGAAAAGATACCATATCAAAAAATCTACTGGCATAAGAATTATTATATACTAGTGCCCCGCCCCGGACGACCGAAGACTGTGCTTTATTATTATTTTGTTGGCATGAATATTATGTCCACTCTCTATTTTCTATTTTTAGGACATAATTGTTAACCTAATTGTGTAACTATTGTAAACCTGTAACTGTACGTCACATCATTGCAGACTCGCAATTATCCAGATTGTAATTGGTACCTCTACACACACACAATTACAAATGGGCACAATTTACAAATGAAAGCTATTCATAATGTTAGTACGCACAAATATTATCCATTTGTAAGTATCTGGCCATTGAGCGACCGTATGCGTGCACCGAAACAAAACAATCTGGCGTCAATGTCCAAATGTTTTATGTCCCGCACGTGACTTTGCTTCTCTTATCCTTCGTGTAGATACGGTATAGATACATTTAAAAAACCTTAGCTTGCTTGCTATAAATATCGAATAAAACATATAAAAAAATACCTAAAATTAAGTAAAAAGTGATAAATAAACAATAGACAACTATTTGAAGTTGGTGCATACAATGAATACTAATAAATAATACCCAGGCCGTCAATTAAAAATATGGAACGTAATCATGCAATTTTAAAATATCACATGCATATTGATTTTCTCGATTATTACACATTGAAATTAAACACTTTTTAACGGATTTATCGCGTGTATATTACGTTATTTAATTCCCGACGTTTCGAATGCTTTGCAGCAGTCGTGGTCGCGGGAGAGACTAGATGACAGTTGTCTTCAAAAGTACAAAGAAACAGTTAAAATCTACCGCCTATAATTTTGTTTTATTGATAACGTTCCATGTGCACGCAGAAATCGCTCACGGTGTCCAGAGGTCTTGCAGATGAGTGTTTTGCTTGAGATTTGATCAATTTAATGACTGGATCCCAAATAATGTAATATACACGCGATAAATCCGTTAAAAAGTGTTTAATTTCAATATTGGCTTAAACTCATCGAGGAATAAACTATGGCATCGTCAATAAATACCTAAATTTATCTTTGCATTAATTTATGATGTACATTTTTTTATACTATTTCGATAATATTCTGTGGGATAAATCAGTAGGCTAATAGCCATTTGAATAAAAAAACCTTTTAGCTGGGGGAGAACCTTTTAGCTGGGGGAGACCCGACTCAGCAGTGGGTCATTTATGGCGTCGTCCACGGAGAGATAATAGAGCTAGACAGCTTGAAGACTAATTTAATTTATCATGTTTGCGAATATTTGTAGTATTAATTTCTTCTTCTAAGCGTCTTGTAACTATGATTGTAATGATATATATTTAGTCTATAACTGTAATACGTGGATAACGCTCTGGGATACAATGTTATCAATTCTAGAAATCATAGCTTTTAAGTAATGTATACATTGTATCTGTTTGTTGTCCCAAATAAATAAAATAAAATAAAAAATAATCCATACTCTAATTTCTACGTACACGTAGAGATCAATAGAGCCCCATAATGCAGTTTTTTGTCCTATCGTAGGATTACTCTATCATAGTGACATTTTGGCCTACGTACACTACACTACTCGTAGACAGAGCTGCTCGCGTCCGTAGGCTTTACTCTAGTTACCCTACACGTGCCCCCTGGGTAGTGCTAAATGAGCAGCCAATCCTGGTGGTAGGTTTCGGCCGCAGCTAGTCACCACCCTCCTGCCTAAGCCATACCGCCAAACGATTTTGGTCGTGTTCCGGTATGAAGACAGGAGAAGCTATTTGAGAGGACGGGTCTAAACAAATACGCCGAGTTGGGAACCGGTCTCAGTGCCATTGGTTTGCCACGCCGGGTGCCTGGTCGGGAGGGTAGCGGGATCCGAAGCACGGTGCTCCGCTGGCCGACCGCAGGTAGTTGGGGGCCCAAGTAATGGTCTCGCCAATCGTGAAAGGCTGCCCCGCCAACTCGCGAAAAATCCCGAAGATGCGCTATCGTGCCGGTTGGCGACCGGATGAGAGGACCCGATAGACATCTTTGGGGGGGTTCGGGCGTCCCCGCAGTCTCCAGCCCAGGCTCCCACACGTGTGGTTGACCTCTGTGCATTGCTGGGTGACCAACTCGGCGCTTGTTTAACTTCCGTCTTCTCCGCCTATTCACACTCACAAAATTTAATGGTTAGACAAAGGATAAAGAGCAAGTGTTTACAGCGGAAGCACGTCCTCTCACTTAAAGTGCACCTCTCAAACATCCGAGGTTTGCACTCAAATCTCGTAGCAGTCCATCACCACCTTGAGACTGAGAAGCCACACTTGCTCTGCCTCACTGAGACGCAAATCAGATGTCCATTAGACGCGTCATACTTGCAATACCCAGGGTATACCCTGGAGCACTCTTTTATACCACACGCTGGTGTTTGCTTGTATGTTCGCGATGACATCTGTTGTAAGCGTCTCCGTAACTTTGAGGATCCTAGTTTTTCTAACTTATGGTTACTGGTGGACACAGGCGTTGAACAGATTGTTTACGCCTTGGTCTACCGGTCGCACAGCGGTGATCAGGAGACAACGAGACTCTTCGAACGGCTCAGTGATATGACTGGTGAGGCTCAGCAGCGGTACCCGCGTGCGCAGTTGGTCTTTCTGGGGGACTTTAACGCTCATCATAAAGAGTGGTTGTGCCCATACCAGTTTACGGACCATGCTGGGAGGGAGGCGCGCAAGTTTGCACTATCGCTAGATCTCACTCAGCTGGTCGTCGAACCGACACGCATTCCGGATGTTGCTGGCCACACACCTAATTGCTTGGACCTTCTGCTGACAACCGACCCGGACAGGTATAATGTGTCAGTGTCAGCCCCTTTGGGAACCTCTGACCACTGTCTGGTGAAATCTGTATCGCACTACTCACCGCCCGATCCCAGCCCAAGAGGCTTACGGCGGGTGTGGCGATACAAGTCAGCAGATTGGGACGAGATGCGGCATTTCCTTGCGTCTTATCCCTGGCAACAAGCCTGCTTTTCCTGTGATGATCCGTCGAGCTGCGCGGAAGCCATTACCGATGTCTTGCGTCAGAGTATGGAATATTTTATTCCTTACTCTGATATCGCACTCGGTGGCAAAGCACGCCCTTGGTTTAATGCTGAGTGTGCCAGTGCTGAGGCACATAAACATTCGGCATACCTATCTTGGGCGGATGCTCGTAGCCGCAAAGCTCCGGATGTACACCTTAAAAAGCAGGCTTTTAACAAAATTGCCAAGTCCTGCAAGAAGGTTTTACGGAAAGCTCGTTTCCTCCATGTTGGTCGCATCGGGACTAAGCTTGCTTCGTACCCAGTTGGGAGTAAAGCATTCTGGTCCCTCGCCAAATCGGTGGAGACGAACTTCTGTCAGTCATCACTACCACCATTGCTGAAACCTGATGGGTCGCTAGCTCACACTGCGAAGGAGAAGGCAAATCTATTTGTCTCCCTCTTTGCTGAAAATTCGCGTCTAGATGCTGGTGACGCTGCACCTCCTTCAATGCCTCGCTGCGACACGTCGATGCCAGAGATACGCATCCGTCAGAAAGAGGTGCTTAAAACACTACGTTGTCTGGATGTGAATAAATCTAGCGGCCCCGATGGTATACCAGCAATTGTGTTAAAGACCTGTGCCCCGGAGTTGTCTCCTATTCTTACACGCCTGTTCCGCCTCTCCATGCAGACGGGGCATGTTCCCAAGTCCTGGAAGGTTGCCAACGTCCAACCAATCCCAAAAAAAGGCAATCGTGCCGACCCGTCTAATTTTAGACCCATTTCGATCACCTCCATACTTTGTAAAACTATGGAACGTGTATTGAACACCAAACTCCTTGCATACCTTGAAGGTAACGATCTCCTCAGCGACCGACAGTACGGTTTCCGCCGAAACCGGTCCACTGGGGACCTTCTTGTGTATGCAACACACTTTTGGGGTGAAGCCATCGAGAGACACGGTGAAGCTCTTGCTGTGTCTCTTGATATTACAAAGGCTTTCGACAGGGTCTGGCATGAAAGTCTTTTGGGCAAACTTCCAGCTTACGGAATCCCCGCTAGTCTGTGCTTCTGGATCTCTGACTTCCTGAGGAACCGTTACATCCGAGTAGTCATTGATGGCTACTCATCGGATCAAGTGGCAATTAATGCCGGTGTACCTCAAGGGTCCGTTCTCTCCGCGACTCTCTTTTTGCTGCATATTAACGACCTGCTTAAACCCGGTATTTTTGGGTATGCAGATGACAGCACGGTCACGGAGAGATACGTATCTGATGCCCGGACCACCAGTAATGAGATTCAGTCGCTTAGGGAGGCCATGGTGGAACGTCTGAACCTGACTTTAAAGTCAGTGTCCAACTGGGGCGATGACAATCTAGTCGGGTTCAATGCGACCAAAACACAGGCGTGTCTATTCACCGCAAAGCGGAGTCCGTTCAACTTGACTCCCACTTTCCGAAATGTGTCCGTGCCAATTGCGGGTCGACTCGAGCTTTTGGGCATGAGGTTATGTTCAGACCTTAACTTCGGGAGTTCCATAGAGTCCAAAGCGAAAACTGCAGCAAAGAAACTTGGTATCCTATTTAAGGTGCGTCGGTACTTCACACCTGGACAGCTTCTCACTCTTTACCAAGCTCAGGTCCGCTCAGGTATGGAGTACTGTTCCCACCTTTGGGATGGCTCAGCCAAGTATCAGTTAGCCGCCTTGGATTCTGTGGAGCGCCGGGCCTACAAGCTCATTGGTGATACGCGGTTGGTGCAGGCAAAATTGCAGAGCCTCGAGCACCGACGACGAGTTGCTTGCCTCTGCGTGTTTTATAGGATACATTTCGGTGAGTGTGCGCAGGAATTGCACGAATTAATTCCACCATCCCCTTTCCATCATCGGACATCCAGGCGTGGGGAGCGACTTCATCCTTATGTGGTTGAAATTCCACATATTCGCACTAAGCGTTTCGCTTCCTCTTTCTTGATGCGGACCGCTAAGGAGTGGAACTCGCTTCCTACGTCTGTATTTCCAAGTAAATATGACTTGGATGCCTTCAAGTCTGGAGTGAATAGGCTTTTACTGTCCCAGCGGGTTACACCGTCGGCCTCATCGTCACTTACCATCAGGTGAGATAGAGGTCAACCGCCGGACAGTTGTTAATAATAAAAAAAAAAAAAAAAAAAAAAAAAAAAAAGACTAGATATTCATATAAAACAGTAAACGTCATATTTTTAATTAGACGTAGTCCAATTAAAAATACGATTAAAGCTATACTGATGGCATGTAGATAATTCGAGAGCTCTCTATTAGTATTACTTGTCTCGCTCTCGTAGCCGAGCCTGTCTACGTAGACTGTAGTGACACATTAGCTAGGGTAGTCTCGCTAATGTGTACACGTCGTAGATTCCCTATGACAGTCGCTCTCCGTAATTTTAATCTATCGTGGACAAGGCGCTTTAGGGCAGCATTAATATGTGTTCCCCAAATCATATACCGCCACTAAAGCACAAGGGTCATGAAAAATTCCGTGACCATTTATCTCGTCATCCCGGCCACTTGATTAATGAACTTATTACAACACACATTACAAAAAGTATCCATTACATTTAGCCTTAAATGTGTGCCTTAAACGAAGAACTGAATACAATTTGGTGCAGTATATTCACGGCAACGGTACTGGCGATAGTGACACTTTAAAATTAAACACTTTTTAACGGATTTATCGCTTGTATATTACATTACGTTTTATTGATGACGTTCTCTGTGCACGTAGAAATCGGTCACGGTGTCCAGAGGTCTTGCAGTCATCTGCAGAACAAAATTATAGGCGGTAGATTTAACTGTTTCTTTTTACTTTTGAAGACAACTGTCATTTAGTCTCTCCCGTGACCACGACTGCTGCAGAGCATTCGAAATTCGAATTAAATAATATACACGCGATAAATCCGTTAGTGTTAAATTTGCGACAGTATGTTAATAGTAAAGCCCGATTCAACTGCCGGGTCGCGGACGGTGCCCGTATGGGCCACGTTCGAATATTATTGGTAAGCCCGCTCTACACTCGCGCCGCGAACGGCCGCAATAGCCCGCGACAACTGCGAATCACGAGTGTAGATGTTGTTCTCGCCTTCACGTTCGCGCGTCGCACCGTTCCCCGATCAGTGTCGGTTTTTTGGCCCGCGTCAAAGGATTTACTTTAGAAATCGCGTCGTCGTCCATCATAGTCGCGAACACGCGGATCACGGCGTTTATTCACAGCGTAAATTCGCGGCGCGACGTCACGCGTGAGTGTAGAGCCGGCAGTATACATTTTGTATGACGTGATTCATGCTTGAACGTGGTGCGGCCGTGCCGAGGCCGGGGCAACTTCATATAAAATTCCCCGTACGTGGCCCGTCCGCGCCCCGGCCCGTTGTAGCGTGAATCGGGCTTTAATCTGTCACCTTGTTCGTTCCGTTCTGTCAGGAGTGACGTATTTAGAATACATGGTGTCACCAACCCATTCCATCCTAACGGACGACAAAAAGAAATGTTATGACCGAAAACCTAGCCGCAAGAGAAGGAAAACTTGGTACCAAACCCTGTGCCAACCCGTCTAGTCAGCGTGGTACAGTAGGCTAATAAACCTCCATGGGAGGATGCCCGACTCAGTAATGTGTCAAGTAGGAGATGAGTGGTAGTAATAATAGTAGGACGAAAGTCACACATAGCCCGCACTAGTCTACCCTAAGCTTTGCGGATTGTCCATCAAGGGTTGTACTCCGAGAGAGAGAGAAAAGCAGATATTCACAAAGAACCAATAAAATGTAGTTATATTGACAATATTTGAAAACCTATTCAGCTTCAACAGTGACTATACGCACAATAGGAAGTCACCAGACCCATAGAAATATTGAAAGTTGAACGAGATAAAAAGTGACCGTCAATCCATTCGTTATTATATCACGGATCCCTTTATGCGGACGATAAAATCTCTCCAACAAAAGTGGTCTAACAATAATAAGGGATAGTCCAGACAAAGCCAAGTTTGGGGTCCACCCATGATTGATGGTGTAAGTTGGAGACGCCACGCCAAAAATGGATAGCCACAGATTCGGAAAAAAATATGTTTATGTAAATCTTGTGTGTGTGGGTGTGTGTGTGTGATGACTGATGTATCTAGGTTTATATATTTTAGACTAGTAGACTAGATGTTACCCGCGGATTCGTCCGCGTAGTATATAATACGATATCGGTCTAAGGGTTGGATGTGCCGGATCACGGGGTCCGGGGTTCGATTCCGGGGCCGGGCAAGTGTCTTTGTGTAATCCAGAGGCACTTGCTCTGAGTCTATTTGTGTTCGTGAATTTCATCTTTGTAAACTGCCCCCGCGATGCAGGTTATACCTAGTGCAGGGATTTCATTTAAGAAGAAAAAAAGACTTTACGATAGCTTATAAATTCTTTATTTTGCGCGAAAACCCAAAATATTGGAAACCCCGGCTAAGTTTACCAAAAATATGTGGAAAACTCAGTAACTATGGGGTCCGGAAGTGCAAGGGGGTGTCAATAAAAGTATTCTAAGTTACTCCTTGTGACATGAGCTATCGACCAGTGAAAGTCCCGACAAAATCGGTCCAGCTATTTCAGAGATTACCCGAAACAAACAAAATTCAATATTAATACTCGTATTTACAATTCATATTGCTACCAATTCTTACAATATTATGATGTCAAATCTGACAATTTATTTAATAAATTAAGCAACACTTTCTATAAATCCTTTGAGTGGAGAGCACTCAAATGGAAGACACTCGACTCAGCAAAGGATTATTTATGTACTGAAACATGAGGTCCACGAATTCAATGACACAACGAGCATTGGAATTGTGCCTAGAAGTTGTAGTTGATTAACGTAAATTTCCAGAAATATTTCAAAGAGCCAGTAACTACTCGAAAGTATTACAGAGATATTGAAAAAAAAAAATAATAAATCTTCAAGCGCCGGTTATCGTTTCGGTTGATTAATTTTAGAAGGTACTTAGATACGACTACAATCGTAACTTATTACGTTCCAATTTTTCTTTCCATTCTACTGTCTTATTAATTAACTAGCTGCAGCCCGCGGTTTCACCCGCGCTTACTTATTGTCGTACCGCGGGTGACACCGCGGGGCGAAGCTAGTCTAATAAAAGTATCCTAAGTTACTCCTTATATCATCAGCTTCCTATCAGTGAAACTCCCGTCAAAATCGGTCGAGCCGTTCCCGAGATTAACCGGAACAAACAGACAGACAGATAGACAGATAAAAATAAAAAAAATGTTATTTTGGTCTATGACCTGTGCATTTAGTAAAAAGTGGTTACAGGAAATGATGGCTTCACGGATATGATCGTTTTATTTTATTTTATTCCCAACGTTTCAGACACTTTGCAGTGTCCGTGGTCGCGGGACGACTGGATGGCAGTTGTCGCTGCGGGCTTTTATATACTGGTGAGACACTAATGAGCTCTCATTCTATTGGTGGTGACGCACTATTATGCCCGTGAGTCATGTTGTTTGTCACGTAGGCGCGGTGACGTGGCGGGTTACGTAACGCTGAACATATCTATGTATAACGTGCTCGGTTGATACAGAAGTCGCTCACAGTATCTTGCGGTCTTGCAGTTTTGTGTCGGGCTTGGGATTTGATTAATTTTATAACCGGGTCCCAAGCAGGTGGTACTTGCCAACCGTCTTCTCTATTGAAGTTTGGATGTTTCCTGATCTCAATAGCCTCGCGGAGCATTCTTGGTAAGTACTGGTTTTCCTTTGCCAGTATTTGAGGCCGGTCGAAGTGAATATAGTGGTTGGTCTTGTTTGTGGTGTGTTCACAAACTGCAGACTTCGCTGAGCGGTTATGTTTTATATCAGCTATATGTTCTTTAATTCTGGTACCGATGCTTCTTTTCGTTTGCCCAATGTAGGATAGTCCACACTCACAGTCGAGTTTATAAACACCTGCATCTTGTAAGGGTATATTTGACTTTATAGGTCTTAAGAGTTGGCTGATCTTTTTGTGGGGCCTAAAATAAGTTTTTATAGAAGCCCGCTTCAGAATATTGCCAATTTTGTCTGTGATCCCTTTGATATATGGTAAAATGGCAGGTAAACGCTCCACTGTGGGTTTTTTAGGCTGGTGGGCATGATGCAGGCGAGGGGGCTTGAGTCTGTTGCTTCGTAATACAGACTTGACATGTCGTAGCTCCTCCTCTAGGTCACAGCATCACAGATGCCTTGGGCTCGCTGAAACAGTGTTCTTCCTACGGTAGACAACTGGCTGGGATGATGGTGAGAGTTGCCATTAATGTATTTATCTGTATGGGTGGGTTTCCTATACACTGTATGACTGATCGAATTGTCAGGATTTCTGATGAGGAGGATGTCAAGAAAAGCTAATGACTTATTGGTCTTTGGCTCCATAGTAAATTGAATACTAATATTAGTAAATTAATACTAATACTATATAGTAAATTGAATACATAGTAATTCGAATAAAATAAAATAAAACGATCATATCCGTGAAGCCATCATTTCCTGCAATGTGTAAAGATCGTGAAAACCTAAGACATCAAAAAGTGGTTATTTTATTATTACAAACAGACACTAATTTTATTTATTTGTATGTATGTATGTATAGAGTATAGATGTATAGATTTAACAGAAGAACTCGTTGAAAGATATCGATAACAATTCGATACTTACACCTATTTAACTTATTGACATCGATTTTTGTTACCTTCCATTTTTGGAATGAATATGAATATGTGTTGATGAAAGATGGACCAAAAAAATACACTTCATAGAATGGCCCGCCGTGATTGGTACAGTCTGGGAATAAAGTAGATCAATTCAGCTGCCAACATCATGTTTCCCCGTAGAGAGTTCCATGTTGTGTTCCTACGGTATTCTGTTAAGTGAAAGTCATTTGCCAGTAGGAAAGGTTTACCTCTCTTAAAGCTAGTAGGCTTCCTTCATGGTGAACAGACATACATGGTGATCTAGTTAATGTCACTGGAGTTTAACGCAAGTTATGAATTATTAGTAAAAATCAGAAAATCTCGAAATGTAACCTTATAACAAACAAACATATAATGGGGTTTCATGTTTCATCGCGATATTAAGGGATAATGAGGGCATAAAAACGTACAATCGGCACATAACCTCATACCGAAAGCACGAATTTTTAATTGTACGTACATATATCAGTTCCGCGCGAGGGCACAGGTGCGCCTGTAATGGAGATTTATTTTACGATCGGCCATTTTTACGACGAATGCTAGCGTTATGGGTTCACTGTCAATTTGCTTGATCAAATGACTGCAGGCCTCGTACCTTGTGGCAGTTTATTCAAGTTTTAGCGAACATAAAAGCTTTTGACCAAGAAATGTATACCGTAATGGTTATATTATTATACCAATAGCAGATGAGAGTAACGTCAGCTTTGTCAAAGTCATGTCATATATTTTTCATCCCCCCATCTCGGAAAGAGTATTTTTGCTCTTCGATATCTAAGTGCAAAAGCCGTTTTTATTCACTAGAGAATAAAGTATTTTTGCTCTTCGATATATGAGTGCAAAAGCCGTTTTTATTCGCTAGAGAAAAAAGTAAAGATTATTCTGTAATACTTACCTGTCATAATGTAGTAATTAATACCTAAACTGAAATAAAAGTGTACCTATCTTGTGATTGTAAACGTTTTTTTTTTTGCATTTAGTCATTTCCTCGCTGAGGTGGAATGAAAAGTTACGTGTTGCACTCGAGTGCAAAGATTTTTCACCTCGTGCTCTTTTGATTCCTTCGCTAACGTTCAGGATTCTAATTTAGAATCCTTCGCTTGCTCGGTCATCAAAATTGAACACGCGGTTAAAAAGCAACTTTGCACTCTTGTATAACAAATAACTATTGTCTAAGACGCAATGGACACTAAAGACTGGAAATTTAGTAGGAATATTCTTTTCACCGAGTAGAGGTCAGCTAAGAACAGTTTTATGAAATTCCAAAAAAAATCAAATGTAAATTGGTTGTTAAAGCTATGATCTTTCCATTACATTAGAGAAGTTAGTGCTTAATATTGTTATACACAGTACGTGAGTGCAATTTAAGCAAGCACCTTGTTGCATGTCACTTCATTAAGTTTGATATTATCAGACCACCATTATTGTAACCATTTTATTTAAAAGCCATAGAGTTTTTGCATTTCGAACCAATGGTACAGACAAAATGATTTCTTCTTTTAATTTTGTTATAGTTTTTCTTATTTGAATATTTGAAATCATTTAAGAAATTATTCGATTAAAAAATCTTAGGGACTTTGATTTTCGCTAACAAAATAGAAATATAAAACTGAATTAAGCATATCGTTATTTTTGCAGCCTGTTAAAAAATAATTAAACACAGTACTGACTGCTCCTTTTAACGTACCTTATACGAGGTAAGGGTTGTGTTATGACGATTATGTTTTTGATGTCTTAGGTTTTCACGATTTTTACATATTGCAGGAAAACTGCAAAAGTGTCTGAAACGTTGGGTATAAAATAAAACAAAACGATCAGAACCGTGAATTAATCATTTCCTGCGATTATGTTTTTGTTACACTCTGTATCGAGAGAGAATTTGGAACTGGTCCAGTATGTTTGTACTGCAATAGTGCCACTTAGCAGTGCTGAATTCCACAGCACACCCGCCTGCAGTCATGTTTGTACACCAATTGAACTGAATTTGATCGCGAGCGCGCTTTTTGATGTTGACTTTAGTTTCGAGTCTAGAAACTGCGAGCATTGCTTTTTGCTATCTTTATCAACAAATAAAAGAAATACTTATTTCTATTTCGAAACTAGCGACCCGCCTCGGCTTCGCACGGGTACAATGATGAAACTCTGAATTTAATAGTGTTTCTCGACAATATTATGCATGTATTATACACTAGCTTTTGCGCGTGGCTTCGCCCGCGTGGGCTTCGAACCCGTGCATATTTTTTATGAACATAAAATCGGTTATTGTGGCTAAACTATGATAGTTAGATATATGCTCTCGCTCTCGGGTTTGTAGATCTTTATAAGACCTACAAACCCGTAGTACATCATTTTGTTCTATTGTCAATAGTTTTTGCAGCGCACGCATAAATAGATTTTCGATTTTACACCTTGGTTTACAAAATCGCAATTTTCATACGGATCCCTAATTCTTTTGAAAATAAAATAAAGCCTATAACCTTCCTCGATAAATGGACTATCTAACACTGAAAGATTTTTTGAAATCGGTCCAGTAGTTCCTGAGATTAGCGCGTTCAAACAAACAAACAAACAAACTCTGCAGCTTTATAGATTAGTATAGATATAAACCTTCCTATTAAACCACTCTATCTATTAAAAAAAACGCTTCAAATTCCGTTGCGTAGTTTTAAAGATTTAAGCATGCATAGGGACGGACAGACGACAGCGACTTTATTTTATAATATGTAGTGATAGTTATAGTGATAGTGATTACGGAGAGCAACTGTCATACAGCAATCTACGACGTGTACACATTAGCGAGACTACCCTAGTTAATGTGTCACTACAGTCTACGTAGACAGGCTCGGCTACTCTCGGCTACGTGTACGTAGAAATTAGAGTATAGATTAGATTAGTTGTTAAGCTGTCTAGCTCTATAACCTGCTTTCTGTCTGTTCTTCATTCCACGCTCAGCGAAATATAGGCCCGACTTCTAGTCACGTGTGCAATCGCACAGCCGCTTTGTTAGGTTCGTACTATACACCTAATAAAGATACTTACTACCGAAAATAATTAGCCACCGATCTAAGCTAGTTAAGACATAAACCTTTTATAAAAATTAATAAGACTCATCATTCGATAGATCATCACTACAAGTCGCTGTCGTCTGTCCGTCCCTATGTATGCTTAAATCTTTAAAACTACGGATTTTGAAGCGTTTTTTAATAGATAGAGTGATTCAAGAGGAAGGCTTAATATTGGAGAGAAACACTGACTCGAACTCATCATTGCACCCGTGCGAAGGTGGGGCAGGTTGCGAGTAAAAAATAAATTCAAAAGTGACGATAAAATCTATAATTTCTTTGTATTTTCACGCAAGTAAAATTTACTAATGAAATTAATTAATTTTTTGCATAACACACAAAATGCACTGAATTTTTAAGATAATGAAGTTGACGATAAATATATAACCACCAAGATATAGTTCCACGCGAGCCAGCCTCCTCCAATATATTTGTGGGAAATCATGCAGCTTACTAATTCACGCTCCACAGACAGGATACCGCATTTAAGGCTTCCTTACATAAACTTCTCCAACTAAGCCTTATACAACCACCAAGGAAATAGAACACCAATATTAATATACAACTTTGCGATAAGTATTTTCATAAAGGGTCTGTTTTAGAATGTTCAGTGGGGTCACTTTCAAGCCATCCGCCTTTACTGGTGAAAGCAACAAAGTTCCATCATCAATCAGGCCTAAAGTCCTTGAAATTGTGTCCATTATGGCCAAAGATAAAACAGCTTAGAAGGCCAGTGTAACCAATCTTAATAAACCTTAAAGCTTACTTGATATTCTCGTTATGTTACTTGTCTAAGTATTCAGACTAAAATTAGAATGAGAAAATCTCGCCCGGTAACAATAAAATAGAGAAACCATTTCTACCAATATTTTTGCCTGCTAATACGATAGAGTCAAAATCGAAAAACGCGGTGTCTTTGACTTGTTGGTCTAGGGGTTGGACGTGCCCCCTTACGGTCACTGGTCCCCGGTTCTATTTTGGGGTCGGGCAAGTATCTTTGTGTAAAACGAGGCACTTGCTCTGAGTCCGGGTGTCATTTGTATTCGCGAATTACATGTTTGTAAACTACTCACTATGGGCTCCATCAGAAGGCTCAAAGTCACCCAAAGGGCAATGGAGAGGGCTATGCTCGGAGTTTCCCTGCGAGATCCAATCAGAAATGAGGAGATACGCAGGAAAACCAGGGTCACCGACATAGCCCACCGGATTGTCAAACTTAAGTGGCAGTGGGCAGGGCACATAGCTCGCAGGACCGACGTCCGATGGGGCAGAAAAGTCCTCGAGTGGCGACCGCGTTCCGGAAGGCGCAGTGCTGGTAGGCCTCCCACACGGTGGACCGACGACCTGGTTAAGATCGCCGGAAAGCAGTGGATGCGGACGGCCCAGGACCGGCCTTTGTGGAAATCCTTGGGGGAGGCCTATGTCCAGCAGTGGACGTCTTTTGGCTGAAATGATGATGATGATGATGATGAAACTACCCCACGATACAGGTGATTAAAACAGAGATTGTGATAATGCCACACCAAACGCTTTGTCACATGAAATTTTTTTTTTTTTTTCACTTGAAGCTAAAAAAACTATTGAGTGCTCACTGAAAACAAGGTTTTGCAAAAATCAGTAAAATAGTTGAGTATGAAACTAATACAAGTTCGGAATAGAAGTTTAAAGAGAAAAGAAGTTAACTATTTTTCCTTTCTCTGTTACTCTCAATTGATATGATCTTGGTTACAAAATAAATTAGCAGAAGAAACGTATGTAAAACGGATAAGCTCATGCATCAAAACAGTCGCGTCAAATAAAAATTCTGTTCCACCATGATACTGTTACTGTGAACAATAATTCTCGCACACTCACCAACATATAGATGAGCGAATGAAAGATTCAATAAAAAAAAAACCATTAGTATGACACTATCACCATCTGTGGTATTATTTATTACTCTACGATTGTAGCATCCAGTGGGATATCGCGCTCGTTGTTGCTCACAATGTTTTGTTGGCCAGAGATTATATCGCAAGCCAAAAGGGAGCGTTAAGGCTTATGACGTGATAACGAAACTATTTGTTACCAACGCAGACAATTTCCGTACATACAAAAAAATTGGTTGAAAGGACAGTATGATCTTCTTTTGTCTATAACGTGCGTTGTTATGGATACAGTTAGGTTGAAAGTAAGGCCAAAATAGTTGTATTTTGGAGATCATTTTTGTATCTACTAGTACTAATCAGCCCATACACTGGTGAATTACTCTCCGTTTATACTACCTACTGTACCATGTTGGCCAGATAGGTTAGCAAAGTTTTGTATCAAGTAACTAGGCAAGGTTTTCGGCCTAGTCATTTCCTTCTATTAGCTTTTATGACACCGTCAGAATGTAATGGGGTGGTGAAACCATGCACTCTAATCGATCACCACACCGTTAATTGTTAATATTTTTTTAAAATTTGATAAATGTATAAGCGTACAATCATTCCCATAAAATAGTACCCGAATTTCGATGGACAATCCCATTAGGTATCACAATAAACTGGAGGTAACTGTAATAGGATTAAAGGCATATAAGTGAGACCATACTTCAGATAATGAAGGCGTCCCATCCCTTAACCATTGTTTTGAGATCTGCAAATTAAGGACAATAATTAGTTGTGCTTACTCGATTCAATTCGATTCCAGATTATTAATTCAAATGTTAGTATGCTTATTCATACACTTAAGTACTAGTTTAATGCAGTTTAAATAACTCAAATTTATGATGGATTTGAGACTAATGTGTCAGCTACAACATGTACCTTTTTGTGTTCCGAAGAGTATATCTTTTCGCGCCATCGTCAGTCCTGTTTATCATTCTTTATTTATTTATTTATAAACTTTCACCAACATCACACGATGACATTACATTAAATACTTAGCTTTAAGCCTGATATACATTTCAGTTATAGGCATGCACAGTACCGGTAAATCTTGGAAACACTTAATAAATTTAAACAGATTTAAAAAAAGTTAAAAGAGAAAAATGACGCGACTTTTAAGCGCGAGCATTTTAAGATCCTAATTTCTTATTAATCATGTAAATTATTCCAGAATTTTCTTTTTCAAAACGCCTACAGTATGGTGGTATATATCAGTATCCATGGTTTTATTGTTATAACTATGACAGTCGTCGGCAGTCAGAAGCGTGAAAACTTATAACTTGTATAAACCATACAATTACCATAAAAATATACAAAACAAACAAGAAGAGCGACAAAACCATTTCTTTTATAACTTTGCGTCTAATCAATGACATTGCTTGACTTCTTCCGAATGATAATGATGATGGCAAAGTGATGAGTAAAAATTATGTAGAAATATTAAGCTTGAAAATCCGATTTATTAGGAAAAATATTAAACTCGAATTTACCACGAAGCCAAAACAACTCAGAATTCAATTAAGGGACGTCGATTCGGATTTGCCAACTCTTTTTGTTTCGCCAAATGTTCGGCGCTAACTTTTCTACCCTTCGAGAGACGTGGTGCGTTTGTGCACTGGATTCAAATGTCCTTGTGCACTTTGAAACGTAGATTTATATATACGACAGTATAATATTATTTTTAAAGCAACTCCTGCATTAGGTATACCTGTAACGCGGGGGCAGTTTACAAACATCTAATTCACGAACACATTGAATAAGACTTAGAGCAAGTGCCTCTGGTTTAGATAAAGACACTTGCCCGTTCCCGGAATCGAACCCGGGACCCCGTGACCCAAAGGCGGCACATCCAACCCCTAGACCAACGAGATACAACGTCAGCAACCTAGTCCATAGGAGGTAATCCTACGTAGAACTGTATAAGCAGAAAGATCTAAGCTTAGCCGTTGAATGGATAGCTCAGTATTGTTTAGTCCTCTTTTTTGTCTAATCAATGCAGTATAAAATATCTTATCAAAAACACATAATTTTAAAAGGAAGCTGGTGAAATGGTACCGCAGAAGAAGGGGTAGTGCAGCTTCAGTCCAATGGAACCAGAGATTTTGAGGGCTTAGCTTGGAGTACAGATAGGTCCCACATGGCTGCCTGCCACGCGCGCACACAGGAGACGGAACACCAGTGGTCGCCACCCACATATCGCCCGAAGGGTGCATTGCTGAGTCCCACATGCCCTGCAACGACCCTCCCCAGGCCGGCTATCAGTCAAAAGAATTGTTTTCACGATGTGGAATTGACTGAGTGGATCGAAAATATTCCTGAGTTGCTTCGAGAGAAGATGGTGCGGAAGCAAATCTGACGCCTTGGCTTCTCGACATTCAAAGGGTAAAATACTACATCTCAACCTACTGCTACTGAGTTGGGAGGCCCAACTCAGTAGCCATTGTATGGAGGGCTTTGACATTTCAATCCTGTACAAGTAAAATAAAATGAAGTTTTGAATACGTGTGCGATGAACGTTCAAACGTTGTTCCATGTCGGGTTACAATATTTTAGGATTTATATATAGGATTAAACTTCACACATGCCCGAAATATGCAGATATTGTCGAAAATTTGTTGAATGTAAATAGCATCCCTATAAATAAAATCATTCATCACACATTCATCAATTTTTCGATTGATTTCATGAAGTCCTTAAATACTATCCCTGCTGATACTAGATTGCTACGTCGCTACCTCAGCTTCCTTCAATTACATTAACGGAAATTAGCCTACTGTGTTAAACTGAGTAATTGTTACGCAGGTTGTAACAAAATTGTGAAACAATATCGTGCAGAATTTACCTGAAAACGTTCTATCGACCTTTTCAGGATGATTTCATGATAGGTGCAGAGTTAAAGTTAAAATTTTAAGCATAACTGAGTAGAGACAGAAAATTAACGTCTAAGAGACAAATGAGATCTTTCGCAGCGAGTGGTCAGCACTGGATGGGAGACATAAAGAGGGCGATTAGGACGGGATGGAGGGAAGGACGTGCGCGGCCGCTACTCGTAGGACTGCCAGATAAAGAAACAAAGATCCATTTCTTGACAAAAAAAAAAGCTGCTCAAAGGAGAGCTTTGACAGGCAAGAACATTTTTATTAATGCATTTTTACATACATGTATTCAGCCGAACTATTTTATTTTTACCAGTTACTTGAATGCCTTTGACCCTAAGCTTGCATGATGGAAAGCAACGCCAGGGTCTAAGATGGGGCAGGCAATTCAAGGAAATGCCATGTCGGATACCGGCTCTCACATACACACCACACAGTAAAACTGCTTGGCGTCGGTCTTAGATGTGAGAGTGGTAGCTAGCCGGGCGGACCATTCGATCCTACCACCAAGCGTGTTGGGTTTTGTTGACTTTTACAACATGCGTTTTTTCCCAGCGTACATGAAATTCACACACACAAATTACAGCCAGACTCAGAGCAAGGCCTCTAGTTTACACAAATACACTTGCCCGACCCCGGAATCGAACCGGGAACCCCTGATCCAAAGCCATCACATTCACCCCTAGTTTTTCATCATTCATTCATTAATTCATTCACTCATTTCATTCAGTAATTTCGGCGCAACTGGCAGAAGTGAAGTCCTATGGAATTTACTTTTGGCGCAGGTGGTATCCCTACGATCAACATCAATCTTTCGACGCACGTACTGACAGCTCTTTTGAACATTGGCCGAAAATCGGCATCACTTCACCAATCTTATTTACATTTCACCGTAAAGTTTCTCATGTATTCGTTTGTAATACATAGGGCCCAAGGGTGCCATCGAAATAGACGAAATAGATGTCAGAAGTTGGTTCCGATCAGTTGGCCTTGTTTGGGTAATCATGTTATAATCTAGTCGTGATTTCGTGTTACCGATAGGGAATATTTTGTGATTGAGATATCGTCGTGGAAGTAATTTAGTGCGTAAAATAGGAATAGTCCTTGCATTATAATATAATAATATATCCTTGGACATTTCACACAACGCCATCTCGTCCCAAGCTAAGCAACTTAATGCTTGTGTTATGGTAACGAGATGGATGATAAACTACATATGTATATACATTTTTTTTTTGTAAATACATACATGATATTATAGATAGAAATGACACCCAGACTCCGAGCCATGTGAAGTTATGTACCTATAATTGCCTGAAGTTTCTTCGTAGATAACACCAGCCGTGGTCACAGGCACAGGCGATTCAGAACCGTGTTATAAATATATAAAATGTGTACATCGCGTGAGTCTAAAACATGCATTTAACAGTTTTATAACTGGTTAAAAAGATTTAACAATCTTAAAAGAAATTTACCGCGTGAAATTTGCGGATCAAAATAAATTATCCGTCATCTTTTAAAGTAGCATTTAGCATGAACAGATACCACTTTTCATTTAAAGGGTTTAGTTCGTTGGTAGTTTTTTTTTAAACCGTTTATTACGGCGATTACTCCGTAATCTAGTTACATACTGTATGAGCTCCATGTACTTATTTAGGAGCAGCCATAATGTGACGTCATCCATGTAGCTGATCCACCCATATCAGTTCAGAGCGATCAGTATTACGTCATGTCATGAACGATTTACCCTGATACAATGTCTGCGTCGCTGGACGCTGGACATAAGGCGGTGACTACAATGTGCACGCAATAATTTAGGTGCCCACGCTCCGGAATCTGTACGCCTTTTAAAACTAGTGGAAATTGTCTATCAAACTAGTGCCCACCTGATAGAATATATTAGCCAAATAAGAAACACAGACAAACTTGGTAAACTATGTCGATTCGAATGCAAAATCGAACAGTCAAAATATAAGTTAAATTTTTACACACAAAAACAAAATACACAACACAACGAATTTACTCAATTCAAGCCATACTAATGCGGCGATCTTCACGTGCATTATTTAGTTACTCTTCATTCTTCGGCACAATAAGCTAATATTTACTCGAAATAAATACATCAACCGGTCAACTTCAAAATTTCTAATTGTCAAATTTGTCAAACAATAGACAACATAACGTTTTGCTGTCGGTGACGTTTTGTTATTCTAGCAGTTGCATTTTGATAAACGATTTTTTATATCACGGAACGGGATTACACACATTTACACTTTCACGTTTATAATATTATGTATGATTTTGTGAATTGTCCAACATCTTTATATATAAAAGAAAGTCGGACATAGGATACCTAAGATTTTTATCCCGTTCCCGTAGAATGTGATATAATACCTACGTGGTATAACAAAGCGCAACTGACAGCGAAACTTTATGTTGTCTATTATTTAAATATGGCTGAAAATTTGACAATTAGAAATTAAAATTAAACTTAATATCTCTACAAATTTACACACAATATCTTTATAAATTGTAGCCTATGTGTTATTCTGATGTATAAGCTATATTATTATAAAGTTTCATTAAAATCCATTCAGTCGTTTTTACGTGAAAGAGTAACAAACATCCATCCATCCATCCATCCATCCATCCATCCATCCATCCATACTTACAAACTTTCACGTTTATAATATTAGTAGGATAAATAAAAGAAATATGAAAATATTGAAAATCCGTCCCTAGTGCGAATGGTTTGAAATTGGTGTTCGATATATCAATTCGCTGGTCTCGGATTATTAAGTGGGCCGTATGTTTGAGCGCCACACTAGAAGTAGTCTATAATGTTAAAATGACAGATCGAAATGACAGTTTAACGATTGAAAGTGGCATATATAATTTCTGTGGAATGATTCGCGTGAGAAGCGAGTGTGGTAATCTGATTACAATTATTCTTTAAAATTACTCTGCTAAAATGCTCCTAAATACAATCCAACGGAACTTTGTAATACCCAATAAAAATATTTGATCTTTCCATAAAATAAACTTCCTTGAACATTTCTGGAATATTATCAATTATTTCACTTCATTTCCTCAAAATGTACGTAATGAAACATTTTGATGAAAAAATAATTTTATTTACCGACTGTCGAAAGTATCTAATGCAAATGTATTTTCAACTTTCTAAGGGTAGATAGGATTTGCAAAAGCTTTTATTTTTTAGGCCAGGTTTTATTAACATGATAACTTCAGTCTATCGGCATTTTCTGTTATACGATGTTCGATAAAAAACATTCGTAAAGTAACGGGAACTAAATGAATTATTCATAATAGAGGCTTCTTGAACTAGGAATCTTAGCACTTTTAAGTAATAGGTGATTTGAGTGCTAGCAGCTCTTCTCTAAATATATATCTTCTCTATATATATTCTCTCGACGTGCTCCGACCCGATGCAATTTCCAGCATTATTCTGCTAAATTAAATAATCGTGCAAAGTGCTTGTGTCAAACGCGTGTGGTGTACCACCAGAACTAACACGTTGATGAATGAGTAGCACGTTGATTGACGATTATAGGCCGTGTAACAACAACACAGGGTAGACAGACACCGAAACTAGTACCTTCCTAATTACAGGGAACCACAACATTCATTTATAACATTTGAACCAAGAATCTTAATTAAATTAAATTAAACAAACAGTAATAAACAGAAAGAGACTTAAAAATAAAATTTAAGATTTAAGATGGATCAGACACTGTCAACCACCACAGCTTCCAGCTTCCATTACATTCATTAAATCTATTTAAATAAAAATTAATTGATATTCGTTAGTCTTGCTTAAACTCGAGAATGAGTGGAAGGATTTGGCAAATTTTTTTTAGGACTTGAAATATTCGTGGAAGTCCAGGGAAGGGTTTAAAAGGGACGGTGAGAAAATATGAAAAAATGTAATCCGCATTCCTTTGTTCCAGTAAATTTTAATAATGAAACATTCTGGAATTATCATTCAGCTTTTTTATTTATTGATTTTGAGGCTGTACGATGTTTGCCGGGTCAGCTAGTCAATCTTATTTTTCATAACTTAGGTGTTCATGTATCTGCATCCTTACTAACTCAAAGGCCCACAGATGCCATAACACAGTATCCGATTTTTCTCAATATTGACGTGATCCCCGATTTCCCGCGCCGTCTACACCGGACAAGGAAGTAGCCAGCAAGATAGCAAACTTGAACATCGATCATGTTTGCGTTTCCATAAAACCAATTCTTCTGCCTGTATATTATTAATATAATATTTTACTTTTGTTGGAAAGATTTTTATAAAAGTTCGGCATTAGTGATCCAATGCAAGTGGGGCCGTCTCCTATGAAGGGCAATATTAGCCGCCTGTGAACTTACTCGTAATAAAAGGCGGTAGGAACAAAGACCTTAAATACATACGTCTTCCCAGAAATGACCCACTACCGAGTCTGCCTTGTCATTTCCTTTTGTCAGCTCTTATGACACCCTCAGGATGGAATAGGATGGTGACACTATGTATTCTAAATCCGTCATCACACGGGACACAAACCTTGCACACATGTGGTTGGAGGTGGCGCAACTCGGCAATGGATCATTTCTGGAAAGACGTATGTATTTAAGGTCTTTGTTCCTACCGCCTTTTATTGCGAGTAAGTTCATCTCACCGGCACTGAAATGAGTTTTAAAACTCTTCACTTTGGAATCCAAGCCAAAATCCACCGATTGAAAAGTTTTTAACAACCAAGTAATTACGGTTTCTGCAGGTAAAACTTTCGAAGCATTTTTCGAATAGATTTCGTCGTTTGCTGGTTTAACCCAGTTCCGGGTTAGTCGGAGTTAACCGCGTAGAGCTTTTATTGATTTTGTAATAAATGTATTTAATGTATTATAATTTTCGCGAAATTAAACGCTTTAGATTAGGTTAGAGCCTAATTATTATTATTTAGGCATCTAAATGAAATAAATGAATGATAAAAAAACTCTACTAACGTTTTTGAGATCTCCTCTAATTTTAGCGAGGGAAATTGGTAGACAGTGCCACACTGTGCCCAAAATCTGTGTGGTGACGAGTTTAATTCGTGTGGTGACGAGTTTAAAAAAAATTCTGTCATCACCTCATTCCATCTTGAGGGTATCACAAGAGCCGACAAAAGGCAATGACAGGGCCGGAAACCTAGCCGCTAGAGAAGAAAAACTTGAAACGAAACCCTGTGTAAGGCCGTTTGGCCAGCGTGACCCAGTATTCTAAATACCCTCCATATAATAGGAGGAAGTTCGACTCAGCAGTGGGTCATTTATGGGATAAATACTATTATTAAAAGTAGTAGCAACACTGCGTTAATGCGGGTTATTTTTAAATAAATAAATATCCTTGGACATTTCACACAACGCCATCTCGTCCCAAGCTAAGCAACTCAATGCTTGTGTTATGGTAACGAAATGGATAATAAACTACTTATATACATTTTTTTTTTGTAAATACATACATATTATAGATAGAAATGACACCCAGACTCCGAGCCAGCGCCTCTGGTTTAAACAAAGACACTTGCCCGACCCCGGAATCGAACCCGGGACCCGTTGATCCAAAGGCGGCACATCTAACCACTAGACCAACGAGGCAGTCAATGTCAAGTTAATGGGGTACTAATGAAGTAATAGTTTAATTGGTCTACTTTACAATGTAAATAAAATAAATTATAACTACCGAAATATGAATGCCTTGTCGATTTAGAGCAAAAACCATTGTGCAAAAAAAATGTTAATGGAAAATTGTCAAAATTTCAAAATGAGATTATGATGACCATTCTTTTGGACCGCTTAAAAAGTTATATAATGTGCTAGCTACTCCATAATTTAACAAAGCTTTATCAGTAAACATAGATTCGGCAAACTATTTCACTAGTTAGAGACCCTTTCAATACTTTATTTATTTATTTATTTATTTACACTTTTCTGCACATATAAATTTACAAACGTAGAATATAAAAAAAACAGACAATGTACAAATAGGCGGCCTTATCGCTAAAGCGATTTCTTCCAGGCAACCTTTAATCCCACATCTCCGTAAAACAAGGCGAGCCTCATCTGTATTTCATATCGATAGTCGTTTGTCCAAGGGTTACTTGATCGCGTAGTAAGTAACCATTTAATATAGATCCCTGGGGGTCTACTATGGATAACATTTGTAACCTTGTCTGATTTAGAATATTCCGTAGAAACATTGCTCATCACATAGCTATTTGTGTTCACCATTTTGTTTATGTCTTGTTCGACAATTATTCTATCCACACATAGTGTTTATTGTCAAATATGGGTAATACACGTAAACGAATATCGAAAAGCGGAGCCCTCTGATGAGAAAAATCTGTGTCCCAAATAGTTTCCTTTTCAAACTTCTTCTTCTTCTTCTTCTCAGCTCATAAATTACCCACTGCTGAGTTGGCTCTCCTCCAACTACATGGAGGGTAATTAGCCTATTGTGCCACGGTGGCCAGACGGGTTGGATTAGTGTTTAGTATCAAGTTTTCCTTCTCTTGCGGCTAGGTTTTCTTGTCATTTCCTTTTGTCGACTCTTACGACACCCTCAAGATGGAATGGGGTGGTGACACAACGTATTCTAAAGCCGTCACTATACGGAATTTTTATGCGCATTTGGTCCGATTTGAAATGAATTCTCTAAATGGCTCCCTTAGTCTATTTTTAGTTAATTTATTTTATTCGTTTTTATATGTTTGTGGCGTATGTAAAACTAGCGACCCGCCCCGGCTTCGCACGGGTGCAAATTATGCATGTATTATACACATAAATATCCTTGGACATTTCACACAACGCCATCTCGTCCCAAGATAAGCAACTTAATGTTTGTGTTATGGTAACGAGATGGATGATAAACTACTTATATACATTTTTTTTATAGATAGAAAATGACACCCAGACTCCGAGCCGGTGCCTCTGGTTTAAACAAAGACACTTGCCCGACCCCGGAATCGAACCCGGGACCCGCTGATCCAAAGGCGGCACATCTAACCACTAGACCAACGAGGCATATAAACCTTCCTCTTGAATCACTCTATTTATTAACAAAAACCGCTTCAAAATCCGTTGCGTACTTTTAAAGATTTGAGCATACATAGGGACGGACAGCCGACAGCGACTTTGTTTTAAACTATGTAGTGATAGTGATAGTGATGTAGTGATACCCACCATCCTAAGGGTGTCGTAAGAGGCAGACTACGTAGCCGTGAGAGAAGGAAAAGCTGATACAAACCTTGTGCCAACCCGTCTTGTCAGCATGGCACAGTATGCTAATTCTTCCATGAATTTTGAGGAGGTTCGATTCAGTAGAAGGTAATTTATGGGCTGAACCGATGAACGTGACGATATTTTTTAATTTACTTCTTACTAAATGCAGAAGAATATTCAATTTATATTTATTTGCAATAACGTGTAATTTGGAGGACAATTCATTCAACTTTAGTATCGTCTCTGTAGAGGAAGAAGTAACTAAGTCTTAAAAAATGTTTGGCCATTTTCAACTTAAGGTGCTGATATCTTAGGTTGAAAATTAATTACATAATTATGAATACTTACTTAATTCTCGCTCTACGGGGACGGTATCTCTATTGTTTCATCTGGTGCAGTATACTTTGCGCATTCATTCATTCATTATTACTAAATACATAATGTTTAACAATTTACCTGCTTAGCAAATTACGTTAGGACAGATTTATGATACCTTATCATTCTCAATCTAACACTGCGACTTGGAGTAGGCCCCTTAAACACTTCATAAATCTTTTTAGAAATAAAATAGGTCGGCCTAATCTGGCCGCTGGTATTATAAAGCCTAAAGAGGGCTGACTTCGGACAGTTCGTATTAAATTTCATTGTGTGCTTTGTCACAGAACTGTGGTCATTTTTCAGTGACATAGTTGATCCTTGGGTGAGCTTATAAATACTTGCCGCACAATGAAAGCGGAGGACACTGGCCTGCATTGATTTCATTGTTCTAAGAACAACGTCATATATGCTATGAACTAGTATTTGCGCGCGGCTTTGACAGCTAGTTTCGAATCTTGGCTTATCTCGACGATTTTGTTATGTGATCGATTTATTGACATGGTAATTACAATTGACAATCATAATTACCGCTCTGCTCCCGACGGTTGGTGACAACACACGTGACATTGGCAAAATCATCGGTATGACAATGGTATGACGATTATGGTATGACGATTCGAAATAATCGGATCTTCTTGTCATGTCTCATTTTGGTAATGGCTTCCCCATTACCAAAATGACACATGACAAGAAGAAGACATGTGGTGACCTTTTTTTCTGCCTATAACCTTATTTTCATAACCGATCGGATCCGATTATTTCGAATCGAAACAGTGGAGCCTGAGATTATCAATCCCACCATAATACCTCACTGCATAAAATGCTCACTGCTGACGATTATTTTCCTCCAATTTATTTAACAATTACGAGAGGGAAATTTAGCCCCGCCGCACATGCTCGCATTGGCTGTCACGAGCCGCGTGCGAGTGGCAATATTTAAAACTTATGGCGCAGTACCAGGCTGACCAGGCTCCACATTTGCTCTCACGTGTCGACGCACACGCGTACATGCGGAGTCTGCGGCGGGGCTTAGCTCCGCCGCAGTTGCTCACACTCGCATTGGCTGTCACGAGACGCGTGCGAGGCGCAGTACCGAACTCCGCATGTACGCGTGTGCGTCGACACGTGAGAGCAAATGCGGAGCTTGCTACTGCGCCATATGTTTTAAATACTGTCCCTCGCACGCGGCTGGTGACAGCCAATGCGAGTGTGAGCATGTGCGGCGGGGCTCAGCTTTTTTTGTCACGCGAGACTCTATACGGTCGAGTCGAACCTCTAATAGTCGCAACAGGCGCGGGTGCGCCACAGTAGGCGTCAAGCGTCCTCGCACACCTGTGACGTCCCAAACGAGACGTAGCGCTGGGGTTTTAGTGGGTAGTCGAGTGTTCCGGAGTGCCTCATAACCCCCGAGGGACAGCGGCATGCATTAAGCATATTCCCGTAAAACAAAAAATGGTGTACTAAGTTTTCCTTTGAATACCTTCAGTCGGTGTAACTACCGCCTTCAGACAGACAAAACTGTTTCTTCATATATTTGTATAGATGTGAAGCACTGGCTATTTCCGTGATTCTACCAGATAAATTAATTGAACCATTCATGAGCTTAGCACGGGTGCGTTAACCTTGCAAGGAAACCCAACAAGATTGTTCCAGAAAGTACGCGGTTATTCTCCACCACTGGCTGATTATCACGTCCTGATAGACACAACAATAACAAGCCTGGCATTCTTTTAAACAATGGCGAAATTTTAATGGGTACCTAGATCATTATCGTGAAATCATGACGCCTCCCTGCGGGTTACAATGCAATCCATTATAGTGGGTAACAATGGGACGCTCAACAGATTAGTAAATGGCAAAATATAATTACAAAGATATAAGAGGAGAGTTTGTTGTAACAATTTTCTATTAAGAAGATAATTATTGGGTTTTACGGGAGCTAATATTGTTACGAATCACAATTAATAAAATAAGACGAACAAGAATCCGATCCGCGTTTTATGTTTAGCAATTAATCTATTGAAGATAAAGTTATCGATGTCTTTCGAAAGTCAAGCTACATTATTGTGCGATAAAAGTTTGAAGAAATTACCTAAATACACTTGACATTGGCTGAACACAAACCGTGAAGTGCTGTGAATATAAGGCCGGATTCACACGGCATTGTCCTGCCCGTTTTCTTTGTAATAGTTTTTTTACCGTACAATCACCCGAGTGTTCACACGGTACATTTTCAATCGTGTAAAATACGAATAGCCACAGTCAGTCTTCACACAGTTGTCACAGTGAGTAGACGTCAGTTATGGATCCACGCCTGGTTGTTTTTTTTATATTGGTATAATCGAAGGCGCCAACGGTTTCGCCGCCAAGCAGAAGGTTTTGGGTACAACCTATAAATAAAGGGTACCTACATTTAAGCGTAAAGTTAAGCAACACTATTTGCTAATACTGCCTCAGATATTAATAATCTTCGCCTTGTTATTATTGTAATTAAATATGTATCTTAGATTGTATTTTTATATATATTATGTATATTGTAAATGTTTATATATGTATTAATATTATAGTATGTATTCATTATATTTGTATCTAGGTATCAATTGATTATATATATATCTATATTCCTTTTTGTACCCCATATTTTCTCTCCTTTTAACCCGAAGGTTGACTGGCAGAGAATGCCTCATGGCATTAAGTCCGCCTTCTGTACCATGTTTGTACATAAAGAGTAAATAAAAAAATAATACGTCTATTACTAGAGAACTAAAACGCTTGTACCGTTGCTATTCGATTAAAAACGTACGAATATCGTGCCGTGCTACAACATAGTAAATCTATGTTTTACTAAGATCTAAGAGAATCTAAGAGATCTAATCTATCAAAGAGAGAGTATACAACTATATTTATTTTACTTGTGTTTATGTAAACCTTTCTTTTAAGTAAACGAGCTGACCCTGCAAACTTTATTTTGCCTTATATAAAAATAATGCCTACGATCTATTTTTAGACCTCCAAGTATACACAAAGAAATCGTATTGGTCAAGCCCGTTCGTTAGAATTCTATTACAAATACCATCACGAGATTTTTATAATTTAAATGATTATTTTTTGTAGTGATGTGTATAAAACAAATTTAAAAATGGAATTCTGCGACATGCGCTTATGTGTATTCATTGGTTTACCTTGGAGTTTTTGATTGTTAAAAAAATATGTACGCTATTTTTTTTGTCACAGTGAAATGAGTTCACGCGAACCTGTGGCGCCCCAAGCGTGTCGCTGGGGTTTTATTAGACGAGTAGTTTCCCGAGTCCCACATAATCGCCGGCCCACCCTCGAGGGGCGGCGGTATGCATAAAGCATTTCACCAGCGAAACCAAAAAAAAACGCTATAAAAAAAAACTATAAATAATGAAGGTAATCTTTTATTACCTTCATTATTTATAGATACACTTTGTGAAGTACTTTTATTCGCTACCAATGATTTCGTATATTATTTTATGGAAGTGGCAGGGCGTCAAAACGTTCTGACAGCATTTATATTACATATGGCGAGGAATAACAATAAGTAAGAAAAGGTTTTGATCAAAAATCGAGTGTCTAAATTGGTGTAACAAAAATACTATAGCCATATCATCCGAATGATGGGTATAGAGCCAATCAATAGAAGCAGTTTTAAATTAGTTTTCGATTTTGAAGTATGACCGAGTAATCGTATTTTTTATTAATCATTATTTTATCACAAAACAGGTTCTAGTGAAAACCAATCAACTAACGACATACCTACTACAAGCTTGGTAATTTGTGTTTCCATATAATTATGTTTCTTCAGTTCTATGTGCGTCACCGTTGATGACTGAAACTTGCCAAAACTAAGTTGCTTATTTGAGATCGGATAAGGGACTATCGTTAAAAAAATTGCTTATTTGAGATCGGTTAAGGGACTACCGTTAACAAAGTTGCTTATTTGGGATTGGTTAAGGGACTACCGTTAACACATTTTCTTATTTGAGATCGGTTAAGGGACTAACGTTAACAAAGTTGCTTATTTGGGATTGATTAAGGGACTACCGTTAACAAATTTGCTTATTCGAGATCGATTAAGGGACTGCCGTTACCAGTAGAGTTAGTTTTTACGCCACGATTTCTTGTAATGAATACCGTTCATATATGTTCAAACAATATATGCTCTCCTAGCCATGGATGATGTCAAATCATATTATTTGATCACCAAACCAACATTGTCAACAAGCATACAGTACTAGACTAGCCGGGTTGGTACAGGATTTCGTGTCAAGATTTCCTTCCATCTCTTTTGATCGCCCACAACCCTTGCGACCACATTCATGCTAAAATACCACCGGTGCGGAAAGCTGCTCTACACAGAAGAGCCGGCAAAAAAAATCCGCCATTCATCATCGTCCGGATTTAGATGGACAGTAGTAGGTAAAAATATGTATTAAAGTTTAAAAACCATTCCATGAATCCCATTCCGACCCTGAACGATCTGCTCGCGGGCTATTATTGAATTACATAGAACAGCTTTCCACAGATTTCATGAATCGTTAGCAGAGACGTGAGAGCGAATACAAATGGTAGATTGTTCTGTTACTCAAGAATTGTTCCTCGGTGCGGCGTGCCAACTTTGTTAGTTTTTATACTTGAAACTTTTAAAACAAAAATCTGTTGCTTTTGTTATTACGAATTTAATGTTCAAGAGGATACGATTGTATTTTGTTGTTAACACCCTGTAAATTATGTACATATTTATTTACTAGTGGCCCGCCCCGGCTTCGCCCGTGCAAAGCGGGGGTAGGTTATACATATAAACCTTCCCCTTGAATCACTCTATCTATTAAAAAAAACCGCTTCAAAATCCGTTGCGTGGTTTTAAAGATTTATGCATACATAGGGACGGACCGAAGAATGCGACTTTGTTTTATACTATGTAGTGATAGTGATAGTGGTAGTGATTAGATTAGGGCGTCTCGGTAACTACGTTTAGGTTTGTACATAATACATTTACAATATATTGTAGGAGTGAGGAATTGTGTATGAAAGGTGTGAATGTAGGTATAACGACTGATAGGTGTGTGTGGAGACTACCACCTATAGTAGGACATGGGCCGTAAGATGATAATGGTGTTCATAAATATGACGATCTAAAAGAAATTTGCGATAAAGCCTACGTAAATAAAGTTCCTTTTGAGTTTGAGTTATTTGTAGCTACATACTCGTGTTAGCAGCTATTTACTATGCATTATTCGAACCAATTCTAATACTGGGTAGTATTAGAATTGGTTCGAATAATGTTGTCGTCGGCACCTAATTAAAATTGCGATAATTATATTATTGTAATAATATAGAAATTGTCCGTGTGGTGACGGATTTAGAAAACACAGTGTCACCAACCCATACCACCTTGAGGGTGTCGTACGAGGCGACTATTATAGAAGAATGCAAGAGGCAGATCACCCAGCCACAAGAGAAGGAAAACTTGATACATACCCTGTGCCAACCCGTCTTGCCAGTGTGGCACAGTAGGCTAATTTCCCTACATGAATATGGAGGAGCTGAGATGTTTTCCGATTCGCAGATCTAACCAATATGCCCAAAAAATTTCACGAAAATCGGTGCAGCTATTTTATCTATCATCACACTATTATGTTTACCTGTATTCACAAATGAATTAAAAAAAAATAGAGTCGCGTGGTTTATAAGCATGTAGTTTACGAACACAATTGACACCCGGACCTTTGGGTTACACAAAGACAATTGGCCAACCCTAGAACCCGTAATCAACAACTCCCTTTATCGTTCAACAGATCTTATATACAGGCAGGTCCAATGCCCTTCTCCCACGGGCGGCGGCCGCAATTCAAGTGCGCTTCACAGCAAAGGGCGGTCCCTTGAACTATTTGTACATTGGCATTAATGCGAGTATGGTCATTACAAAAATATGAAAACATATATATATTTGTTTCTGTAGCATCAAAACTATAGAAACTCATAGTCAAACTCAAAAGGCACGTTATTTACAGGCCTCGCCAATCTTTAAGGCCGCTCTGAATGTAACCGTGGGTGGGTACGAACTTGCGCATCGTACATTTCATAACCAATACGAACGTAGGTCACTTACACTAAGACGCGGGTGGCAAGGACGATTGCAGGTGAAAACAGGGCGCGCGTGCCCTGCCTCCCCGCCCCGCGTACTTCCCGCTGATACCTGATTTTATGTTGTGCGCAGCGTAATGCGGCTACCTTCAGAGCGGCCATAAAGATTGGCGAGGACTGTACGTAGGTTTTATTAAAAAACTCTTATAAAACATCATATTTAAAATTACTTATTTCATATTTCGGCTGCTGTCCCACGCTAGGTGGTAGTCTCCATACACTCCTATCGGTCGTAGTCACACCTTTCATACACATTTCCCTATTCTTACAATCCATCCATCCGTTTTCCCCATATTTAGTTATGTTGTAAGTTATAAAATGCTTTGTAACCCAGTAATGTTATATGATATAAGTATTGTACTTATATATCATGGTTGATAGTAGAGGGGTGAACATTTAGGCTTGTGTGGATTTTTGTAGGCTGTACCAGAAAAAAAAACAGAAAAAAAATATAATTATTAAAATTCGTGTGGGAAACCCCTTAACATTTAGGGGGATGCAAAATATATGTTTTCCGATTCACAGACCTACCGAATGTGAATATAAAATTTCTTACTTGCACTATGTACCTACATGTTTTGCGGCGGCTCTTTAAACATTACCGCTGTACAAATAAGGCTTATTATACCGTTATGAAACAATAAGCAAAATTTTCCCTGAAATAACAAATAAACGTTGTTTTTGAAATGTTCGGAATCAGGCCGTGTGTCGGAAATTAGGCCATGTTTCTTGGGAAAACACTGTATTAACGATAGCGAATATTTGCTGAATATTATATGACGCTTGTTCAAATACGGTAATGTCTTAATGCTCTGTATATTTGAGATAGAATCAACAAAACGAAAATCACACTGAGCTGTTTCCGTGAAATATAAAGTGTATACATAGAGATTTTGCAAGTATTATTTATGCCTTGAGATAAATGGTAGGTATTGTACCAGCTTCCACCAATTTTTCTTAAAATCCTCATACTACTAGAAAATTAGCCAGTGTGAGCTGTGATTGGGAGACATACGACATAGAAACATTATTATTTCTAAAACACAAACGACTTTAATATTACTTAGTTGTAAAAGAGGTAGAGCATAGCGGGTCCTCCTCGATTTGCCTGTGTTGAGAGGACTTCCCTGCCTTTAGAATTCATTGGGGCATACCGGCTCAGGGTTATGCCGCGAGGGACCAAAAGGAGAGGCCAGACGAATAGCGGCACATGCAGCGTCTCGCACGTGCTCCTTTGTGGAATGTCCACGGATCCCCATCAAAGCGTAGGCCATCATCACAGGTCGCAAAAGTTGGGCAGCGAAACCTCTGCCTGCTCAAGTGTAAGTAGATAGGTCGGGGCACAAATTACTATCCTTTCCCACAAAACCCGGGAACAACGGGCATAGTTGGTAACCATGCGCTTACTGGAGCTGGGTGACTGAGGAAGGCACCTTCAGATTACCGCAGCCAGTGACATGACCTTTTGAGTGTCCTCTGGAGTTACATAAGATGCATAGGCGATATTAACCATCAAGCGAGACGTATGATTGAGTTCTATCGTAGTCTAGAAGACGCCCAGGCTAGTAGGATACTTATAAAAAAACTAAATATGCGAATGAAATTAGCAAGATAAGCATTGATGCAGCTGTGTTTATAGTACCCGCAGTCAATATATACCAAACATAAATACTGTTCATACTTCAAACCTTATCAGAAAGTAGCGCGGTAATGCCCTCGGTAAAATAGAACAGTGTTGACTCTATGATATAGCTATACAGGTTTTTGGGGAACAAAAAGGTTGTGGTGTTCTCGTTTAAATAAATCTCACATCACCAAAAATTGCTTGATTTGCAAAAGGATATAGTTTACCTTGCTAGTAATTAAACATTGTGTTATGTAATTGAGAAACAATGTAGCAAGATCAAATAAAGGCTTTTTTATTTATTTTTATATAGTTTACTCGGCTTGTGTTGGCTATGTAGGCTTCGGTTGGGTCGTTGTCAATTAACATCTTCATCGCATCAAGGTGCTTCCGACTCCCAATTGTGACCTATATGTCAATCAGGAGGAACAGGAATTGTAACTTTAATTTTCTCCGTCGTTTGTATTCAGCGCTTTTTGCTAATGGACAGATCTATTGATTCTAAATCCGCGATAATTCCAAGACTTGCTCATGGATGCTTGTACGTATGTACATTTGCTCCGTCAGGTGACGGATTTAGAATACAAAATGTCACTAGCCCATAGTATCCTGAGGCGACAAAAGGAAAGCAATAGGCAGATCACCTGGCCACGACATTCCTTCTCTCCTTCAGTGGTTCAGTGGTAAGAATCGACAGAAGGAAATATGAAAGCCAAAAACCTAGCCGCAAGAGAAGAAAACCTTGATACGAAACCCTGTGCCAACCTATCCGGCCAGCGTGGCAGAACAAGCTAATAACCCTTCTTGTAAATGTAGAGGCATGATTCGGTAGGGTCTTCATCATCATCATCTTAGCCTTGTATCCCGGTTGCAGCCCAAACTCTCGTTTCGGCGCCCAGGGTCAGCTTTCCGGCTTTTTCTTCTCCACTTCGCACAGTCTTCAGCATCCCTGGTAGTGAGGCCATTGGCACGCATATCACCCTTTACGACGTCAAGCCAGCACTTTTTGGGTCTACCCCTCCTGCCGGGGCCCGGCGGAGGCGGCACGGCCAGACATTTGTTTCCCACGTAAGCAGCCGGTTGCCGCAAAACGTGGCCGTACCACCGGAGCCGACTCTCCTGCAATTTATCCGCAATGTCACGGACATGAAGACTGCCGCGAATGCGGGAGTTCCTAACGCGATCCTTCCGCGTCACTCCACACATCCACCGCAGCATATTCATCTCGGTGACACGCGGCTCTTGCTTGTGTCGCTCTAACGCCGGCCACGCTTCACAGCCGTATAAAAGGACCGGCCTAATGATGGTCTTATAGACCTGTTCCTTCAACTTTACCGGCATCTTAGGGTCACAAATGACACCAGTTACCTCACGCCATTTGGCCCACGCGGCAGCAATGCGTGCCTTGACGTCGCAATCGATGTCACCAGACGCATGAAACATAGATCCCAGGTATTTGACTTGGTCCGTACGCTCGGCCGTGTTACCGCCTATGCGTACGGGTGTGGGATCTGTGGAGTTACAGGCCAAGTATTCGGTAGGGTCTTGTATTGGCTGATTAGATTTAAAGACTCAGGTGTAATATATCGCTATATGCTAATGGTGAAAAAAATACTGAATTTGTTCAATGTTTTTTTTGTTTATTCCGTAATAGATAAAAATTACGCGTCGCGTTGTTTGTTCGCGATAGACTCTTTAACTACTCAACCGATTTTAATCAAAATTGTACACCGTGTGCAGTTTGATCCAACTTCAAAGATAGTAAAGTAGGGTACATCTCAATTAATAGTCGCAAACTTTGTACCGCCTCAGAATCAATAAATAAAACCTTTTATGTAATTTATCAAAAACCTTAGGCACAGCAACGCGTGAGCGGGTCTGTTAGTATTGGTATAGATTAAAGTACATATATATAAGTTACCGTATGTTTACACTTTCAGTTACTACATTTATTTAGTAAGCATTTTACGTAATCGAGAACAGTCATTTGCATAGTTATCTCAATAACATGTAAAAGAATTCACAGCACAGGTTAAACGAAACATTTAACTCTAGGCACCAGTTGATTTTGTCATAGACATATTATTTATACTGCGATTTTGTCTGCATTTAAAGTAATGTCAGGCTTGGGAAAAGTCTCGGTATTGCAAAGTGAAACCGTTTAAAGTTATTGAAATAAAACACTTTTTAACGGATTACTCGCCTTTATATTTAGAACTAGCAACCCGCCCCGGCTTCGCACAGGTGCAACGATGAACATCTAAATTTATCAGTGTTTCTCTACAATATTATGCATGTATTATACATATAAATTTTCCTCTTGAATCACTCTATCTATTAAAAAACTGCTCCAAAATCCGTTGTGTAGTTTTAAAGATTTAAGCATACATAGGGACGGACAGACGACAGTGACTTTGTTTTATACTATGTAGTGATGATACACAGTGTCACCAACCCATACCATCCCGAGGGTGTCGTAAGGAGCGACTGAGGGAACGCAAGAGACAGATCACGTAGCCACAAGAGAAGGAAACCTTTATACAAACCCTGTGCCAACCCGTCTTTCCAGCGTGGCGCAGTAGGCTAATTTCCCTCCATGAATATGGAGGAGGCCCGACTTCGTAGTGGGTCACTCATGGGCTGAAACGAAAACGAAACGAACTCAATATTATTAGGGCCAGAACAAGATTAACTTGATGTGGCTATCTACATACCATAATTTATAAGAACGATTATCCTTCCTGACCCAGTGGGTCATTTATGGGCTGCGAAGGCTGCTTACTTCTCAGCCCGTAAATGACCCACTGCTGAATCGGGTCCTCCAAATACATAGAGGGTAATTATTAGCCTACTGTTCCACGCTGGCCAGCCGGTTTTGTATCAAGTTTTCCTTCTCTTACGGCTCGGTTTTAAAGAAAGAAAGAAAGAAAGAAAGAAAGAAAGATACGACAATGTGAAATGGGGCGGCGACACTGTGTATACGTCACAATTTTTGTGTTTTATTAAAAATGAAACCCCTGCATTATAACCTGTATCGCTGGGGCAGTTTACAAACATGTAATTCACGAACACAAATGACACCCCGACTCCGAGCAAGTGCATCTGGTTTAGACAAAGACACTTGCCCGACCCCGGAATCGAATCCGGGACCAGTTGATCCAAAGGCGGCACATCTAACCCCTAGACCAACGAGGAACACTACTGCTACACGTACCGACTGCCGAAAATGGTATAATGACGGCTGGGACATACGGCTGCCATTCCACTATGCGTGGCCTAGAAGCATGGAGATTGCTCGTGTTAATATTCCGACAGGCGGCGGTATTTGCCAGTTGCCATGTCTTCTATACTCTTTACCAGCGTATGATTCACTAAAAACACACCCAGACAAGGAGCTACGCACAAAGACACCTTCCCGACTTTGTTATCAAACCAGGGACTCTTGGACCAAAGGCGATGCACATAAACCAGATATCTAACTAATAAATTATATTCGCGGTAATTAATTAATTACTGACCCTAATATATATTAAGGTACCTTAATATATTAAGGTAATATATAACTAGTATCGTAGATGCTTCGTACGCCGCAGGGTTACCTGGAAGAAATCGCTTGTTAGCGATAAGGTCGCCTAACTGTACAAAATTGTTTTGATTTATAACTATGTTTTGTGTTTGTTTAAGTGCAAAAAATAAATAAAGAATAATAAATAAACTCTACACCAATAAGACATAGTATTCTACGAGTTACAAACATACACTTCATTTGTATTTGTATTGACATTCATGTAAAGGACTAAGTTAATCGAACTATTGAATACTCAAAGCCTTGCTAACAGTTCATATAAGTGCATGATGGTCCTTTTGCAATCACTCGAGTTGTGAAACGCACGATGTTGCTTTATTTCGTTGTGCTTTGTTGTTTTACATTGGTTTGTACTGAAAATGAGTATAGAACTTATAAGGGATACAAATTATTCGATATACAAGGCGACAATACTGTGTTGATGAATATTATTGGAAATCTATCGGAGAAGTTTGTGAGTTTGTATTCTGTTTTTATAGACACTTAATTTTACTATTCTTATCGTTTGTGTTCGTAATATTCTCAAAACAAAGTATTTTCGAAGCAAAAAATAGATGTTCACTTTTCTTTGTGTTCAAAATAATAATCATCATCATCGCAGCCTATACAATACCCACTGCCGAGCCGGGCCTCCTCTAATTACAAGGAGGGATATTAGCCTACGATGCCACACCGGCAGACGGGTTGGCACAGGGATTTCCGCCTTAGGAGGAGGGCCTCCTCGTCTGCGGCGGCGTGGTTCTGCATCAGATCCCACAATGCCGCAACAGGACGCGAGTTGGAGCACCCCGGGGAGGTTTAGTGGGTAGGCCCCCACCATGGGGGAGACTCGCACACTCCCCTCGCTGGCCATTCCCGTGGCCGGCGAGGAAGTCCATAAAGGATTTTACCCCGGGCGAACCAACAAAAAAAAAGGGATTACCCGACCCCGGAATAGATCCTTAAACTAATATTATAGAGAGGAAAGATTTGTATATATGTTTTTTCACCATTTGACTGCTAAATTATCACTGATTAATATAGGCTATATTAATTGCAAGACAAAAAATATGTCCACCCGTGCGAAGCCGGGACGCGCCGTTAATTGAATTATATAATTAAATTAATTTTAAAATTGCATCCTAGTACAACATCCAGTGAAGAAAATTTGACCCACGTACGTTATATGGTTATATGTTATAAAAGCGCACAACAATACATGAATGCCTGCCTACCTAAACCTACCTGCTAATATTATTAAATTGTGGGTCAGAGGTAACCGTCGCACAGTTTTAATAAAAAGTAACGTATAAGCTCCGGGCTTACAATTGAAGAAAAATACTAGTATTCGCAATATCGTTTCAATAAATATTTATTAGAATGTATCTAACATTTTGTTATTAATTACAGGAAATACCATTTTATTCGGCAAAAAACAGAAGTGCTCAAATATTAATATCACCTCAAATACATTCGATATTCCTAAATTTATTGGAATCAGAAAAATGTCAGAGCAAAGTTATCATTGAAGATTATTCTGAGTAAGTATTAAGAATACGTTTCTTAGTAATATAATGGTGTCATCATTTTTTTTTTTCATTCTAAATGCTCATGGAATCCCGACCGCTAAACAACAACCGGGTTATATGGGACTCCAAGGCGCGAAAAGATGGTAATTGCGCCCCAACCTACCCACTAAAACCAACGGTGTCCCTCAACTGCCCGTATCAGGGCCACTCCTCCACAATGGGGAGCATGCTGCGTGACCCCGCCTGCCTGGTTTCCCCTCCGTAGCTAGCGGCGGCAGCCCTGGCCCGCCGGCCTCGCCGAGCCGCCCGCGGTCAAACATATTGTAGTCTTGACGCAAATTTCACATTTATAGCTTCATCAACAACTACACTACACTTTATAAAATACTAACGACCCGCCCCGGCTTCGCACGGTGCAATTTTGCTTGTATTATACTTAAAAACCTCCCTCTTGAATCACTATCTATTAAAAAAAAACCGCTTCAAAATCCGTTGCGTAGTTTTAAAGATTTAAGCATACATATGGACGGACAGACGACAGCGACTTTGTTTTATACTATGTAGTGATAAAAAAATAAGAATAAATATTATATTATATTAATTACCAAGGATATTATATTATATTAATTTGGCGTGGCAAAATATCAAACTAAACTCGCTTACAAATTAAGAGAGGAATTGGTTTGTGCGAAATATTAGTTTATATTATTATTATTATTTAACTTAATAATAGAAACTAATATTTCGCTCAAACCAATTTATGAGCCTAAACCTCCGTTATCGTCCTAAAACCACCCACTGAGAAATCTTATCTGTTGGTTTTCTCTTTAATTGGTTTTCTATTATTAATTCCAGAATAATCCGTGAACAGGAATCTTACAAGCAACGCAACAGTTTTTCTTGGAAAGCATATTACGATGTTAATGACGTAAGTTGTAAAAAACTAACTATGGGTAGCGGTTGATATAAAAAACATAAAAGTTTTTCAAAAAAAAACAGTCGCCTTTACGGTCACTAAATTAAAAACAAAATACGAGTATGTCGAGGAACGCGTTTCGGAAATAAAGCATTGTAATTATTATTATGTAGGTAGCTAATAGTTTACGATAAGAAGTAAATATGGCCTAATGAAAAAAGAAATCTGAAGAAAACGTTTCCTGCGAAGTCCAAGGGGAAAAGCAATTTTGTTTTTCAAAATATTTCAATTTATGTACATGGTATGACAAAAAGACTGCAGCCATAACGAACGTATCGATAGGACTACTGATAAAGATGCCTTGTGCTAAATTTCATGCAAAATTAAACAACTGACCAAAGAAAAAGGCAAAAAACCTTGCCACCAGAGAAAGCTTGTTGTAGGCTAATGTATCTGTAATTGTAGAAGCCTCGACTCAGCAGTCGCTCATCTATGGGCTGAATAGATGTAGTAGCCAACGGGTATTTAATTAGCTTATAAATAATTACATATATAAATAACTGTTTTACATTGTAATAGATTAACACCTATCTTGAGACAACGAACAAGGCATTTCCAAATATGACTGAGTTAGTCGTAGGCGGGCAGAGCTATGAAGGACGACGCATACTTGGATTGAGAATCAACACTCTGAACAGAAGTGGGAAGCCTGTCATGTTTATAGAGTCTGGTAAGAAAGAACACAGTTAATCCACTACCCATTTCTTTTATAACGGTTGATAAGGTCTATCATTTGTTTATTTTATTTAATCTCCACATACATTCTTAATGTACTAATAAATACTTATACATTCTAACTGTACTAATGGTACATAAGGCGGACGTGGTATAAAAAACAATGATATAATATCGGAATGTTTAAAAAATCGCAAGGATCAATCAAAATCGGTATAAATGGGCCAAAAAAAATACAGCCGAAATGAGAACAGCCTTTGTAAAGTCGTGTAAAAATACAAATGCTCTACAAACCAATTTGGTCAGATTATTTTGTTTACCAGTGTATCCATATGATGTGTTCAACCATTTTTTTAAGATATTAACGTACTAACTAATAGTACGTTCCACCTAATATTCAGTGTATTGATATTGAAAACAAACAATTTAATCTGATCATGTACCTAATCTGCTAGCATAAACAAGTCCGTACCGACGAGCAAACAGAAATGTTATTTCATATCTTATTACACGTATTTCAACTGGATTGGGTGTAGGTATATTACCTACACCCAATCCAGTATACCCGTTGAAAAATTTACGTTTCCGAACCCAGGTATTCACGCCAGAGAATGGATTACACCGGCCACAACAACGTACTTTATCAACGAGCTGTTGACAAGCAGCGATCCAGAAGTAATGGAATTAAGAGATCAGTTTGACTGGCACATCTTCCCTACGGTGAACCCCGATGGATACCATTATAGCTATACTGTTGTAAGTGTGTTTATGCAAATATTTTGGATTGAATATTCTTTTATTACTTAAAGGCCTTCATGTGTCATAAGATTGATGCGTTCGTATGGTCTGTTTTTTGGACGAAGGGGTCTTAATTATTGTATGTGCGCTCAATTCGAAAAGTAGTGTCTTTGGATTGATGTGTCCGTATGTGGCCCATGTTGATTCATTTTTTGGACGCTGGGTTTTAATGTTTGGTCCAAGAAAATATGTTCTGACGAAGATTACAACACCAGAAATATATAAACATTTTTTTTAGTGTCTGTCTAAAGGCATCCAAAGTCCGCAGGCTTTCACATTAAGAAGTTTTAAATAAAAAAAAACACTTTGTGTTGTGGGATTTAGAGCACATAATATAGTCAACCCAAAATTGGTCTGGGCCTGGGTGTGGATCCTGGGAATCTCATACGCGGTGGCTAAAAGAACTATTTGGACCAAAAATCTGACCGATATAGAAGGAAATCTTTATACGTCCCTGTCAATCTTCCTGGCCAACGTGCTACAGTAGGCTAATCTCAAGAGCTGGTAATTAATAGGCTGAAATGTGGATTCAAAACCACATTTATCTAATTCTCGCTTACCTTAGAATTCTATGATTAAAAAGAGCATATTCCAATAACAGGATCGTATGTGGAGGAAGACCCGTTCAAAGTCGTCAAACGGCTGTCGTGGAGCCGATCCAAATCGGAACTGGGATTACAACTGGTTAAGTACGTATTTGGATAGCCATAAGGCCTGAGATAAGTTACATTATTTAGTTAATCCGTGTGATGACGGGCTTAGAATACATTGAGTCACATCCTAAGGGTGTCGTAAGATTCGACAATAGGAAATGACAACGCAGTAAACCTAACCGCAAGAGAAGGAAAACTTGATACTAAACCCTGTGCCAACCCGTCTAGTCAGCGTGGCACAGTAGGCTAATTACTCTCCACGTAGTTGGAGGAAGCCCGTCTCAGCAGTGGGTAATTTATGGGCTGAGAAGTAGTATTGGAAGGGGAAGACCTAGGCGGACGTTACAAGACCAAATCAGGGACGTCTTCCGTCAGGTCTTCCGTCAGGGAAGAGCATGTATGAAGGGAATAATGAAAGTGGACGAAGCGAAACAAGTATGTATGGATCGTAGCAAGTGGAAAGAAGTGGTCTCTGCCTACCCCTACGGGAAAGAGGCGTGATTATATGTATGTATGTAAGTAGTATGTAGTAAGTAGTAGGATGCAGGCGTCCCACAAGGTGGTATCTTATCTCCTTTATTATTTTCTATCTTCATTAATACTATTGTCAAATATCTTCAGTGTTCGTATCATCTGTATGCCGATGACTTGCAGCTATATTCGCATGCGGGGTTTGACCACATGGCTGAAGCTGTTAACAACCTTAACCGTGACTTGAGTGCCATCAAAAATTGGGCCGATACGTTTGGCGTCCATGTTAACTTAGATAAATGCCAAGCCATAATCTTAGGGAGTCACCGAGCCATCAGCAAAGTTGACACCGACAAGCTACCACCCTTAACTTACAATGGCAAACATATTCCTTTTAGCAGTACGGTCACTGACTTGGGTCTAGTTCTCGATAGGACACTCAGCTGGAGGAACCAAGTCGCTCGGGTTAGCCAAAAAGTCACGGGATCGCTGCGGTTGCTGTACCGTCTGAAAAACTTTCTGCCATCGAACATTAAAGCAATGCTTGTGCAAACCCTAATCCTACCGATACTCGACTATGGTGATGTATGCTACTTCGACCTGAATGCCGATCTACTCAATAAACTTGACCGTCTTCTCAACAATTGCATTCGATTTGTTTTCAACCTCCGGAAATTTGACCATATTTCCGAACATCGGACCCTTTTGAAATGGTTACCCATTAGGCAACGCAGAGAAATGCGTGCTTTAACAATGTTATTCTCACTTCTTTTTTCTCCTCACCCTCCTTCTTACCTAACTTCACATTTTGATTTCTTGTCCTCATGTCACGATAAACACCTTCGGTCCTCAAATAATCGTCTTCTCGAATGTCCCACTCACCGCTCCGATTTTGTACACTCCACTTTTTTCGTGCAGTCTGTCCTTTTATGGAACGCGCTTCCCCTCGAAATCAGGATGGCTGACTATCTTCAGACGTTTAAAGTTAAGCTACGAAAGTACTTTCTCAATAAGCTCAATATGTCTCAGGTTACTTAGTATAGTGGAATATATATTTAATATATTTATGTATATCTATACTTATAATAAATCTGTAGAGAGGTCAATTCTGTACATGAAATATTTTTCCAAAATAACTATCAGCGGGTGATTAGTGATCGATACTGACGCCAAAAATGCAATCAGTAAAATTTTTGTCTGTCTGTCTGTCCGTCTGTCTGTCTGTCTGTCTGTCTGTCTGTATGTTCGTTATAGAAACAAAAACCACTCGACGGATTTCAACAAAACTTGGTACAATTCTTCTTCATACTCCTGGGCAGGTTATAGTATACTTTTCATCACGCTACGATCAATAGGAGCAGAGCAGTGAAGGGAAATGTTGCGAAAACAGGAGAACTTACTCCATTTTTTAAGCTTCCGTCGCGTGTGCAGCCTTAATAGTTAAAGCTACACAGAAATCATGTATGACGGAAATGTTCTCCTTAAAATTATATAAAAAATATTCCACGACAGCATATGTCTATCTTTTATGGTTGACTCACAATAACACGTGTAACTCCCGATAGCTTAGCAGTTCAGAGCTTTCTGATTATATTTGTCTACTCTTACGTTTATAACACTCTCAATCATTCCTAATTAATAAATGTTAACATTATTACCTATTTAATAAAAAAAGAATCATAGAAATCGGTACAGAAACACCAAAGTTATTCATGAAACACGCTAATAAACCATCGCGCGTGATTATTGAATCATGCTATAAGGATTATTTTTGTGTAACCGTCGCTCGCATCGGGTCGTCGCGGGAGGTTTAAAAGGGCGGGGGATCCAAACGAAAACTTCATATAATATTTGGATTTGGCTGATGATGCGAGTAGACGTTCCGAGTATTCGCCCTTATTGACAGACAATAATATTTATCAGCGCGACTTTTAGTCTTTACAATAATTTAGTTTATTTAATTTTCTTTTGCTGTTATTTCATAAAATAGGTATTAGTTATTTTGGTGGCGTGTTATATTCGTTCAAATTACAAATTATTAATAGTTAAGTTTTGGTTAATTTATGTTCAGTTTTTTTTTAATAATAATAATAATAAGTAAGTAAAAGCGTAGGTACTTTTATTAATTAAAGGTATAGGTATTATTAATTATGTTATAGGTATTTGGTTTTAAGTGAAGTAGGATAGTTTACCCGGAAGCTTTGCGCTGAAGTATTTTCGTTGTACTTAAGCCGCATGTGAACGTGATCTAAACAATATTACCAATACATTAACTTAATAATACACAAGGAATTACACACTGACGGAGTTGCGGGCACAGCTATCTATATATATAAAACTCTTCCGTTACTGAGTGACTGACAGACAACGCACAGCCGAAACTAATGGCAGTTAGTAGAGAGCTGAAATTTGGCCTGTGTGTTTGTTGGGATCAGTAGGCTACCACTAAGAGAGGATTATTGGGAATTCCCTCCCAACGGGGAGAAAACGGGGATAAATTGTTTTTTTCCGGAAGTCATTATTCCACGCGGACGAAGTCGCGGGCAAAAGCTAGTTTGATATAAGTATATTGTATCTTTATCAATATTCTTATATATGTATATAAGTATACGTATGTTTATATATGTATGATATTTATTCTTAAGTTAGTTTATGTCATTATGTTAATTTAAATCTATACAATACTTTCGCAATTTTCCAATGCATCTGCCAAGCCCCTCTCTGCACCATTCAAAGGTTGACTGGGAGAGAATGCCTCTAGGCATTAAGTCCGCCATTGTAAACTTTTGCATAAAGTATTAAATAAATAAAAATAAATAGTATTTATGCAGCGAGTCAGCTTGCTTTGAATACCATTGGAAGTGCGAAGTACTGGATGACCAATTTATATTTCGGTATATTTATGTTGTGGCAGAGGTACACAGTCCCCAGGATGCTTTCACTGCGCGGATGGCGCTATAGACTCCGCGCAGCCCACCCTGGAGGTGTGCCGGGCATGGGACGGGCCTCGGCAGAGGCTCGTCTCTGTTGTGGAAAGCCTCTCGCTGCCGCCTTTTCGATCCATGGTCCGGAGCGAGAAAGCCTGGAGAGAAACGAACTCATTCAGCGAGGAGTTCAGTCCGCCAAGGAGGCGGCTGAGAGGGAGCGGGAGTTGGCTACGTTCAACTAGGCGCCACCGCAATCGGCGCCGGAGGGCGCAGGATGACCTCCGCCCACCGTAAGTGGGTCTGCGGGCGATAGACCTGGGAAATCCATCGCCTGCGCAATATAGACCCCGGGAGGAAGGCGCGCCGCGTTCCGCGCGTGCCTCCCAGCGGTGGAATGGGGGGAGGCTACTACAGCTACCCCCCGCGTAATCGGCGGGGCCCGCCTCGGAGCTTGGGGCTCCACTAAACGAGGCGGGCCGAGGTCCCCAGGGTCCCGGAGCATGCTCTCCTATCGGGGAGTGTATCCCGTGGCCCTGGTTCGGACATTCGAGGATCACCATCGGTTTTAGTGGGTAGGTGTGGGCGCAATTTACCATCTGTACTCGCCCCGGAGTTCCACATATCCCGGCTAGTCCCAACGGCCGGGAATCTATGAGAATCACCGACGTAAAAAAAAAAGAGCTACAGCTGTATTCTAGTTATATGACAATTAAACAAAGTAACAGAAAGGGCTAATACTTTTTCTGACGTATACATCGATTTCATTTCTAGGCTTTAAATCTCAGGATTTGGTTAAGGATATGACTCTAACGCTCTAACTTAGTGGACACTGTGTTAACGCTAATCATCGTCGTTTCAGCCCATGAATGACCCACTACTGAGTCGGGTCTCCTCCAAATTCAAGGAGGGAAATTAGCCCACTGTGCCACGCTGGCAAGACAGGGTTGGCACAGGGTTTATATTAAGATTTCCTTGTCTTGCGGCTAGGTGGTTTGCCTCTTGCGCCTATCTTTGCTTCTCCTTTAGTCGCCTCTTACGACACCCTCGGGATGGTACGAGTTAGTGACACTGAGTATCCTAAATCCGTCACCACACGGATAATAGCTAATAGGCTAATATTTACGCTAATATTTACTATCTGAGTACTCCTCAGATGTCCGAAAAAATTATCTATTCTTGGCGTCAGTTTAAACCAATTAGCAACGCAAAATGCCGTCTTTACAAAAACCGTCCATTTGCTTTACTAAAGTGTTACGTATAATTACTTTCTATTCCGCTACTTCAAGGAGTTCGTAACGTAAGGTAAAGTGCCTAGTAGCGTCATCCAGGAATATGTCATTGACTGTTCCATCACACAAGTCTTGGTGGTCATGGTTTTAACTTTCACTTAGATCCATTCCCAGTTTTATACCTCACGTCGGTTATGTGTTTCGCCATGCTCCCGCCAGATGGCGATGCACTAACCGTTGTCCGTTGGCGAGGTTGTCAGATCAACAATAGAAACTTATAAATTGTCAACATTATGATAAAAAATATACTAGTACTTAGCCCATAATTGACCCTCTACTGGCTCGAGCCTCCGCCCATTACGTAGAGGGTAATTTGGCTACTTTGCAAATAAAATAGTAAATCGATTACTGTACTTGTAATTCAATTAATATATTAAAGGTATTGTATGGACTCTTTTGGGTAAAAGCTTCCTCAAAGGAATTCCACTTGTCTATATCCGTTGCCATGGCGGACTATGGCGGTTACTTCATAGATCAATCTCACCGGCAAGAAACTCTGAGGGCTTCTATTTTTTGTTTTACTTAGGTCCCTATTTGATATACATAGTTACATTAACATGAAGAGCATATAAATAATTGGCCTCAATCTCGGGTGATCGAAGGTGAAGATGAGGCCTCAGATGGTAGTACACTTTTGCCTAGGAGGTGCTTGTTCACATTAACCATAAAGAGGTCTGGATTAAAGCGTTAATTCATTAATAATTCTGTATAACAAACTGTTCTGAAAGGCGTCAACTGGTCCCTGATCTGAGCTGATGCATACCCCATTATCTACCATACACATTTCGCATCAGGTTAATTACACATTCATTCACAATGACAACTTTAAAAACACATAAGCATATATTAAAATATCCTTATGTTTCACAGAACACGGCGCTAACAACAATCCCTGTGATTACCAAGTCTACGGAGGCTCTGAGCCTTTCTCTGAAGTGGAGACCAGAACTTTGTCACAATACATATCGGGCTTGGAAAACTTGCTGGGCTATATTGCTTTCCATTCCGACGCCCAAACGCTGTTATTACCTTACTCAGATTCAGCTGAGCATGTGGAAAACTATGATGATTTGGTGAGCGGAATTAAGGCCGCTGCATACGTGACGGGTTTTTAAACGGACGGGACGTAACGGGAATTATTGCAAACTTCGTTTTGATACAAAATATATATAAAATCGTCGCCGACGATGTTTAGCACGTCCCGTGAGTGCCACGTTCCTGTCCCGTCCGTGAAATATGCACTTTCATATACATTTTGTATCAAAACGATGTTTGCAATAATTCCCGTCCCGTCCCGTCCGTATAAAAACCCGTCACGTATGCAGCGGCCTTTACTTACACAAGTATCAATATTATTAAGAGTCGTTTTTAGGCTTCTATGGATTAAGAATCCTTGGTACCAATTCCATGCGGACTAAAATAAAACGAGAAAGATTGCGGGTGAGGCTAAATCGAGTTAAGTAGATTAGGTTTAACAAAGGTGTAACATATGATGAGTTTTTAAATTAATTGAACCTAAAAACATGCCGTCTTTAAGTACGGTGACGGTCCTAAACAATGATGTTACAAATTTTTACTTGTAACATCATTGGTCCTAAATATTTACTCATAGTTCTGAGATATTCAAATATGAATCGTTATCTGCAAGAAGTCTATTAAACGACATCGCATTTTTTTAAACATGATTTACATATTTATAAACAGTAATTACTTATATTTTTGAGAATATTTTTGAAGGACAAAAATATGGCGTAGTCTGTTAAAACATCGTTCTTTTCTTTGAATATATTTTTATCCTTACATTTAACACAAAGACATTTGACAATAGCAACTTGCGATGTCTGGTACTTACTCTATGTCGATTCCTATACCACCCACTTAAGCTAACTAGCGAGCTGTTCTACTAAAATTTTGGTCGATGCCTTTTTATAGGCCAGTACAGGCAGAAAGAAAGGCCTTTAGAATTTAATAAAGTACCTTACTATTAATATAGCTTACTATAAAATGATCTTCACATTTGGTGAAGATCATTTTAAAAGAAATTATCGTTGTTAGAAAACAAAATAGCACAAACGCTATCTTATATTAAATATGAGGCCCATCAGAATGAAGTTGCAGTAAACAATAATAAACAGTAAACAACAAAATTTTAAAGCTAGTAAACAAACTAGATAAACTCCAAATTTTATGAATAGTTCATTTATGCCTTTGTAAATTATTCAGAAACAAATTGGGAAGACATCTCTAGAATTTGGTTATGCGGTCAACAAAGCAAAATACGATGGACCCGGAACTGCTGCTGAGATTTTATGTAAGTCTCTCTAATTTCATTACTCTAGGTTATTCATAATCTACTACTTCGACTCAGCCCATAAATGACTCACTGCTGAGTCGGGCCACCAGTTAGATGGAGGGTAATTGGCCTTCTTTTTTTTTTTATTTTTTTTTATTACTAACTGTCCGGCGATTGACCTCTATCTCACCTGATGGTAAGTGACGATGAGGCCGACGGTGTAACCCGCTGGGACAGTAAGAGCCTATTCACTCCAGACTTGAAGGCATCCAAGTCATATTTACTTGGAAATACAGACGTAGGAAGCGAATTCCACTCCTTAGCGGTCCGCATCAAGAAAGAGGAAGCGATACGCTTAGTGCGAATATGTGGAATTTCAACCGCATAAGGATGAAGTCGCTCCCCACGCCTGGATGTCCGATGATGGAAAGGGGATGGTGGAATTAATTCGTGCAATTCCTGCGCACACTCACCGAAATGTATCCTATAAAACACGCAGAGGCAAGCAACTCGTCGTCGGTGCTCGAGGCTCTGCAATTTTGCCTGTACCAACCGCGTATCACCTTCTGTGCCACGCTGGCCAGATGGGTCGGCACGGGGTTTCGTATCAAGTTGTCTTTCTTTTGCTGCTAGGTTATCGGTCTTGTTGTTTCCTTTTGACGGCTCTTACCCTCAGGACGGATTGGTGTGGTGGTATTATCTTATATCTTTAAATGAGCAATTCTTGTATATATATATATATATATAATTGGAATCTCGGAATCGGCTCCAACGATTTTCATGAAATTTAGTATATAGGGGGTTTCGGAGGCGATAAATCGATCTAGCTAGGAATCCTGACATCTATTGGCGAATAATAATACTAATTTTTTGTGAGCACAACAGCAGATGGCGTTGTTAAGTAACACGAAGTCAATGAGTACTGCGTAATTCTTACTTAAATATAATTTCCATCCATCGGTCGGTCCATCGGTTGTATTTTAAATCCGGCACCACACGGGTTTTTAATCTATTTATAGTTAAAATAGCTACACAGTCTGATAAATTTTGTGATATTACTATAGTGACGGCCGTTGTGGCAGAAAGGTCCTCGATTGGCAACCACGTACCGACGACTTTATCTTGGTTATGATCACCGGAAAACGATGGATGCGAACGAGGACCGGCCTACGTGTTACAGTGGACCTATTTTGGCTAAAATGATCATAATAGTGTCTATCTTTACTTTCTGTATTTTAAGTAATACAGTAATAGGTCCGTATGGTGACGGATATAGAACACACAATGTCACCAACCCATACCGTCTTGAGGGTGTCGTAAGAGGCGACTAAAATAACGCAAGAGGCAGATCACCTAGCCGAAAGAGAAGGAAAACTTGATACAAACCCTGTGGCAAGGACATGGGGCAGAAAAGACCTCCAGTGGACCGATGACCAGGTTAAGGTTGCCGGAAAACGATGGATGCGGGCGACCCAGGACCGGCCTTTGTGGAAATCCTTGGGGGAGGCCTATGTACAGCAGTGGCCGTCTTTTGGCTAAAATGATGATGATGATGATTTTAAGTAATGGGTGGTACTTACTAGAATATTTATTGTCCACATATTTCGGCCCCTTACAAATAAAAAAAAACCAAATCCCCAGACAAGGCGTCAGGCGGGAGCATGGACTGGGTACGCTACTCGCTCGGAGTACCCTTAGTGTATACGTATGAACTTCGAGGAGTATACTTCCACTGGCCAGCAAGCAGGATTTCTGAGCAAGGAGATGAAGTCACCCAAATGATGCTTGGGCTAGCCCGTGAAGCCAGAAACCTGGGATATTACTAAAAGACCATGGAATTCCAGGCCCTCAAACCCAACGACTGGAAAATGTTTAACTTTATGAAATTAGTAATAATATATTTGGCTAATAAATAAAATATCCAACAGATTTACTGCCCGTATTAAATTTTATTCCACTTTTTTTCTTGTCCGCTTTCTCTTATTCTTCTGGTCACCGTCTTCTAGGGTTGGGGGATCGTCGAACGCGCAGTCGGCACCAATATCCATATCATGCAACTAGAACACCATTTAAACCAGGTTAGGTGTTGAAAGTTCATGTTTTTGTCTCACAAAACTGTTTTAACAGACTTTGTTGCTCTTTTCAGCTCTTTTGACACGTCAATATATTTTTCATCCCTTCTATTTAAATAAAGTCGTTTTGTTCCTCTTTATGCGGGCCTAGAGTAGCTCTTTTCTGTTCTAGACTTTTAGCGGGCAATAATGGGATTTTAATTTGGAACTTCATGTTCATTGAAATCGAACGCAAATTGTTTCGACTGTTCCGAAGACAAAAGGCCTATCTGCAATACTGCTTTGAAACCATTTTGAACTTCATATTGTATTATATTTATAAAGAATAGAGTTCAAAATGGTTTCAAAACAGTATTGCAGTGGGTTTAGATTACTGGTGGCTGTACGGTGCGAGGAGGCGCGGCAATATAAAAAACAAAAAAAGCGCGCGATTTTCTTCTCTGTTTCTGTCTTGTATTCGGTACGGACTTTATTGAATTTTGCAAAAAAATTAGTTCTATGTCGAGTTCTGAAAGTGATCGTGGATTAACTCCTGAAACAATAATAATAGAACCCAATAACGTAATACAAAACTTAATACCTATGAAATCCCGGGAGATATATGTAAAAGCCTATGACAATTTCATACTATGGAATAATTTGTGTAATTTGTGAAAGTGCATATTGGCGTATTTTCAAGAATTATCCAAAACGTATGTATTTTTTTAGATTAAAATTACTCATTATTTGCTTAATAGGGTCTCTTAGTTATTTTCTCTTATAAGGGGATGAAAAGTAGTGTATAACTTGGGAGCAAAAATATTTTTCCCTCGGGCGATGTACTTTGAATCCCTCAATACGTTCAGCATTCTATTTTAGAATCCTTCACTTCGCTCTGGATTCAAAATAGCGCCCTCGCCTTAAAAATATTACTTTACTCCCTTGTCAAACAATCTACTATTACTTATAGTATATACTAGTTACCGTGTACCACCGGTTCGGATGGCTGGGCTGCTCGACACTACTCGACAGAGAAGAGCAGGGAAGAAAACTTTTAGTTATTTATTTTTAATCACCATTTTTGTATACAAAGTAGAGATGTGAAAAAATAATCGATATTTTTTTATTATTATCGATTTTTATAGTAATATTAATCGATTTTTAATAAATCGATTTTATAAATTATGGGTATTAATCGATTTTCAGAAACAGGTCGCATCTATGCGATGGAGGAAAAATCTTGAATTAATTTCTTAAGTATAAGTTGATTAAATAAAAACGGCGTCCTCTATATTGAAATAACATTGTGGCCGTTATTGATAAACATTAAAAATGTCTTGTAACCGTAAAAAAAAAACCTAAAATGTAACCGTAATGTAAAATAGGATTAGACATTTTCGGCTTATACTAAAATTGTATCAATAATACTATTTGGTTTCCTAATTGCTACCTACTTTGACATTTTATAGGAACTTTGCCTTTGATTTTTAATTTTGGTTATTAGTTTATTATTGGAATATAAAAAGCATGATTTTTATTAAATAATACCCCAAAAAAATCTTTTTTTTAATCTATTATTTTTTACTAAAATCGATTTTTGAAAAATCGATTATTTCCGAATAAAGAAAAATCGATTTTTATTTCATCGATTCATTAATGTCACATCCCTAGCTAGCAGCTAGTTATAGTTTATATTTAATTTTATTTGTTATATGATTATAGTTATAGATCATAAGAATTTAGGACTTTGTTTGTAATAGGGATGTGAAAAAAAAGATTTAAGAAAAATACTATTTTTATACTTGATTTTATTTTTATAAATAATCGATTTTTTATAATCGTGCAATCGATTATTTCTGATTTTTCATCTGCAATTAAGTTTGTTTTTTTTAATCTATTATTTTTTACTAAAATCGATTTTTGAAAAATCGATTATTTCCGAATAAAGAAAAATCGATTTTTATTTCATCGATTCATTAATGTCACATCCCTAACTAGCAGCTAGTTATAGTTTATATTTAATTTTATTTGTTATATGATTATAGTTATAGATCATAAGAATTTAGGACTTTGTTTGTAATAGGGATGTGAAAAAAAAGATTTAAGAAAAAAACTATTTTTATACTTGATTTTATTTTTATAAATAATCGATTTTTTATAATCGTGCAATCGATTATTTCTGATTTTTCATCTGCAATTAAGTTTGTTTTTTTGGGCCGGAGCCCGGAACGCGAACTGCTAATGAATACTATCTCCGCATACTATCATTAACGCCATATGTGTATCTATGATGGCATTCTTTCTGTGTTTTTAAACAGCTTTTTAAATTAATTTAATCAAACATTCAGTAGATGGAGTCAACGAACTGTGCCATCTTAAATTTTATGGATATTTGTTTGATAAGTCAATAATTATTCAATTTCTAGAATTTTGAATAACTTAATTTGTTTTTACCTATTTGAATAATTGTTTTATAACTTTAATTTGTGTTGATGATATAAGAACTTACTATTTGTGTTGTTTATTTATAATTAATAAATCTATTTATGACGTTTATTTTGAAAATAATTGGCAAATTAGGAAAAAATCGATTAATATAAAAAAAAACTATTATTTTCTTAAGATTATTCGAACTTTTTGGTTACAATGAAAAATTTATTATTTAATTAAGGATGAGTTCGATATATCAAAACGTAACTTATATCGGATATGTGTTAGATATCATACCATATCGATATCTATAACAATGTAGCCGATATCACAAAAACTGTATCGAGTCAAAACTAAAACGATGTGCGAACAAAACGCAAACTTCACAAACGATACGAACCACATTCGCTACCTCTCGTTCTAAGTGTATATTCTTTTACTAGTGTAAAAGAGATGAAGACAATATGAAATAACTTTAGCCATGTTTGCTTGGTTAATATATCTTACTGTACTAGCAATAAGGTTTAGTTTCCATTGTATAGTTACAGTTATGATAACGTTTCTGGCGGCTACGGCTACTCGATATTAGTGAGACAATTACTCTACAAAATGAAACTAAATGTCGAAGTTATAAGGTTGAATTTGAGTTGTTACAATATGGATTGGACGCTAGCAATGTTTAACGTTTGAAAAGAAAACTGTACTACTGATATCGATATCAGAAAACCGTTTTTGATATCGATATGCAAACTGTATATCGGATACAAAACCGTTTGTGGCAAAAACAAAAAATGCCCATATCTTAATATAAAAAAAATCTATTATTTTCTTAAGATTATTCGAACTTTTTGGTTACAATGAAAAATTTATTATTTAATTTACGATTAAAAATCGATTTTTTATGTGCAATGTGAGGTGACATACCCAGTTTGTAAACGAGCGTGTTGGTTGAAAAATAAGAAAACCCAACACTCCAAAAAATCGATAGATAGGCAGACTATCTTATAATTCTGAGAAGAGTATAAAACAAATTTTTGATACAATTTCTGGCAATAAACAAACCATATCGCGGGCTAACTCGACTGCAACGCCATCTAGTATTGAACAAATGAAAAGACTAGCTGAAAATGAGTCTCGATATATCAAAACGTAACTTATATCGGATATGTGTTAGATATCATACCATATCGATATCTATAACAATGTAGCCGATATCACAAAAACTGTATCCAGTCAAAATTAAAACGATGTGCGAACAAAACGCAAACTTCACAAACGATATGAACCACATTCGCTACCTCTCGTTCTAAGTGTATATTCTTTTACTAGTGTAAAAGAGATGAAGACAATATGAAATAACTTTAGCCATGTTTGCGTGGTTAATATATCTTACTGTACTAGCAATAAGGTTTAGTTTCCATTGTATAGTTACAGTTATGATAACGTTTCTGGCGGCTACGGCTACTCGATATTTGTGAGATACTTACTCTACAAAATGGAACTAAATGTCGAAGTTTTAAGGTTGAATTTGAGTTGTTACAATATGGATTGGACGCTAGCAATGTTTTAAGGATGAGTTCGATATATCAAAACGTAACTTATATCGGATATGTGTTTGATATCATACCATATCGATATCTATAACAATGTAGCCGATATCACAAAAACTGTTCGAGTCAAAACTAAAACGATGTGTGAACAAAACGCAAACTTCACAAACGTTAAGAACCACATTCGCTACCTCTCGTTCTAAGTATATATTCTTTTACTAGTGTAAAAGAGATGAAGACAATATGAAATAACTTTAGACATGTTTGCGTGGTTAATATATCTTACTGTACTAGCAATAAGGTTTAGTTTCCATTGTATAGTTACAGTTATGATAACGTTTCTGGCGGCTACGGCTATTCGATATTAGTGAGACACTTACTCTACAAAATTGAACTAAATGTCGAAGTTATAAGGTTGAATTTGAGTTATTACAATATGGATTGGACGCTAGCAAATAGCAATGTTTAACGTTTGAAAACTGTACTACTGTACTGATATCGATATCAGAAAACCGTTTTTGATATCGATACGCAAACTGTATATCGGATACAAAACCGTTTGTGGCAAAAACAGAAAACGCCCATATCTAATGTTTAACGTTTGAAAACTGTACTACTGATATCATCGATATCAGAAAACCGTTTTTGATATCGATATGCAAACTGCATATCGGATACAAAACCGTTTGTGGCAAAAACAGAAAACGCCCATATCTACATAACACCATTCCTATCCTATCCTATCCTATCCTATTAGGAATATAGGAGCGTGCCAGGTGCATAATACAACAATGTATATTAAGAACAATTCACCACACTAAATTATTAAATTAACCAAACCATAACGCGATCTAATTTAATTACAGCGCCATCTATCGACGACGCGACAACTTGAACAAAGTATTTGATTTGTCAACGCCGTCAATATAAAAACCTAGGACCACTTGATTGTTTGTAAAGTGCAAATCGAAGACGCTGCAACGCTTTCCGCGAACAAATGTATAAGGCTTGCGTAGAAAGCAACGACAGGGTCTAAGCAGCAATAGAGCAAATCAAGGAAATGCCCTGTCGGGCACCGGCTCACACATACACGCGACGAAACACAGTAAACCTGCTTGGCACCGGACCTAGATGTGAGGGTGGTAGCTAGCCGGGCAGACCATTAGGTCCTACCACCAAGCTTCCCGCATCCCCCATTTTTCCCATATCCCCTGTATTAGTTATAACCTGTATCGAGGCGGTGTTTACAAATATGTAATTCACGAACACAAATGACACCCAGTCTCAGTAACCGCCTCTCTAGTTAACACAAAGATACTTGCCCTACCTGCAATCGAAATCTGGGACCTAGAAACCAAAAGCAACACGTCCAACGTCCACGGCTTCCTCCAGTTCGATAAAGGGGATAAAAATACTCTACTATGCCACGCTGGTCAAACAATGGTTTCAAGTTTTCCTTCTATTTCGGCTAGGTTTTCATCCTCGTCATTTCCTTATGTCGGCTCTACACCCTCAGGATGGAATATGTTGGTGACACTGAATAGTCTAAATCCATCACTACGCGGATAAGTAATTTATATTATAACATACTAGCTGATCCCCGCTGTGTCACCCGCGAGGTGTTAAATAAAATATAGCATAGCCAACACTGAAAGATTTTTTGAAATCGGACCAGTAGTTCCTGAGATTAGCACGTTCAAACAAACAAATTCTGCAGCTTTATAATATATGTATAGTCTAATTTAATGCCAACTGATTTTGAGCGAACTACTTCCTGCTTTCAAACTACAAAATCGCGTTACATTTCATCATCAAATATTTCAAGCTTTTTTAATATCACAAAAATGAGTAATGTACTTACGCCCTCTTGCTTTGTACTATTGTCTGGGGTACTCAAAGTTGAAAGGTACCGTCTCTGTAAAAGAAAAATATGATAAAATAATGATGTCTTAGGTTTTCACGATCTTTACACATTGCAGGAAATGATGGCTTCACGGTTATGATGTCTGAAACGTTGGTAATAAAATCAAATAAAACGATCATAACCGTGAAGCCATCATTTCCTGCAATATGAGAACATCCGAGAATGCTATTATTGTAATCCTATTTTCCACTTTCTACATATATGGAAAAAAATTGCTTTAGCTATGCGTTGGCTACTACTACCACAGCCCATAGATGACCCACTGCTGAGTCGAGCCTCCTCCAATTACATGGGGGATAATTAGCCTACTAAGCTACGCTGGCCAGACGGATTACGCAGGGTATCGTTTTACGTTATCCTGCTCTTGCGCCTAGGTTTACAACCTTGTCATTTTATTTTATCGGCTCTTATCACAGCCTCAGGATGGAAAGGGGTGATGACACTGTAAATTCTAGATCCACACGGACTAACAAGCTTATGTACAAGCTTATTTTCAAATTTAATAGAAATCAAAATATGAGTATAGATATTAAAAAAGTAAGTGCTTCTTCGATTCTCTGTGTTTATTTCGTAAGTTACGATAATTTCGTTATTGACTAAATTAGTAAGAAAAATAAAAGCTGCTTTTTTCAGGCAACTTCAAAAAGGATGTTGTATTTTTTTTTATTAAATACTACTTGTATCCTGCGCGCATTGCTACGCCACTAACTAAAATAAATTTGAAGGAAACCATTACACAAATTTTCATTCTTTTTTGTTCAGAAACCTTCCTGTGCTCATGCACAATAAACATGAAGATTATCACATGATCAAATGCATAGTTTACGATCCTTTATAGGACCTACAGAATTACATTCATTTTTATATACATATAGATTTCCTACGTTTAAGTTCCGGCACCGTAACAGGTTGTTTAACTGGCTTGTTAGTGTCTATGGTAAATTCAGTCTTATTTTTTTCTGAAATTATGCTCGCAGTCCGTCACTCAATACGATTTGAGAGTTTTGGTAACAACCTGTATAGACAGATTAAATATTGAAATAGCTAATCTTACTCAATAGGTACTTACAGAACTTCGTCTTCTTACGCTTTCTCTTAAACTTCTCAATCTCTCCTTTTGTTTTCTTTTGAAAAATCCGACCTAAGAAAATAAAATCAACACAACAATATTAAAATCTCTTTCCTAAAACTCTACATTAGTAGCTGTTCCCGACTTTGACCGCGTGGTATTTAACAAAAAAGTTATTATTCAGTTTCCGATAACTTATAAATTATATAATTTAGCGCGAAAAACACTCATCATTTGAAAGACCTTTTACCGTTGAGTAAGAAGTTACTCCTTGTTAATTGAACTATATGCCAGTGAACGTCCTGTCAAAAGCGGTCCAGCCACTTCAGAGATTAGCCAAGATTAGATCAGAGAAACAAACAGACAGACAAAAATTAAAAAAAAATGGTTTTGGTTTTTACATACATTTTTAATGTTACAAACGGGCACTAAAATTGTATTTATTTGTATATCCGTAAAAATACTCGTCCTTGGCGTTTTGTATCCTGGGACTTTCATGCCCTCCAACTCGCACGGCGGAGATCAGATCAGTTGGTTTGAAGTTTTCTCTCCGGACTAGGCTTTGGCCTTATCATTTCCTTTCGTCGGCGTCGTCTTACGACACCCTCAGGATGGAATGGGGTTGTAACACTATGTATTTTTAACCCCCGACGCAAAAAGAGGGGTGTTATAAGTTTGACGTGTCTGTTTGTCTGTCTGTGGCTGCGTAGCTCTCGAACGGATGAAGCGATTTCAATACAGTTTTTTTTTGTATGACAGGTGAGTTACGGGTGTTCTTAGAGATGTTTGATGAAAATCGGTTTAAAAGTTATGGGGGGTGAAAGTGGGGAAGAATAACCGAATGTCTGCAAATATAATCGAGTGGGGTCTAAAATTAAAGCGCATCACGTGCACATTACAAAATAATTATGTTCCATGAAAATCAGTTGAGCCCTGAAAAAACTCTGGGGGTAAAAGGGGGGGAAATACCCAATATCTGCAATTATATATGGTGGGGAGAAAATGAAGATGCGACAAGAATTTATGTATTAACAACATCTACATCATAACAGCGTGTACCTATAAAAAGCAGAAAATAAAAATTAAATAAAAAAAAACCCCCGACACAATTACCTAATTTCCCTCTAAAAAGGTTTTTTTTAAATTAGTTTTTTAACCCCATCACCACACCGTTTGGCACTGGGTGATACGAAATCTTGCCTAGGTTATCGGCCTTGTCATTTCCTCTTGTCGGCACTTACGACACGGTCGGAACGGAATGGAATGACAGTATGTATTCTAAATATGTCACCACAGATACGTAACGTTGGTATGCTAGCTCTGAATTACAGAAACATACAATATATTTCATATTGTTACGTAAGACCAGCAATAATCTCTTAGTTAGTATAATAAAATAAAAATACGTGCAAAAATTTAATATGTAATTTCTTGCCATATTAGTAATTTCCTTGTTTTAATGTATTCTAACAACTCTATTTTATGTTTAATAGTTCGCAAGCGCTCCTTAGAGTGAAGGCTTCTTCTAAAGGCGCCCATTTTTCTCTGTCTCGTGAGCAAAACATACATTCAAAATGAAACCTTACCCTGTACATAATAAACGCTATTATCGCCAGTAAAAACAAGGCTGCCACAACACCAATCAATGTGATTTCCCATGTCTTAAGCTGCCATTTTTCTTTATGGAACACGATGGTGGTACTAACACTGAAATCAAATGTGTTTTGATTGTCACAATTTGCTGCCCGAACCAGGGCCCCAGGCTTCGCGTCCCAATGGGGAGCATGTACAAAAACCCTGATGAGTCTTGACCTTTCAGCGGGCTTTGACACTTTGATGGGGAGATTTCGATGCTTCCCAACTCGCAAAGAGGCAGTTGCTGTATGTGATGGCGCTTGATCCAGCGCAAATCTTAGCTGCTGCTAGCGGTGGCAGCCCTGGCTAAACCTCTGCTCCAGTTGTTGGTGAGGGATCCGTATCCATCTGTATACTCGCCGGTATGGACCAACTCACCACAATGTGTCGTGGCAGTTTAAGGCCCCCAAGGCAACTCTGAGGACAGAGAAGGCCCTGGAGCCAAACCCACCACGACACCGTGTGGCGCTCTTTATCTGGCCTCTCCACGTGGCCCCGTCTGGCATGGAGAATCCTGAGCCGACATGGTCCTAACAAATCCTAAAGGCACGCAATCCCCTCCTACAGCAAGGTAAACTACCTTACACTTACCAACGCCATCTGAAATTGCGTTAGTGAACCTACTGTCACAACTTTTCTGGTAACCGTTTTATAACCAAACAAATTCAGTTAATAAACAACTGAAATAGTATTATTTATTATATTTCTCTAGAGCAACAACATTGGAATATTTGTTCATGCCAAACAGTTTGATTAGCTAAGAAAACATTTTGAACAACCTAGTAAACTCAAGACAGAAATGGCAGAAAAAAAATACTCTATACGAAAATTTAAAGTTTGGCGGATATCACCCACTCACTAATGTTTCCCGATAGAGAAAAGGCTTCCTTACAGAATACTGCTTTCACAACATCCCATGGATGGTGCTATGTTCCTCTACATGAGTAAACTCAACAGAGCTCTTACACGAAAAAAGCGCTTAAATGAGAAAAAGGAAAAAAAAAACAAATGAGTCTTGCTAACATTATGCAGCGACCAGCATGCTACGACTACTACTCGGACTATAAATTAATCACTGCTGAGTCGGCCTCCCCCAATTAGCGGAGGGAAATTAGCCTACTGTGTCACACTGGCCAGACGGGTTGGCACAGGGCTTCGTTTCAAGTTTTCCTTCTCTAACGGCAAGGTTATCAGTTATGCCATTTTCTTTTGTTGACTTTCACGACACCTTCTTGGTAGAGTGGGGTTGTGACACTATGTATTCTAAATGCGTCACACATAGATACTACATACTTTACACAATTTCCACGAAAGATCTGAGTAATCAACATCAAAAAGTATCGCCTCTAAATGCGAGAACTACAAAAATGTCCTACATCGCGATAGTGAAATTTACAGAGCAATTAGCACGATTAAGAAATTTTCGAGTAGGTATGGTTATCCCGGGATAGGCACCGCGGGCCCTTGCCAGACATACCATCTCATCTGGTTGGATGATCATCCATTTGCGCCTAAAGTGGTGACCCCGACGTGACCAGTATACTTGAGCAGCGGTATAATGGTAAAAAACAAATGCAAACCTACCTATTCTCAGGAATTGTATCGGTTGGCGTTAAAAATAACTTCAATAGTGACGTCACACTGAGCTCGGACGAATTGGAGGCCTCGTTCACTGGTAAATATTTTCCTAAAAAATTTGTGATATTAGTCATTTCAAAAAGACAGAGCTTTAAAAATACCGTTTCATTATCTTGTTTGAGCATATTGAGTCACCACACTCTGTCAAATAAAAAGCTCCAGAATGGATTTAATGTCGGAATGACAGAGTGGTAATTAATGTTGGAATCTTACATCTAAGGCATTCGATACAATCAATTTTCATGCTTCACATGAAAACTGACAGGTTGTCAGCTGTTGTTGTTGTCGCACACACATGGCCGACTAATACAGGCCTGGTCACTCCCGGAAAGTAACTACTATATTTTGCCCCCAGATGACCCACTGCTGAGTCGGGCTGGCTCGTCGTCTGTCGGGCTATGTATGTAGAGCCGTCACCACACGGACAGAAATATTCTATGGAACAGCATATTTAATTTCCATTTCGGGCAAAAAAGTCCTCGACTGCGACTGCGACCGCGTTCCGAAAAGCGCAGTACTGGTAGGCCTCCCACACGGTGGACAGATGACCTGTTTAAGGTCGCCGGAAAACGATGGATGTGGGCGGCCCAGGACCGGCCTTTGTGGAAATCCTTGGGGGAGGCCTATGTCCAGCAGTGGACGTATTTCGGCTGAAATGATGATGTTGATTCATTTACTAAAAATGATTTCCATTAATTGTTCGATACTCAAAACTAAACTAAACAAAATAATCAAGAAGCCAAAAGTCTCTTACCGATATCCTTTTTAGCAATAAATTGAGTAGCAACAATTTTTATTGTCATATTTGGTTGTAAATGTAAGTTGCAATGATACACAATATCATTTATTTCACTAGTATCTTCCTTCAATTTGACACAATTATTTGTACTTAATGGCACAAAGGATACCTGCAAAAATATATAGGCAAAAAGCCTAATAAGTGCACGTACATTATACGTGCACATTGGTTTTATAAAAACACTTAAAGGATCGTAATTTCTGCGACAAATAAATTAGTGAATAGCATGTGAATAGCGAAAAAGTTTTGAGCTGATCATACACTTTGTAGTTCTTTTTGTTTGTTTCTAGTACTAATTACACTTCAAATATATTTTTCACTTCTCTTTAATTGATCACTAATAATAATGCTTTCAAATCTCAAAAATAAGTATTTAGTCCCCAGGGGTACGTATACAAAAATGCTATTCGGATATTCATGCTTTTTAATGCCAATTGGCGCCAAAAAGAACAATAAAAAATAACAATCTTGCTCTTTCCTTGCTCCATGCTTAAACACTCGGTGGTGCACGTTTGCGTTCTAATTTTAAAATTAACAAAGTATTGTTAATTAATGTAAATTCCACCACAAATAAATAGTTGTCCAGTTATCAGTGAAACACTTACTTTAGTATCCTCAATAAAAGGTTGATTAGGGATATTTAACTCAGCCGTAATATTTTTCCAAGTTATGTTACCTTCGTTTGTTATCTGAAAGTTAAAGAAATATACCTTTTTTTTTTTTTTTTTTTTTTTTTTTTTTTTTTTTTTTTTTTTTTTTTTTTTTTTTTTTTTTTTTTGCCCTGGGTAAAATCCTTTATGGACTATCCCCGTCGGTCCCGGGGAGGACCGACGAGGGGAGTGTGGGACTCACCTCCGAAGAGGAATACCCACTAAACATCCCCGGGGTGCTACCTGCATCGCATCCACGTTTGTGACATCATGGGGACTTGCCTTGAGGCGCTTCCACGATGTCACAGACTGGAGGCTCACCACCTCCTCCGTCTCGTGCTCTTTGTTGAGTTGAGTGTAGAGCACTCGATCCAACTACTGAGCGGGTATTACCCGCTCTGCCGACGCCTGCCCAGCACGCGACAAACACGTCGACCAACTCTCTACATCCCATGATGTGAGGCAGGGCTGTCCCCGCGCCCTGCCCCGGGATCGGTAGGCAGAGATCTTCTGCCTAATTCTCGGCGGGAGCGGCTCGGTTTCCCGAGCCAGCGTCCACCACCGGCCCAGTTGCGGTGTCCATAGGTGTCGTCGTAACGACGACACCCTGGGCCTCACCGCTACGAAAGGGGGGCCGCCTAGTGCGACCGCCCTTCGCCTGGGCGCATTGCCTGCTGCCCAACCGGTGCGCATGAGGTAACCCCATGTCGACACACAGTGGGCAGCGCCTCTCGGGGGCCCGGCACTCGCGTGCCGTGTGGCCCGGCTCGCTGCACTTGTAGCAGCGAGCCCCTCGCCCTGCATGTTCCCTATTGGGGCACTGGGCCCCTACGTGGCCGCACTCGAGGCAGCGGAAACAAAATTCCGCTCTAGCCTCGAGTGCCTCCACCCTCGCCCTTGCCCAGCCCACCACTAGGTGGCCGGTGGACAGAAGCCGCTGCGCAGCGGCTAGCGGGCAGCGCACACTGGCCACGCCCAGGTAACCGGGCGCACGACGGATACTGCCAATCTTGACAGCCTCCGCCGCGCACCCCCCGGCTGTGGCGACCGCCTTAGCCACGTCAGCGGCCTCTGTCGCGTCGTCAAGGTCCCGGATCTGAATATCCCGGAACCGCATAGGGCGCAGGACTCGGACGCCCAGAGCACCGAGGGATGCTCCAAGGCTCTCCGCGAGCCTGTCCGCCTTCGCTCCACATTCGGGGCCGGACAGCTCGTAGAGCATCCCCCCCGTCCTCGTCCTTCGGGAACGCATCTCCTCAGGAGCGATCCCCAACACCTCCAGATTGACCGCCCTCTTGGCGGTGGTCAACGCCTCGGAGTAGGTGGCCTGCGACCCCTCCGGAATCGTCAGGGTTACGGCCTCCGTCTTCGTCCGGTCCTTCCTCCGCCGGCACTTCGCCCCTCTACCCTTCTTCGCCTTGCGTGGCGAAGAGGGGGAGGGACGGCTCCTCGGCTCGTCCTTCTTCTTTGGCGGGGCTTTTCTGGCCGCCACCGTCGCCCATGTGTCCCTCCTGGGTCTCCCCGCCGGAGCCCCACTGGGCGTCGCACGCGGGGGAACCGCAGGGAGTTCCGCGACTGGTGGCACAGCCGTGGCCCTCTTTCGCCTTTTCCTCCTCTTTTTGGGAGGTTTGTCCGCCGGTTTTGGCGCCATGCGTCGCTCGCGGGCAGCAGACCGGTCTGCCTCCAGAGGCGGTCGAAGCCGCTTCTCCGGCAGCAGGCGGTACGCTATGCCCGCGATTTTGGCGTCCATCATGGCGCCAATCTCTCTCATTGTTAATGAGGGTGCACTTTCCTCATGCGGAGGTGCGCTCTCTCCCTGTGGGACCTGAGGGGCCATGTCCGCCCGCAACTGGTCCAACTCTGCCCTCATGCCTTCCACCGTCTCCTGCAATCTCTCCGTGTCGGAGGCCTTCCGCACCAACCCGCTCACCGCACCAAGGAGTGAGGAGGTTGCCGTCTGGATAGCCTTGAGGAAGTACCCCTTAGGCCGCCCGTTCCGCTTAGTGACCTCCAGGAGGATAGCCAAATCGTCCTGGATGATTGTGCTGAGGACTTTAGCACTTGGCTCCCCTGGAGGCACTTTCTCCCTATTGGCCGCCACTTTGGCGATTATGTCCGCCAGTTTGGCCTTCGTATGTGCCGTCCGTGCCACCACCTTCTGTTGGGCGCTCGGCGGTACCGGTGGTAAAAAACCATCGTCCTCCTCCTCCGGTTCCTCATCCCGGAGTTTCCGGTACACCTTGTACGCGTGGTGGGCGTATTCGTGGTAGAACCCACTCTTAGTCTCCGGCTCGTCTGCGAGGTCTTCCTCCTCGCTTGGAGACACTGGTCCCTCCCACTCACTGGTGGGAGGGGTCTGCGACCTGCACGCCCTACCCGTTACTGCGCGTCTCATGAAGCGCCTATTCCTCCGTTCAGGGTCCCGGACGTCCGAGTCGCAAGTCTCAGACGCGGTTTCCCCTCTTACCGGTGAACCATCTCGACTCTGCGAGGCGCTCGCATCGCTCAGACCCTGATTGGGGAGCGGGCTGCTGAGCCGCTTCGCAACCACCCCTTCCTCCATGGTGGACTCCTCTACTGCGCGCTTGCGCATCGCGCGCGTCACCCGCCTCTCAACTACCTCATCCGTCGGAATGACGGATGGAGCGCCCAAATTGCCCCCCCCGTATACATGGGGCAGACCGCCCCCCCCCGAGGGAGAAGCGGTGCGGGATTCCCCAGCAGCCACCGGCTGACTGGGACCCGCCCGGGGAGAATTTTTATTTGAACGACCTTCCATCATTTTTCTCTTCCTATCACGTCACCCTAAACACTTTCCCCCCCCCGCAGACTCCCGGGAAAACCCGAGAGCCGCATCCCAGAATCTACAAAAGGAAATAGAAGAAAACGAAAAGACAGAAAAGAACGACAGGAACCAATTAAAACAAGAACAAAAGTTACCAAAACCAAGAGAAGTATAACCCAACAGAACAAACCAAAAGACAGAAATAAAATGAAGTTGACTGGGGACTCGGTTTGGCGGCCAAGTGAATTGAGCGCCAACCCGAGTGCCCCATGGTGCGCCGCAACGGTTTACGCCTCGCAAGGCAACTCTGAAAACAGAGGAGTCCCCGGAGTCGCAACCCGCCACGACGCTGTGAGGAAATGGGATAGACAGGAGAAAGGGGTAAAAGGGAAAGGAAGGAGGGGGAGAATTAAGACGGGAAGGCGCATGGCTGTTTCGGCTACGTCTGTCCAGAAGGGCCAGACCAAAAGCAGGCGGCAACCACGAGCAGGATAACAGCCACACTTGCCTTGGGTTTCGACGCAACAGTAGTGCTCCACCCAAGACCAACACCCCTCACATTGCCGGGAAAGACAATGGAGTACGGTGAAAGACGAAGTCACCAGGTCTTACCAGTAGCCTCTGTGACTTCCCCTTCCACCCGCCCAAAAGAAATATACCTAACTTATGGAATTTAAATGTTTATATTTAAAGAAAAACCTAAGCTCCGTTAGGGGAACCATGGTGCTGGTACGGAACAGAACGTGGAACGTTTTCTATTTACTTGCCACCGTCATGCTTTCCTTTTTTGTAATGGCTGTTACAGGTGTACATGGGCGGCGGTGATTACTTACTATAAAGTTGCCTCCCTCATTTATAAAAAGAAAAATGTAAGCTCGTCATGGCCTATCGGCCAGTGCGGAACGCAGTCGGCCAGCAGGTCAAACAATGTCTGCCTCTGTTGGACGGATATCCATCAATTGTAACAGCTCAGCTCCACCACGTAAAGCTCGATAGCTTTTTTATTTCACAGGGCGCGTAAAGCTCTATAGCTAGAATATAATATAGCTAGATAGAAGAATGGCTTCTTACATCTAAGGCAATCTACATGTAATCAGCAGCATGATATATGACAGCTGGTCTAACCATGTAATTACCGGTTGTCGCCTAGATGGGTCTTGGAGGGCAGAGCGATTGATCCCTATGAGTGAATACTGGTAATTAGCCAATTCTGGTTAGGCTGGTGTCGAAAGCTGAGGAAGAAGTCATTCAAAGAACCTAAAGGATCGTGAGAAATAAATTCAGTCACTCGTTGCTTGGGTGACATCTCATATTAAAATTTGACTTTCTCTGCAGGGCACGGAAAATGACAATTGTCATGTGTACATCCAATACAGTTGACACATGAAATCAGTCACGTGAATACTGACAGATCATCAATCCGGTCGATTATTATCTGTGGGACGAGAGGGTTCTCTTAAAAAACCAGTAAATACTGATTATCGAAATTCAATTAAAACAGTAACTACGCAATTAAAATAAGGAAATTAAAAATATATATAATTTATTTACCGAATATTCTTGTACGGTCTCAATGGGATGCGAAAAGTCTAATGATTCGGACCTGCTAACATGCATGTCATTCGTAGATCTGAAAAAAAATACCACCAACACTATATAAAGAAATACTACGAGTACAAGTGTGGTGCGGTGTATATGTGTGGTGAGAAATTTAGAATACATATTTATCATTTAAGCCAAATACGTCCTAATGTCGACATGAGGAGATACCTCTCCCAAGATCCACCACAGAGTCCGGCCCACTATTTTGTGCATTCAATCCTCGTATGTAAGACATCCCGCCATCTGGCTAGAGGGCACCCCACGCTGCGTTTGCTAAGACGCTTATAAAAAGTTTTAAGTTTGTAGTTAAAGCGTTTTTATCCGAAAAGGTAGTTTCTAAGTCTCCAGGTTCCGTGTGGTGACGGATTTAGAATACACAATATCACCAACCCACACCATGCTGAGGGTGTCGTAAGAGTCGACCAAAAGAACGCAAGAGGCAGACCAGACCACCTAGCCGCGAAGGACGGAAAACTTGATACAAACCCGTCTTGCCAGCGTGACACAACAGGCTGATTTCCCTCTACGAAATTGGAGAGCCGACGCTTTTTGATTATGTAAGGGCTGAAATGACGAAGGCTTCAGTCACTAAATATTAAAACAAAAAATAGCTAGATGGTGTCAGAAATAGACCATACCTACCCATCGAGTAAAACACCATTGGCATGTATGATGTATTTTACGCTAGTGGTGTTGTGCGTCGACTCGTTTCCTCGATTACATTTACCGTATAACGTTGTTGTAATATTCAAGCTTTCTTCTTCATTCGTTACTTTTGTCATGTCCAAAGAAAAATCGATAAAAGCCTAAAATGAAAACATAGATAATTAGAATCGTTGGCACAGGGTTTTGTATCAATTTTTCCTTCTCTTGCGGCTAAGTTTTCGGCTTTGTCATTTCCTTTTTTCGTCTCTTACGACACCGCCAGGATGGAATGGGGTGATGACAATACCCTGAATCCATTGCCAATAAAATGTGAATTCGGGAAGGCGATAAATATTAATCGGAACGTCGACGCTTTGGTTCCCTCTCGAGTACTGAATGAATGTCCATAACCATTACTGATTGGATTAGATTTTTAGTTTTTTTAAATAAATGTGTATATCCAAGCCGTAGCCTCCTTACTCACTAGATTATTCTTCTTCATAGACTTTGGCAGTTCGCAGGTCCATTTATCTGTTTCACCGCTGTCCCTTTCGCAGTCATTGACTCGTGCGACTTTGGTACCGGTCAGGTTTATTTTGACGCAACTTCCATATGATGTTCCTCCTTCATTCCACACATGTAATACAATATTTTCTGCGGAGGTAGATCCAACTATGTAAGGATTCCTAAAGAATTAAGAAAAAAATATTATTTAAACATTCCTCATCACATACCTGTAATGTAATATTGGCTAATAACTCTTATCTGTCCGTTACGCATTTACAACTACATCGCTGATTCCATTGTAATTAGCAATAACTGTTGCCTATGGACATTTGCCACAACAACGCCATTTTTTCACGTCATCTTCTTATATAAAAATGAATGATTGTCTGTATGTCCTTTGTAGAATCGTAACCCATGCATTTGATCATGTGATGATCTTCAACAAAGTTTGTTTTAGTTAGTGGCGAAGCAAAGCGCTATTATATTAATTTCTATATTGAAGTCGGTTCACATATTTTGTTCAAAAATAATAATAGGGTGGAGCTTGAGCAGTTGCTTTTTTCTTTTCTTTTCGTGCCTCAAGCCAAGTCCAGGCAAGTCAGGTAACATGACTGGCCGCATGTGGGTGACATGAGTCCAATCAATGTAACTTGGGTTTTAATCCGCTATGATTCGATCTATTTTCTTCATCGAAATTTATTCCAATGTTATTGGGATCGGCACTATCTTCCAATATTTACACGGAGCGATTGGCTACTACAACCTAATTAGTAGGACAATCGGTATTTAATTGGTTAAACTTGCTGACAGTTTTCACTCTAGTGACTTTGATATGCAAAGCTATGATACTGCCATATACGGTAGAGTGACAACCGAGACCCTTCGAAGGACGGAGGAAGACGGATATTGCTATAGATGGATACTCATCAAACATCCAGCAGAGCTAGACGTTGCTTATCGTGTAGATCGATTCGTTCTGCACTATCCGCTATAACCACCACCAGTTTTTTTAAGTATTGAGTATGTTATTTTGATTGTTTATTAATTCATTCAAATACTTACTGTCCAGACCAGGTCAAGTTCATGAATAATTGTGGCGTACAATCACCCTCGCAGTGACGAGATATATTTAAACTGGCTTGCAAGACGCTGTGCGGATTTATTAGGAAATTTGGTCGTAAGGTTTCGTCTGAAAATTAAAAAAATTGATGTATCGAGATATTAATTATAATAATAGGTAGTTTAAATATGATATTATGTAAAAGTTTTCAAATAAAACTGCTCAATGTGAGACAACACAAAACGAGCTCGAGGTTGATCCCCAAAAAGGTGAGCGATCAAGTAAAAGACACGTACTCCAAATTTCGTTGGATTGCAAGACAAGCGATGGACAGGATCCTCAGTCATGCATGAGGGACCGACTAGAGATATAGATATAATGTGAGACATGGGCGTTCACAATGGAGTTTACTAGGCGTCTGAGAGTCACTCAACGTGCGATGCGTGACCCCTGACGGTATGGGTTGCTGACATTTTGTATTCTAAGTCCGTCAACACACGGAGAACCACTTACTTTTAATCAAAGTCGCTTTTGCCGCAAATGTATATTTTTCAGGTTCGTGATCAGTCTGAAAAAAATGAGAGAGCTTTAGACCACACGACTGAAGTAAAACAATTATGAAACAATAGAAAAATCACCGTTCGCGCAACGCTAGCAAACTCGCAAACGAATTACCGGCTGAGATATTTAATGTGAACAGAGACAGAACGAGACAGATGGCTATGAGAGGAAAGGAGAAAGAAAATGTGTGCTCGCACTCTCTTGCTCCTACAGTAATATACGAAACGTATAATTCTCTCTTTCTATATTCACTCATTTATATCTCCCCATCAATTTGCGTTCTTCTCACCCAATCACACTTTTCGTAACGCCATCGTTACGCATTCACCAGCTTACTCCCCAAGTCAACCGTGCGTAAAGAAGTTTTACTTTAAAAAAGGATAATGTTTGACTAGATTACTTCTGTGTAAATTACGAAGCGAATAAGTAACAAACGCCGTTCATTTTTTTAATCCTTTTAATTTACAAAGGATTTTAAAAACGGCTTAGCGCGCACGTGTTACTTTAATCTCCGCGACTGTTTTGTCACTCTTGTCATGTTCTTGAATATGTATGGAGATGTGCCCACGTTACGACGAGCGACGTGACTACCGGGTAACATTATTGTAAATTTAAAACGAGCTTTAACAGTGACGAAATCACGTACGACGAAAACCTAAGAAGGATCGTATTACGAAATGCTACTGAAAACCAACTTATGTAGAGTTCAGTTGATTCCTGCTTGACAGCTAAATCTCAACTTGAGCAAAGACAGTTTATCAAAACGTTTCTAAAACTCCAATCAAGTGACTCTACGCTTGTGTGTGTAATTATTATTGTAATTATGACACTGAAAGTGGCCAGTTTTATTTCATTTTACTTTTTTGACATTTATATTCTTTCCAACGACGCAATCTACATTAACCGATACTCTTCCAAACATAGAGATCAATTGTCTTCTCAAGCGTACCGTTTTGAAATAAAGGTCAGTTATCTCAACACCCAAACACTGTTCTAAAATAAGTGACAAATGTCATTACGCAGTGAAGACTCAGGTGATTCTAGTTTGACATTTGTCAACTGAAACATCGTTTTATAATTAACTAGCTGACCCGGCGAAATTTGTTCCGCATTATATATATTTAAAACAAAAAGAAAGTTGGACATAGGATACCTGAGATTTTTATCCCGTCCGTATAAAACCTACTTTAACAAAACGCAACTGACAGCGAAACGTTATGTTGTCTATAGATTAATATGGTCGAAAATTTGACAATTAGAATTTTTGAATTCGACTTGTTTATATTGTTGTAATTCACATAATATCTTTATAAATTGTAGCCTATGTGTTATTCTGATGTATAAGCTATATTATTGTAAAGTTTCATTAAAATCCATTCAGTAGTTTTTACGTGAAAGAGTAACAAACATCCATCCATCCATCCATCCATACTTACAAACTTTCACGTTTATAATATTAGTAAGATACTTCGACTAAAACTTGCCGTCGTTTCAGTCCTTAAATGACCCACTACTGAGACGGGCCTCCTCCTAATTCATGGAGGGTGATTAGCCTACTGTGCCACGCTGGCCAGTTGGGATGACACAGGGTTTTGCTTGAAGGAGGACGGCCTGGATCAGCAATGGGTCATTTCTGGGCTGAGTAGTAGTAGTACCTATTAGGTATTGTTTTATGTTTATTCTATCTCAAATTTTTCAAAACCAATAAAATAATTTTATTTATACGAACCATTTCAACAGTGACGTTAGAGCAATAATCTCGCCTATCTGTTGACAAACTGTAGATTGAAATGGTATCAGACTCGGACATACGAATTCCTTGGCCGAAAATACTATTCGAAATAGTCAAACCTGCAATTAAATAAATAATAAATAAATAAATAAATATCCTTGGACATTTCACACAACGCCATCTCGTCCCAAGCTAAGCAACTTAATGCTTGTGTTATGGTAACGAGATGGATGATAAACTACTTATATACATATTTTTTTTTGTAAATACATACTTATTATAGATAGAAATGACACCCAGACTCCGAGCCAGTGCCTCTGGTTTAGACAAAGACACTTGCCCGACCCCGGAATCGAACCCGGGACCCGTTGATCCAAAGGCGGCACATCTGACCACTAGACCAACGAGGCAGTTGGTCATCATCGGCATAATTTCCGCGCATTATTGACTGAGTCAGGCCCTCTTGGAATTCGTAGAGGGAAATTAGTCTACTATGGCCAGACGTGGCCACGCTGGCCAGACGGGTTGGCAAATGGTTTGTATCAAGTTTACTCTCTCTTGCGCCCATAGTATAGTGTGGTTTGGTGTAATTGTGTATTCTAAATCCAATGAGTTTCTTGCCAGTTCTTCTCAGCAGCTGTGTTCCGAACTGGTGGTAAACTGCATAATACTTTGCATTATATAATAATAAGGAATATGTAAACAATGTGTAAGTGTTCATTGTCTCATAGGCAAAATAAATTATTTGACTTTGCAATCACCGCATGGACCAATTGGTTGGATGGCCTTTGGATTACCCCGGTTCGATTTCGGGGTCAGGCGTGTAAACGTGTACACTCGTGAAGAAAACTGTGTTATCATTTTTTTATATATTTATTTAATTTGTAGGTACTAATTGGTCACTGTATTAGTTAGAATTAAAAAATGATAATAACAGTTTTCTTTACGAGTATACAGACACTAAAGTTCGCAGAGACTATGTTCACACTCGCCAAGATACGCCGGCCGTAATATACTTGCTCTGTCTGAGTTTGGGCGTAATTAGTGTTCATGAATTACATGTTTGTAAACATACTACCATTTCGCTCACCTAAATAGCGAATACACACAGCGAAACGAATGGTGGTGTCTTGTACCTACCTCCACTAACACCAGATGACATTTTTGGAAATTTGACAACTGCGCATACTTCTACCGTAAAACTTGTGTGTTCTAGTGTTATCTGTAAACAAATAATGTAAATTATTTATAGCACTAAAAAGTAATTTTAAGAATGTTACCAATTTCCGAACGACGCTAGTTTGACATTTCGCGGCTGTCACTTCATTCGGCTCTCTCTGTTGTTCTCTCACCTTACGTCGTTTTTTAATTATGTAACGAATTTCAATTTCAAGAGGAAATCTTATTCAAACTGTAGTAATTTACAAGCAATAAACAATATTCTCAAGAAAACAATGTTTACTTTCTTTGCAACAAGCGCGAACGAATTGGAAAGAAGTGACACGAAATGTCAAAACTGTGTCGTTCAGAAATTGGTAACAGGGACTATCCTTTAAAACATTAAATATCATAATGACTCCCCCAATTAGTTTTTTCATTATAATTGGGTTACCAACAGCCCATTAAGAACTTCGCTGACAACTAGTATTTAAAAGCGTTTGCCGTCTGCACTCCCACACTTATCTATTGGGACTATCAGTAATAATTTGGTTTGACTAAGTATGACGTGCTGGTAGGCCTCCCACACGGTGGACCGACGACCTGGTTAAGGTCGCCGGAATGCAGTGGATGCGGGCGGCCCATGTGGAGATCCTTGGGGGAGGCCTATGTCCAGCAGTGAACGTCGTTTGGCTGAAATTATGATGATGATGAAGTATGACGAATATTTCATACGACGTTTATTTAGATACTTACTCGGTCCTGTAACATTCTCATCACAACAGTGACGTTGATAGAATTAAGACATCTGTACAGTATAACACTAGCCCCTCCCGGAGCTCCAGCGGCTAGTTCTGTAAATAGTACGATATTATTCTCTTTTTAAAATATAGGTTTCGAAGAGTTTTTTGTTTTTTATTTATTTTAGTAACATACATTCGTTTATTAAACACTAGCGACGCGCCCCGGCTTCGCACGGGTGCAATGATGAGCATCTAAATTTATCAGTGTTTTTCTTCAATATTATGCATGTATTAAACATATAAACCTTCCTCTTGAATCACTCTATCTACAAAAAAAAACCGCTTCAAAATCCGTTACGTAGTTTTAAAGATTTAAGCATACATAGGGACGACAGACGACAGCGACTTTGTTTTATATTATGTACTGATGATGATGATACTGATAAAAATAATAATGCCAGCTTACATCTAAATAGACCTCTATGGCCAAAATTATTACAATCTTTACATAGTATAAAACAAAGTCGCTGTCGTCTGTCCGTCCCTATGTATGCTTAAATCTTTAAAACATTACATACATTTTAAATTAAAAAAAAATTATTACATATGTTAGAGTTACAGATTAAATGTTAATAGGTGACGAGGTGACAGATTTAGCCTCTGGCCAAGCGGGTTTGTACAGGATTTCATATGAACTTTCCTTTTTCTTGCTTGCATAGTTGAATTTTACGACATACTACTCCTTTATTTACTCCTGTGGTATTACTACTGCTCAGCCTATACCACTGCTAAGCCAGGCCTCGTCCTGGGAGCAAGCGCGAGACGGTACACCCCGGGGACGTTTAGTGGGTATGACTCCGTCTCCTGACAGAGGCGGAGGGGACTCCCACACACCCCCTGTTGGCCATCTCCAGGCTGGCAGGGATTGTCCATAAAGGATTTTACCCCGGGCAAAAAAAATAAAATAAAATAAAGGCCTCCTGTTACAAAGAGGGTAATTAGTAGAGGTCGGAGTAGGTAGATTGATTTAAGGTCGTTGACGTCAAACGTAGAGGATAATATGGATATGCCTCCAAAATACCGGAACGAAATCGCGCACATTATAGATAAAATGGCATGTCCATATTATATCAATCTACCTACTCCGACCTCTGGTAATTAGCCTACTGTGCCACGCTGGCCACACGTGTTGGCACAGGGTTTCGTATTTAGTAGCCTTGTCAGTTCCTTTTGTCGGCTCTTACGACACCCTCAAGATGGAATGGGGTGGTGACAGCATCACTATCACTTCACTATCACTATCACTACATATTATAAAACAAAGTCGCTGTCGTCTGCCCGTCGCTATGCTTAAATCTTTAAAACTACGCAACGGGTTTTGAAGCGGTTTTTTTCATAGGTAGAGTGATTGAATAGGAAGGTTTATATTTATAATACATGCATAATTGCACCCGTGCGAAGCCGGGGCGGGTCGCTAGTGTATTCTAAATCCGTCAACACACGGACAAATACATAATCAGGATTAAAATATGTATTACTGGCTGCGCCCCGTGGTTTTACCTTCGTGGTGATGGAATTTATTTTTTCGTCAGTTTTTTTAGACATGTCTCCTTATTTTGGAAATTCACACAATATTTTAATAAAAGCCTATGTGCAGGGCCCGATTTAGGGGTCCAGAGGCCTCGGGGCAACAAAGGAGTGGAGGCCCCCTGTCTAAGCCTAAGGAACCTTATTGTATTAAGTTCGTGTATTTTAATATAGATGGCGCTAATGTCACTTTTAGCCGCCGATATGGTTTCGCCCAAATGATATTGTGTGTCTCGAAGGATTTATTTTGAATATATTGACTTCCTTACAACGGTGGTTTTTCATTACCGACCCACTACAGCACTGGCTTCGTTGGGACTTTAACATGGTCCTTAACGAGTCGGATGTGTTTGCACGGTTTTAGCGCCGAGTGAGTGTGGTATACACCGTTTTTTGCTGAAAGCGCTAGAAAGCAGTGACCAATTGTCGCTGAAAGTGCACACCGGTAGAATCCTTCAAGAGGAACGCCGGTTGGTTGGAGCAGTGAAGACTTCAGCCGAGGAGCAAGAAACGGGATTCATCGCAGCAGCGGCTTCAGTACCTGCGGCGAGCGACGTGTGACGTCAGGAGGCCACGGGAGATACGTGCTTGGCGGAAGTGTCAGTGGTTTAGCAAGTGCAACTGTGAGTACTTTATCGATATTATTATAACAAATCCAGTTCAAGAAGCTCAGAAATATTTCATCAATTTGTCGAGCAAGAAGAATTTCTGGGACTTAGAAGATTTCAAGCAAAACTGGACTTGTAATTTAATTCAGTAGTGTTAGATTTAGACATAGCCTAATTTTAAGGAAAAAGTGTTCAGACGGGGAACCTATGCCCGATTTGGTACCCATATTGTTAAGTTTCAAACACTTAGAAAATTTCGGATATTTTTTAGAATTTTACCTAAGTTCTATTTTAGTTAAAAATGGAATTATTAATAAAAAGTCAGTTTGCCATCCAAGAGATAATAGAAAAGGGTTACGGTAAATTTAAAATAGCTTCAAAGGAACGACTTACTAAGGCTTCCTACATGTTGGTAAGGCTCGAAACTTTAGAATGTCAATTTAAACAGTTTGTTGAAAATCATGACAAAATAACTCAAGGTGTTGATGAGCACATAATAGGTGATGATTATTTTATTTCTGATGTGTATGAGAACGTGCAAGAAAATTACATAGATTATAAAACGGACTTAAAAGAGGCTTTAGATATAGTTACTATTAACTCTAATAATTCATCATCACCTCTCGGTATTGTCAACGGATGTAATGTTAAGTTACCTAAAATTTCTATCCCTGTTTTCTCTGGAAAGTATACCGAATGGACAACATTTAAAGATTTATTTATATCACTGGTGCATAAGAATGATTCACTTGACAGTGTCCAAAAGATGCACTATTTGAAAGCCCATCTGACCGGTGAAGCTGAACAGCTTCTTCGGCAAGTTCCGGTGTCTGCGGTTAATTATCAGGAGTCTTGGCAAATATTGAATAGTAGGTATAACAACAAAAAGTATTTATCAAATTGTTTACTAAATAGATTCATGCACCAACCCAGTCTTGTATACGAATCAAGTAAAGGTTTAAAGGAAATGTTGGACACCATGACTGATACGGTGAATGGTTTGAGAAATCTGGGAATAAATGTCGATACTTGGGACGTTATCATAATTTACATTTTGTCTTCCAAATTGGATAATGAGTCGCGAAAGCAATGGGAGACCAAAATTAGTACAACAGACAATTTACCTAATTTATCGTCGTTTAAGGAGTTTTTAGAGTCAAGATTTAGATCTCTCGAGTTTTTAGATACAGAGAGTCAACAAATCAAACCACATTTTGAGAACCAAAAACCAAAAGTCATGCATGTAGTTTCTAATAAAATGAATAATGTTAAGCCAAAACCTTGTCCATTATGTTTAATTAAAGATCATAAGATTTACAACTGTAAACAATTTTGTAATTTAGGCTACTCTGATCGTCATAACTTTGTGCAAACCAATCATCTATGCTTCAATTGCTTAGGTTTTAATCATTCCGCCGACGTTTGTCGTATTATCACACGGTGTCGAATCTGCAAACACAAACATCATTCATTATTGCATCCCAAGTCAACTTCGGAGCCTGTTCCTTCTACTTCCAATCTAGAGGCAGAAGTAAGTTCAACGGTGTCGGCTGTAAAATCGGCGTTGTCGGGTTGTCAGTCAAAAGCGGTGACGAATGTAAGATCACATTTCTCACAACAGAAAGCAGCCAAATCAAAACAGATCATTTTGGCAACTGCTCTTGTGTCGGTGCAAGCCAAAAATGGTTCACGACAAATATTAAGAGCCTTGTTAGACCAAGGCTCACAGGCTTCCTTTATCACAAAGTCAGCAGCGCAGTTACTTGAACTGGAACTAGCGTCCAATAGGACATCCATTCAAGGATTAGGAGGTGATAAGAGCATGTGCTCAAGGTTTATCGCTACGATGAGAATTCAATCACTTCTTGATCCCCAATTCTCAGTTCAAGTCAGCGCGCATGTAATGGAAGCAATAACTGGTCTCATACCTTCTGAGAAAGTTATATACCCTGATCGGCTGAAAGGCGCAGGTATTAGTTTAGCGGATCCAGAATTCCATACACCAAACAAAATCGACATTTTGCTTGGAGCCGATATCTATTGGCAGGTTATCAGAGACGGTTTAATCATAGGTCATGAAGGCACACCAACTGCTCAGAACACAGCATTGGGATGGATCTTATCAGGTCCAATACATCAAACTTACCGAAACCGTTCTCTTCAATCTCATCACAACATCATAGTCAGTATGCATTTAAACGTTTCTGACATTGGATTATCAGAGGCCAACACATTGTCTGAAAAAGAGCAACATTATGAATAAATGTTCAATGAAACTTTGCAAAATAATGTTACTGATCGATGCATTGTTCCTTGTCGTAGAGTGGTTTGGCGAGAAGATCTGGAATCTGAAACAGAAAATAATACATTAACAACAGTAACATTTGGCACAGAATCGACTTACCTGGCTGTGAAGTCGCTTCAGCACATAGTAAGCGACAAGGAAGGCTCGCAGTATCCAATAATGACTGAAAGAATAAAATCAGAACGTTGTCAGAGATATAGATGTATAAAGGAGTTTAAACTAATGCAGTGTATACTTACCAAATATAAGTTTAAGTGGCAGAAATGCATAACTATTAATGTAGAGTTAGTAAATGTAGATACACAGCTGGATGAGTTAATAAACGTATTGAAATTTACCTGGGATCCGGGATCCAACTCATTCCATTATGTTAAGCGGTATTATCTTCAGCAAGTAATAGTTACAAAATCAAATTTTATGTCAGTTTTAGCATTTTGCAGATGGTACCTGAAACTAAAAGGGAAACATGTTAGAATAAAGATATTCAATCATTACGTTTTAAGCAACAACATTAAGCATAACATAACTTTATTATGTGAATATCACTTTACTTACCTGGTATCAGATGAGGCTCATAGGAAAGTGTTACATTGTGACGTACTTCTTGTACAGAATACAATTTTATATGTAAATTCCTGGCTTTTAGGTAAAGTTAAAGTAAAGCTTTTTGGTTTGGATAAAGTTGTGATGTTTAAAACCTTATAGTTTCTTTCTGTCATAAGAGCATTACGTAGTATGTATTTAAATTCCCGATTTAAATTCTATTCATGTTGTAGTTTTATTGCACTTCTATTTATTTGGTAATTAGAAGATAAATTTGTATACATAAAGTTTAGTTCACTTCAAGTAAGATTTAATATTAATACAGTCCATTTAATTTGTCATATCAACCCCTTTGACCTCATGGTGGGCGGTTAGTTAAGAACGCACAATACGTTCTTGGTGGGCGGAATGTCTAAGCCTAAGGAACCTTATTGTATTAAGTTCGTGTATTTTAATATAGATGGCGCTAATGTCACTTTTAGCCGCCGATATGGTTTCGCCCAAATGATATTGTGTGTCTCGAAGGATTTATTTTGAATATATTGACTTCCTTACAACGGTGGTTTTTCATTACCGACCCACTACAGCACTGGCTTCGTTGGGACTTTAACACCCCCTTCCCCAAATTATTTTCCAAATACAATGAACAATTTTTTTCAGTCGAGTTTTTCAATAAAGAATTTATTGTGAAACCAAGTAGACTGTCTTAGTATTTAACAAAAAATACGTGGTAAAATCAAGGGGTCATGTTACATTTCGGGGGGGGGGGGGGGCGAGTGAGCGGATAATTAAGATTAATATAATCAAATAATCATTTATGTATAAAGTACTTTAGGCTTTGTGGAGGCCCCCAGCTTATGGAGGCCCCGGGGCTTTCGCCCCGGTTGCAAAAAATCCGGCCCTGCCTATGTGTTATTCTTATTAAGCTATATTATTGTAAAGTGCCATTAAAATCCATTCCGTAGTTACGTGAAAGAGTAACAAACATCCATCTATACTTACAAACTTCCGCGTTTGTAATATAAATATAAAACCGCTGCCTTTAGGGGGAGTTTTCGCTATGCCGCTACCAAATGCTGGAACAACATACCTCCACCGCTAAAGGATTTGTGTTGCACAGCTGACACCTTTAAAAGACGTCTGCGCCAGTATTTGGTTGATGCACAGCGAAAACTAAATAACGTACATGCAAACATTTCTATTATTTAATTAAATTATTTAATTATATTTATTTTTGTATAACTATTAATCTGTCTTTATTTTATCTGTGATATAAAATATAAATAACCTATAAATAACCTATAAATGAATTTATTAGAATTATGTACTTAGCTCATAAAGTTATCATACGAAATCTACTGTTTTTAAGATTAACGTTATCTTTCTTTCTGTCTCTGTTCTTGCATTTGTGTGTCACTCTGGCTGTAGCTGAAAATCAGCTCTACAGGAGACTGTAGTATGATGCTGAGATGCAGCCATTTAGACACATTAAAGTATACATTGCCTTCTGTTTTTATTCTCTTTTTTTATTGTGTCTAATAAACATTTTCTTTCTTTCTTTCTTTCTTTCTTTCTAATATTAGTAGGATTAAATTACCACCAAGTGGAAATTATGACGTATACATTGATTAAAAAATTCATACCATCACATCCATTGCCGTCGGCATCTGGGACTATCTGCATGCTGAATCCCAGTCTCCACTGTGCCTCCCCTGCCAATCGCCTCGTAAACCTGATATCGGATACTTTCACCTCCATGTATGACATCTCTGTCATCAAAGTGTCAAACAGTTCCATACCATCGAATACATATATCGCACCACTTCCTGAATTCTCATAGGGCGCACTTATTATTATTTCTGTAAATACAAGCAAAAATGAACCGCGTACAGCTTGGTTGAGGGGCTATTTTAGTTTTTCTTATCAGTTAGTTATCCTCACAATTCACTGGCTTGTGTCATCGACGCAAAACTTGGTGTTCATTTGCATGACTTTCTCAAGAATAACCTGTATCACAATGTTATTATAGTAGGTAGGTACTATGCAGAATTCCCCTTTCTTCTCTTGTAGAAAAAACTAATTGTTAGTGTGGCCAACTATCAAATTCAAATATCAAAATGTTTTTGTTTGAATAAATTGTTATGAATGATTTCAAATAAATAATAAAAAAAATACAACAAAATTAAATAAAATCAAACATTTAGTCTTTACCACCGGTTCAGAATGCCATTCCATAGAGAAGAAACGGCAGGAAACTATATGGTTGTTCTTCTATATTAAATAAATAAATTTCCTTGGACATTTCACACAACGCCATCTCGTCCCAAGCTAAGCAACTTAATGCTTGTGTTATGGTAACGAGATGGATGATAAACTACTTATATACATTTTTTTTTTGTAAATACATACATATTATTGATAGAAATGACACCCAGACTCCGAGCCAGTGCCTGTGGTTTAGACAAAGACACTTGCCCGACCCCGGAATCGAACCCGGGACCCGTTGATCCAAAGGCGGCACATCTAACCACTAGACCAACGAGGCAGTCAAATGATATCAATGTAGTGAAAAACTTCACTAATGTAATGGCTGAAAGATCAGAGCTAGACCATGAAAACGCCGACCTTACTCCTATGCGTCACTCTTTATAGTAGATACGCTTTTTATTTAAACCGGACTTAGCGTATTTTTTTTATTTTCGGACGGCCATGCCAAGTCTGCATCCGATAATATGTTGTTCAAAAATATTTTTTTCAGTTACTAAAAATAACTTAATGACAACACAACAACTAGCGTTGCTAGAATTAAATATTATAAAATGCTTACCCGCTTTTGAGTCTCCATTCAAATCTCGTGCCAATATTGCTGTGCCAAAACGTGAGAATTCTAATTCACTTATAATAGTTCTAATCCTGCTTTTATTTCTCATTAATTCCTGAAACATATGACCAATATATAAATTACTTATAATTTTAATTATAAAAACGGTGCATTTTACTTTATAAAAATTACATGTAATTGTAATTTTTATAACATTACTAACGCCCGGCCACGCTTTGCTGTGGTGGTTTTGCTATTAGACTGTAGCTTATAGGAAAAGTTTGTACTTTTAACATAGCGCCATTTATCAAATATTTACTCAATCAAGTCAAAAGATATCGCCATCTGTTAGAATCGTTAGGAGCTCAAATATAATTGTGACTATCAAATTGTCTATTCCAAACAAATAATCTTTTAAAAATAAAAATAAATTGCTGTTCGTTAGTTTCGCTAAAACTGGACCGGCGGAGAACGGCTGGACCGATTTGGCTAATTTTGGTCTTGAAATATTCGTAGAAGTCCAGGGAAGGTAAAAACATTCTGGAATTATCATTCTGGGCGGTACGAAGTATGTAAGCCGGGTCAGCTAGTTTGCAATGAAATAATATTGATTACATGGAGAGTAATTATTAGCCTACTTTGCCACACTGGCCAGACAGGTTGGCATGGGGTTTCGTATCAAGGTTTTTCTCTCTTGCGGCTAGGAATTCGGCCTTTTTATTTCCTTTTGTCGACTCTTACGACACCACTAGGGTGGAATGGGGTAGTGACATTATTTATTCTAACCACACGTCGCCACACGGACAGACTGCAAAATGCAAAAGCAATTTATACATAGATATGCATATGTAGGCTCTATACCCTCACTTCGGATGCTCTATGGTTTATTACACCCCTACCCAATACAACAATACCAAATTAGGATAATTTGATGCTGATTCGAAATTCGAAAATATTCGTATCATCATTAAATGTTTCATCTCATTTAACTGTCCTAAAAATAATAATAAGTACTGCATCGTTGGTCTAGGGGTTAGATGTGCTGCCTTTGGATCAACGGGTCCCGGGTTCGATTCCGGGGTCGGGCAAGTGACTTTGTCTAAACCAGAGGCACTGGCTCGGAGTCTGGGTGTAATTTGTGCTCGTGAATTACATGTTTGTAAACTGCCCCAGCGATACAGGTTATACCTGGTGTAGGGGTTTAGTTTTTTATTAAAAAAAATACTCACCATAGTATCACCCAGATAAATGTGCAATGCACCACACTCGTCACATTCAGGATAGGAGTGAGCCGGTGCTCCTACCAGCAGATCTGCTAGTCCATCAAAATTTAAATCATGAGTCGCAAGTGCTACCCCAAACATGCTTGTAACGCTTCTAGAAGTCTCCCCGATTGTGTACGGTTCTGTCCAGTCTTTTCCATTTTCAGTTATTATACTCAACTTATTAGCTTGTGTGTCATACCTGAAAAATCCAACCTAAAACACAGCAATATATATTTAAAAACCGTTTAAAGTCGCAAATTTGATTACGCGACAAATTAGGAACTTCAGAATGCCAAAGATCGGCTATAAGTATGATTTTTCTTGTGTTGACTTCTAAGATTCATTATTGTTGGAGATACATTCAGTCAAGAAAGTATTAGGAATGGACCATGAATGGACGATTTGTTTATTGTTCCAAATTTAAATGTGATTTTTTGTTGTTGTTAGATTTAGAGTTGCATTTGTTAAAAATAAAGTATTTAAATACAGAGCTGTTTTTAGTTTTATAATATCTAGTGTGTATTGCGAATTTCTTAGACAAAGAGTTTGTCTTAAATTTTGCATCGCCAATGGAATTTCGTGATCGGAGTCACTGATAATGTTAGAGAAGGCTTACGGTGAACCGACTTTATTAAAAACACGTACTTGTGAGTGGTACAAATCGTTCAAAAGTGGTCGAGATGTGATGGAAGATTTGACTCGCTCTGGTAGGCCATCAACGTCTGCAACTGAAGTTAACATTGCAAAAGTGAAGGAAATAGTGACTGAAAATCCTCATTCAACTTCGAAAGAGATAGCCGCCGAACTTTTTGTATCTCACGAGTCGATCCGTACCATTTTAAATAATCACTTGGGTATTAAACAAATTTCCACTTGGCTAGTCCTGACCTGAATTTTCTCCAAAAACTCAATCGCATGAGAGTCGCTGTGGACATGCTAGAACGAGTCAATTCCGACCCAACATTCATGAAACGCGTTGTTACTTGTGACGAGACGTGGGTTTACGAGTTTGACAATCAAACTAGTCACCAAACTTCGGAGTGGCGCCTTCCAACTGAACCGAAACCGAAAAAACCACGCGAATGTCGATCAAAAGTCAAAGGCATGTTGACCGTTTTCTTTGACTATCGCTGTGTTGTGTACTCGGAATTCTTGCCGGAAGTTCAAACGTTAAATAAAGAATATTATTTGAGCGTTATGCGGCGTTTAAGAAAGCAAATTCGACGAAAAAGACCAGATTTGTGGAAAGAAAATTCTTGGATTGTACAACACGATAATGCGCCATCGCACAAAGCCATCATTGTGAACGAATTTTTGTCCAAACACTAAACAAATACTATCGAGCAACCACCATTTTCACCAGATATGGATCCAACCGAATTCTTATTTTTTCCCTAACTCTAATTACCATTTTGTGGCACCCGTTTTGCGGCGAGAACTGAACTCAATTCCCGAAACAGCGGATTATTCGTTGGCGTAATCTATCGTTTCTAAAGGACCATATTACTTTGAAGGTGATCAAATAAATTTGGACGAATTACAAACATTTTATGTCTTATATTTCTCTCTATTTCTTAGTGGAAATCTTTCTTCAGGAATCGGCCGACATAAAATCTGAAGAATTCTCATCATTATCCGTGTCAGTTGCTTCAGTGACAGTTCCAGGTTGAACTTGTCCATCATGTAGCTCTAACTCACTGGCACCGGCCTCTACCAAATCCGTTGCGGAATTTCATCATTTCCCGGTATTTTCTTGACAGAGTAGTATGTGTGCTATGAAATGGTACCATCGATTTTTTTATCGAAAACAATTCTGTAGTTTGGTTTTTAAATTTAAATAAGTGACACACTTTTATTTGGTTCCGATCTGTATGTAAGTAGTTATGTCTTTTTGTAGGAAGCCGATTTCTAGACTATTTAAAGTAGGTGCCACGCCAAATTGATATCGACGGCATGAAAAAGTTGGTGCCACTTAAAAATAGTTATTTCCAATGTAAACTGATTCATATTACACTTGATTATGAAATTGCTAGATATACTCACGGCGCCTTTCATTGTATGTGCTAACATGCTAAAAGCATACACAGTTTCATTTGAGAAAAAATTGCCAGCTGCAAGAGCGAATCCTAAAAAGTGAAAACATATTTATTTTACAACTAGTAAGCGATTAGTTAAGTTGTTGACATTTTGTATTCTAATTCCGTCACCATATGAGATGACTTAAGGTGCGTTTCCATGCTTGCCGAGGCTCGGCAAGCGTCCACAAGTACAAGCGTGTAAAGACGGCGGCATTTGGCTTGGCTTGCGTGAGCTTGTGTACGCTTGTATTCGATCCGGTCTAGTGTCCGTTTTTTGACACAGATCAAAGGTCGCTTGCGGAAAGCGCTTGCGACGCGTTCACAAGTTAGTGCGCGCTTAGTGGCCGCTGCGATTTCGCACTCATACCAGGTAACTTATTAGTAGTTACCTGGCACGATTTCTATTAATCTTTATCATCCACCATCTTCGTGGTCATCGGGCTTTCCTCGCTTTTGTTTTACTTTGCATGTATTTAAAGTAAAAGTAGGTTAAACCAAACGTAATAGCCGATACAAGTCCGGTGTCCGCAAAGCTTGGATATACGTAGCACACTGACGCATTTACAAGCGTATACATGACTTCCAAATGCCAAGCGAGACTTGTGGTCGCTTGGGGCTTGTCGAGCCTTGGCAACCATGGAAACGCACCATTATATCACATACCTACGTTCCAATATTTCCATATTCCATTACTCATGAGTCTATCTTGTGCTTGGGATGCTAATCGATACTGTTTAACTCTCCTAATGCTTTCCATTTGTTCGTTAATGTGCGAAGAAAGGAAAGTTTCTAGGTTAGACTGGTGTGTATATGTAAAGTCTTCGGTCAGAGACGTTTTTGCAACCAACAAGAGATTGTTGTTCTCGTCAATAAGAGTACTCCAACCAGTCCCGCCAATGAAAGAGACTGGAAAAATAATATAAACTAAATTAAGACATCTATAAGTAATAAAAAGTATGGATACATTTTAATATACCCGTAAATGTATCAAATGTATATGGAACAACTCACAAAGAATTTTCGAGTTCGGTTTGATAAAAACTTAAACTGCATTATTAAATTTTTTGTCTTAAGCAGTTTTCGAAAATGAAACATAAAAAATAACATTGTATTATTTTACCAACTAATAGTGTCCCTGATTTCTTTATTGCTTTGATTATGGCTTAAACGGCTCAAGAAAGAACAGCTTGGAGAAAAGTGGTGGCTTCGAGCCACACATCCCTCAAAAATAATGCAAGTATGAAGAAGAAGAACTCATTATTTTCTTCATACTTGGCTTCATACTCGTGTAAATAATGTTAATTAATTCTATCCGCTTAGACTGGCGCCTATAGTGGTACTTACAGACATATGGTCGACTTCTAGAGGACGACGTATACTTCTCCAAAGAGCCACGATACCGGCTAGTTGTACCATTTGCAAATACAAGGAAACACGTGCCGTGTATGTTTTCTTGCTTCTGACGTTTAACTCTTACAACACTGGCTGTCCATAGAGGAGCGCATGCCTGAAAAAATAAACACAAAATGTATTGAACTCACGCCAATCATCGGTATACCCGGCTCAGCTTTTTTACCAATACCATGAAAAGAAATTCACTCTGCCGGTGGTTATGGTTCTCTGCCTGTTGCATTATTTTAGTCGCCTCTGAAGACATCCTCAGGATGGAATTGATTCGGTAAATTATAATAGATTGAACATTGATTAGACAAAATGTACTTACAATATAATATTGTGATGTAGCCGAAATCGACGCCCCAAGGTAAAATGTTTGGTTTGCATTTTTTTCTGCAAGACATGGAAAAACGTATCAAATTTATTCTTCACTAAATCGTAAGCCGTCTATAGCTGAGCAGAGGCCAGGGATACAGCGGGTCGTGAACCACAAGTACGTCAAATAGTTACGATTATTTTAGTACGAGATCGGCCCACTAGGCCCAAATTTGCTAATTTGTATTTGGTTACTATAATACTATAGTGCGATTTAAATTGTCCCTTCTATTAGGCAAAACCTTTTATGTATCTTTTTTATTCCCCGTTTAATTAACTCTATAAACTACTGAACCGATTTTATCGTCTGTCAGATAAATTTATCAACTACAGAACTATTTATAACTAGCGACCCGCCCCGGCTTCGCACGGGTGCAATGATGAACATCAAAATTTACCAGTGTTTCTCTACAATACTATGAATGCATTATACATATAAACCTTCCTCTTGAATCACTCTATCTATTAAAAAAAACACATCAAAATCCGTTGCGTAGTTTTAAAGATTTAAGCATACATAGGGACGGACAGACGACAGCGACTTTATTTTATACTATGTAGTGATAGTGATTATTATAACTGCATGCACTTGACTGCAAACAGAAACTTCATTATATATTGCTATAGATTGTTTTATTTGCCTTACCTCTAGAGATTGTTTTATCATTTTTAAGATCAATAACATCTTCATTACACTGAATCGTGTCTATATTTATATTATTTACGTCGCAGCTGTAAACCTTTCCTATTAAATCAGATTTAGGTGCACCGACGACTGAAAAAAAATACCGAATGTTCACATACTGTTATTATGAGAGGGCAACTCTAATGTATACTAAAGAATGCAATTGGACGGATAATGTTGTTAAAGCATCGAATTTCCTTAGTGCTTCTGGGAGCATGTAAATGTTGTTATTCCCTGTATTCTCACAATAACATAATATTCTTAATACTTTTAGATCTCATGCTCACTTTAAGGCTCATGACAGTGGTGACGTCGTGTGGTGCGACCTACAATACAGTTGAGGAGGGCTGCCAAATGCGTCATGCTTGTGAACTGGAGGTCGGTTGGCTCAGGCATTTAATGCCTCGGGGCGTCACAGTGGAATGCGTTTACCTGTGGCGCCCCAAGCGTGTCGTGTGAGGGTATACTGCTGAGGTTTTATTGGGTAGACGAGACGAATAGCTTCCGGAGTCCCACATAGCCGCCGCTGCCGCCGCCGCTGCCCATTGGGGGTGGGGCCCCAGCGAAAAAGAAAGGTATTTAAAGCGTCAGCCAACCGACTTGATAATGTTTGACCATTTGCGACTATTGAGGACAGAGGAGCCCTCAGAGTCAAAACACACCACGACTCCGTGTGCCGATCTTCGTCTGGCTCTTCCCGTGACATAGGCCCGCCTGGCCCGCCCGAATAGGTGAAAATCTGTCTTATCTCTGCCATGTATTTGCCTGTATTTTGCCTTAGCCCTCATAAGTTTCGTAATTGCATTCAACAATTGTTAGATTAAAATAAGTAGTTTAATTGTTAATTCATATTATTTTGTTACCTAAGTAATTTAATTGTAATACTCTTGTTTAAATTTTCAATCATTTAATTTATCATGTTTGCGAATATTTGTAGTATTAATTTCTTCTTCTAAGCGTCTTGTAACTATGATTGTAATGATATATATTTAGTCTATAACTGTAATACGTGGATAACGCTGTGGGATACAATGTTATCAATTCTAGAAATCATAGCTTATATGTAATGTATACATTGTATCTGTTTGTTGTCCCAAATAAATAAAATAAAAAATAAAATAAAATGTAGTACCTAAAATTGGTGATCTAAAGACATCTACAGGGTTTCTTGCTGACATTTCTATGTATAGCTAGCAACATTCCGGACCGGTGATAAATATTAAATTTAAATTATCAATCATTTTTTGATTTGTTAAAAGAGCTCTAATGATCCAATGTGATTAAATTATTTTGATTTTAGTTGACATAAATACTGGTATTTCGCGCTAGACAACGCCATCTCTATGTTGATGATCAGACATAACTATGATGAAGAAGCTTACCCAATTTTTTGACACCTGCTTGATAGGCCATCGAAAATCCGAACTCAGATTGTTCTAGTTGTTTACTTGGTCGTATAATGAGGGTCGATCCTTGATCATATACGCCCAACGTAAAATGTATTACTTTCATCAGAACCAAAAAATATAATACAATTTTTTCTGTAATAGAGAACATAACAGTTGCAATAAAACAATAGGGTTTTCACGATTATTTACTACTAATAGTCCAAATTTGACCCACTACTGAGTCGGGCCTCCTCCAATTACATAGATAGCCGATTGTTCCACGCTGGCCTGACGGGTTCGCACAGGGTCTTGGCCGCAACTATGCCACAGTATAGGTGCACTTTAAGAGCAGTATTCTATCTTAAACGCGCACCACGACTTATACGATATTACGAATATCTCGAAAAAGGTGTTTCACGTAAACGGATCTAGGACGACTTTTCCTGTAACCCTGTATAAACCAGCCAGTTTACCCCGCATACCCCGCGTTGTTTTTCAATGTAATTATATAGGGGTTAATCGAAGGGGGGGGGGATGTAGGGGTGAATGTTGTATCATAAAAAATAACAAAAAAAATGTCCACAAAATGAAATAACTTGCGTGAACCACCCTTAACACTCAGGAGTGTAAAATTAGAATGAAACCTATTCTCATACCTACTGAATATAAAAATAAAATTTCATCAAAATATGTTTAGCCGTTTCGGAGGTATAAACAACAAAACTGTAACACAAGAATTTTATATATTTGATGATTACTAATTCAGCAAGTAAATATTAGAAATAGAATGGGTAATATAGAATTGGTCAAACTTACCGCACATTGCGTTTAGTTTTCAGTATTGTCACGACATAACAATACTTAAAATAAAATAATTTAAACGTGCTGTTACAACATAGTCTGTATAAAATGCCTATGATACTCACTCAATACGAGGAAGAGGACAATTCAATTCACAAACAGGTAAATAATTTACTTATCAGTTTTAATAAGCAGATTACAGACTCTATACCATGGTTTTAAGATCTAAATTCAATTGACAATCAATGTTTTATAAATAAAAACATTACTTCATTAGGGTAAAGTAATAAAGTGCATTACATATATCGACTATAAATTTTGTAAAACCTTATAATACTCGATATAATAAGATAGGGCTAATAAGTATGTCGAGCATCCAAAGTCGGCCTTAAGATGAACATAGAGAAGACAAAGATCATCGGAGGCCCTATCCTCAAAGTTGTTGGCCATTGTAATTACCTGGGACACATTGTCCAGTTAGGTAGGTAAGTCCAACTTTGAGAGAGAGGTCAATCGTCGGAGCTATCTCTGCTGCGTAGCGTTCGGGCAGCTGTGAAAGATCTTATCGTATCGTCCACATTACCGCAGTGTTTGAAGACAAAAGTTTACAACGAATGTGTGTTTCCAGTGCTGACATATGGCACAGAGTCGTGGTCGCTCACTATGGGCTCCATCAGAAGGGAAAATAGAAAATGAGAAAGCCAAAAACCTAGGCGCAAGAGAAGGAAAACGTGATATGAAACCCTGTGCCAACCCATCTGGCCAGAGTCACCCAAAGGCTAATGGAGAGGGCTATGCTCGGAGTTTCCCTGCGAGATTGAATCAGAATCAGAAATTAGGAGATACGCAGGCAAACCAGGGTCACCGACATAGGCCACAGGATTGCCAAACTTAATTGGCAGTGGGCAGGGCACATAGTGCGCAGGAGCGACGCCCGATGTGGCAGAAAAATCTTTGAGTGGCGACCGCGTTCCGGAAAGTACAGAGCTGATAGGCTGGACACGCACACGGTGGACCGATGACTTTGTTAAGGTCGCCATAAAACGATGGAAGCGGGCGGCCCAGGCGCAGCCTTTGTGGAAATCCTTGGGGGAGGCCTATGTCCAGCAGTGGACGTCTTTTGGCTGAAATGATGATGATGATGAGTTATCTTAGCAGGCAAGAGCTTCCCGTGTCCCTGGTTCGGCCAGTGGAGGACCGCCGTCGTCGCGCACCACGCCGAGTCAAGTCCCACATAACCCGGCAAGTCCCGACAGCCTGGAATCCATGAGGATCACCGACGTAAAAAGCAGGCTGGTGCTGCCTCACTGGAAAAACCTCCCCTTTACCAAAAACAACAGCCAAGTAAGGGGAGGGGGGAGACCCCTTGGTAGAGTAACTGCTACTAAGGGCTGAGGCCCATCCATGGCCCACTGCTTCTCGCATTACATGGAGGCATCGGGTTTTGTATCAAAATTTCCTTCTCTTGCGGCTTTTCAGACATGACCTTTTGGTACTTACAACACCCTCAGGATGAATGGCGTGTTGACACTATGACACATAAATCCGTCACCACATGGATCTTACTAAAAAAAAGTTAAATATTCGTAATTATTTTAAGAATACACAAACGGCTACTTACCCCCCATGAAATTGATGGCTGAATTGTGTGAATGAGAACATGCATGACAGACATGGATGTAGAGATGGCGCTGATAGGTGTGCATGGAGACTACCACGAAACGTAGAACGAGGAACAAAAGATGATGGTGGTATTTTTATACATGACTAGCGACCCGCCCCGGCTTCGCACGAGTGCAACGAATTACCTCTATATTTTTCAGTGTCTCTCTAACATATTATGCATGTATTATACATTTAAACCTTCCTCTTGTATCACTCTATCTATTTAAAAAATCCGCTTCAAAATCCGTTGCGTAGTTTTAAAGATTTAAGCATACATAGGGACGGAACAGACGACAGCGACTTTATTTTATACTATGTGATAGTTTTGTGATAAAACCTACATGGAAAAGTTCCTTTTGAATTTGAATTGCAGGACGGACGACTTAGCAGTGAATCATGTGTGGGTTCAAACGATGATGATGATGAATATAAAACTGTTTTGACATACTTCCCTCAATAACCAATAAGGAAAAGTATGTTAATTAACGCTATAATTATTATATTTGCCAGTCAATCATCAACAGTGTCGACGTAATATCGTCATGAATTGTAAGTGATTTTATTTATTCGTAGAGAGTTCGAGGACATATGATATCAAGATTTAACGATCTATATACGTACTTATTTATTTCTGACTTGACATGTCAGCTAGTAAAAGACCCGCTGGTGTGTCGGGCCTCCTCCACTAACAAGAGGGAAATCAGCCTAGGCAAGACGGGTTGACACAGGGTTTTGTTTCAAGTTATGCTTTTGTTGCGGGTAGATACTCTGCCATTTAAATTCCTTTAGTCGGCTCTTCAGTCGGCGGCATCTACTGGATGGTTTAGGATCGTGACACCATTGTAGTTTAATCTGTCACTACAGGGACGGTCTTATACTTCTTCTTAGCCCGTAAAATACCCACTGTTGTTTTGTGCCTCCTCCATTTACGGGACGGAAATTAGTCTGCTAGTAGTTTCAAGTTTTCCTTCTGTTATGGCCAGGTATTCTGCCATTTAATTTCCTTCAATCGGCTCATACGACACCCTCAGGAATAGGATAGTATCATTATGTAATCCAAATCCTAGAATAGTGAAAGTAGAGGGATATGCGTTAATTTATATCATGGCGTTGCAACCATCAGACACTATTGAACCCTTTTTTTATACCCGGGGTAAAATCCTTTAAGGACTATCCCCGCCTGATGGACGCGGGTGGGACTCTCCTCCGTAGAGACATACCCACTAAACATCCCAGGGTGCTCCTCCCTATATGTCTCTGTTTGGAGCAGCATGGGTACATTGTTCTTTTCCTTGCTGCCGCAGACAGAGGCTCTGAACTGCTCTTCCGCGGTATTCTTCCGCTCTATCGGCGCCCTGCCAGGTGCACTCTGTAGAACGCCGTATCCCTCAGGGTCTTATTTTTTTTGTTGTCGCTGGGGAAATGCTTTATTCATACCACCGCCGCCCGGGGGAGAGGTCGGTGATTATGTGGGACTCCCGGGACAGAACCCGTATACGCACTAAAACCCCCTCGGTATACCCTCACACGAGGCGTTTGGGGCGCCACAAGTTCGCGTAAACGCATTCTACTGTGACGCCCCGGCGTGGTGCCCGCAACGCGGGCAACCGACTATCAAAGAGGGCGTCCCGGTACACTAAACGCCCTCAGTCATCGAGGCTTTCGTCGGTGGCGATTCCCCACCGGCCTCTCAGGCGAGGGCAGAAGGTGCCCGCACCGTCACGAACCCCCCTCCACCCCTGCCTCCGTGGCGGCGCGGGTCGCAAAGGAGCTCCCTCCTTTGCGACCCGCCCCGGTCCCTCAGGGTCTCCATTAGACACTATTTAACCCGACCCAAATGATATAGCTTTCATCCTCAATTTATTCAAAAAATAGCACTGCTGGACATAGGCCTACCGGCTCTGCGAAGAAACGTATATTATTATTTATTTGTGTTTCAGGGTATATCAGAATTTACCTCGTCACTCAAATTATCACACCGTTGAGTCTGGCTTACTACCATGAGCTATCTAAGCTTGAAATCACACACAAGACCTTAAGAAATTATTCTTACTTTGGTTTTAGTCTGACCTACGACAAGACGTGTAAAACGTAAGTATTAACCATTTTTTCGGCGGGGCTCGCTTGCAAGTCGGTTTAGGGTGGGTCACAGCTAAATGACATGTGAGGGTACCGCTGTGGTTTTAGGGTAGAGGAGAAGTTTACAGAGTTCCACATTATCGCCGACGCCTGGCGAGGTGCGTCAAGCATTTGCCCAGCGAAACAAAAAACGTTTGGGCGTGTGTAACAGATAGAAGGCACTGTCCAGTTTCTCAAAATATAGTCAAGGCAAGATATATAAATGGTTGACAAAAATATAATCACAATACATGGACGTATAAAAAAAGTCGGACAGAATCTCGCTAACTAACAACTGTGACATCATGGTCGGCCACACGCACACACACACGCACACGCCCATGTATTTATACGTCCCTGTCACGATATATAATAACCATAACGAATAAATCAGTTTGACTGTCTCGTTGGTCTAGGGGTTGGTCTTTGCATCAACGGGTCCCGGGTTCGATTCCGGGGCTGGGCAAGTGTCTTTGTCTAAACCAGAGGCACTTGCTCTTAGCCCCTGTAGGCACTACCGGTTGAACCGCATATGCGGCTAGACGCGCGGCCTGTCGCTTTTCTAATTTAATATGCAACCGCTTATGTCTGTACGCACTGGCGGTTGAAATTTTGTGGCGGTTTAGTACAGAGGCTTAGTCTGGGTGTCATCTGTGTTCGTGTATTACATGTTTGTAAACTGCCCCCGCGATACTAGATATACGATATAGATACGATAATATACGATATAGGCAATAACTAGTGCAGGGATTCAATTAAAAAAATTGGCTACTGATACAAACGATGTGTACAAAATTTCAGGAAAACCAAAGGCGGATAAGTATAACAATAGCTTGGTTAATTGGTTCGTGTTTGTTTGTTTTTTTTACACCCTGTAAAACTTGATAGTTATATTGTTTGGTATTTTCATTCGAATACATTCTTAGTGTCCGCGTGGTGATGGATTTCGAATACGCAATGTCACCAACGCACACCATCCTCAGAGTATCTTATGAGTCGACAAAGGGGAATGACAAGGCCGATAGCCTAGCCGCTAGATTAGGAAAACTTGATACGACACCCTGACACAGTGGTCTCATTTTCCTTCATGTAACGGGAGGAGGCTTGACTCAGCAGTAGGTATCTATGTGCTGAGTAGTAGTAATCAATTCATAAGAATGTGTTCCAAATTCAATTTTGTAACTTTAATTTTAGTTACTTTTCTTTTTAAAATAATTTTAGCTATAGTTAGTTACTATAGTGCTTTTTAGTATATAAAAGTCATAAATTAATATTCAACACTATACTCCGTGCGTGCGTTGTAGCATGGTGCGGGTGACAGTTTCAGTAACATTTCGTTTCTCTCTTGAAAGTTACCACGATTTACAAATTATGACTTAGTATTTCAGCTGTAACACATTCCGAATATTTAGTATATTCATCATTAACTGTAGTAAATTAGAACCAGAATGTTCTAGTTTACAAATAAAATCAAATTGGATGAAATATTAAGCTAAGTTTTATGCGTATAACGTAACGCCATAGACATATTTAGTGATGAGATGTACTGCTATGATGGATTGTCGATATTTTTCACGATAAGAAACGTATATAATTTTTAATTAGTTTTTATTGTTGAAATTGGTCTATAATTATACAACAGAACATTAATACGGTAATGTTGCTTAAAAGGATGCTAAGAAAAAATAAAACGTATACCCGATTTCGATTATTTTTTATAATTACAAACATAATTATGTAGCCATAAAACATTTATATTGATTTAAGTTAATACACGTAGTTATATTAGACAAGTGAATAACATGTTGAAGTAACGATATAAAACCTCTTCTCATGTAGGCTGTTAGATGTGTCTTTGGTGTTTTGATACTAGTTTTATGTTGGCTTGTCAAAGAAGGATTGGTAAGAGATCTGAGATCTGCAGCTCAGAGATCGATCACTCCTGCAGCGACCATCAAAATTTAATGATTACGTCTCTCACGTGGATACCAGCGATGATTGCTACTACGAACCAGGAACTTACAAGGAAGCTATAGATTTCCCAGATAAAGACCTTTGGCGCAAAGCTATGGATTGTGAGATTGGATCCTTAAAAGAAAATGGAACGTGGGTTCTTGAGAAATTGCCTAAGAATCGGAAAGCAATACCTTGTAAATGGATCTATAAAGTGAAGTTAAACCCAGATGGTTCAGTAGATAAATATAAGGCACGTCTTGTCGTAAAAGGTTTTAGACAGAAGAAAGGGGAAGATTATGACCAGACCTTTAGCCCCGTAGCTAAGATGGCAACAATTAGAGCGGTGCTGAGTTTAGCTGCTAATGAGGGGATGGTTCTACGTCAGTTTGACATCTGTACAGCCTTTTTATACGGTTCGTTGACTGATGAAGAGATATTCATGCGGCAACCAGAAGGATATGACGATGGTAGCGGACGAGTATGCTTGCTTAAGAAAAGCTTGTATGGGTTAAAACAGGCTCCACGTTGTTGGAACATGACGATCATAAACTGGTTCAAGGAAATTGGCTTTGAAGTCAGCGAAGCAGACCCCTGCCTGTTTAAGAGAGAGAGATCTAATGGAAAGTTATTAGTTGCTCTGTACGTCGATGACGGTCTTATAGCCGGTTCAAATGAAGGACTGATTGGTGAGTTCATCAAGGAATTGAAAGAGAAGTTTGCGATGACTTGTAAACCTGTGTCGTATTACTTGGGTATGGAGGTTGAAGTCAGAGAAGGCGGTGATATTAGAATCCACCAGACTTCATATGTAAAGAAAATCTTGAAGAGATTTGGGATGGAAAAATGTAAACCAGTAAGCACTCCTATGGTTAAGGAACCTGTACCACAGGAAGCAGAGAAGGTTGATGACTACTTTCTGAAGAATTATAGACAAGTAGTTGGTGCACTTGCTTATCTGATGGTGTGCACAAGGCCTGACATAGCATATCCTGTCAGTGTAGTATCCAGAAGCTTAGAAAACCCGACTCACATAGACTGTGTTCGGTTGAAGCGCATGCTAAGATATCTACAGTACACTCCTGATATGGGAATTCTGTATAAGAAGGATTACAGGAAAGGTGTCTTGGAATGTTACAGTGATGCAGATCACGGTGGAGATCTGACAACGGGGAGATCAACTACTGGAGTTGTATGTATTTATGCTGGAGGCGCCGTGTCATGGTTAAGCCAAAGACAACCCAGTGTGGCTATTTCAACTACAGAAGCGGAAATTGTCGCAGCGAGTGAGGCGGCGAAAGAAGCCATTTGGCTAGCTCGTCTTATGAAAGGCATGACGACGATGGAGGAATCGCCTGTTCTTTATGTATATAATGAAGCGGCTGTGAAATTAACTGTAAATCCTGAGTTCCATAGAAGAACTAAGCACATACGAATTCGACACTTCTTTGTGCGAGAACTGGTGACTGCTGGAGATCTTAAGGTGAATAGGATCAGCACTGAGAAGCAGCTGGCAGATCTCTTCACGAAGCCACTATCTAGGCCGAGGCTTATCAGCCTACAAGAACAACTAGGTTTACACATCGAGAGAAGGTGTTGAAGTAACGATATAAAACCTCTTCTCATGTAGGCTGTTAGATGTGTCTTTGGTGTTTTGATACTAGTTTTATGTTGGCTTGTCAAAGAAGGATTGGTAACTAAAATATACTTTTATTCATGTCTGCAACATAACATGTTTTAATTATCTTCCAAAGGCAAACATTAAGTTAACACACATATTTTCATAACAATATTGAAGAGAACTAGATTGACGCTGCGAGTCACCCGCACCATGCTACAGCGCAAATAGTATAGCTATGTATTTATATATATATTTGAAAAGTGATGTCTATTTAAATTTCAAGATATATGTCATGTGCATGTGTGTCACTGTATTTTCGTCTCTTGTCACAGTAAATAATATGTACTTATATGTCTATACGAGTGTAGGAGTATATATAGTATAGTCTCAGTGCTGGTAGGCCTCCCACACGGTGGACCGACGACCTGGTTAAGGTCGCCGGAAAGCAGTGGATGCGGGCGGCCCAGGACCAGCCTTTGTGGAGATCCTTGGGGGAGGCCTATGTCCAGCAGTGGACGTCTTTTGGCTGAAATGATGATGATGTCTATACGAAACTCTATGACCGCTGATCTGATCTAGCACAGTAGTGTTGACCTCTTACATTATTGATAACAACAAATTTATGATCACATTTTTTTCAGATTATTAGTCGGTGCCCCTTGTGAGACAGCCATTGGAGAAATATACAGATGCCATTTAGTAAGCGGAACAGAATGTACTAACAAAATCAATGCAAGAATAAAACGGAACGGTAGGTGGTCACAAACATCAAAAAATGCTGTAATGGGTTTAATGTATAAATTGTATGTGTGTAGTCTCGTAACTGTGTGTGAACCGGTTTAGATTTAGTTTTTGTAGAAAAGACAAGTCACTCACTATGGGCTCCATCAAAAGGCTCAATGTCACCGCAAAGGCAATGGGCGATATTGAATCAGAAATTAGGAGACACGTAGAACCAGAGTTACCAACATAGACTACACGATTGGCAAACTTAAGTGGCAGTGTGCAGGGCACATAGCTCTCAGCACTGAGGCCCGATGTGGCCGAAAAGTCCTCGAGTGGCGACCCCGTTCCGGAAAGCGCAGTGTTGGTAAGCCTTCCACATTTTGAAAGCTGCGCGTGCTGGTTAAATGCGGTTGTTTTACATATTATCTTTGGTATTATGAAGTAACATTTCCATCCTAATATAAATCTATGCGAGCGAAGACAGTAGCCTGGCCTTCTTATAATATATAAATTACGTCTTACGTTGTTTGTTCGCAATGAATTCATAAACTACTTAACCGATTTTAATCAAATTAGCACACCGAGTGCAGTTTGATCCAAATTGAACGAAAAGATCTCAATTTACATCTCAATTTATAGTCACAATATTATTTCATTGCAAATTTATTGGTCTATTATTTGACAATCACAAATTATATGTTAGCTCCAAACGATTTTAACAGATGGCGATATCTGTTGACTGGATTAAGTAAGCATTCAAGAGATGGCGCTATGTTAAATTAATGTATATTAATGTTAAATGTAAAAGAACAAAAACCTTAGTAACAGCAATGCATGGCCGGGCCTGCTAATATAGTATATTTTCGTATTTAACTGGAACTTTAAGGACATAATTTTACATTTACCAGAGGTGATCTTAGCGTAGCAAAACGCAATCGATTAAGGTTAAGCAACGTCTGGCTCTATATACTCTTGATGTAGTTGTTGGATGGGTGTCCATAATGTCCATAATGTGTGTGTAATATCTGACCTCTTACGTTCTTCGGAGCGCACATAAAGCCGTTCGCGTCGGTCCCGGTTGCCATTCTACCATCTTGGCAGTCGCTACATCTAGTCAGTGAGTCAGATTTAAAATGCCCGTGTGGTAATGCACAATGTCACCAACCCATACCGTTTTGAGGGTGTCGTAAGAGACGACTAAAAGAAGCAGAAGCAAGAGGCAGATCACCTAAGCCAAAAGAGAAGGAAAACTTGATACAAACCCTGTGCAAACCTGCCTTGCCAGCGTGGCACATTAGGCTAATTTTGCTCCATGAGTTTGGAGGAGGCCTGACTCAGTAGTGGGTCATTTAAGAGCTGAAACGACTACGACGGCACCTAGTGAATAGCGTGAAAAGTGTAGCTGGTCAAACAGTATAAACGCCGGTAGACGCACTAGATTGTGTTGTGGAGGGCAGACGGCAACAGCTACGTGTAAATACTGGTAGTTTTTTTTACGATGGAAATTCTCATGTACACCAGACCGCTGAACTCCAGCCGGATTATGAGGAATTCCGAGGCGCGGAAAGATGGTAATTGCGCCCCAACCTACCCACCAAAACCAACGGTGTCCCTTGATTACCCTGATGGGGTCTTGGCCCGCTGTAAATGGAGGCTTTGGCGCTCCCAAACCCATCGAGAGGCACGTGCAGCAAGTTAGCCGAATCAGGTTCAACTGCTGCTGACCCCAATGAACCTGGGAAACGTACGAGGGATACAATTCTGTATTTGCCATTAAATTTTCAGATATAGACGCGATGGGATACTCACACGACTTTTGGTTTGGTGCATCGATGAAAGTTGGTCAGTCAGGTGTCATAGTACGTATCTTTATAAAGTTGACTATTATTTTAACACCTAACGTACCATTTTGTCCGTGTTGCGACGGACTAACACTTTTGTGTAAACCAGAGGCACTTGCTCCGAGTCTGGGTGTCATTTGTGTTCGTGAATTTCATGTTTGTAAACTGCCACCGCGATACAGATTATACCTAAAGCGAAACCCCTCGTTTAAAAAAAAAAAGTGGCCAGCATATGTACCTGATTTCCCACCCGTAATGGGAGGAAGAAAAAGGCCCACCGTTGAGTCAAGCGTTGGGTCTTTTACCGACTGAGAAGAAGAAGAAGAAAGGAGGCCTGACACAGCTGATCGAACTGTGAATGATATCTCCTACTATTGTGGTACACTGTGGGCCCAGTTCCGACTGGTCCCAGAACATTATACCCGCCGATCCGTCATCACTCAGAATTACTGGTAGTTAGCAAAATCAAGTTAGACTGGTACCGATCCCAATGAATTTGCGAAGAGGACAGTACCAACTCATATGTCAAGCATGAAACAGTAGGTTCATCAATCTTTAAGCGGCCGGTGGTGGGTCGGGGGAACCGGCCACCGACAAAAGCTTCATTGACTGATAGGGCGTCCCAGTTGCCGGGATGCCCTCTTCGACAGTCGCTTGCCCGCGTTGCGGGCACCACGCCGGGGCGTCACAGTAGACTGCGTTTACGCAATCTTGTGGCGCCCCAAGCGCGCCGTGTGAGGGTATACCGCTGGGGTTTTAGAGGGTAGACGACCTTTGTCGGGGTCCCACATAATCACCTACCTCTCCCCGGGGGGCGGCGGTATGCATAAAGCATTTCCCCAGCGAAAACAAAAAAAAAAGTTTCATCAATCTAAAAGTGGTTCCACGATGCATGCATGGGCCACAGGCTGGCGCAAAGAAAGTGTGAAATGTCTTGAACATAGTTTATTAACAGTACTTTATTTTTCAGGCATGTGCACCGTTGTTAACCAAACCCTGGAGTAAGTAACGTTTCTAAGAACTTAATTAAATTAAACTAGTCTTAATTACTATCTACGTGTGGTGCCGGATTTACAAAACATTGTGTCATCACCTCATCCTAAGGGTGTCGTAAAAGTTGACAATAGGATATGACAAGGCCGAATACCTGTGCCAACCCGTCTGGCCAGCGTGGCACAGTAGGCTAATTACCCTACATGTAGTTGGAGGAGGCCTGACTCAGCAGTGGGTAATTTATGGGCTGAAAAGTATGAAGTAATCATAATTAGAAGGTTAAGCTCACTGTAGATGGAGAACCCTTTATTGAGAACCCATAAACGAAAACAATCCAATTGGACTTTACAAAACGACACGGTTGGCGCAGTGCTTGAGCGATCGACTGCTGCGCAGCATGTCGCTGGTTCGATTCCCGCACGGAAGAAATATTTGTACGACCTACAAGTATTTGTTCCGGGTCTGGGTGTTTTCTATCTATAGTATGTATGTATTTACAAAAAAAAAATTAAGTAGTTAGATGTGCCGCCTTTGAATCAACGGGTCCCGGGTTCGATTCCGGGGTCGGGCAAGTGTCTTTGTCTAAACCAGAGGCACTGGCTCGGAGTGTGGGTGTCCTTTCTATCTATAATATGTATGTATTTACAAAATGTATATTAGTAGTTTATCATCCATCTCGTTACCATGACACAAGCATTAAGTTGCTTAGCTTGGGACGAGATGGTGTTGTGTGAAATGTCGAAGGATATTTATTTATTTATTGGCGGCATTTAACGGCTGTTTCTTCCAGGCACCCATTAGACAAAAATACGTTTCTCTGGTCTTTATCTATCGTTATCTATAGACACCCAAACTGCAGTAACGGGCATAGAGCGTATAAATTATGTTTCTATTTTTAAATTTGCGGGAGAAACAGACGTTTTGGTGATCCAACTTTTAATTTCAAAACGCGTGTTCTATCGACTACGCCTTCTATCTACAGAGACTATCCGGCAAGCTCCACAATCTGTATTCCACAATGACACAAAAACAAAACTTGAGGATAAATTTTGAGAATATTTGCCTTAAGTGTGCCTTAAGTGTAAAAAACATAAAATGAAAACTACTGGAGTTTTCATTTTATGTTTTTTTTTATAATGTTAGTATGTTATATTCTGCCTGATGTAATATAGAAAAATCCCTCCAATTTACATTTGGCTTGGCACCGACTGCAAACCCATCAATAGGTAGCGGATTAAATAGAATTTTTACTAAGTTATTTTAGTTTTTTTAAATGCAGTTTTTTTACTAAGTATGTGATTTCTTTTAGATGCCTTTGTGCCTCCAGCCATAATTACTAAAGGGTCATGTTATATGGAAGCAACGACCTGCAGTAACAACATGCTACCAATGCATAAAACTTCAGCTGATGAACTCAACGTAGACACATATGATAAGCATAATGTTTCGATCGGTGAGTAAAATAATTTTATTGTTTAATTATTGCGTATCTATCGATTAACCATTGAAGTCAACTACTAAACATCAAAATTCTATGTGGTGATGGATTTAGAATACACCATGTCACCAACTCATACCGTATTGAGGGTGTCGTAAGAGACGAATAAAAGACCGCAAAAGGCCTAGCCGCAAGAGAGGAAATCTTGATACAAATCCTGTGCCAGCGTGGCGCAGAAGGCTAATTTCCCTCCAATTAACTGGAGGAGGCAGTGGCTCATCTATGGGCTGAGTATTAGTAGTAGAATTACTTAATTACAGCATATTTAACTCAAAAACAGCTGCCACGCTAGATTACCATTTAAGCTACATTTAAACAACTACCCAAAAAGAGAGTAATGTTTTTAGTTATGAGTAATCTAATACATTGGCCCTTTTCCAACTTGACCGTCTCAATCAACCAATAACGACACCAAAGACGACACGGTTGGCGCAGTGGTTGAGCAATCGACTGCTGCGCAGCATGTCGCGGGTTCGATTCCCGCACGGAAGAAATATTTGTACGACCTACAAGTATTTGTTCCGGGTCTGGGTGTTTTCTATCTATACTATGTAAGTATTTAAAAAAAAAATATATATAAGTAGTTTATCAACCATCTCGTTACCATAACACAAGCATTAAGTTGCTTAGCTTGGGACGAGATGCCGTTGTGTGATATGTCCAAGGATATTTATTATTTTATTATTAATAATAATTTTACCTATTCTACTAAACGAGTCACGTCAAAACCGCTGGCAGGAGATGGTACACCAATAATAGCATTATAAAATATTTCCACAGAATAATCGTTAAGGAAAATTATTGGCTATAACATCACGCTACGATACGGTAACCACAAACGCGGGTGAAATCTGTGATACATGAATCCATGTGGTGACGGATTCAGCATATATTGTGTCACCAATGACGTCTTAGTCGGTATTTTTGTGGATCCGGCAAAACAACGTTTATCGGATTATAACTAGCTGATAATAATACTCAATTGATGTAGACATGTCCGTCTGGTGACAGATTTATATAATGTATTCACTAAGTCTAAGTTAATGATGATGATGATTATTCATTAAGTCACCGCCCCATTCCATCCTGAGGGTGATGAAAGAGCCGACTATAGGAAATTAGCTTATCAGCTAGCCGCAAGAGAGAGAACTGGATATGAAATTCTGTGCCAACCTGTCTGGCGTAGGTTAATTACCCTCCCTAAGTAATTGGAGGAGGCCTGACTGAGCAGTGGGTCATGGGCTGAGTAGTAATAGAGGAAATTTCACATTCGTTATGGTGGCGTCGTGCGGCGGGTCGTTCTCTTCCCTGCAATATGGTTGAGGAGGGCGATGGCTGCCACATGCGTCATGATTTGAACAGGTGCCGTTGCTGGGGGTTGTTTGGCTCGGGCATTAGAAGGTTACTATTGTTGACTAGATCTGGCTGATGTGCGGGCCTTTGCGACTATTTGCTGTCACAAATTTGTTTTATCCCGGCCTTGTACCTAAAAATGGCCTAAAAATCTAAAAAGAGCAACTACAGAGTTTCTTGCCGGCTCTTCTCTGTAGAGCTTTAATTTTAAGTGTGTAGAGCTTTAATTTTAAGTGGTAAATTTTAATTTTTATTTTGTTGTTTGACTTGTCATAAGAGTTCTATTGAGCCAACTTGATTAAATGAGTTTTGATTTTAGTTATCGCTATTTGTATTCGTGTTTGCTATTTATTGAATTGCTATTTAAATGACCCACTGCTGAGTCGGGCCTTCTCCACATACATTGAGGGTAACTATCCTACCGTGCCATACTGGCCAGTCGGTTGGCACAAGGTTTCTTATCAAGTTTTCCTTCTCTTGCTAGGTTAGGTTTCGGTCTTATCATTTCATTTTGTCGGCTCCTACGACACCCTCAGGATTAAATGGGATAGCGACACTATGTATTGTAAATCACAATACTGAATACAAATAGCCAAATGAGTTGTTACGATGAAAATATCTCAAACTCAAACTAAAAAGGAACTTTATTTACGTAGGTTTCATCACACAACTCTTATAAATCGTCATATTTATAAACACTTACGGCCCCTGTCCCACACTAGGTGGTAGTCTCCACACACACCTTTTAGTCGTCATACCTACATTCACACCTTTCACACACAACTCCTCACTCCTACAATCCCTCCATCTCCCCTGATCGCTCACAATCCCTGCGTTCACTCACATTCATCTAATCGAGTACTAATTTTATTTGCAGCCGACACATATACTTCTTTAGGTTGGAGTATTGATATAGCGCCTGATACTAACACCATAGTAGTTGGTGGCCCTGCTATGTACACAGGTAAGCTCATGTAATTGTAACCCTCTAAAAGAATATTGCGCGGATTTATATTACGTATAGGTATATTACATTTTCCACACTTATAACGTTGTTTGTCCGTGATGGACTCATAAAATTGTGAGCGTTTTGATCCAACTTGAATGATACTTTATATTACTTTATATATATCATGGACGTATAAAAAAAGTCGGACAGAGTCTCGGTAACTAAAAACTGTGACATCATAGTCGGCCAGATCAGCTATATGTACAGGCCAGCACGCACACTTTCACACATTAGTCGGCCATTACGCGCGTGAACATCGATGCTTAAAGACGCAATATGCGGCGAAAAAATAAAAACTATAAATCATGTCTTGCGTGGCAAAAAAGGTGTAAAAACCGTAGTGACAGAAAGAAAAACAATCCAGGAATCACGTTTCATACGTAAATGAATAATTCAATCACTTATTTCCAGATTATAAATCAATTTGTATTTGCTAGAACAAAACAATTAATTTTAAGTTCAGTGTTGCCAATATTCACGGGTGCAAATTAACCGAAATGTGGGCAATTTTTCGTTTATTATAAAAATCAATATATTATTATGGTTAATTATTTAATAGTTACTACTGGGTATTTTATTTTATATTCCTTTTGCTAGATTTTCTAAAGAAAATTAAGTATGGAGAAATGATTGAATTAAAATTACTTAGTAGAAATTGTAATGGTGAAAACGATTGGATTCCAAACAAATACAGTGTCATTTGCAGTATACATTTTGATGCGGATGACTTATAAACAACTAAAGGAGGACTCCGGCGTGTTGTTACTTATGCAGTACCTTAAAAGGTAAATTAGCAATCGACCAAGACATGGATAATACAAAAAAAAAAAAACTATGCCGCTTATTTTTTCAAAATTTAAATGTATATTGTAGCTATTGTGTCGGTATATAATAATAATAATAATAAATATCCTTGGACATTTCACACAACGCCATCTCGTCCCAAGCTAAGCAACTTAATGCTTGTTTTATGGTAACGAGATGGATGATATACTACTTAAATACATTTTTTTTGTAAATACATACATATTATAGATAGAAAAACACCCAGACCCGGGACAAATACTTGTAGGTCGTACAAATATTTCTTCCGTGCGGGGATCGAACCCGCGACAGCAGCCAACCGTGTCGTCGAATCGTAAAAATATTCATACATTATTTTAATCCCCAGTGCTTTATTTTGTTTTAATATTTGTTTGAGTCAAGACACGTGGCAGAGGAATAAACTGTTACTGTACCATTTAATACCAGTGCTTCTCAAGAGATGCGCAGCGCAATAAATTATAGTTAGGCAACATAAATATATTATCACAAAAAAATTTTTGGTAATGAAAGCATTTCTTTTAATTTAGAATCGTTTTCAACACATCTCGAAATTAGAGGAAATTTCAAAAACCTCTCAAAGTAGAAGACATTATTATAAAAAAAAATACTCAGCATTTAGGATGTTAAAGTTAAACATAACAATTTCGAATATTTTTTTTAATATTTTAACCATGTTTTTATTGCAAAATTTTGTGTATCTTGGCAGCCCCAAAATTAACTCACACATACAGAGCTGCCGCCATTTTGGCGTCTCACTTTTTGTCTTAGCCAGAGTTCCGTCCGCCTTTTTTATACGTCCATGATATATATATTTTACTTTATACATAAATTACTTATTATTTACTTTATACAGGGTGTCCCAAAAATAGCACGCCACAGCGTCACTGTAAGTAGGCAAGGCTTAGGTCTATTCCACACAAAAAAATGGCTGAAGAGAAGTCTCGTGGATTTCGAGATATTCGAATATTTCGATGTTTTTTAAAATTACCCGTTTTTTTTTCGTTTTAAGTAACAAAATCGTCACAAATACCAACTTAATGTTTTTTTTATTCTGAACTCATGTCTGATCCTTTCTGGAGTAAAGTAAACTAATCATTAGTCGGTAATTGGTGTAAAATATAAAAAATAGTCACTTCGGTCTTTGACTCAATCAAGTGAATAAACAGTAAGTTCAACCTGACTGATGTTGATATTACTAGCTTAGTAATCCAACCCACACCAACCCGAGGGTGCCGTAAGAAGCGACTAAGGCAATTCAAGAGGCCACCTATCCACAAGAGAATGAAAACTTGAGGGTTAATTTCCCTCCATGAATTCGGAGGAGGCCTGACTCAGAAGTGGGTCATTTATGGGCTGAAATGATGATGATGAAACCGTGTTCTATCATTTTTCTTGGGTCTTCTTTGGTTATTTCTCAAGTTACGACACTTTAACAAGAACTTCTTCTAAATTTTAGAAAGAGGCTTTTTAGTTGTTTGTATGCGTAGTCCAATCGATCGTTTCGTTAGGATTAAAGGCTTTGGTTTGGTGAACCCAGTAAAACTTTTAATTGGGATAATGATCTTTGGGATACAAATGACCAGATCACGCCCAGGAGCCCAAACCTGGTAGTTCAATAGAATCGAAATCACCTTGCCTTTGACTGTCGATTGATTGTTCCATAATTTGGTTGGTTGGTCAGTTTTCACACTACTGACATCTGGGAACTAATTAGACATATAGTTCGTTTGCGTTAAGAACGCAGTAAGTAAACTTCATATTGTACCTACATGTACATTATGAAGTTAACTTATCATGATAATGGACAGGACACAAGTGTTTGGTCCGTATTGCTCTACCTGTCACTGTGAACGGTGCGGTGAACGTTGCGAGGCGTTCCGACGAACGATGACGGTTCACTGTATTCTTAACGCGGATGAGGCTATAAGGTTATCTTAATACTTTTTAAAACGATATCATTACCTACATACAACATACCCGCAGGTCGAGTTGCAGTATACTCTTCGGGACATGCAGACCCATCTTTATTACATAGGACTAAGGATGATAAACTCCTACCTACTTTTAATATGGGTAAGTACCGACCAAAGAAAATATACAGTGATACAGCGAATTTTTTTATAGAGCCACACCATGTTTTCTTTATGAATCTGTAAAACTATATACAATTCAACTTGTACTATTTATGTTCTCTTGTTTTCCCTGTGTCATCATGAGAACAGTCATGTGTCAACCCGCCTTGCCAGAGTGGTACAGTAGGTTAATTTCCCTCCACGAATCCGGAGGAGGCCTGACTCAGAAGTGGGTCATTTATGGGCTGAAATGATGATGATGATACCGTGTTCTATAATTTTTCTTGGGTCTTCTTTGGTTATTTCTCAGGTTACGACACTTTCGACCAGAACTTCTTCCTTGAAGAACTTGTACAATTTATGTTCTCTTGTTTTCCCTGTGTCATGATGACTGTTCAGTCTCTATAGTGAGGAAGAAGGGGTTTGTTATGATCCACTCCTGAGTCGGCCCTCCTCCAATTACATAGAGGGTAAATAGCCTACTGTGCTACGCTGACCGGACGGGTTGGCACAGGGTTTCGTATCAAGTTTTTCTTCTCTTGCGGCTAGGTTTTCGGCCTTGTCATTTCCTTTTCTCGGCTCTTACGACACCCTGAGGATGGACTGGGGTGGTGACACTATATATTCTAAATGACTGCCTCGTTGGTCTAGGGGTTGGATGTGCCGCCTTTGGATCACGGGGTCCCGGGTTCGATTCCGGGGCCGTGCAAGTGTCTTTGTGTAAACCAGAGGCACTGAGTCTGGCTGTCATTTGTGTTAGCGAATTTCATGTTTGTAAACTGCCCCCGCGATACAGGTTATACCGAGTGCAGAGGTTTCGGTTTAAAAAATAAAAAAACCGTCACCTCACGGAGAATCTCTATTCCCTACCTCCCTCAAAACTAAGAATAAGTTTGATTTTGGTCTGTTCAGGATACAGCGTAGCTGGTATAGCTCGTAATGGGGAGCTTCAGTATGCTGTGGGATCTCCTTACGGTCAATATGGTGAAGGAGGAGTAAGTGTTTACACAGGGTTGATACGATATGGGGGCATTTTTAACTGCCTATACTAGGTATCATTTCCAGGCTCTGTACCAAAAATCAATTAAATTGGAGCAATAGTTTAGCCGCAAAAGATTTTTAAATTTTTGCCTCATTTGAACATGATGTATCCTTCCTAACAGATGTTTATGCCTAACGCATCGTTTATGAACCTAGGGGATGTCCATTAATCACGTGATGTTTTTTTAACATTTTTTAACCCCTCCCTCCCCCTTGGTGATACCTGGTGAGGTTGGACAGCCCCTAAGGTTAATAAACGATGCGTTAGGCATAAACATCTGTTAGTTTAGTACCAGTAAAAAATATAAATAAAAAATCTAACCATGTGAGTTCGTCTGACACGTCAAATACATTTATTCATCATTTACATTTGAAAGGCTCTACAGAGAAGAGTCGGCGATAAACTGTGTAGGTACTTTTTTTAAAACCACACTTTTAACCTTAAAGACGGAAGTAATAGTTTTGTACAATAGTCACACTGGTATATTATTTACTCAATAGTAACAAGAATATGAAGACCTAAGTGGCGTTGCACCACATTTAAAATAAGAATTTACAAATTGAATGCTAGTTGAAACAGATAAATTTTGCAAAAAATATTACCCAGCGATGTGAGAAAGAAGATGAAATACAGGAAAGTACTCACTCTTCGATGTTCTACGTTGAACTAGCCGGCTGAGAATTATCGTACACCACACTATGTCTATTTGCATGTGAATGCACAGTTAAATTGTCTTATATAGTTTTTTATTCTAATTTTTAACAAATTGTTCAAAGTGACGCTTGATGCGTGCTCGCCGCGGTTACCAGAAGCTTGTGTTACAGCGCGAAAAGCTCGGTAAATTTTAAAGGCGCCGCGCATAAAAGTACATTAGGAAGTAGGATCAGTTTGGATAGATTTGACAGGATAAATTTACAGGATGAATTCATAGGATTGGGAGCCTCGCAAGTCCGTTCACTAAGAACTGACACCCCTAGCAACGGCACTTGTTTACCAGCATGATACATGTGACAGCGCCCTCCTCCTCCTCCTCCACAGTGCAGGGAAGATTTCCACTATACTAATGATTATTTACTAATGACAAAACGCACATTTTGCAGGTTTACTTTTTCAACAGTCATCTAGATATTGTAAGTGAACGACTTAGTCAACGCAAATCAGTAGGATCGATGTATGGCGCAGTTATTTGCAGAGCAAATGTCTTTGGAAGCAGCGAGGACTTTTTTATAGGAGCACCAACTTATGCAACACGCGATACTTATAATCTTGGAGCAGTTTACATTTATGAAAAGGTATGTCAGGTGATATATTCATAATCTTCTTCTAGAGCGTCTTTTACCCAATCATTGGGGTCAGCACCAGTACTGGTTTGGCTAATTACTGACTTAATCCTTTTGGGGACGGAATATAAAACTTCCCCACCGCACGCTGGGAAATAACGCATGTTGTAAAAGTCAACAAAACCCAGAATACTTGGTGGTATTTATTTATTCAACTTCATGCATATTTACACATTGGCGGACTTAATGGCTACGGCATTTTCTCCCAGTCCGCCCGGCTAGCTACCACCGTCACATTTAAGTCCGGCGCCAAGCAGTTTTACTGTGTTTCGTCATAATATGTATGTGAGAGCCTGTGCCCGACAGGGCATTTCCTTGAATTGCCTGCTCTATCTTAGACCCTGGCGTTGCTTTCCATCACGCAAGCCTAGGTTCAAAGGCATACAAGTCAAAAAAATACCATTTTTACCCGAAACGACTACCGTCTTCTGTCCGCGAGCCATCTATTGGGACAACGGGTAATTGTTTGGTAAGATCAGCTGTCAGGTGCCTCGCTTCTGACTATGTGTAATGACTGTCATAGGTGGTAAAATCTCAGCCGGTAACGGTCTCCGAAGTACAGAGGTGGTCGGATCGTAACGGATATCGTTTACAGTTCGACAACACATCGACAGTTCAGTCAACAAAAGATGTACCGTTCGTATCAAGTGTTCTTTCCTTTGCAACATCTAAAGTCGGTGATTTAATGGAGACATGTTTATTAGACACACGTACAAAGCGACTAAAAAAAAATTAACCAACAGTATATGTCTCAAAATCTGGAGCCCACTTTTCGTTGCAGATTTCTGCAACACTGATTTTCAGCTCCAAGCAGAGCAAAAACAAGTATTTAGAAAAATAAACAAGGTATTGAAGGCAAACTGGTTGTTTTTTTTTCAGTATATAATATACAGAAGGAAGATTGTGGGTCCGAAGGACGGTTCATATTTTGGATCTGCCATAATTACCCTCGGTGACCTTAACGGTGACCATAGAGATGGTAAGGAAATATTATATTGACAGAAACACTATGCTTTTCTGGTACCGAGATTAGAAAACCGTTAATCGATCATGCAACTATCGCTACTTAACCCATTCATACAATACCTGGAGGGAAATTAGCCTACTGTGCCAGGCTTGCCAGACAGGATGGCACAGGGATTCGTTTAAGATTTCCTTTTCTTGTAGCTAGGTTTTCGACCTTGTCATTTCCTTTCTTCGGCTCTTACAACACCATTAGGATTGAATGAGGTGGTGGCACTATGTATTCTACACCCATCACCGCATTAATCATGAAATTACCCTCAGTCTCTCCTGGATCTTTTCAGAAATAGCAATAAGCGCGCCTCACAAGGATGGCCGCGGTGCAGTATACATTTATAGTGGCATGGATATTGCTAGTCGAGGGGACATCAAATATTTGCAAAGAATCCAACCTGAGCGCTATACATCATTTGGCATGAGCCTAGCTGCTATAAATAACTACAACAACATTGGGTGTAATGGTGAGGAAAACAATGATTAATTGTATTATGTTTATGTATTATAATATATTTATAATACTAGCGGACCTGGCAAACTTTGTACCGCCTCAGAATCAATAAATAAAAAAGCTTGAAAGTAGTTTGCTTAGAATAAATAAATGTTTCGAAAGACTTTTTAAAGTCAAATCAAACCATTTATTTCGTATAGGACACATACACACTGTCAATGTTCTCGCAACGTTATACAGTTCAAAGTAGAACCACCAACTCGCATTGCGACCACTGCTGAGAAGAACTGGCAAGAAACTCGGAGAGCTCGTTATTATATTTAAGTAGGTCATAATCACTTTTACCAGTCACAAACAATTTAAAGTAATTTTTCAGGTAGAGAGACGGGGGACTAAAAGATTTGACTAGGTCCCATAAATTGGCACAGATTACGATTCGGTGCAGATCGCATCTACCGTCCACCACCACCTTATAGATAATAGATCGTCGGTTGGTTTCCTATGACTGGTCGCCATTCCAATATATTTTTGCACCAACGGCTTCCGTTCTTCGGACTACGCGGCCTGCCCACTGCCAACTGAGCTATCCTTCGAGCGATGTCAGTCGCTTTGGTTCTTCTGCGGATATCTTACCTCTATTGCTCGTTGATTGGCTCTCAACCGCCTAATAAGCCCCATTTTGAACGACCATGCTACAGCTGCTGCCTGTCTTTCCCAGAGCGTGATTCTATCTAGTTTTGCGTTCCACAGTACACTTGCTGATTCCCAGTCTCTACTCAGAACTTCGTCTATCACAACGATTGGAGGTTATAGCCAGCTTAGTTACTATAAAAAAAGAATCATTTTCATTTTGTTATTCGCAGAACTGGCCGTTGGCTCGCCGTATGACGACGTTGTAGTAATGTACCCATGCATTGCTTCCATAAAAGTTGAAGTGAAAGCCAGATTCCCGAACCTAAAGGTGATATGATACTTGTTTTCTTTATCATAAGGGTGCTTATGGTAAATAATATGTGCTTACGTATGTACCTTACGATCCGGTTAGATTCCGGGGACGACTAAAGTATCTTTGTGTAATGCACAGATATGTTTTCTGGGTCCATGTATTAACGGATTTAGAATACACATTGTCACCAACCCACACCATTCTAAGGACGCAAGAGGCAGATCACCTACCTGCAAAAGAAGGGAAACTTTAAACAAGCTCTGTGCCATCCCATTAGCGTGGCACAATAGGCTAATTTCCTACTATGAACTGGGATCAGGATCGACGCGGTGGTGGTTCATTTTGGGCTGAAATGATGAAACTTGATTTTATTTGAAATAAATTGAAATTGAACTAGAATCTCCACCGGTGTTCACGGATACAGAGTGAGGAACCTTCTCACAATACGCGCCATATCCTGAAGTACTTACTGCCTTTTGTATCCGACACTGCTGAGCGAGAGCTTCTCCAGTTGTTAGTCGAAGCTCCTCGCATTCAGCCGGTGCACTGTTGCAGCTATCAGGACAATGATTGTCAAATGCATATTCCACAAAGTAGTTAGTAATTATTATCTTTTACTCTTGCAGAAACGCCTTGGAAAAACTGACTTCTTCTTTGATGCCTGCCTACATGTCACATTTCCACGAGATGAGTATAATAATCCAGTTCCTGAAAATATTGTTGCTGGTACGTATTATCACTACATAGTAGTATAGTAGTAACTATAAATTTTTTTTTTTTCCGGCGCCAACGTCAGGCAAGATAAAACGTTTGTCAGTGCTCTCCGAAAGAAATAATTATAAACTCAGTGTAAACGAACCAAATACAATCAAACAGTGAAATATACTAATGAAGAATACATCTCAAGCAAGATAAGTGATAAAATTGTGCGGGACTTGGTGAGCAGAACGAGAAATAGTAAAATATTCAGTAAACATAACATATTGAACAACTGTCAAAAGCCTGCAAGCCATAGATAAGTTTGCGTAATACCAACAAAACGGAAGAACGCAGTGTTGCCATAGCAAATAAAAAAAAATTCCTGCCTCCCATTCATTCACTCAGTCACAATCAATATTAACATATCTGTAAGTCAGCCCAAGAAAAGTTGCGTTCGAACTCAAGCAGATACGAAAAGTTTTGTTACCGCACCGTAAAAATACCCTGTTCAACGATGGCTGAAGAAATGTCAATCTCCACACTGTTTAATATGATGAAACTAGAAATGGATAAACAAGCTACCCTAATAAAAGATAATACAGAAAAAATCATGGCGACCATAGACGATAAAATCAAACCATTAATTAAAGAGAATAAAATCCTGAAGTCAGAAATCGAAGTACTAAATAAGAAAATAAATTCCCTAGAAAATGCAACTAAAAGGAACAACATTATAATTCATGGATTTAATGAGACGGAAGCAAATTATACTGAATTATTTAAAAATATTACAAAATTATTTGAAAATTCGGGAACAAAAATTGATAATTACGACATAAATAAATTACACAGAATTGGAAGGCAAACGAATGGAAAAATAAGGCCTGTATTAATTACCCTCACAACATACAGTAAAAAAATTGAGATTCTAAAAAATAAAAGTAAAATGTCAGCACCAACATACATTACTGAAGACTTCTCTAAAGAAACGTTACAAAAACGCAAAGAATTACAACAAGAACTACACCGAGAGAAGGAAAAGGGAAATGATGTGTACATTAAAAACAACAAAATTGTAATAAAACCAAAAGGAAACGAAAAAAGAAAAAGGGAGACATCACTATCACCTACACAACGGAATCAACATGTGTCAGGCGGTAACAACAGAAACGTAGGAGCCCCTGCAAAACTACACAGAACTGACCCGTTCGCATACATGAAGTCCAGATCCCATTCTTTGACAGAAACAACTAAACCAAAAGCATAGGAATCTCGAGACATCGGTAACCGGAAAAACACAACAACCATAAGCAAAGAGTATTTAGAAAGGGAACAGCACCCCAACCCGGCTGGTCACCGTGGGGCAAGAGACCAAATCCCTCTAGGATCATCCCCCAAAAACAAAAATTTATATGAACAAGATACTATACATGAAAACAGTAAAAAAGAAAAAAATGTTATAAAAGATAAGCGAAATAGTATTTACATATCAACACTCAACACTAGGACTCTAAGAACAGACGAATCCCTACAAGAACTGGAATATGCGTTAGCTTTTATAAAGTGGGACATTATTGGCCTAAGTGAAGTGAGGAGAATGGGCGAAAAAATTGAACAGCATGAAAACATAAACAATTCACATACACATAAACATTTTTTATCATAAAGGAAACACACCAGGTCTACATGGTGTCGGATTCCTGATTAAAAAATGCTACAGCGAATATATACAGTCTTTCACTGGGATCTCAGAACGAATTGCACAACTAAATATTAACTTGCCTGGGTATGAAACTATATCCATAATCCAAATATATGCTCCTACAGAGATGGCACCTAAGGACATAAAGGACAATTTCTATGAAGACCTGGAAAAGACTCTTGCCGGTACACACAAAGCAGTTGTCCTGATGGGAGATTTTAATGGCCAGGTAGGTGAAAGACTAAGGAACGAAGATAGCACATTAGGTCAATTCAGCACAGGAAAAAGAAATGATAACGGACAAAGATTAGTACATCTGGCACAGGCACATAACTTCAAGATCCTAAATACTTTTTACAAGAAAAACAAAAATAAAAAATGGACCTGGATATCTCCTGACGGGAATGTAAAAAATGAGATAGATTTCATATTATCTAACAAACACGAATTCTTCAAAGACATAGACATAATTAATAGGTTCAATTTCAACACAAATCACCGAATGGTAAGAGGAGCAATCTACCTAAATGAGATAAAGAAGAGGAGACCGTACACCAGGAAAGAGACTATACCAGATCAAATCCCACTTCCCATTCCAGAAAACTTGTTGATAACATTGAAAGACCATTTAATGAATAACAATAACAACGAAAATATACAAGAAAAATATAATAAACTACAAGAAGCGCTTCAAGAATTGTCTAGGAAACTATATACCTCAAAACACCAGAGAGATAAAATTGGCGACGAAGCCAAATACCTTATTGAAACCAGGAAAACTTTATTGAGAAATAAAAAAGAAAATAGAACACAAATAACGCATTTAAGTAAACAAATAAATGAAAAAATTAGGACACATAGGAAACAACTTAGAAATAGAACTATCCAATACCATATTGAAACATCGGGAGGCATAAAGAAAGCCCTAAAAGAACTGAGAGAGAATACCTCTTGGATTCCATCCATCAGAGGCAAGACATCTGATAGCAAAGAAACAAAACGACCACAAATTATGGAAATAGCAACAACGTTTTATAGGAAATTGTACGATGACGTAGACTACACATGTAGTCAATACTCACAAGAAGATGATGAAGAAGATATCCTCCCGATACTAGAAACCGAAGTGAGAACCGCAATACTGTCCCAGAAAAACTACAAAGCCCCTGGAGATGACGGACTAACAAACGAAATTCTAAAAGGATGCCTAGATTACACGATAAATGCTATTACAAATATATACAACGACATTCTAGCTAAAGAAGTAATACCACAACAATGGACATCATCAACCATCATATTGCTCCATAAGAAAGGCGACAGGGCAGAAATAAATAACTATAGACCGAATAGCCTGATCTCCAACTTATATAAGATATTTGCTAAGATAATGTTGAACAGGCTAAGCACAGTATTGGACGAAAATCAGCCGAGAGAACAGGCTGGATTCCGAAGCGACTTCTCAACAATAGATCATATCCATGTCGTAAAACAAATTATCCAAAAGTGCAATGAGTACGGGAAAAAATACTACTTGGCATTTGTAGATTACAGTAAGGCATTTGATTCTCTGAAACATATACACATTTGGGACGCTCTACACTCACAAGGAGTACATCCAAAATATATTAGGATAATAAAAAACATATACAAGGAATCAACAGCAAAAATCCAGACTGAAAGGAAAGGAGTGGCCTTCAAAATTAGAAAGGGAGTACGGCAAGGAGACCCCCTTTCACCAAAACTTTTCTCGGCTGTACTAGAACATTTATTTAGGAAAATTAATTGGGATACATTTGGGATAAACATAAATGGCAAAATGCTTAACCATCTCAGATTCGCAGACGACCTAATTCTACTTAACGATAACCAAGAAGGCTTAAAAACAATGCTTAACCAATTGGATAGAGAAAGTAAAAGAGTAGGCCTGACTATGAATCTAGGCAAAACAAAACTAATGACAAACCACACAAAAACACCTATTTTTTTAGACTCCAATATAGTAGAATATGTGGATGAATACACATATTTAGGACAAATCATTGCCCCGGAAAATCAGATGCAGAAAGAAATATGCATCAGCGTAAATAAAGCTTGGAAAAGATTCTGGTCCCTAAAGGAAGTAATGAAGAACCCACACATACCTCTTAAAGACAAGACTCTGGTATTCAACTCATGCATTCTACCATGCTTAACTTATGGAGCACAAACCTGGGCCCTTACTAGTAAACAGAATGGAGTACTCAAAGTGTGTCAAAATAAAATGGAGAGGAGCATTCTAAACCTCAAGTTAAGGGACAGAATTAAACTTAAATATATAAGAAGCAAGACAAAAGTCACAGACGTCACTTACACTGTGAAAAAGCTTAAATGGAACTGGGTAGGCCATATGATAAGAAGCAAAAAGGAAAAATGGACAAAAGACGTTACCGAATGGTACCCTCGAGACGGAAAAAGAAGGAAAGGGAGGCAAAAAATAAGATGGGAGGACGATATCAGAAAGGTAGCTGGAACAACATGGCAAAGAAACGCCGCGAACAGGGATACATGGAAAAGCCTAGGGGAGGCCTATGCCAAACGGCAAACTGATAATACTGTTACTGATGTCGAAGAGAAAGATTAAACATTAATGATTAAAAGTGCAATGCAAATTATTATATTAAAATAGATATGAATTATAATTAATTGTAATATATTGCAAAACTATATACTACAAGCTAAAATGAAATGTATAAATATGAAATGAAATTAATTATCGGTAATAAAGGCTATTTTGATTTTGATTTTGATTTTGAACTATAAAATAAAGTCGCTGTCGTCTGTCCGTCCCTATGTATGCTTAAATCTTCAAAACTACGCAACGGATTTTGAAGCGGTTTTTTTAATAGATAGAGTGATTTAAGAGGAAGGTCATCATTGCACCCGTGTGAAGCCGGGGCGGGTCGCTAGTAATAGATATTCCAAGATGATGACGTGGGACACCAGACGTTATTTTTACATTCTATATATTTTAGTAAATACTATAGATAGTTTTCATGTTCCAGACATATCTACTCGTGTGCATATGGTTCACCCGACGGCACATCTAAAGGGAGCAGATTCCAAAAATGTAGTAGTATTTAATACATCATTAAACACGCAAAAAACTACATTTTGCACTCCCATCGCATTCATTTTACCGGTAAGTGATAATGTGAAATGGCAAGGCCGACAGCCTAGCTGACAGAGAAGGGAATCTTGATACGAAAGTTTGTGCTAACCGTCTTACTAGCGTGGTACAGTAGACTCTCCATGTAACTGGAGGAGGCCTGACTATGAATCCCCTGAATGGGGACTCGCATCGTAAGGGACCCTGCGCGACCGAAGTTTCGGTCAGGCGATACTAGTGATCTCCAAACAGCTAAAAGGCCCTCCAAAAATACAATGCCACTACGGGCCCTTTTTCTTATTTTTCTTTGTTTTTTCTTTCTTTATCCTTTTTCTTCATGGGGGAAGGCCAGTGTGGGGTGTTTGGGACTCCAGTCCACCAATCAGTGATATAAATGGCGCCCCATGCCCACTAACTGCCACGTGGGTCCAGACTGTATCTCCACGGGGATACTATGGGCCCTGACATGGTTAATCCGGCTTTGAATAAGGCAGACAAATAACATCATTATCAGTTGGTGTTGTGTTCCTGCGCGTGAATATGGTCCCAGGTCTCAGCTCAGCCACCGAACTCAAACATTGTCATATTTAAAGTCATATTTATAACTACCATTATCATCTTTTGGCTCCTGGGCAACGCTATGTGGTAGTCTATATAAACTGCTATTGGTCGACATATTGACACCTTTCATACGGAGTTCCTCATACACACAATCCATCCATCTCTTTTGGTCTCTCATAACCCTTGCGTCCGTCCACCCATATTCGTACTATGACTACCACTGGCTCGAAATGCTGTTCTATAGAGAAGAGCCGGCAATAAACATTGTAGCTGTTGATTTTTCTTTCAAATTATTGGTCTTGTTTACAAATAAAAAACACTATACAGTATAGTGCGAGCAAATTCACCAGGTAATAAGGAATATCAGTTGAAGCATGGTGTAGACGTCATGCTTTTTATAGAGTTGGCAACACTTTACCCGACGTCACAACGCCACAACACCTGTAGTGTCCGAAGCGTGACGGGTGAGAGTACACCGCTGGGATTTTAGTGGCTAGACGAGTAGTTTCCGGAGTCCCACATAACCGCCAACCCAACCCTAAGGGGTGGCGGTATGCATAAACCATTTCCCCAGCGAATCCAAAGAAAAAGGGTTGGCAACAAGTCAGTGCCACCTGTAGGTACTGCTACAAACGACCACAGATGAAAGCCTGTCCAATAAATTAATCATGTACAAGCAACCCTTGTAATATAAAATATTTTTTACAGGATGGTAACTACAACATAAAAATAGGTTACTCGCTAACATCCCATTTGATAACTGACCCCAGGGGTTTACCATTCGACAAATCCAGAGTGCTGCTTAACGATCACAGTGTCTTGCGGCTGGAAGACTTTGTGTCAGCAGCTGATTGTAAAAGCACTTGTCTTCCAAACCTCAACATGACTTTTGGTGACAGTGCCACGTGAGTTTTTGCCATTTTTGCAAATCGTATACATCCAAATACGTGTGTGCCCAGCATGGCGCAGTAAGCTAATTAAGGTGTGATTCCGAACTCGGCAACAAGCAGCAATGCTGTTGCCGCAGTGGTGTCACTAAGGTGCTACCCAGCAGTGCTCGAGCATGGCGGCAGTGTCGCTCTGTTCATGATCAACATTCACGTAGGTACTATTGCTGCGGCGGCAGACGCGTCACTGTTGGTCTGTTGCGCCGTTAGGGCGACACTGACGCGCAGCAGTGCTGCCGCTACATTGCTGCCGCGACATTGCTGCCTAGCTCGGAATGTAATCTCATATAAGCTTATAGAGAATGTATGGGGACCAGTAGTGCCACGACAGCACTGCTGCTGTGGCATGTGTGAGGGTATACCGCTGGAGTTTTAGTGGATAGTGTTGTGGAGTCCCATAACCGCCAAATCCACCTCCGACGGTCAGCGATATTCAGTAATCATTTTCCCAACAAAACCAAAAAAATTGCTCGTTAATGCAGTTTTTATTATTTATTTAGTAATATTACTTTATTAAGTAATTTAATTTAGCTGTGTTTGAACAATTAAAACCCGATTGTAAATATTTTATGGCTAAAGGAATGAGTCTTTATTCAGTCAATTCCATTTTTTATTGGTGTATTCTATCCACACAAACAGGATAAATTTTTGTGGTAGGTAGTCAGTCTGTACGACCGGTACCAAAACTATAGAAATATGGACTAGAAAAAAGGTCAAAAGAATCAGGACCCGAATAAAAATAAAAATCCTATACGTCATTGGAGCTTTTAGGTTTCTGTGCCTTAAAATTGTAATATACTTTGAAGCCCTTTAAACTTTTTATTTTATTTATTTTTTACATCTAAATCATATGCTCCAATCTCTCTACAGGACTTCAAACCCGCTCTCATTCACAATGACAATTAACAACAAGGGAGATGTGGCTTACGATGCATGCATAACTTTGGTTCTCCCATTTAAAACTGTCTCGACGTCACCCGAATGTGTGCATGTTGAAACCACATCATCAACTGGCGTGATCCCTCTTAAAGAAGGAGATACCTTACGTTGTGTTCCAAGGAAATTGTTGCGAGAAAATAGCATTTGGGTGAGTTACGATTAATACTTTATTTGCATATACATTGTATTATCCATGTAACATCACTAGATTTAACGACAAGCTCCCTAAAGCGTCGCTTTGGTTGGTATAGCTTGCCTTTCTTATAAGTATACACTCTATGCATTAAATCTACTCTCAATAACGACAACTATTAAGCTCTAGAAGCAGCTAAAGCACTAAGACATCTTAGTGCTTTCCCAATAATTTAGCTGCAATTGTAAGTTGTCAGAAATAAATCTACGACGTGGCTCGTATGGACAGGTTAGTATTTAGATCGTTTTGGATAGGCACTATTATTAAATTGGTCCACCCGGCTAGCTCACACCCTCACACCTAAGTCCGGCGCCAAGCAATTTTACTGTGTTCCGTCGTGTGTATGTGAGAGCCGGTTCCCGACAAGGCATTTCCTTACATTGCCTGCTCCATCTTAGACCCTGGCTTTGCTTTCCATCACGCAAGCCTAGGGTCAAAAAATTCAAGTCGTAGATAAAAAAAAGGTTCACGCAGGCGATTTCGCGGGCAGCGTATCCTAATATAAATGTTATTTCAGCAAGTGGATCCGATAACTTTGGACAACCGCTTCCTAACAAGTTTGGACCGCAATGTGACAATCCGGGCATTCCTGTTTGATGACTGTTCGACCAACATGTCAAAAGTCTACGAGCACTTGATACGTGTTAAAGGCGACCCTAGCGGCGTGAATGTGTCTGGGTAAGCAACTTAACTAAAATTGGATGAGGTAATCTATATCTATACTAATATATAAAGCTAGAGTTGGTTTGTTTGTTTGTTTGAACGCGCTAATCTCAGGAACTACTGGTCCGATTTCTTTCAGTGTTTGATAGTCCATTTATCGAGGAAGGTTATAGGCTATATTTTATTTTCAAAGGAATTAGGGATCCGTATGAAAATTGCGATTTTGTAACCCAAGGTGTAAAATCGAAAACCTATTTATGCGTGCGCTGCAATAACTATTGACAATAGAACAAAATGAAGTACTACGAGTTTGTAGGTAAATCTACAAAAAAGTCCACATATCTAACTATCATAGTTTAGTCACAATAACCACGTTTATATACATAAAAAAAATGCATAGAGATAAGCACGGGTTCGAAGTCCACGCGAGCGAAGCCGCACCCAAAAGCTAGTATTTAATATAATTACCTCGACTGATTGGCAGTATATACGAAATGGGAGCTAAAAGTACATAAAAATATCAACGTTTTGTGAGCTAGATCTCATTCTTCAAGATCTCTAAGGGCTCAGTCATTTAGATGTTAGTATCTATGGATTCCTTCAAGGTGCACCGGTCCTACCATCGTCTCGTGGTGTAACAAAAACTCCTGAACCATGTTTGTATTGCAAAACGTGGTTTCCACTGAAAACCAACCAACTACCTTTATTGCAGGAAATGATTTGTGTAGGGTTCTGTAGGTGTTCTTCTATTTAAATCCTAACGTTTCAGACACTTTGCACGGTCCAGTCGTTGCGCATCCACTGACGTGATCGTGAGACCCTAAGACATCACATAAAAGTGCTGTAATTTGAGTTCCATGATGTTTTTGGTTATATCACGTTGAATTATTGATGACATTACAACCCAAGTCAACAACATTTTAAAAAAAGTAGCGCTTTGTTTTTCGTGAAATTGTGTACACAACATCTTTATTAGCAGTCCTATCTAGCCTGTATAAATAGTAAAAAGGGTGTAGGTAGTATGGAACTTTGGTCCTCCGTTAAATCGTATGATTGGCGACCCTATACCCACTAAGCATCTTCCCGGTGTTCAGTCACGCTGCATTTCTCATGGCTCCCGACTGTGTATCCCCGGGAAACGTCTGGTGACTTATGAGGAACACTTTTTTTGCAAAACGTTTATTAATCGAATATCATTGTTTATTTCCAGAGAAACTAATATCGGAGAATTGGTTGAAATGACTGAAACTGAAGTACAGACGGACGGCAAGAAAATAGAACACCATTATACTGTGAGTAAAAATCGAATAACCATTGCGCCATCCATCATGTTATGGCACCACTTAGTCCAGACACTTAGTCAAACGGAAAACTAAGATTTTAAGTTATGATTTCAGATCACCAACAACGGGAAGACAGTATGGGTGCAGTTCAACTGTTTATTGACGTTGGTGAATAGTGAATATGTGAATTACTTGTTTCCAGTTACGGTAAGGAATTAAATTTGTTTCACCTTTTCAGGAACTATAATACAGAAACAGAAGTCGAAAAAGAGAGGTATTATAACGTCTCTTTTTGTGGAGCCTTAAAATTAAAAAGACCACAGAATTCTGTCCCTTTTTTGAAACACTTAACAAATTTGTGCATTTCATTTTACAGTTACAATATTTAGATACCAGCACCGAATGTAGCAGTGCTAAAGACGGCAGCGGATTTAAAGTTACATGTGTTATTGGACGATTGCCTCCAGAAGGAACTGTGAAAGCTATCATACCCATAGAGATACTACCCAAAAAACTAGGCAAGTGCATTGTTCTTTTTACTGTTCTTAGCCTACTATTCTCCGTGGATTCAGCATCAAAACTTAATTCCTTAATTGTCTAGGAGTTGGAACTGCCGCCTTTGGACGGTGCCTTTGTCAGAGGCTCTTGCTCTGAGTCTGGGTGTAATGTGTGTTCATGAATTTAAAAAAAACCCATCGCCCACTAGTCAGTCAGTCAGTCAGTAGTCAGGGCAACAAATTTCATCATCATCATCTCGACTCATAATTGACCCCCCAAGACCTACTCCACGAATGAACTGGAAGGAGGCCTGATTGCCTCGTTGGTCTAGGGGTTAGAAGTGCCGCCTTTGGATCAACGGGTCCCGGGTTCGATTCCGGGGTCGAGCAAATGTCTTTGTCTAAACCAGAGTCACTTACTCTGAGTCTGGGTGTCATTTGTGTTCGTGGATGTTGGTAAACTGCCCCGCGATACATAGTGCAGGGGTTTCGTTACGTTTTTAAAGAAAAAGTAGCTTAATCACATTAGGTTTGTATCAAGAATTCCTTGTTTTGCGGTTTTCTGGTCAGCTTCTTGCGTTCCTTTAGTCACCTCTTGCGGTACCCCCAGGCTGGGATGGGTTGGTTTGGTTTTCGAAATAAGTCACGACATGCACATATATCAAATTTAAAGGAAGAAAACGGGCCTACTGTACCGCTATGTCTAGCTGTTTCTTGTCAAGGTGTTTTCTCACGTTTAATTTTTACAGAGAACATAGAGAATGAGAACGTGACAATCGCGTCATACGCAACTATACATTTAGATGAAGCAATCCGAACAGCCAGGTGATATAATTGAATACTATTACAAACGAAAATATACTTTAACATGAAACATTTAGGTACTATTTTTGCTATATGCTAGCTTCTATCTTGTGGGCCAAGAGGTCATACACCAAAGAGTTTTTATTCGTTAAACGAGAAATTATTATTGCTTGCATTCTAACACAATAGTATCTTAACATGTACCCAGGGAGTTGAATTTGTGCGCATACTTGTAATAAGATTAGCTAGTGAATTACTATAAATAGAAAAAACCAAAGTAATTATTAATTAGTAATAAATTAAACTAAAAACTTTTTAAGTCGACCTGCCGAACTAAGTTGTTAATATAAAAACTTGGGTAGACAAACGCATAGATTGATAAGCTCCTAATTTTTGAAGCTAGATAAAAATCACAGTTATTGCTTAATTAATGGATCTTTGAGCATTGTTCGAGCACAAAAGAGTTAGATACAGAAATCCATCTATAAACAACGCGCGCTCAAGAAACGCTCGCCGACGCGATATCTCGATACGGTTGGGAATAGTGCGAGCGCAAGTGCCATCTGCGGTTTTTGTATTAAGATGGAGCAATAAAAAAGAGTTTTATATAACAGTTCAGTTTTTTAATGTTCCATCTCAATAATTAATCTATGAACTAGATACAATGGGTATAAAAATTAAGGTTAGCAACATGATAGGGGCTGTCCATTAATAACATGAGGTTCGAAAGGCTCCCCCGGTTCGGCAAAAAATCACGAAATATCACAAGGAAGGAGGGGGTTATAGTAAGATATCACGTGTATTTAATTTTTCCTCAAACGCATGATTTCTAAACCGAAAAACGGCGTGTAACCTTTGAGTGTAAGATTCCTTGTAGGTACTAAAAAATACGTGATTTTATATGGGGGGTGGGGTGGGGGTAGTCTTAAACCTCACCACGTGTCAAGAAGGGGGAGGGAGGGGTTAAAAAAAAATAAAAAAAATCACGTGTTTAATGGACAGCCCCATACTTGACTTGAACATGAGTTTGACTTCGGTACCTAATTGTTTTGTGGTATTTTAATCAATTTTCATTTTATTTCTTTTACAGCATCATTACTGTCATTACTAAAATGGACGATACAGTCGACCTTTGGGTTATCATTGTCGCCACTATTGTTGGCTTTTTGATACTATGTCTCATCATATTTATTTTCTATAAGGTATGCATTTAAACCTACTAAGGTATATTTTTTAAATACTCTTCTATAGTGATATCCAGTATTACGTACCGGTTTTATATTTGACTAGCTTATGCGTGCGGCTTCGCCCGCGTGGGTTTCAATTCCGTGTTTATTTCTGCATCCCTTATAGCCTATCACGGATAATGAAAACGGTGAAAGATTTTTTCAAATCAGTCCAGAGTGTTAATTAAACACGTTTTAACGGATTTATCGCATGTATGTTAAAAAGCCGGAAAGCAGTGGATGCGGGCGGCCCAGGACCGGCCTTTGTGGAGATCCTTGGGGGAGGCCTATGTCCAGCATTGGACGTCTTTTGGCTGAAATTATGAAAAATGAAAATGATGATGTTAAAAAGCGTTTAATTCCAATGTGTAATAATCGCGAAAACCTGAGCCATCATTAGATCAGTAGTTTATGAGGTCTGGTGGCCGCGTGGTAATGGATTAAGAATACACAGTGTCATCACTCTATTGCATCCTGGCCGCAAGAGGAAAGGAACACTTGATACGAAACCATATGCCTTGCAGTAGGCTAAAGGCCCTCGATACTTTGTATTCTTAATCCATCACTACACAGAACACCGTGTACAAGCACCCTAAAATATAATATGAATATCACAATCGGTATCTCCTTGTCTGAGTGAAACATAGCTCAAAACTTAGGAACAGATATACATTTATTTATTTATTTAATTCTTCATGCAAATATATTTACATAGGCGCCAAAAGGCATTCTTTCCCAGTCAGAAGTCACAAGTTTCGTTTTTTTAAAACGAAACCACAGTTATTTTTTGGGGGTAAAATCCTTGTTGGACTATCCACATCAGCCCGAGGACGCCTGGTGTAGGGCGCCTGGAACTCAGGTTTACCCTCGCACGTGCTGCGGGAAATCCCCTTACCCACTAAACACCGTCCCGCGGTGCGTCCCCCAAAGATTTCCATAACGCACGATCTCGTCTAGACTGCATCCATCGACTCCCAGCGACCTTCATAAGATCTTCCGTCCACCTAGTCTGGGGTCTTCCCACGCTTCGGTTTCCCATACGTGAACGCCACTCCAAGACTTTTATGCCCAAACGGCCATCCGTTCTTCAGGCTACGTGGCCTGCCCATTGCCATTTCAAATTTGCAATATTTCAAGCTATGTCGGTAGCTTTGGTTCTTCTACGGATTTCCTCAAATCTGATTCTATCACGGAGAGTAACTCCGAGCATATCTCTCTCCATCGCCTGTTGAGTGAGTCTCAGCTGCCTAATAAGCCCCATTGTGCCCTATAGATTATAGTAGAGCTAACATATCCCAGCCTCCCGAACAAGCTGGTTACCAAACATAAGCTAAGGAAGCACCTACTGAGAGTAGGTTAAATGAAACACCAATGTCCCAGGTGCCAAGGCGCAGGGTACGACAGACGAAAGGAAAAAAAAGAGGAGCAAATAATTACCATTCATTACTAAAAAGAACACGGACTACAAGTCTGTGGTGTTGTAACAAAATAATAAAAAAAAAAATAAAAAAAAGAACAAGCCGTTTCCCGAAAAGGTTTCAGTACCGTAGACCACATATCAACGCTACGGCAGGTTATACAGAATACCAAGGAATGTAACCTGCCTGCTGTAAACATTACGAGAAAGCCTTCGATTCGATCGAGAGGTGGGCAGTAGGGGTGCCAGGCCGATTTTTGTCGGAAATGATGATGATGATGACGAGAGCTAACATTTCCATTAACATATTTCAGTGTGGTGGGTTCCGACGCAGAAACAAAGAAAACTTACACGCATTAAGAAACAGTATCAGACGGCAAACTATTGTAAGTGTATACTATATACTATAGTATATATAAGTGTATAACTATTGTAAGTGTATACTATATACTATAGTATATATAAGTGTATAACTATTGTAAGTGTATTATATACTACTCAGTCTATACATGCCCCACTGCTGAGTCGGGCCTCCTACATGGAGGGTAATTACCTACTATGCTACGCTGGCCAGATGGGTTGGCATGGGGATTTAAGTGTTTCCTCTTTTGCAGCTAGGTTTTCGGCGTTGTCATTATCTATTGTGGACACCCTCAGGATGGAATGGGGTGATGAAAGAAAGAAAGAAAGAAAATAAATTTATTGTTGCTCACAATTGACATGAAGTGGATAGTATCTCAGACTTCTGTACAGCTAAAATAATTCAATTCAATTCAATTCAATTTTATTTCAAGTAAAAATCATACACTGTATACCTACACACTATACATACTACCACAATAAGTACTAGTACATGCATATAAAATATTCATACACAAAACTTGACCCAAAAGTATTTTGTTTTAATATTTTTTTTTTTTTTTTTATGTGCGGTATACGAAGATATTCTTTACCCCCCGTGCTAGTCATAGACTGTGTTACGGCAGGGTATAATTACTTACTTACTAGGCTAATATTATTGTTGTATTTACTTGCACTAAACACGAATACTTAAAATTAACAGAGAACGTAACAAGAAGAAGAATAAACACAATTGCCATTATGGGGTGTGAGGCTACAAATGGTGCCAACTCAGCTGTGATGCCACTGAAAGTGGCGCTGATTTTCAGTTGGCACCGTGCAGTAACGTCATAGCGGGCAATCATACAAAACAATTAATAATAAAATAAAATAATAAATCACGTTAAACATAAACATTTTCCACAGACACGAAAAAGATAAACAAAACATTATTTATTTATTAGATTGACAAATAGGAAACAAAAGGAAATTACATATTAAAAACACCAATGCTGGAAAATATAACAAAATAATTAAATGACAATGACACTATGTATTCTGTAAATAAGTTCACTATAATTACAATGGAAAGAGACTGGGCGTATATTTCGTTATTCCAATAGGATCGTCGTCGGTAAAGCCCATAAATAACCCACTACTGAGTCGGGCCTCCTCCAAATTCAAGGAGGGGAATTGCCTACTTTGTCACGCTGGCCGGACTGGTTGGCATAAGGTTTCTATCAAGCTTTCCATCTCTTAAGGTTAGATTGACCCTTTAATCTTACGACACCTGCACCTGCACGAATTGGATGGTGACACAATGTATACATCTTTCACCGTCATCAGTAACGTTACATAGACATAAGTGACAATAATATATGCTTTGTCTATTACAGAGAAGATCTATGAATTTACCAAAAGATGACCAGAGGCAAATCATTGGAGAATCTCCAGAAGACAACGGTACAACACTTACTTGAGGGCCCGCCCACATAGAAAAGTTATAATTTTACTCTTCATTATAACCACACCCAGAGAATAAATTGATAACTACCAATTTCTCAGTTTTAGTGTTTTGTTTTATGTTGGTGATTACAATTTTAATACAGCTATTAACCTAATTACAATACTTTATCTATACTGATATTATAAAGAGGAAATATTTGATTGTTTGTTTGTTTGCATTTAATTGGCTCTGAAACTACTGGACTATTTGAAAAATTCTTTCACCATTGCAATATATTTTGTTTGTTAGGTTTCGCTGTATAGCGGTATAGTTTCTTGCTGGCTCTTATATGCAGAAAGGCCATCCAAATCGGGGGGACAGATATCGAATCTGATTCCTTGTCCGACCATTTGAAAGCATACTCAGGAGTTTATTTAAATAAGAATCATTTTGAACTAGTTATATAAGTATTTTTTTCTTGTACAGGAAGGTCCATAGTATGTGTACACAAAACAAACTGGCTGATAGAACCAATAGATAATGATGAGGAGACTGAGAAAAACTGTTTTACTTAAATTGATGAAATTCTGTTTTTGCAATTATCATTTTATTCTGTGGAGACGGTGCATCTACTTAATTATGTTTTAAGTGAATAATAGTTATTTTCACTTCAGTAGCTCAAACATGGAGGTTTTGCTCACTGAAAGCAGTGAGCAAAATGCGATTTTGCCCACTGAGTGAGACAAAGTAACTTTTTAATTATATTTCGAAACATTGTCACTCTATCTCTTTTCCGCCAATAGAAAAGAGAGAGACAAAGCTCCAGCACCAAAAGCTCCGATTTTGAATTCGACCTCAAAGACAAACACGTTCGGAATTTCGTACTAACTAAAGAAATATAGCAAAAATGATATTATGTCTTTTAATGTAATTTATTGAATTTATATTATAATGAATTTGAATTTAGATGGTATTACGAAATTCCGTGTTTGTCTTTGAGGTCGAATTCAAAATCGGAGCTGTTGCTGGGGCTTTATCTCTCTCTTTTCTATCAGCGGGAAAGAGAAAGAGTGTCAATGTTTCGAATTATAATTAAAAAGTTACTCACTGAAAACAGTGAGCAAAACCTACATGTTTGAGCTACTGAAGTGAAAAATGTATTTTAAATATGAACATTTTGATATTAAACGTTTTAAATGCAATGCTTATTTTGGGTTTGAATTAAGCCACGCGAAATTGTGAAAGCCGATGTGCAAAACCACCCAGAAAGTTCCTGGTTTCCTTTGCGTAATTGTGAGTGTTCACGCCGCCGATGAGTCTTTTCATTAAGTGGGGAAGGGAAAGATTTGTGAGAAATGTACGGTATTATTATTTGTTACACTATTAAAAATATAAACTTGTTAGAGAACACTCCATTATATAGTGTTACTGCATCTCCGTTTACAAACAAAATTTCTGTAGACAACAATAACCCTGTATCACTAAACTAGTAACCCCAACCCAATGCCTATGCGCGTGTATTGCCATAACTCCGTAACATTTTTTTAAATTAAAACCGAAACGCTTGCAACACCTATATCGCGGGGGCAGTTTAAAAACATGAAATTCACGAACATAAATAACACCTAGACACAGAGCAAGTGCCTCTGGTTTAAACAAAGACACTAGCCTGGCCCCGGAATCGAACCCGGGACCCCGTGATCCAAAGGCGGCACATACAACCCCTAGACCAACGAGGCAGCCGATTATTAAATACTACCAAAATATTAACTTGATAAATAATAAATATCCTTGGACATTTCACACAAAGCCATCTCGTCCCAAGCTAAGCAACTTAATGCTTGTGTTATGGTAACGAGATGGATGATAAACTATTTATATACTTTGTATTGTAAATACATACATATTATAGATAGAAAACACCCAGACCCGGAACAAATACTTGTAGGTCGTACAAATATTTCATCCGTGCGGGGATCCAACCCGCGACATGCTACACAGCAGTCGATCGCTCAACCACTGCGCTAACCTTGTTAAAATAACCCTGTATCACTAAACTAGTAGCCAAAATGCATATGTGCATGTATTGTCATATCTCCGTTACATTTTTAAATACTACCTAAATAGTATGTGACATTAAAAAGGAACAACAGAATGCGTAAGCAACAATATTTATTGAGAAGTTTATTATCATTTTCTTGGTAAGTTAATTACTGTTTGGGTACCTATATTATTGTCGTTACCTTATCCGTCATTCTGCAATACGCGACACTACGACGTAAAATAATCTTTTTCTTTTTCCTGTTTATTGCCCTCGACCACTTAGTGTTTTTGGAAATATTTAAAAAAAATGCATGATGTTATATTGTAAAATACACTTAAAATACGCGAATTTTACGGTGGCTAATGGTAGTGAGTACCAAAGCTGGACGGTCAGTACCTACGCTTAGCTGGAAATTTAGACATTCATCAATGCAAACTTATTGTACACTAGCGACCCGACCCGGCTTCGCACGGGTCAATAATGAAAATCTAAATGTATGCATGTATTTTACTTAAAAACCTTCCTCTTGAGTCACTCTATCTATTAAAAACACCGCTTCAAAATCCGTTGCGTAGTTTTAAAGATTAAAGCATACATGGGGACGGACAGACGACAGCGACTGTGTTTTATACTATGTAATGATGATAATGATAGACATTTGGTGCGAGCAAAACATACAATAATAAAAACATACAGTAATAGTGGAGCTTGGGGCTCCACTAAACAGGGCAAGCGCCTGGGAAGCCTCTCGCTGCCGGACCTTATTCAAACCATGATGATGGAGCGAGAGAGCTTGGAGAGAAACGACCCCATTCTGTGAGGTCGTCATGTTCGCCACGGAGGCGGCTGAGAGGGAGCGGGAGTTGGCCTCCCTACGTCCAAATGGGCGCCACCACAATCAGCGCCGGAGGCCGGACGTCATCCTGCGTAAGTGCAGCATCACCGTAAGTGGGTCTGCGGGCGATATACCTGGGAAGTCCGCCGTCCCAGCGGTGGAACGGGGAAAGGCTACTATAGCTACCCCCCGCGTAATCTGAGGGGCCCGCCTTGGAGCTTGAGGCACCACTAAACGAGGCAGGCCGCGGTTCCCAGCGTCCCGGAGCATGCTTCTCTATCGGGGAGTAAATCCTGTGGTCCTTATCCGGACAGTTAAGGATCGCCGTCGGGTTTAGTGGGTAGATCGGCGCGCAATTTACCATCTCAACGCGCCCCGGAGTCCCACATAACCCGCCTAGGCCGAACGGCAGGGAATCCATGAGGATCTCCGACGTAATCCAAATCCAAAAAGGCCAAATCCGGATTGCCGTTGGTTTCAGTGGGTAGATCGGGGCGCACCTCTATGTGCCCGAAGTGTCAGGAGGATATAATATGAATCAAAAAAGTGTAGACCGGCCCCAATTTAATTGGGAAACCCCAAGGAAGGGGGTAAACTATTATTACCGGATTGGTAATCATCCAGGGAAATACACATGTTATCATTCAAAGTTCGAAAGTTCAAAGTTATAAAACCTTGGCGGAATATTGATATTCATGCCAATCATTCGTCGCTTAGTCAACATGGAGTCAATTGTTTACGTGTTCTTTTGCGTACTGAGTAAGTAATTTTTTAGACTATTTTTTTTATTATTACTTCGGTATTGATCAGGATATTACTATACTATCGCCTAGTGCGATAAGACCGCCCGTTGTACATTTCTTTGTTATATTTATCTTACCGATTTAGAATACAAAAAGTCACCCACCCATAACATCCTGAGGGTGTCGTAAAAGGCGACTAAAATCAGCCCCAAAGAAGGAAAATTTAATAAAACCCTGGGCCAACCCGTCTTGCCAGCGTGGGGCACAGCAGGCTAATTTCCCTCCTTGTACTTGGAGGAGGCCCGTCTCAGTAGTGGGAAATTTATAGGCTAAAATGATGACACAGTTCATTACATTACCTTTGTTTCCTCAGTTTTCTCAAACGTTTCACAATCAACTAAAGAGTACCGCAAAGATTATACGTACAACAGTAAAAGCAACGCCTTCTACAAGCTACACTTGGACACTAAGCGGTACTGGCAAATCGACGAACTATGCAAATTGGAAGGCGCTTCAATTCTGTCTGGTGTCTCCGACTACGATATTGTCCAAGTCCACATGATGTTCAAGAAGTATCCTGATATTGGAGACTTCGTTTGGGTGGCCAACGATGGCTTGGAACACGAATCTGCAGAGGCTCAGCCGATTATTGATTGTAAGTTGACTGTCTGACATGTCAATCATTATTTTTAGCTTGTCTACCCCAGTGGTATGCGGGTACGCCTTGAAGATCTTTTTTTTTTGCTGTCGCTGGGGAAATGCTTTATGTGGGACTCCCGGGACAGAATATGGTATACCCCAGCGGTATACCCTCACACGGCGCGCTTGGGGCGTCCACGGTTCGCGTAAGCGCAGTCAACGTTGACGCCCCGACGAGGTGCCCGCTACGCGGGCAAGCGACTATCAGAGAGACTGAGGGCGTCCCGGTACACTGGGACGCCCTCAGTCATCGAGGCTTTTGTCGGTGGCGGGTCACCCGACCCACCACCGGCCTCTATGGCGGGGGAAGGAGGTGGGCGTACAGTCGCCTCATCCTCCCCGGCCTCCTTCTGCGACATGACGTCCTCGCAGAAGGAACGCCTTGAAGATCAAGTGCAGGGGTCATCAAGTATTAATTTTATGTGAGGCCCGACTGCTGTAATTTTTGTGCTCCAGAAATTACTGGTGGATTAGACGGTCCGCCTATGATCCGATTGCTCGTGCAATCTACGGGTGTATTTACTTTTGCACTACAAATGTACAAAGGCGGATTTAATGCCTTAGGCATTTTCTGCCAGTCTACCTTGGGTGGTGCAGACAAAGCGTGGTAGGTGTAAAATAAAAAGTATACTAAATACATAACTCTGCCCACTGATGAACCACTGCTGAGACGGACTGTCAAACTGTGCCACACTTTGCTATGGGCTATGGATTAAAAAATAAATAAAATAAATATCCTTGGACATTTCACACAACGCCATCTCGTCCCAAGCTAAGCAACTAAATGCTTGTGTTATGGTAACGAGATGGATGATAAACTACTTAAATACATTTTTTTTGTAAATACATACTTATTATAGATAGAAATGACACCCAGACTCCGAGCCAGTGCCTCTGGTTTAGACAAAGACACTTGCCCGACCCTGGAATCGAACCCGGGACCCGTTGATCCAAAGGCGGCACATCTAACCACTAGACCAACGAGGTCAAAGTTTAAAGTTTTCCTCTACGCGGCCAACGTGGCACAGTAGGCTATTTTCCCTCCAAGAATTTGGAGGAGGCCCGACCTGAGTAGTGGGTAATTGACACAGTTGGCGCAGTGGTTGAGCGATAGACTGATGCGCAGCAAGTTGCGGGTTCGATTCCCGCACGGAAGAAATATTTGTACGACCTACAAGTATTTGTTCCGGGCCTGGATGTTTTATATGTATGTATTTACAAAAAAATATGTATATAAGTAGTTTATCATCCATCTCGTTACCTACCATAATACAAGCATTAAGTTGCTTAGCTTGGGACGAGATTGTGTTGTGTGAAATGTCCAAGGATATTTATTTATTTAGTTGAATAGTGAATACAGTTACTGTATAATGTGCATTAGTGCATTACTGATTCACTACTCGGAAAATTATATTGATTCCTCATGGTTTACTATACACCATACTACTACTACTCAGGCCGTAAATGACCCACCGCTGAGACGGACCTCTTCCCAACATGGGGAGGGTGATTATTAACCTATTGTGCCACGATGGCCAGGCAGATTAGCACAGGGCCATTGCGCCATACATATTCACTTAAAACATAACGTATGCCCTTACTCAAAGCCCCACCAAACTACGTGAAAAGACATTACTAGAAATATTTGACTCTATCTCTCACTCACTCATGTTATTCCTTGCCTATTTCCAGTAAGTAACAGCCAGAGTGTCGAGCAAATTACTAGCTGCGATGTGATCACTCGAAACGGGGCAGTGGAGACCGTTCCCTGCTATCAGGAACTCCCATACATGTGCAAAGTGACCGCTGAGGGCGCTCCATACGATACCCAATGTAAAGTTTATTCACGAGGTAAGAAAAGTCTTATTGACAAAGTGCCCAGACCGAACAGTGATTTTTATCCTTGGACTGGATACCCGGCCGGGGCAGGCCAAAGTATGTGGGACTCCGTGGTGCGGAAAGATGGTAATCAACGCCCTTATCTACCCACTAAAACCAACGATGCTTCTCGACTGCTCGCTTCAGGGCCAGGGGTTGGTTAATGGGGGATCATACACTGCGACAACGCTAGTTGCCACCCCATTTCATCCTGAAAGTGACGTAAAATTTAACTAAAGGAAACCTAGACGATTGCCTTGGTCTAGGGGCTCTGCTCTGCTCTGCTCCTCCCAATGGTTGACTGTTAGAGAATGCCTATAGGCATTCAGTCCGCCAATGTACCTACCATGTTGCTTAAAGACTTAAATAACACTGAAAGTACTGTCATATCATTTTGTGCAGCGGGGAATGTGGCTGTGGTTTGTATAGGTATAGATTGTCTTTAAACAAGAATACGCAAATAAAATAAAGACAGGGCGAGAAAGACGAGCTGGTCGGCGTTTTTGTGTATTATAATTAATAGAAGCTAGCAAGGACGAGCAGATTATATGTTGTACACAATTTTTACGTCATTAAAATGGGGGCCATATGATTACCTATTTGCAGGGCTGATTGCTAAATCAGCCCTGCAAGGAAAGTTATCTCCACACTTCAGGCAGTTTGGAGTATTTCACGATCGCATATGGATGCCGCTCGGAAGAAGTCTTCGTATTATGGTAGAGCTTCCCACACATCGGTTAATCCATGATTCTTCAACAATTACAGACTACCAGTACCAGGCCTCAGTCGGCAGCTGCTATAAAATTCCACAAAAAGCTTTAACGTGGAACGAAGCTTACGCAGAGTGCGAGGCCGAGGGCGCTCACTTGGTGATACTTAACTCGGAGACTGAGGGGGCGGTGGTCAAAAACATTACCAATACTGCCAGGAGTGTTCCTGGCACGAAAGCGGCATGGTTCTTTTTCGCTGGCTTCCGCGCTGAGAAAACTGAAGGGGACACGCCGCGAGTCTTCAAAACCATATTCAGTTAGTACCTGCATAGTTGCTTATTTTTTATAATTATACTTATACTATTCAGCCCATAAATGACCCACTGGTGAGTCGGGCCTCCTCCAAATTCATGGAAAGAAATTAACCTGCTGCGCCACGCTGGCAAGACGGGTTGGCACAGGGTTTGTATCAAGTTTTCCTTCTCTTGCGGCTTGCGTTCCCTTAGTCGCCTCTTACGACACCCTCGGGATGATATGGCTTGGTGATACTGCGTATTCTAAATTCGTCACCACACGGAGATCTTTAAGTTTTTATCATTATTCTTATACTATTCAGCCCATAAATGACCCACTCTGAGTCCGGCCTCGTCCAATTACACGGAGGCTAATTAGCCTAAATTGCCAACCACTCTGGCCAGGGCAGACGGGTTGGCACAAAGTCTCCTTCTCTTGTGGCTAGGGTAGGGTATCGGCCTTGTTATATCCTGATGACACCCTGAGGATGGCATAGGGTGGTGACGCTATTTAATCTAAATCCGTAATAACACGGACGAATTGTACCTATGCTCTGTGCTAAAATAATGCTTGAAATTGGAGACAGTGTCTCGGTGTGATGACGAACTTAGGATACATATGTCACCCCATTCCATTCATAGGGTGTCGCTGAAGCCGACAAAAGGAAATGACAAAGCCGATAACCTAGCCACAAGAGAAGAAAAGCTTGGTAGGAAACCCTGTGCCACCCCATACCATTCACAGAGTATTGCAGGAGCCGACAAAAGGAAATGACAAGGTCGATAACCTAGCCGCAAGAGAAGGAAAACTTAATACGAGACCTAATAGGCCAGCGTGGCATATTAGGCTATTTACCCTCCATGTTCCTCCAATGGGCAATGGAGAGGGCTATGCTCGGAGTTTCCCTGCGAGATCGAATCAGAAATGAGGAGATACGCAGGAAAACCAGGGTCACCGACATAGCCCACCGGATTGTCAAACTTAAGTGGCAGTGGGCAGGGCACATAGCTCGCAGGACCGACGTCCGATGGGGCAGAAAAGTCCTCGAGTGGCGACCGCGTTCCGGAAGGCGCAGTGCTGGTAGGCCTCCCACACGGTGGACCGACGACCTGGTTAAGATCGCCGGAAAGCAGTGGATGCGGGCAGCCCAGGACCGGCCTTTGTGGAAATCCTTGGGGGAGGCCTATGTCCAGCAGTGGACGTCTTTTGGCTGAAATGATGATGAAAATGATGACCCTCCATGTAGTTGTAGGAGGCTTGACTAAGCAGTGGGTCATTTGTGGGCTGAGAAGTAAGAGAAGGAAAACTTAATACAAAACCCTGTGCCAACCCGACTAGCCACCATGGCAGAGTAGGTTAATTATCCTTCACGTAACTGGAGGTCGCCCGAATCAGCAGTGGGTCATTTATGGGCTGAATAGTAGTAACAGCAGAGGCGGATTTACAGATTTGCCGCCCGTAGGCTTTCTATGCCGCCTCTACAGTTCTTGAGACGACCTTTTTTTAGACGCGCTTTGATATTGCGACCTTTTTTCAGACGTCCACTCCACTCTCTTTGTGAGGACCTTTTTTTAGACGTCCACTCTTTTTGACTACCACTTTTTTTAGACGTCCACTCCTTTTGACTACCACTTTTTTAGACTGGACGTCTAAAAAAGTGGTAGTCAAAAGGTCAAAAAACACTTTTAGTCGACCTTTATTTTTCGACGTCCTTAATTTGCCGCCCCTTATAACATGCCGCCCCTAGCCTCCAGCCTACTCAGCCTATTGGTAAATCCGCCACTAAGTAACAGTAATATCATAATTATGGCAAGAAAAACCTATACACCGCCTGGTGGTAAGGGACGTGAACAGTATTGGTATGGCATTTTTATTTTATGTTATTTTATTAGGGACAACAAACAGGAGTATTATGATTATCAACAAAAATGTAGTTGGTAAAAAAACTTAGGTAATAATATGCCCAGCACCGTTATCCACTGATTAAAATATGATATTAGAAGAAGTATGTACAGAGTAGTCCTTAAATATATTTATACTAGAAATAATTTAGTAACTCAAAAAAACCATTTTGTATATAATTAATAATTGCTTATGTAGTCGAAAGTGACTTTTCTAAATTTGCATAATGATATATTAAATAAATCTATGTCAGAAAAGTTATCATTAAATGCAGCCATATTGCGTTGTAAAGGGGCACGTTTCCCTGCATTTGTTATATTTCTATTATGAGCAAAAGGTTTTTGTTTGTATGCATTACGAATTCGTGTTGAGCTGCATGGAATACGTAGATATATTTAGTTCAACAATTGATTGCAGTCAATATAATTATTGCAGATATTGTACAACTGTACTGCATCTAAAAACAATCTCCTATGGTTTAACTCGTGAAATGAGAACTTTTTCAGTAGAGTATGATAAGAAGACCTGGAATTATAAAATCTATAATCAATAGAACGAAGATATTTCTTTTGAACAGCTTCGAGCTGCTCTTTATATTTATGGTAGAAAGGGTTCCAGACCTGCGTAGCATACTCTAGTTGTGGTCTAATAAGTGATTTATAAAGTGTAATATAAGAGCTTGATTTTTAAAAACTTTGCATGTACGCATTACAAAACCGTATAGTGTAAAGGCTTTGTTAGTGATATTGGTAACAAAGCCTTGTTACATTACTTGACTCCATGTAATATTGCTCCGGAAATACCTAGGCAGAGAGACCGCAGTGTGCGCGCAAACACTTGGGTCAGAGTATCATTTGGATGTTATTTTAAATTGTGTTATTTAGATAAAGTTATATTACTTTCAGATAAAACTTTAGAAGACGCAGGCTTTGCTCGGTGGACTACTAACGAGCCAAACAACTCGGGTGGCAAAGAGTATTGCGGTTCACTCTTCAGGAACGATGGTTTGCTAAATGACGTCGATTGTACTGAGACCTATGGCTTCATATGTGAAAAAGAAATATAGTACTCATAAAGCTTAAATATAAGAGAGTTATAGAATATAACAATACATCATGTTGTAAAAAAAATGGTTTTTTATTTAAATCATAAATCATTTATTTGTGTGAATGTTGGGTTAAACCTTGAATAGGTGTTTGTACTGTAACACGGAAAGGCTATGTAGTTTCCCCTAGGGCAGAATGACACGCGGTGACAACAGTGGTAGGTTTTAGTGGGTAAACCGGTTTGCAACTCACCATCTCAACGCGACCGGGACTCCCATATACCCCCGCCCCGTCCCACCGGCTAGGGACATATAAAAGGTTTCCCTCACTAAAAAAAAAGTTGTTTGTACTGTAGCGACCAGCTTGCTACATACATTACACAATTTACCCGAAGAATAAAATTGAAAAATGACCATCAACTTTTTAACATTTACTAGCGGTTCGGAATGCAGCTCAATAGAGAAGAGCCGACAAGAAACCCTGTAGTTGCTCTTTTTAGATCGCCATTATTAGGTACAAGTCCGGGATATGACAGATTTGTGAGAGCACACTCGCGCAATCGCAAAGGGCCAAACATCAGGTAACATTCATCCACTCATATTCATAATAAAACTGAAAGTGAGAATAGCTGGCAAGAAAATCTGTAGTTGTTTAGAAAAATAAAACATAACCTCACTTCCGAACACGATCCGTATTTGAATGACTTGTCAAAAAAGTCTTATAAAAGTTGTGGCACACTTAAGTACTGCATACGAATAGCGAACACCGGCCGGGAATGTGTAGCGAATATCGCCTACAAATGCGAGAATTAACAAAAAGTCCTACACCGCGATAGCGAAATTTCAAGAACAATTCACACAGGAATTACCCGACTACAACTATCGGGGGATAGGCACTGCGACCCCTAGCCAGACATACCACCTCATCTGACTGGATGATCATCCCTTTGCGCCTAAAGTACAAATTTTAAAGTTATCATAAATATCTATGACTAGGGTCACAGATTACTAAATAATACTAGGGTGTACACTACTACTTTTACTAGTCAGCCATTAAATGACCCACTGCTGAGTCGGGCCTCCCCCCATCACAGGGAGGGTAACTAGCCGTACTGTGCCACGCTGGTCAGACGGGTTGGCACAGCGTTTCGTTTCAAGTTTCACTTTCTTTAGGAGCTCACGTTCATACTAAAACTGAAAATGAGTTGAAATTAAACACTTTATAACGGATTTATCGCGTGTAATCTGCCGTCCCTTACAATACGTTATCAATAAAACAAAATTATAGGCGGTAGATTTTAACTGTTTCTTTGTAATTTGAAGACAACTGTCATCTAGTCTCTCCCGCGACCACGACTGCTGCAAAGCATTCGAAACGTCGGGAATTAAATAATGTATTATACACGCGATAAATACGCTATAAAGTGTTTAATTTCAATGTGCAATAATCGCGAAAACCTAAGAAATCACTGAAGATGAGCACAACCGACACGAAAAAGTGTACATTACATATAAGTGTACAATACAATACATATAAGTGTACAATACATATATACTTCGCTAATCGTATTTGAATGGCTTGTCAAAAAAGTCTTACAAAAATGGTGGCACAACAATATGTTCGTTTCAGCCCGTAAACGACCCACTACTGGGTCGGGCCTCCTCCAAATTCATGGAGGGAAATAAGACTACTGTGCCACGCTGGCAAGACGGTTCGTCACAGGGTTTGTATCTAGTTTTCCTGCTCTTGGGGCTAGGTGATCTGCCTCTTGCGTTCTTTTAGTCGCCTCTTACGACACCCTAAAGATAGTATGGGTTGGTGACACTGTGTATTCTAAATCCGTCACCACACGGACACAATATGTATTGCATACGAATAGCGAAAACCGGCCATGTTAGTCCGGGGTCCCCCGTACATTGATTTCACTTGATTACTATCAAGCTAATTTTTCGTGAGTAGCTTCATTTTCATGAGACGCCCAACATTTTCTTGTCTACAACTCATGACTGTGGTAGCTAACAGAGGTAGCAAGGGTGAAATATGTTGATTTTATGATTCTAAAAAAATTATTACTAACCGGGTGCTTTTTGGTATATCTGATGATAATTATCTAAATTATTCGAAAATGTATTTGTCCTACAAAATGTATGGTTTGATCAAAGAGTCCTCCACCTCCAATATGTATGGATAACGAGGTCATCAAAAATGATTACTAACCAGCTGGTTTTTTTTTATTTACTTAATAAATATGTATATTATTTAACCGTCATATTGTCCTACAAGTTGCGTGGTACGTTATCCCGGTCCTACGCTCAAAAGTTGTTCTACAGATCATAGAAAAAAATTTATTACTATCAAGCTGAATCTTTGTGAATAGCTTTGTTTTGATGAGACGCCCAACATTTTCTTGTCGACATCTCTTGATTGTGGTAGCTAACAGAGGTAGCAAAGGTTAAATATGTTGATTTAATGATTCTAAAAAAATTATTACTAACCGGGTGATTTTTGGTATATCTGATGAGAATTATCTAAATTATTCGAAAATGTATTTGTCCTACAAAATGTATGGTTTGATCAAAGAGTCCTCCACTTCCAATATGTATCGATAATGAGGTCATCAAAAATTATTACTAACCAGCTGGTTTTTTTTTATTTACTTAGTAAATATTTATATTATTTAACCGTCATATTGTCCTACAAGTTGCGTGGTACGTTATCCCGGTCCTACACTCAGAAATTGGTAATACCACAAGACCCATTTTGTCATCACTAACTGTAGGACACCAATTTTACATGATAGGTTAGTATTCTCTGCCCAAATGATACAATTTCCTACAAAAAAACAGGTATGTATCATGAGTCCGACAGAAATTGTCATTTTTCGTTTTCCTACTTATAACTTATGATACAGTGAAAACATCTTTTTTATTAACTTAAATAACTTTTACTTAAAAAAAATGTATATTCATCAGATTCATCTGATAAATTTTCAGCATCATCACTGTCATTTTCATCTATTTCATTTTCCTCGTCTTCTGACTCTGTAATAACGTAAAAAATTAAGTATTTTTAACATAAAATGAATCCACTTCGTTTTATAGTGTACGAAACTTTTTATATAGTACATATACGGATCCCGCTATACAACGATCACCGATATGTTTAATGGACGAAAAATATTTTATTAGAAATTTAGGACTTTTTCAGGCAATCCATTTTTTAAAATTATTTTTAACATACTAAATTTCTAATAAAATAATTTTCATCCATTAAACATAACGGTGAATGTCGTTGTATAGCGGAATCCGTATGTGTGTACTATATAAAAAGTTTTGCACACTATAAAACGAAGTGGATTCATTTTATGTTAAATAATACTTAATTTTTTACGTCATTACAGAGACAGAAGACGAGGAAAATGAAATAGATGAAAATGACAGTGATGATACTGAAAATTTATCAGATGAATCTGATGAATATTTTTTTTTTTATATGTAAATAATATTTTTTTTGTACTACTTAAGAAAAATAATTTATTTAAATAAAAAAAAAGACGTTTTCACTGTATCATCACTACGTAGTATAAAACAAAGTCGCTGTCGTCTGTCCGTCCCTATGTATGCTTAAAACTTGAAAACTACGCGACGGATTTTGAAGCGGTTTTCTTTAATAGATAGAGTGATTCAAGATGAAGGTTTATATGTATAATACCAGGGTGAATCAAAAAGTTCTTAGAAGTGCATATATATGAAACCTTTTTGGATCAAGTTCGATATTCAAATTAAAGAGTGTCTATCACACTATATTTATGCAGACTGTCACTTGTTTTTGTCAGTTCGTTCGCATGTAATAAATTTTTTTGTGCAACGAGTTGCTAAAAAGTCAAAATTATGGATAAAAGTGAGTTACGTGCGGTGATAAAATATCTCAGTTTGAAAAAAATGTCTACGAAGGAAATTTTTTTGGACATTCAGCAGACATTAGGGGGTGATGCTGTACCCTATTCTACGGTTGCGTACTGGGTGGCTGAATTTAAAAGAGGTAGATCAAGCTGTAAAGATGACCCGCGTTCTGGGCGGCCTTCAACCTCCGTTACAGAAGAAAATGTCAAAAAGGTTGAGAATCTGGTTTTGGAAGACAGAAGAATGACTATAAAACATATAGCTGAGATCCTAAAGATATCTTTTGGTAGCGTTCAATCCATTTTAATTGATTCACTGGGGTTCAAAAAAGTGTCTGCAAGATGGGTGCCACGAATGTTAACCGACGAAAACAAAAAGCGACGTTTGGAAATTTCCAAGCGTAATCTCGAAATGTTCCAGCGTGATTCGGATAATTTTTGCCGTCGTCTTGTCACCATGGATGAAACGTAGGTCCACCATTTTGATCCTGAAACTAAAAGACAAAGCATGTCTTGGAAACGACCATCCTCTCCATCCATTAAGAAATTTCGAGTTGCTCCTTCCGCTGGCAAAGTTATGGCCTCTGTGTTCTGGGATAGTGAAGGAATCCTTTTTATTGATTACATGCCAAAAGGCCAGACGATAACTGGACCCTATTATGCAAATTTAATCCCGAAAGTGCGTGAAGCGATTAAAGAAAAACGTCGTGGAAAACTGTCGTTGGGCGTGTTGTTCCTTCAAGATAACGCTCCTGCCCATCGATCGGAAGTTGCGCTCAACGCAATCCGCTGTGCTGGCTTCAATCTCCTTGACCACCCACCATATTCTCCGGACTTAGCCCCAAGTGATTTTCACTTATTTCCAAAATTAAAAGAGGAAATTCGTGGAACAAAATTTCACGATAATGACGCGGTTATAGCTGCCGTAGAGGACTTTTTCGAGAGTCAAGAAAATAATTTTTTTTCACAAGGAATAAGGAAGTTAGAAACGCGTTATTCTAAATGCATTGCATTGGAGGGAGATTATGTAGAAAAATAAAATATTATTATTTAAATCTTTGCATTTTTTAATATTGATTCCAAGAATTTTTTGATTCACCCTCGTACATGCATCCGTGCGGTCCGACCGGTTCGGGTCGCTAGTAAGTTATAAGTAGGAAAACGAAAAAAATACAATTTTTGTCGGACTCGCGTTACATACCTGTTTTCTTGTAGGACATTGTATCATTTGGGCAGAGAATACACTAACCTATCATGTAAAATTATTGTCCTACAGTTAGTGATGACAAAATGGGTCTTGTGGTTTTAACAACTTTTGAGCGTAGGACCGGGATAACGTACCACGCAACTTGTAGGACAATATGACGGTTAAATAATATACATATTTATTAAGTAAATAAAAAAAAACCAGCTGGTTAGTAATCATTTTTTATGACCTCGTTATCCATACATATTGGAGGTGGAGGACTCTTTGATCAAACCACACATTTTGTAGGACAAATACATTTTCGAATAATTTAGATAATTATCATCAGATATACCAAAAAGCACCCGGTTAGTAATAAATTTTTTTGAATCATAAAATCAACATATTTCACCCTTGCTACCTCTGTTAGCTACCACAATCAAGAGTTGTCGACAAGAAAATGTTGGGCGTCTCATGAAAATGAAGCTACTCACGAAAAATTAGCTTGATAGTAATCAAGTGAAAACAATGTACCGGCGATCCCGGACTATGTGTAGCGACAGCATTACACTTTCGATGTTAACCTTTAAGATACAATTAAACCAATTGATAAGAACTAATATTTATATACACGTTACCTAGAAAACAAGATTGTTTACATCTCTGAGCGTATCAACGCTGCAACCTACATTTAACCCTGGACTAAAACAGCGGTATTATAAGACTGGTAAGGTCGATAGTCCGTATCAGTCCGTGTGGTGACGGATTTACAACACGTAGTGTCACCATTCCATTCCATGTCGTAAGAGCCGACAAAAGGAAATGACGGCTGATAAACTAGCCGCGAGAGAAGCAAAACTTGATACGAAACCCTGTGCCAACCCGTCTGGCCAGCGTGGCACAGTATGCCAATTACCCTCCATGTAACTGGAGGAGGCCCGACTCAGCAGTGGGTCATATATGGGCGGAGTAGTAGTATGGTCGAAAGTTATAGTGCGTTTATCTCTACTAGATGTTCGATGGGCGTCAAGTGCATTTTTGGTCTAGGGGTTGTATCTGCCGCCTTTGGTTCACGGGTTCTCGGTTCGATTCCGGGGTCGGACAAGTGTATTTGTGTAAACCAGAGGCACTTGCTCTGAGTCTGGGTGTCATTTGTGTTCGTGACTTTCATGTTTGTAAACTGCACCCGTGATATAAGTTATACCTAGTGCAAGGGAATTGCACGATTTAATTCCACCATCCCCATTCCATCATCGGACATCCAGGCGTGGGGAGCGACTTCATCCTTATGCAGTTGAAATTCCACATATTCGCACTAAGCGTTTCGCTTCCTCTTTCTTGATGCGGACTGCTAAGGAATGGAATTTGCTTCCTACGTCTGTATTTCCTAGTAAATATGACTTGGATGCCTTCAAGTCTGGAGTGAATAGGCTTTTACTGTCCCAGCGGGTTACACCATCGGCCTCATCGTCACTTACCATCAGGTGAGATAGAGGTCTACCGCCGGTCAGTTAGTAATTAAAAAAAAAATCTAAATCTGTCACTACACGGCAGACTTTAACATTGGATTATGTTTCTAAGTACGTTCTCTCTGTCTATATATATATATCTCTCTCTCTCTCTCTTAATCTATCTATACATACATACAATACATATTATACATAGATAGATAGATAGAATATTCTTTATTGTACATGTACACAAAGTAACAAACAAAATTAAAAAGAAACTTAAACACTAACATTGTACAGCACAAATGGCGGTCTTATTGCTAAAAGCAATTTCTTCCAGACAACCGTTACATTTACATACATACATACGTTACATACATACATACATACATACAAATAAATAAAATTGGAGTGTCTGTTTGTAATAATAAAATAACTTTTTTTATAATTTTTGTCTGTCTGTCCGTCTGTCTGTCTGTCTGTCTGTCTGTTTGCTCCGGCTAATCTCTGGAACGGATAGACCGATTTAAACGGGACTTTCACTGATAGGTAGCTAATTATATAAGGAGTAACTTAGGCTACTTTTTTTAGAGTAGCTTTGTCCCGCGGCGTCACCCGCGGTACGACAATAAGTAAGCGCGGGTGATACCGCGGGGCGCAGCTAGTGTCTAATAAGACTCAATTAATTAAAATTCAAATACAACTGTAACAAAATTAATTTATGTGTGAGTCATTTTAACTCCGGTAAACAATAAGTTTGGCATTTATAAAAAATAGTCTTTGTAGATTAAGACATTGTAGCTAAAGACGAAAGAACTGAGTATGATGCATTTTGTTTTATTTGAAAGCTGATATTCCAGCTGAGGTTAGAAATGTTTCATCACAATCGGTTCATCCGTTTCAAGGTCATCAACTCTTTACTAATTGCATCGGGTATTACTTGAGGTTTTCAATGTTGCTTTTAAACTTTCAATGTCCGTGTGTTGACATAATCAGAATACCCAATGTCAGCAACCCACACTATCCTGAGAGTTTCGTAAGACAAAAGAAAATAACAGTCGAAAACGCTCGCTAGTCGCTCAAGGGCCTAGCAGAATACCAGCGCTGCGTCATTTATTGTTATGATGTGGCATATGCTGAGCTATGGTCCTTTTTTGTTCTCACAAAACAGGATATTAAAAAATTGTTATTGTTACTTAAATATATTGTATTTTTACTTTTTTTTTTTTTTTTTTTTGTTTATCTTATTTGTAACTTGTCTTTTGTACCGCTCAGATGTGAGAACAAAATAAACACGTTTCTTTCTTTCTTTCTTTCAAAACCTAGCTCCAAGAGAAAGAACTCTTGGTACGAAACTGGGTACGAACGGATTTACACAGACCCGTCTGGCCAGCATGGCACAGTGTTCACACAGTGTTATTAAGTTACCCTCCACGTAACTGGAGGAGACCCGACTCATCAATAAATAAATATCCTTGGACATTTCACACAACGCCATCTCGTCCCAAGCTAAGCAACTTAATGCTGTGTTATGGTAACGAGATGGATGATAAACTACTTATATACATATTTTTTTTGTAAATACATACATATTATAGATAGAAATGACACCTAGACCCCAAGCCAGTGCCTCTGGTTTAGACAAAGACACTTGCCCGACCCCGGAATCGAACCCGGGACCCGTTGATCCAAAGGTGGCACATCTAACCACTAGACCAACGAGACAGATGTGGGTCGACAAACAAACTACTTATATACATTTTTTTTTGTAAATACATACATATTATAGATAGAATTTATTGCTTTTGAAAGCGTCTACCCTTGGCGGAATGTGTGTCTTATCAGACCAGTCGTAATTTGCAACTTATGCTCACTAGGATATTATTTATCCAGCATTGTTGTTGTTATAGGTCACACGAAGGTGTAACATAAACTCTATAGCCACCGAAGGAAAATCATCATCATCATCATCATCAGCCCACATTAGGCCACTGCTGGACATAGGCCTCCCCTAAAGAACCATAGCCATAGGCGCCCTGTCTTCAGCTTGACGCATACAACTGCTGCCCACAACCTTTCGCAGATCGTCGCTCCATCTAGTAGAGGGCCGTCCCACGCTACGCTTGCCGGAAGGGAACTTAAACCTAAGTAAATATTTAATTCATTATCTACTAGCGACCCACCCCGGCTTCGCAAGGGTGCAATGGTGAACCTCTAAATGTATCAGTGTTTCTCTACAATGTTAGGCATGTATTATACATATAATCTTTAATTTAAAAAACCGCTTCGAAATCCGTTGCGTAGTTTTAAAGATTTAAGCATACATAGTGACGGACAGACGACAGCGACTTTGTTTTACGCTATGTAGTGATAGTGACTAGCAGACCGACGCATCAAGGTTTAGTTTTAATTTTGCACAATGCTATTTATTCTTTAGTTATGTTAACAACATGGTTTTTTATGTCTCACTAGCAATTGCTTTCGCGCGGGTGGCATTTAAAAAACTCCTGAAAAGCGGGAGGGGGGAGGTATTCCTAAAAAGTCAATAAAGCCTAAGTTACTTTTTATTATATGAGCTACCTGCCAGTCAATCAGTCCAGCCATTTCAGAGATTAGACCAAAAAAAAGACAGACAAACAAAAAATCATAATTTGGTTTTGTTATACGTCCTGTGGATTTATTTTTGACCAGCCTTTGTGGAGAACCTTGGGGGAGGCCTATGTCCAGCAGTGGACGTCTTTTGGCTGAAATGATGATGATGATGATACGTCCAGCTAAATGTGATGTGTACAGCTAAATGCACTTAGTAAAAAGCGGTTATTTTATAATAACAATTTTATTTATTTGTAAGTCTCAAAATCACCCATAGGGCAATGGAGAGGGCTACGCTCTGAGTTTCCCTACGAGATCGAATCAGAAATGAGGAGATACGCAAGAGTTACCAACATATCTTATGTGAGTTAGCCACTTGAGTTTGGATTGCCAAGTCAAGTGGCAGTGGACAGGGAACATAGCTCGCAGGACCGACGCCCGATGGGGCAGAAAAGTCCACGAGTGGCGATCGCGTTGCTGGTAGCCTCCCACACGATGAACCAATGACCTGGTCAATATTGCCGGAAAACGATGGATGCGTCCCAGGACCGGCCTTTGTGGAGATCTTTGGGGGAGGCCTATGTACAGCAGTGGACGTCTTTTGGCTGAAATGATGATGATGAAGTTATACCACAGTTGATTCTTTTAAAATTGTTTGTACCCTCTTTGTTGTAACCTCTATAAGTGGACAGAAAAAATCCATCCATTCCGATATAAAACCAGAGTCGAAAGTGATCCCATTTAGTAGAGGAACAGGCGTGGGTAGCCAGGGACGTCATGAAGAAGTTGCTAGTGTTGTGTGTTAGCGTTCTCGGTGAGTTTTCTTTTTTAACGAAATGCTTGCACTATGTATAACATGTACCGCGGGGGCAGTTTACAGACATGAAATTCACGATCACAAATGACACCCAGACTCAGAGCAAGTGCCTCTGATTTACACAAAGACACTTGCCCCAACCCGGAATCGAACCCGGGACCCCGTGATCCTCAGGCGGCACATCCAACCCCCAGACCAACAAGACAATCAGTTTTTAAACACTTTTTAGTTGTTAGCCCTTATTTGACCCACTGCTGAGACGGGTTGCCACAGAATTTTTTATTGTATCATTTTTCGTTCTCTTGCAGCTAGGCTAGTTCAACCTTTTGTCGGCTCTTACGACACCCTCAGGATGAAATGCGGTGGTGACACTATGTATTCTAAATCCGTCACCACACGGATGTTTAAAAGACAATTGAGTACTGATCCACTATTATAATATAAGTATAGGTTTTTTTTTAATTATAGCTATTGCCGTTGTTTCGGCAAGTCCAGCAACGGTTGAGTACCGCATAGACTATAAGCATGTTGAAGGGACTAATGACTTATACAAGGTTCATAAAGAAGCCATATCGCCAGATCAGATTGCCTTGACATGTTCGAAGGAGGGTGCCACGCCTCTCAGTTCTGAAGAAATCGACTTGAGTCAGCAACTTCAAGCGTTGTTTAAGAAGTATCCTAAGTTAGATTCCGTATGCATTTGGGATAAAGGCTCAGGTAATATTGGATTTTACGTAGCAGTGTGCCGAATACAAGTAAACTAGCTCGAGATACCAAGCTAACTAGAGCTGGATGGATGCGCTTCTTGCATAGACAGAAAAATCAACCAAATCAAAACTCATTTAATCAAACACTTTTTAACATTGTTTTTAACGGATTTATTTAATTCCCGACGCTTTCGAATGCGAATGCGAAAGCATTCGAAACGTCGGGAATTAAATAATGTAATATACACGCGATAAATCCGTTAAAAAGTGTTTAATTTAATTTCAATGTGTAATAATCGCGAAATGTATAACAATATACATAATGAAGGGAATAATGAAAGTGGACGAAGCGAAACAAGTATGTATGGATCGTAGCAAGTGGAAAGAAGAGACCACTGCCTACCCCTACGGGAAAGAGGCGTGATTATATGTATGTATGTAATAATCGCGAAAACCTAAGAAATCATCATTTAATCAAGTTGGTTCATTCAAGATTTTTAACAAATCACAAAATAATATTTATAATTGATAATTTAAAATGTAACAATTAGTTACCACTGCTTTGAAAAGTTTACAGAGAAGAGCTGGCACTCTGTAGTTGCTTTTTTTAGATCGCCATTTTTAGATACCATTTACGAGATCAAACTCGCGCAATAGCCGTAATGAGCCAAACACCAGCAGCCACTGTATTATTGACTGGAGTCAATAATAGTAACTTTTTAATGACCGAGCCAACCGACCCCCAGCAACGGCCCCTCATCACAAGCATGACGCATGTGACAGCCATCTTACTCCTCAATCATATTGCAGGGAAGAGAACGACCCGCCACCGCTGCGATGAGTGTTAAGCATTACGTTAAGCCTAGCGTTAAGGTTTTAAATAAATATCCTTGGACATTTCACACAACGCCATCTCGTCCCAAGCTAAGCAACTTAATGCTTGTGTTATGGTAACGAGATGGATGATAAACTACTTATATACATTTTTTTTTGTAAATACATACATATTATAGATAGAAATGACACCCAGACTCCGAGCCAGTGCCTCTGGTTTAGACAAAGACACTTGCCCGACCCCGGAATCGAACCCGGGACCCGTTGATCCAATGGCGGAGCACTAGACCAACGAGGCAGTCAATCAGTCAAGTCAGGTTAATTCGTACGTGGCGGTATTTTAAAAACCTCTCACTCGAAACTCCACTGCTATGCTCCACTGAGTAGAATAGCAACTAGAATGCGTTCATGCCAACTAATGGCACCTTACCGAGACAAAGTAAGGTACTAGCCGCTGACATTTAATAGGTTGTCTGGCGTGCCACCAACGATGACAGTTATGTAAAAACATACTCCCAAGGGCTGCAGGGATCAAGCGTAACCCAGTGAATTATAAAGATTCATTACTCTTTGAAAATTTTGCAGTGAACTCTGAAACATGTAAAAAACACTTTTAAATAATACATATTCCACTTTGCAGCATTAAAAGTATCTCGCAGTGAAGATAAATTGACTACGGACTCCTGCGAATCTTTAGTTTGTAAACTGACTGACCTCGGAAGACTTTGTAAAGAAGGTAAGTATTTATTATACTTTTTCGGTTTCCATCCTATCTTAAATAAAATAAACATATAAAGCTTTTATTTCATTATAAGTTACATTTCACATTAATAACAAATCTTATAAAGATAACTGTGAAATAGTTATTTGTGCAACGACTTTGCCGTTTTTTGCTGCGAGTGCTGATATTGAATCGCGAGCAAGCGAAGGAATCAATGATTGAATCACGAGCGTCGCGAGTGTTGCGAGGGATTCAAAGGCACGAGATGCAAAAAACTTTGCTCTCGTGTAACACACATAACTTTTCAATTCAGCAGCGAGAACACTATAGGAAATGAAATATATTACGTAACATTTTTGAAACTATAAAATATTTATAGGTTACACAATAAAAAAGGAGATTTTCTAACGATTTACATAGACACACTCCTAAATAACATAGATACAACCAAACTTGAAAATGTTATGGCCTGAACTGTTTTTTTTTTATTAAATATCCTTGGACATTTCACACAACGCCATCTCGTCCCAAGCTAAGCAACTTAATGCTTGTGTTATGGTAACGAGATGGATGATAAACTACTTAAATACATTTTTTTTTGTAAATACATACATATTATAGATAGAAAACACCCAGACCCGGAACAAATACTTGTAGGTCGTACAAATATTTCTTCCGTGCGGGAAAGCGGCTTTCAAATAAATAGTATATTTCATTACAAGTGCGGAAAGGCTGTCATTGCAAAGAGTTCCGACAAATGTGAACAGTCGGAACAAGTTGCAATGACGGTTCCGAACGTGTATTGAACGACTATTTTATTACAGTTGCGAAACAATGAAGCAATTTAATAAAATAATAAAAACACTAAACTAAACTAACTAATCATTTATGACTTATAAAAAAAAATGGCGCCGATCGTAGAATATATTATGCAGATTTGTTTTTTTTCACCCATTCTAGTAGGCAAAAGCAACTTTAAACAGCCAAGTCTTCAGTAGAATTTTTTTATTGATATGAAATGAAAATGAAATTTAATGAGTTGAAATGAAACCTAACCTATCTCATTCAATCAAATCATTAAATCTGATATTGAAACAAATTAGTAAGTAATTTCTTTTTTGAAATATCAGTATTTGCATGAATCATAAAAACTTCTGGTTTTTTTTTAGTAAAAACTTCATGGTTGGTTTTTCCTTTTAATATACATTATTTTGACAGTTGGGAAAGAGAACGCACTATGCGGGAATGAAAAAAAAAAAGCACGAGTGTGTAATAGCCCACTTCCCGAACGCTATACGTCCCTGCAATACGCCACTTTTTGAGCAACTGTATTAAAAAAATAATTACAATCTAATAAATGTATTAATACCGTTAGTAACGTAGAAACGGATAGCTATTCTACTACTCCGCCCTTCATCATCATCATCATCATTTCAGCCAAAAGACCTCCACTGCTGGACGTAGGCCTCCCCCAAGGATCTCCACAAAGGCCGGTCCTGGGCCGCCCGCATCCACTGCTTTCCGGCGACCTTAACCAGGTCGTCGGTCCACCGTGTGGGAGGCCTACCAGCACTGCGCCGGAACGCGGTGGCCACTCGAGGACTTATGTGCCCTGCCCACTGCCACTTAAGTTTGGCAATCCGGTGGGCTATGTCGGTGACCCTGGTTTTCCTGCGTATCTCCTGATTTCTGATTCGATCTCGCAGGGAAATTAAAATTAAAAGCCCTTAGATGACCAAAATCCAAAATTCAAAACTCATTTAATCAAGAGCTCTTTTGACAAGCCAAACAACAAAATAAAATTTAAAATTTACCATCTACCACCGGTTCGGAATGCAGTTCTACAAAGAAGAGCCGGCAAGAAACTCTGTAGTTTTAGATCGCCATTTTTGGGTACAAGGCCGTGATAAGACAGTTTGTGAGAGTCCCACTGCTGAGTGGGGCCTCCTCCAGTTACTTAGAGGGTAATTGACCTACTGTGCCATGCGCTGGCCAGACGGGTAGGCACATCGCTTGGTATCAAGTTTACCTTCACTGGCAGTTAGGTCATCGGTGTTTCCATTTCCTTTTGTCGGCTTTTACGACACCCTCAGGATGGAATGCGGTGGTGACACTATGTATTCTAAATCCGTCACCACCCGGATGAATTACCGGTATTCATTTTAGACGATTTCTGTTTGTCTGACGCGATCTTAACCAGGTCCTCGGTTCACCGTGTGGGAGGCCTACCAGCACTGCGCTTTCCGGAACGCGGTCGCCACTCGAGGACTTTTCTGCCCCATCGGGCGTCGGTCCTGCGCGCTATATGCCCTGCCCACTGCCACTTAAGTTTAGCAATCCCGTGGGCTATATCGGTGACCCTGGTTTGCCTGCGTATCTCCTCATTTGTGATTCGATCTCGCAGGGAAACTTCGAGCAGAGCTCTCTCCATTGCCCTTTGGGTGGCTTTGAGCCTTCTGATGAAGCCCATAGTGAATTATTTAAATATATTTATTCTAAATTCATTTGCAGGTTACAGTTACTCTCCAACCATTGGTAGCTGCTATAAAATACCACAAGTCACACTCAATTTGGATGAGGCATCCAAGTACTGCGAAAAAGAGGGAACACATTTAGCAGTTGTCAACTCGGAAGCTGAACTACGAGAGCTGAAGGCAATGACGAACCGTGTCGATTTGTCCGAAGAATCCAGGAACGCCAGCTACTATTGGGACATTGCTTTCACACCTTATAAAAATAGACTATTCAAAACTGTATACGGTGAGTCGTTATTTTATACTCATTACATCCTACTAATATTATAAACGATAAAGTTTGTAAGTATGGATGGATGGATGGATGTATGGATGGATGGATGTTTGTTTGTTAGGTACTCTTTCACGTAAAATCTACTGAATGGATTTTAATGAAACTTTACAATAAGCTTCATCAGAATAACACATAGGCTATAATTTATAAAGGTATAGTGTGAATTGTCCAAAACATAACAATAAGTAAGTAGAAGAAAAATCTGACGATAAAATAAATGTAAAACCGCGCAGTGTTTTTAATTACTTAGGACATCCAGTAGTTGTTAAATTTACATAAAAATCATAATACATATAGTCAAAGTCATTGGTATTAAATGCACAACCCCTTAAGGTGCTTCAGCCAGCATACACTGAAACATGTTAAAGAACACTATTCAGAATATCAATTGGGCAACATCAAAACCCATATGAGAAACAAAGCTAAGTATGCCAGCAGTTACATCTCACCACGTTTTGGCAAGAAATCCTCATGGATCTCAGGTGGGGGTTAGCCACAAACCAACATCTGTTTTTTTCAGGAGGCCAGATTTAAAAATTGAATACTTTTTTTTTCGGCTTAAACCTATTTGTAGGCTGATTTCGACAAGTGTTTGTTAATGACAATAATTGTAGACATGATTTTTTAACTAAAAATATTTTCGGGTGATTTCATTTTGTGGCTCTTTCGTTTTTAAGCAGCGATATATATGGAGAACTTTGTTAAAAATAATAACTTTAGATACCCATCCTTATGAACTAACTTGTACGTACTACATTATATCCAATATTTTTTTAGAGAATTTTACTACCGCTGAAAATTGTACCTATATATTCTATGAAGATGGTGAAATAGAATTTGCCACATGTTCTTCGCAAGTTATTGCCTTTATATGTGAGCAAGAAATTCGGAACGTGGACCCAGCAGATATAAAGAAGTCTACGCAAGGTAATAGTACTAAGTTTTTATTAAAACAAAAACAAATTTATCGCCCGCTTTACAAGACCGTTCTGGCCTGACCAGACGGTTTGGCACAAGGTTCTCTAACAAGTTTTCCTTCTCTTGCGGCTAGGTTTTCGGTATTATCATCTCCTATGATCGACTCTTATGACACCCTCAGGTTAGAATGGGGTGCTGCCACCTCAGAAAAAGCTATTATTTTTCTGAAAATTTCCAGACACTACCAAATCATTAGTAATATTTGTTGGTCTAGGTGTTGGATGTGCCGCCTTTTGTTCATGGGTATCTGTTTCGATTCCGGACCGGACCAAACCGGGAGACGGAGTCTGGGTGTCGTTTGTGTTCTTGGATTACATGTTCGTAAACAGCTCCCGCGATACCTAGTGCAGGGGTTTCGTTCTTCCCTAAAAACCTATCGATCCTGACGTTACGCCCATCGGGATTTTTACACACTGTATAAATGCTGTATACTATACTGTATAATTAGACGTGATATTTTGCTTCAGTTCCAGTACAAGTCAGTTCCGGTACAGATGACAATATTGCTCCTTCAAACGAGAAACCAATAGATTATCCAATTGACTTTGAGTTTGTTGATGGAACGGAATGCCTTTACAAAGTGCACAATAGAAGTTTGACGCGTAACGGAATAGCCCAAGCATGCAAGGATGAGGAAGCTGTGCCCCTAAACTCTTCAGATGACGACGTCTATAACCAGTTACATTTGTTGTTCTCGAAATACCCGAAGTTGGATGCCGTGTGCATTTTAGATGAAGAAAACGGTAATCAGTTTTTTTTTATTAGCAAATAGATGACCCGGTGAACTTCGTATCACTTACATATATTTTTGTAAAATGTAGGCAAAACTTTATACAAAAATAAAGTTCTCACGCACTGAGAAACTGATATGAAGTTAATTTTAATAAATATAAGTATAATAATAATACAATAATTTAGGCCTTAAAATGAATTAATTTATATTTCTTTCTCGACAACCAATCGACACTATAACACTTTTTATTTCTGAAACAGAACTGTTTTGTGTTCTAACAAAACGACAAAAATAGATCGGACCTCAAACTACAGCTCTGGAACATACAAATTTAATGGTATAATTTAATTATTATATTTATCGAGTGCTTTATATATTCTTAGAAGATAGATAGACTAGCTGACCCGGTAAACGTTGTTTTGGCATATACATAATTATTCTTCTGTCGAGTAAACTGGAGAAAATAAATGTTCTTACCCAATTTCGAGACATCCCGAGCTGGACCTCATAGTTCCAGAGATATCGTGATGAGTCAGGTTTTAAAAACACTTACTCAGGTTAATAAATATCTTCTTCACTATCACTACATTGTATAAAACAAAGTCGCTGGCGTATGCCCGTATGCTTAAATCTTTAAAACTACGCAACGGAATTTGAAGCGGTTTTTTAATAGATAGAGTGATTCAAGAGGAAGGTTTTTAAGTACATGCATAATTGCAACCGTGCAAAACCAGGGCAGGTCGCTAGTAATATATATAAATTACGCGTCATGTTGCTTATCTTCGATGGATTGATTCATAAACTACTAAACCGAATTTAATAAAATTTGGACACCGTGTGCAGGTTGATCCAACTTGAAAGACAGGATAGCTTACCTAATATTTTATAGTCGCAATATGTATAATTACATTGCAAATTATTTGTCTATTATTCTACAGTCACAATATTAAGTTCGCTCCAAACGATTCTAACTTTTTATAATGGCGATATCTATTGACTGGGTTGAGTAAGTATTCAATAGATGGCGCTGTGATAAAAGTACAAACGTTTCATAAAAGCTAAAATTTATTAGCATAACCACCTCGTGTTGCTGAGAAACGGTGGTAGAAAATCAGTCATGAAGGTCGCCATGTTTTTTTTACAAATGGCATCTATGTAGTAAAGCATGGTGGTGACTTCATGACTGATGTTCTCCTACCGTTTGCCTTGAATAGTTTACTACAACGTATTATAAGAAAAATCTTAGCCACAGCAACGTGTGACCGGGTCAGCTTTAAATATTATATAAATATTTACAAGATATTATTATTTGAAAAAACTTGTATCGTCAGTAACTATATTTATAGAAACAATTTTTCAAATGTGCGTGGATGGCCTACACTTAAAATAAGAAGTTTCTAGACCGAATTTGGTCTAAACTGCATCATTGGATTTAGGACTTAGTTAGCAATGAAACCCAAAGATTTTGCAACAAAACACTTCATGTATTATTGCTCCACCTACTTGACCGTTATACGTATCTTAAGCTGAGAAACAACGTAATCATCATTATCATTTAAGCCCATAAATGAGCCATTACTGAGTCGAGCCTATTCCAAATTGGAGGGAAGATAGCGTACTATGACACGCTGGCTAGATGGGTTGGCACTGGGTTTGTACCAAAAATTCCTTCTGCTTGCCGGCTTTCTGCTTGCCTTCTTACGACACCGTCAGGATGGTATGAGTCTGTGAAATTCTGTAATTGAGTTCACTAAAACGGATGATCTAGTGCAAGAAGCTTCTGTAACCAAGGAATTGCTGCTGTGTTACAGCTCTGCTAGTCAATCGAGAAGGGGAGAGAATGCTTTCAGAAGATTGTACATCAGCTGTCTGTAAGAAGCCCACCGGTTGTAAGCTAGGTTAGTATATAGATCCACTATCATTCCAGTCTTCGAATATTGCGATCATTATTGGGTCCAATCAGCAGTTTTGTCAATTCCTTCCTCAGTTGACATCCGAAAGAAACTGGATAGAATCGATTTTCTTTGGACCATTAAGCGGCCTAAAAGTGGCGACGTGAAAGTATTAATACTAGATTACTTTACACAAACATCAGCATCGCATAAATATTGTATAATATACCGAGAATAACCAACAAGTCCTACAACTCGATAGCAAAGTTTACAAACTAAAACTCAAAAATTTATTTATGTAGGTTTTTCACAAACGTATTATAAATCGTCATATTTAAAACTACTAACTTTCTGCACTAGTTCCACTCTAGGTGGTAGTCGCCATACACTCCATTATGCGTCATTATCAAAATTCATACCTTAGAAATGCATGTCCTCATTCACGCAACCCACCTATCTCTTTTTGGTTCTCCAACAATCCTTACGTCTAACGAAATTCATACCGAAACTACCCCAGTGGTTCAGAATACCGAATCTCCAGTCTAGAGCCAGCAAGATACTCTACAGTTGCTTTTTCCAAATGATGTCGCAAATTTGCTATCACACATAGAGTAATTTCCTACTATCTAATTACTACTACAGACCAATTTGCACGGATTAAAATACCAGCCCATGGTACATTGATTGTTGCGCCTAAAGTATCACGCGACAAATTGCGAAGCTTAATGGTTGGTAAAAAAAAATTGGATCTAAAAACCAATACTATGTTGGTCGGTGCAGAGTCACCATCTATCGGTAGTAGCTATAATAATACTACGATGCTGTGTAAAAAAAAGGAACACAGACCAATATTGTGTTTGTATGTCCGTACAGGCTACACCTACTCTCCATCAACCGGTAGTTGCTATAAAATACCAATGGCAAGGCTTACATGGGAAGAAGCGCGCGAGTACTGTCAAAATGAGGGTACCCACTTGGCGATCGTCAACTCGAAATCTGAAAGCAGAACATTGAAAACCATGATGCACCGGTATGGTCTGATCTACGATTCCAGCGATGTGTACTACTTTATCGGGTTCAGGGCTAACGAAGAGAGAGTATTCAAGACCGTATTCAGTAAGTATGTAGTTTAAAATTATTCATCTTCATCATCTGGGGAGATATCCTAGCTACCGTGAGTAGATAAGGAACCCCGTGGGTTTCAGAGGGTAGGTCGGAGCGCAACCACCGTTTTCTTGTGTGGTCCAACATAACTCGTCATCATCATTATTTCACCCAAAACACCTCCAGTGCTGGGACATAGGCCTCCCCCAAGGATATCCACGAAGGCATAAGTCATCTATCGGTTTCTGGCGACCAGCATTGCCATCACTGCGCTTTCCGAAATGCGATCTTCACTCGAAAACTTTTCTGCCCCATCGGGTGTCAGCCTTGCGAGCTATGTGCCTTGCCCACAGCCATTTAAGTTTGGCAATCCTGTGGTAACTCTGGTTCTCCTGCGTATCTCCGCATTTCTGATACTATCTCGCAGCGTAGCCCTCTCCATTGCCCTTTGGGTGACTTTGAGCCTTTTGATTGAGCCGGAGCCAAGTATCCGGGGTCCTGGGAAATGTCCTTATAATAATTATTTTAACGGGCGGCAACAGAGTCCTTACTAAAAATATAATCATTTCTAGATGAAACTCTGGAACAGGCAGGATACAGTACATGGTCTCGGGGACCGCCCGCTGAGGGCGATGAAAATATTTACTGCGGCAGCATATACTCGTTCAATGGCAATCTGAACTATCTTCCATGTTCTACGGAGCTGGCATCCTTTATTTGCGAAGAAGAGGTGGCCAACTCCAGCTCTACACGACCCGATACTGTAGGCAAGTACTTGTTATTTACCATTTACCTTTGAATGAATGAAGGGAAAATTACCCACTGTGCTACGCTGACCAGGCGCGGCCACCATTGTTCATGGGTGCCTTAGGGCGGTTTTCATAGTGGGGAAACCTTTTACAGGTCCCCGGCCTGGGGACGAGGGGAAGTACACCCGGGTTATCCACTAAAACTTACCACTACGTGTTCGTGGCGTGCTATCTGCCATTCGGGGAAGTGTACAGGGTGTAAGAAAAGCACTCAAAATCAACACTCATCTAATCAAGTTGGCTCATTAGCGCTATTTGACAAGTCAAACAATCAAATAAAATTTGCTTGTAAATTTGCTAATTCTATATGTACCATCTACCACCGGTTCGGAATGCAGATCTGCAGAGAAGAGCCAGCAAGGAACACTGAAGCTGCTCTTTCTTTTGCACTATATGCATAACCAAAGTATCGGTAGTTCTACTGATACAGATGCCGTGTAAAATACAGAATTAAATTAATTTTATAATATTACTATTACTTATTGTTATATATTTATACATGTAGTGTTTATTTGTAGTTTATTGCACACCTCAACCTGCTGTATTTTGTAATCTGTGCTGCTGTTTTCTTCACTTTCATAACTCCTATCCATCCAAATGTTGTCTGGAAGAAATCCCTAATGTGATAGCCTGTTGTACATTTCACTTTCCTATTTTGACGATTTATTTATGTACATCAATTTAAAATATAGTGTATCGACAAGGGTCAGCGACTCACGTGCAATCCCTCTGAGCAGAACCTTCCTTCATTTTCTTCCCAGATTGACTTGTGAGGGCACCCTCGTCTTGCGATACAGGAATCTCCACGGTGCTGGTTTGTCGTGCACTTGTGCTCTCTTACACCGTATATGATACGGTAATAAATTCTGTTGATAAGCAAAAGAATTAAAAGCGGTTGGAGCGCGTTAAGCTGCAAACCACCCGCCGGCGGCGTAGGCGCTGGTGTCTTCTGCCGAGCGGGGTCGACCAATCACAGGGCTCAGCTCGCTCAGTGTGCAAATCCGGAATCCACCGACCCAAGACAACTCCCAATAAGAATCAACTCTCATACTATGTGATATCATTCTATTTTTTATTATTTTCTATAGAGTAAAATTGTTATACACAAATTCGAAAGCAATAGCCGCGATGATACGGAACATATAGGTATACATTTTAATAAAAAGAAGTACCTTAAAAGTCTTAAAACTAAAAGTAACTCTCCGTATGTGTCTCTTTCTCTTTTGTATTTGTCTAATGCCATGTTGTTCTTTTTGGTATACAGTTTTCCCTGTCGCCTCTTCAGATGACATGACAGTGGATTATTATCCAAACAGCTACGAGCATGTTGACGGCACCGAATATTTATACAAAGTGCGAAAATGGAGCCTGTCGAGTCAGTTTATCGTCGAAACTTGCAAAGAGGAGGGAGCCACACACCTTAGCACCTCGGAAGATGACATATATCTGCAGCTACAGGCGTTATTTGCGAAATACAAGAAGCTGAACAACTTGTGTATTTGGAACGAAAAATATCAGTTAGGTAATAAGTTTTTTATTCCTCCAGCACACCGTAAGTCGTTACCGCCATCTATGGATGGTTGTGAAACAGAAGAGGTCGCTCATGTGTCGCCGATGAGTAAAAAGGAGAAGCATGAAGGAAAGTGCATCCATTCGCTCTTAAGCCGTGTACAGATTTGCGAAATGTTGCATGCAACGTAACATGCAATGAAACTATTTACCGTCCACATTGTCGCAATGTATCATGCAATGTAACAGAATTCCCATAGTGTGGACGGCTCGCGCGCACGAAGCGTACTCACTACGCACACGAACAGTGCATTTCAACTCGTGCGCGTCGCGATCCGCCATTTGTCGGTTTTTTCGCCGAACTAAAAGGGGCGCGCAGAGTGCACGGAGCGCCCGCGCCATTGCGGCGCCAGTACTTTCTTATTTTAAAGGGGAAAGATTTGTATGTAGGTAAGTATGTTTGTAAAGAATTGGCTCAAAAATGTACTGGATCGGTTTTAAAAATTCTTTCACCATTTGAATGCTACATTATCACTGCAATTTTCGTAAAAAGGGGTACAATGTTTGCTTCACATATACAGAATGACCCAAAAATACGACGCCACAGCGACACTGGAAGAAGGCAAGCAGTAGGTCTATAGGTATATTCAAAAAGAAAAAAAAATTTGAAGAAAAGTCTCATGGATTTCGAGATATTATTAGGTATAAATTACCCTATTTTTTTCGTTCTATGTAGCTATTTTAATTTCAGCATATTTTTGTGAAATAGACCTTGAGCTAGCCTACATAAAGTGTAGTATCGCTGTGGCGTGGTATTTTTAGGGCAACACCCAATTATTATCGTAGATATCATCTCTAGGAAATTATTTTATGGTGCCGACTCTGTCGCCCTGGCCAAACGGATGGCCAGGGTTTGTATTAAGTTTCCGTTTTGCGGCTAGGTTACCAGCCTTGCTTTTTCCTTTTGTCCGATCTTACGACACCCGCGGGATCGAACGGGGAAGTAACATAATGTACTCTAAGTCTGTCGAAACATTATCATTATTAACATTTTTCTGAATTATTATATGTTACAGCAATTACAGTGAATCGTGAAGGTGAAAGACTTGCTGGTGAAGATTGCGTATCAGTAGTCTGTAAGAAGACCACCGGGTGTAAGCCAGGTTAGTTCCCATGGATTCCCGGTCATTAGACTAGCCAGGTTGCTAGAGACTCTATGACGTAAGAAAATTGCGCCCCGACCTACTCACAAAAACCCAGGGCGTTCCTCGACTGCCCACTCCACGGGTTGCACTCCCTGATTAGGCAAGCTCCACGACCTTGGCCGCGTCTATAAGTGGAACTTAAATGCCTGGGCCGAGCAAGTGTATTTGTGTAGCTTAAAGATATTAACTCTAGGTTTGATCACTTATCTTTTTTTCTTTGCTTGCTTTCATTAATATGACAGACTTGTTTGTACCACCATCATTGTAATCCTTTTATTTAAATGTGCAACCATGGAGTTTCTTGCCGGCTCTTCTCTGTGGGACGGCATTCCGAACCGGTGGTAAAAACGAGGAAAAGAAAAAATAAAACGACATTTTTTTTTTCTGTTCTTATAATCTTTGACTATTTAAAAGCATTCGCAAGAATTTATTCGAATAAAATACATTTTGATTTTGACTTTATCAGCTCAGAGCAAGTGCCTCTGGCGTACAATAAGACACTTGCCCGATCGAGAATCGAACCGAGCACCCGTGATCCAAAGGCAGCAGTTCAACCCCTAGAGTCTAGGGGTCCACGCAGGCGATGTTTTGTTGGCCTAGGGCCTAGATCACCTGCGTGATATTCCTAGCGCTTGCTCGTCTCGAAAGGGGTCTATATCTATATTTACCTTGCTTTTGCGAGAGCAGAGAAAAAGTGGGTTCCTCCAGCTACCAAAGTCAAAATCAAATGATTTATTTTGTATAGGGCACAATGGACACATACAAATTTTAGTGAACTGGCAGTAAACTCAGAGGGCTTGTCATTCTTTTTTTTTTATTACTTTGCGGTCCTATTTAACAACGTAAACATGTATTTACCCAGCAAATTTCATTTAGCAAACTATTGGATCCGGAAGGCGTCAACTGAAACGTGAATATTAAAGAAATGCGAAATTATCTTGAATAATCTTGAAGCCGTCTTTTGACTCTAAATAGTGTTGAAGTGACATCTGCAACACAATGTCATGACCATCTTGAGCATAAAATGTTAAGTAGTTAATATAAGTAAGGAATAGAAATGGACCAGAATGGAGCCTTGCGGGACGCCAATGGTTATAGCAGCGCCTTGGGAACGCATATCATTGACCTGAACCTTGGTTCTCCAGATATAGCTCTTGTGACCTTACTCACGCGCAGGTACAGAACACCACCCAACCCAGGTATAATGTTAGGTTGGAAATGTTAAATCATCTGTAGCGACCCATGCTGGTCGCTACATACTTTACACAATTTACCCGAAAAATCTGAACTAGTAACACGAAGAAACATGCGAAAATTACCAAAAAGTCCTACACCGCGATCGATAGCGTAGTTTCAAGAGCCATTCGCACAGGTAAGAGTTCCCCGACTATAACTATGCGGAGGGGGCATAGTCGCACGACCTCATCTGGCTGGATAATCATCATTCCTTTGCGCCTAAATATCCATAATACACTGTATAATTTTAGTGTAAAGAGAAGCAACGTGAATTCATTTTTTTTCAACAGGCTACACCTACTCTCCTGCGGTAGACAGCTGCTATAGAATCCCCAAGGAGAAACGCATGTGGGAAGAGGCATACATCTTCTGTCAACACGAAGGAACAAATCTGGCGGTCATCAACTCTAACACTGAACGCAAGGTCTTAAAGGCACTCATCAACCGATATGCATTGACGCACAATTCCTGGGATATGTACTACTATATCGGCTTCAGAGCTTATAAAGATAGAGTATTTAAAACTGTGTTCAGTAAGTGTCAAGTTATTTGCAAAAAGAGTATATTAAACTACTACTACTCAGTCCAGACATGATACACTTAGTAAAAGGGGGTTATTTTAATATTGCCTACCACCGACACAAGCCTCATTGACTGAGGGCGTCCTAGTTACCCGGGATGCTCTGCGATCGTCGTATCCCATCTAGGGGCCACAGTAGAATCTATCCTAGAGAATCTGGGTCGTCTCAAACAAGACGTGTGGGGGAATACCGCTAGGGTTATTTTAATACTACAAACATACACTCTAATTTTTTAAGTCTTGTGATAAAACCTACGTAAATAAAGTTCTTTTTGAGTTTGAGAAGTGTGTGGACCCTGGCAGTAAAGCATGACTGTCGTAGCAGAGGGAAAGTGGATTCCTTTAGCTGCCAACACCAAACATGACATAGAGCTCTGAAGACTTTACTGAAGCTGTTTTGATATTCCAATATTCCTGATTCTAGATGAAACCTTGGATGAAGCAGGCTTTAATATATGGTCGCACGGGGAGCCCAACAATTATCATGGAAATGAATATTGTGGCAGTTTATATTCATACAATGGAAAATTAAACGACGTTCCATGTTATAAAACTTCCTCGGCTTTTATTTGCGAGCAACATTTTGGCGACAGCAATCATAAACAGCCTACTGCCGAAGGTAAGTCATAAATGATTGAATTTTGAATTTCAATAGCTATTTGTGAGAAGTTCTTTTTGATCTCGACGAATAAATTGCGTAATTGCTGTGCCAACTTAAAGTAACACCGAAGTTAATTAGGATATTTTGGACTTTTGGATCACCCGTTGATCCAAAAGTCCCGGGTTGGATTCCGGGGTCGGGCAAGTGTCTTTGCCTAACCGAGAGGAGCTTGCTCGGAGTCTGGGTGTGATTTGTGTTGGTGAATAAATTACATGTTTGTAAACAGCCCCTGCGATACAGTGCTAATGCAGGGGTTTCGTTTATTTAAATGATAAAATTAAATAAAGGTATACCTATTTTTTTTTGTTTTAACCGTTTATAGTCTTCTGTTACAGCGCCTTGGCACCCAACTACAAGTGGCAAACGGTACACACTTTTGTATCTGGAAACGTAGCCACTTTCAGTTGCACAGCGTAGTCTGTTGTCCGTAACCGAGGTGTAGTATGCTGAGAATGGGGGCAACGACTACAGATGCTCTTCTTCTCAGCCCATAAATGACCCATTACTGAGTCGGACCTCCTCCAACATAATGGGGGGTAATTAACCTAGGATGCCACGCTGGCCAGACGGGTTAGTATAGGGTTTCGCGACAAGTTTTCCATCTCTTGCGGCCAGGTTTTCGGCGTTATAATTTCCTATTGTCGTCTCTTACGACAACCTGAGGATGGAATGGGGAGCTGACACTATGTATTCTAAATCTGTCACCACGCGGAATAAATCCACAAATCACTTTGAATTCTAGGGAACCACGAAAACTTGGTGCCTGGGGACAGTGGCAAATTTTCGATCACAACGGATAGCACTAATGTCCAAGTGACATCAGTAACAAGAGATGTACAAAACTCGAACCATGACGGAATTACCGAATCCAGTAATCTCACTCCTCGAGAAGGGAATACACCAAGTCCGAGATACCCATTCTTGCCAGGATATCAGACTCACGCTCTATACCTATTACCACCATACACTCTGCAGCCAGGTTCACAGACTTCAGGTACGTATCTCATTAAAAGTACCTCAAATCGTGCAATTCAAACATTCTGTGGGGGTGTCTACGGTTAAAATATCACGTTGTTTAGTCAATGTCTACGTGGTGCAGACATGTATTTCATCCTAAAGCCATTTAAGCTCATGTCATCCGACATCTTTAGAGCAGCTTTCCGAAGCGGTGGTAGTTTCAGCATGAATGTGGGTGGACGCAAGGGTTGTGGGCGATCAAAAAAGATGGACGGATTGTAAGAATGAGGAATTGTGTATGAAAGGTGTGAATGACGACTGAGAGGTGTATGGAGACCTAGCGTGGAACAGGGGCCGTAAAATGATACTGGTAATCTATACTAATATATAAAGCTGCAGAGTTTGTTTGTTTGTTTATTTGTTTGTTTGTTTGAACGCGCTAATCTCAGGAACTACTGGTCCGATTTCAATCTTTCAGTATTAGATAGTCCATTTATCGAGGAAGGTTATAGGCTATATTTTATTTTCAAAAGAATTAGGGATCCGTATGAAAATTGCGATTTTGTAAACCAAGGTGTAAAATCGAAAACCTATTTATGCGTGCGCTGCAAAAACTATTGACAATAGAACAAAATGATGTACTACGGGTTTGTAGGTCTTATAAAGATCTACAAAAAAGTCCGCGAGAGCACATATCTAACTATCATAGTTTAGTCACAATAACCGATTTTATGTTCATAAAAAATATGCACGGGTTCGAAGCCCACGCGGGCGAAGCCGCGCGCAAAAGCTAGTTTTAAATATGACGATTTATAAGTTTTGTTACGTAAATAAATAAAGTTCCTTTTGAGTTTGAGTCGAGTCGAGTCGAGACTTTGAGGGGAGGCCTATGTCCAGCAGTGGACGTCTATTGGCTGAAACTGATGAATCCATCTAATCTATGACTAGCAAATTATACACATGGCAACCCTTGTAAATTCACTCAGAGTACAACAAAATTATGTTAAGCCTTTCCTAAAACAGTTGAGTGAGCGAAGGTCGCGCTTTAGACTCCTGGAGCAGAGTTGTGAAGAGGGTGACAAATAGAAATAAATAGGAAGAAAACCTTATGGAAAATTTTACATGACATCCCTTACCTACCAATGTCAGCATATATAAATATCAACTGCGAAATCTGAAAAGATAATTTTAATTATCATAATCCAACTAAGCCATTTTTATTTTATTTATTAACCTTGATATTAATTTCGTCAGGTACTGGAAAAGGGTCATCAACGCCCGAGCAGTCTAACTTATCACCACCATTACCAATCTATGTCATAGCGTTCACGCAGCCTGATCTGAACACATCATGCCCGTGTTATTTACTCCAACCGAAACAGACGAACGCGTCGAAACCGCAACCATTGCCAGCCCAGCAAAACCCATATGGCATAATAGGCTCCGCGCCAGTAATTTTCGTGCCGAACTGCCAAGAAAGTAGCGCTATCATCAACAAAAACGCAGATCTCCCGAACGTAGCAGTTGTTCATTGTGCGTGTATTGATTGCCAAGCCACTGGGAAGCAAAGGCAAAGACGAAGCACTAGATTAGCGCGAGAAATCACCACATTAGAAGGGTTAGATGACCTGCTTAAGAATCATATAAAACCTGTAAGGGAGGATATGGGCAAAATAGGAGCTAATGTGGATGTTTGGTGAATAAGTAACTATATTCTGATTGTTATGACTTCACCACACCTCACATGATTATTTAAGTCTTTTATAGAAATATTCATATATGTTATGTAAACGAGGGTGAATAATATCGTTTGTAAAGAATTTGACTGAGCACGCAATCTTGCAAATACACTACAATATGAGAACAATATGAGTAATATACAATACAATATGTGTAAGATTTACAAAATCATATTTACTTCAGAGAATTTTCTTCTTTGATAAACAAATGTAATAAAATTGATTGATGTTCTATTTTGTGCATCATTGACTCTTAACAAGACGTAGATAAATAAGGATATGTGCATATAAATAAAACGATACGTGAATTATGCAGTAGTTTATTATAATTACAGAGATGCGAGTCCCGGAACAGTTGATAAGCCGGCTCGCTTGCTTTGCCCACCGCGCCCGTCTAAGGCAATCAGCATTATTTGCATGTTTGGAGAAAAGACCCGGCAGATATTCGAAAAATTCTACTCTTACAAAATGCTGTTAATCATAGCTTTTTTATCCACAAAGCACATTATTGAAACCACCAAAAATACGACCGCGGTGGGCACGGCTTACAAAATAGTTCTTAAAATAGTTTTGGCAGTTCGCAACAATGGTAAAATGCAACTAACTTCATACCAACACGACAGAAACACGTATCAATTATATTTACATTCTACATCTGGGTTTCTGGTTTGTCGCAGGACGCGTTCGGTCAAGGTTTCCATAGCTCACATAATTAAGCCTTTATTAGGGAAGGTACACATCGCGACTGTCGAGACACTACTAGAGCGACAATAACGTACATAAACGCCCAGTTAACAAATGATAAAGGAACTTTTTCATGTTACCTGTTCACTGCCCGATTATTGTTTTTGTTGTCGTCGCTGTCACCCACCCTTATTCAAAGAAAAGTATAAGTCTTATAGTCGAACATAGTCTTGGGCGTTAAGACAAACAATACAGCCGTGGTACATTAATACCTACTTTATGAGTAATTTAAAACAACTATCAGTGCGCAAAGTCCTACTACAGTGCAACCTCGATATAACAAATCGGAGGGGAACAAGAAAATATTCGTAATATCAAGTAATTCGTTGAACTGAGGTTTGTTATGTTGAGGTTAGATTGGTCTAAAATTCGTTATATAGAGGTAAAAGAATAGTTTTACGTTTCTGTTGGTATGGTGTGGGTTAACCTTTTACGTTTCTGAGCCATTTTAACTTAAATCTTTAACAATAGTGACGAGCAGAGGTGTTTACATTACTTTCCATCAAAACAACAATGATTACTGTACAAACAAAAGCGTGTCGAAACATGTCGAGACATGAATCACATTATAAGATTAAGAGTTATATTATTGGTGGAAACTTTATATAAAGGTTTTGGGTTGGCAAAATTCGTTAATTAGAGGTATGAATACTTTTCTTGATAGTTGAAAATTCGTTATAAAGAGGTTGTACGCAAAGAATGTTCGCAATGTAAAGGTATATTTTATATTGACTCTTATGGACAATTCAAGGGGATTACGTAGAATTTCTTAAATCGAGGAAGTCGTTACATTGAGGTACGTTATATTAAGGTTGCACTGTATTTACAATACGACTGGTACTAAATTAAAATTAATCAAATGTCATCGATAAAATGTAGCATACAATATTTTTCACAATAATATTTTGAATAAATTCTTTTTTTTTTTGCTTTTTATTTATTGTTGATATCGCGTAAAACTAACGTGGGATTATTGAACACAAATTAATAGCAGACGTTAACACAAAACTTAGGAGTCTTATGAAAATATGACTAATATTTACACAAAAATTAAAACCTATTGTTTATAAAATACGCTTCGGCGTAAAGGGTAGCCTTTCTAAGTATTACCGCGACAGGGAATGACAGTAATTGCTATTTGTCTAATACTGTCAACTGTTACCGCTTGTCGACGTCCGGAAGAAAGCTAGACCTATATACAGTATCGTAGACGAACATTCGTCAATACCCAAAAAAAAAACAAGGCAAACTTACAAAGAAGTCTGCATATCCGACTGTGCGATTGATTTTAAGAGAAAATAAAAGCTTGACCCTCATAAGTTATGTACACTGCCCTATCAACTAAAGATCACTTGCGCGTGATAACAGTCGTGTACTTAAAACTTAAAATAATACGAGATCTCTGAAAGTCTGGAAACGCAATACGTACATAAGAGTTTCAATACTGTGCGACTGCATGTCCTCGTTAAAGAATGGGCCGAATCTCGCCCATATTCGTGCCTTCAGGCGCTAAATGTATGTATTTAGCGCCTGAAGGTACGAATAAAAAGTAATGTGACAGTTTAAGTTTTAGGAGTATAATAATGAACAACATAGCTTGTTAGCAAGACTATTTAGACTGCTCCCATCGCTCAATGCCTTGCAATCCTAGGCTACATATTTTGTTGAACGAGCTTAAAGGTAGCAGTAGTTAGGTTAACTCCAGGGTACCACATCGGATGGGGAAAGGATATCCCGCCGATCCAAGGGCAACTTTCGTGTTCACATTTTAGAGTACTTGATCTTGCCTTGATCCAAGTGCTACAATCAATCAAGAAATATAAAGGAAAGACCGATGGAAATGTTAACTCGGCATTAACATACCGCATATATTTTGTTGCGGAAAACTTAGCGTGAGGCATTTGAGTCACTGCTTGTTGTCCCTCCAGTGTCAGTGATCTATCATTAAACATAACACCGTGAAATTGATAGACGTATGGAATGTGGAGTAGGCTTGAGGAATTCAATACTGAACATTCTAACGGTAAATCTAAGACCATAGACACACGAATCCATTTCGTACTTATTCAATCGATTTCACTATCCGACTACCTGTTACCTTATTTACAAATTAAACCTCTTTCGCCTGTTGAGGACACATAGTAAAACGTTGAATACAATTAAGCGACTTTCTAAATTAACAATTAACTACCGGCCACTCGTATTTATATTTACACGATAGAGTGGTGTCAACAGAAGCGAGCGATTAACAACATAAAACAGTGGATAAAGGATAATGTAAAAATTACTGAATGGGCGTAGACGTATACCAACTGCTCTTGAAGTTATTTAAAAGTAGAAAAGTTATATAATTCCCTTTTACTCTTCCACTGGTTGCCGCTTGCTACGACGGCCACTAAGCCTCAATAGTAGTGCAACGTTATATAACTTGATCACAGTGACAATAATGAGATAAGGCGTGATTGGTGATTTCGGTCGGAGCCCACAATCTAGCATATTTTCAAAATTAAGATATTCTACTTACTCGCTGCCGAGTCGGGCCTCCTGCAACTAAATGGAAGGTGTTTAACGTACTGTGCCACGCTGGCCAGACGGGTTGGCATCGGGTATTGTTGTATCTAGTTTACCTTCTCTTGCGGCCAGGTTTTCCGCCTTATTAATGACCATATCCTCAGGATGGAGTGGGGTGGTGACACTATGTATTCTAAATCCGTCACCACAAGGAATAACAAGTCATCCTAGTATCTATTACAATTCAAAAACAGTAGCTCTCGAAACGACTGTTTTATTTATTTTACACAAGTGGAAAGCGGCTGTATTAACCGACAATACTGTACAGGTAATGTTTATCCTCCATTTGAAAAAAAATACTATTAATTGCCTTCAATTAAGGTGGATGCTCCAGGGTAGCCCGCGAAATTCAAATTTTCTTACGTCTTTTGCAATTTGCAGGGCAGTGCTAGGTTGTATGATGATGAACATTTTGATTAGCGGCTGTAAAACGTAGTTACATAGTTTTAATCATCAAACTCATCAATACAACCCTCCAAGCTGATAAAGGTGCAAGAATGACTTCGACGTTGAAAAAGTTTTTCTTGCACCTTTATGAGCTTGGAGGGTTGTATTGATGATTTTAATGATTTTAATTCTATAACTACATACGTCTTACAGCCGCGAATAACATTTTAATCTACATACAACCTAGCACTGACCTGGAAATTGCAAAAACCGTAAGAAAATTTGAATTTCGCGGGCTACCCTCGAGCATCCACCTTAATTGAAGGCAATTAATAGTATTTTTTTTCAAATGGAGGATAAAAATTACCTGTACAGCATTGTCGGTTAATACAGCCGCTTTCCACTTGTGTAAAATAAATAAAACAGTCGTTTCGAGAGCTACTGTTTTTGAATTGTAATAGATACTAGGATGACTTGTTATTCCGTGTGGTGACGGATTTAGAATAATAGTGTCACCACCCAAATTCACCTTGAGGATATGGTCATTGATAAGGCGGAAAACCTTAAGTGGTTTCAACGTTTGAACGATTGCTTTTTCTAATTACCAAACCGTTTACATAGTGTCACCACCCCATCTCATCCTGAGGGTATCGACGAATTGAAAAGACAAGGCCGGACACCTAGCCGAAAACTTGAGAGAGAAAAGAGAAAGAGAAGGAAAACTTGAAACGAAACCCGTCTCGCCATCGTGGCACAGTGGGCTAATGGCCCTCCTTGTAATGGGAGGAGATCTAACTCAGCAGTGGGCCATATGTGGCCCGAGTAGTAGGTAGTAATAGTAGACAGTGCTAACTTTACGACAGAACCATATATTCTGCAACACAAAATAACTTGGCAAAGACAGTGCGAGCTCCGCCATATTAATATTGGAGCCTTGTTCAACATTGTATGACTTAAACTAAGACAAGAAGGAGATATAAATATCTGTAGTATATATTGGCCACACAACTTTAAGAACAAGATAGATTCCACTATTATTTATTTTTCTTAAATCCCATATAATAAACCAAACTATGTCCTACGATTAATACTATGCGTTTTTATTTACATTTTTTTAAGTTTTTCTTTTATAGTTTTGAACTAATTTTAAGGCTACGTCTCTCGACACGCATATCGGCTATTCTATGTTATGTAGGTATATCAGCATCACGCATCACTGATGTCATGAAATATCAATATTAAATTATAATCATGTTATATTCGAAATTAACCTTATATTTTTCTAGAGCAATAAGATATTTATAGCATATTTATGTTATGCTTGACGTCATCGAGAAATGACACCCGATTTATTTTATTTTAAAGACTACATGCGGTGCTCGATAATCCACCGTAAAAATACTGAAATAAAACCATAATGATCCTATTTACAATGTCTTTGATAATATGAATGCCAATAAGTAAAAATATCTAGTTTACATCGCACACTAACACATCCCAGCATAATAATGTCAAACTTCTAATACACTATTAAATGCCTGGATTACACATACTTACGTATTTTTATACATTTACAAACACATCACTATAAAATATCTCACTACTGCAATGATAGTACGTCAATATTACAGTTACATAACTACTATTATTTATAATCATTGCGATGAGTAAATTATTCCGATACACCTAACATCTATATCTACGTAAAAAATTTCAGTCGATGATACATATTTTATGGTTTCTAAAAATATTTCTATTTTTGTCAGGGAGATTCAGGACGACGTACACAACGTAGTAATTAAGTACGAAACTTGCGTCTGTGTACGACTTGAGTAACCGGCTAGACCTTGCGTGGACGAAAGGCCATAGCTGCTGCATGAAGAGGCCATAGCCACGGTAGAGGCTATGGTTACGGCAAAGAGAGGCCTTTTTTGTCGCAACTCACTGATCGTCCGAGCTGACTCGTGTCCTAATAAAAATGACTATGAATATTTTATATTCAATTGTTAAGGTGGCTTCAAATACATTTTTTAACAGCATAGTTAAAATCTTAAACTTCTTTTTCGACCTTATCAATAAAATTATGCTTTCTTTTATGTTTTACAATTTTGATTGGTAGGTGGAACGAATCCTATTGAACCTGGATATGAACTAATAATATACAAATACTGCACAGAAACTTTAAAGTCCTTATACCGCCCAGGACTCTCGACAATTGGACACTCCTTAGTCACATTTTAATATTAAACTAAATATCCAACATTGAAAACTAAATTTTCATTTCATTTAAAATAAAACACGCAGGGAAAATCTTTGTGATGAATCTTGACACGAGCTAAACATTGGAAGAATACTCCTTGGTAACGGTCAAACCCATCACAGTCAGCCGCTTTGGACAACACAAAAAGAAAATATAATCTTATACCAAGTATCAACCGCGTTATTGCTACTGGCATAATAATATACTACATTGGTTCTGTAAACAATTGGTCATTTTAGGATGCTTTTATCGTTTCCCAGCATAAGGCCGACTAGTTTCGTATATGCAATCGGGACACACAGGGCAGAACGTCGTGGAGACACAGAGGAATTCGAAAGGCCGGTGTGAATAGTCCATAATGTGCATAGTCCATTTTACCACCCGGAAAAAAGCGCAGGATGTTTCACCAGATGTGTACTGGGTAGGGGGCGCCCTCACTTTAGTCCCACGCGAGTACCACCAGCTTTCCCTGACCCGGACCGAATTCAAAGGAATTTACGTCCGAAAAAGGTACAACGTACACTTCAATGTTCTGATGACGTTAGTATAGTTAAATTGTCTATTCCTGTTTATCGTTATACTTTTTATAAACCAGTAAAAATACATCGACGAAGTGCGCCGAACGCTGCCTGCACATGTGACCTCATTATAGCTTTACAAAATGACAAATTGTTTTCGGAACAGTTGTCAGTTCCAACGTTTTGTTGCACAAAATCGAGTTGTTATTGTTATTCTGTCTATGCCTTAACATTATATTCACAGTATACCAAACCGACTATCTAGCTACACACATCGCTACACCCTATAATACAAGTTACCTAATATCATGAATAGTACGTTTTTGGTTAAGTAACGTTACCTAGGATCGCCGCCTACTTTCGATTGTTAAATGCTTAAATTTATCCACGTTAGAGGTAATTACATTACAAGTCAATGCATTTATAAAAGTTACAGCAATGAGGTATGGTGCGGTATTTTATTTTAGATAATATGACCAGACTGCTAAAGTACTACTGGTATTGCAAGTTTAAACACCTAGACTTAGTGTATTACACACAAAGCTTCATAATTTAAAATTGGCTAATTATACTTGGTGTTAGGTGTAGGACTATTGAGGTTCAGAGTTCTTTTCATTCTGGCCATATTCATTCTAAGAGAAATCAAATAATTAATCGCCTGTAACGTGTTTCACTATGCTGTATAGATTTGAACTGAAATTTGAGCTCTATTGCGATCGCTATAGAATAGAAAACACGCTGTACAGGGAATAGTAAAAGACCTATCGAGTATAACAATCTAGGTTCGATTGCAATAAGGTTCACATTTCAATTCAATAACATAACTCGATGGCTGTCTCATCTACAAAACAAACTAATTTAAAATTAATACTTTCGCTTAGTTTATTTATTACACATCACTGATGAATTTTCGCAAATTCATAATAATCAAAAACATTTCTTTTCTTTAAATTCAAATCAAGGAACTACCTGCGAAAATTAATACGAATCGATAAAGTTTTATCTTAAGAGCTACCCGCACTTATCCAGCATGCCATAACCGACCTTGTACTGTTTGGTCAAGGTCGGTTATCGTGTGTCTGTATAGATGGAGCGTCGCTTGTCGAAGGCGCGCTTGGACTCGCGTCATTCCCATTGGTGTGGTGATGGCGGCAGCTCGGATGGATGTGCGACCGTCGAGCTGGAAGGAAGACAAGGTGTCGCGAGGGGTTAGTCAAGGTGATGGCCACACGGGCGGTTACCCACACCCACGCCACTTGCTGAATGTTGGATTCAATATTTGAAGGATCATGAGGACATATTTTAAAAAATATTACAAAACAACTTCGAATTCGCTGTTTTTTAAACCCGCGATCGTTTTTGTTTAAATAACAGAAAAAAGCTACTTGCTCTCGGTCAATGAATCCATCAATCATGCAGAACATGCGATTTCTCAATGTTCAACGACCATTTTCAAAAAGATACTATGACAGAAAGAGAAATTGAATAGCAAAATTGCATCACAAATCAAATGCTACTTTGTATATAACTACTAATCCATAACAGATATAAAAATAAACCACAACCATGTGTACGGCACTGTGCGGGTTCGATCACTACGCATGCACTACTTAAGCTGTACCAAGAAAACACATCTAAAAAGGATCGTAAACAGCCAATATAAGGTTCATTTTCGCAGTCAACAACAGAGGCCCGCCAAGAAATTAAACAAATACGGCGAGGGAGGAAACTCGTTGCTAATTCTTTTTCATTTATATCCTATTTTATATACTCAATTGAAGCAAGGATTAGCTGAATATCAGATCAGTCCTGCACTGAATGCGCAATATAGACTGAGCTACCCTGCTGCACATGTTAACCTAAATCTCAGTCTAAATTGTTAAGTTAATGTGTAGAAAATAAATGGTTTATTTACATGATGTGTTTTATAGCCATAATAAATAGTTTAACTTTAACTAATAGATTGATTTTTTATTTGTTTTTTATGACCTTACATTAGCCTTGTTCTCCAATTAATCCAATTTTCTATATCATAACTTAAGCAACTCAATCGTAATGATATTTTACAGTTTGTCTTAGCGCCATCTTGTATGTTTTCTGATACTCGTCTTGATCAGGGAATTATTTTTTTACAGTGCCTCAAAAAGTCGAGAGATGGCGCTATGTGAAATTAAATATAAGTACATATTTCGAAAAACCCAACTGGTCTCGGTAGCCAATGTACCATATTTTTTCATTATTAAATTAACGACTCGCAACATGCACGGTCTGTAATTAACCGGACAAGGGATAAGGGACGAACACCAACTAACGATCAACCCTTTTGAAACGGGACGATGATCGAATCTACATCAAAATGCTTGACCAGCTTAATTCTGACCTTCGTAGAAAACTTCTGAATTCTTAATGGTAAATTCTTACATAAAGAAGGTCAGATATATAAAAGCACAATAATTTATTTTAAAAAATCTAAAATTTTCCTTGCTAATTATATTTTGTAAACGTCAAATCGCATCGATCAGAATTTACAATAGATCTATGTGTTTGTGAGCTAATAAATTTAGTTCCATAGGACACGAAATAAATAAATTATTGCCTCGTTGCACATTCGAACATCGTCCTTTAGCATGATACAAAAAATCCAAACGCGCATTATGTAAATAGACATTATTGCTAATAAAAATCTGCGCTGATGCCACTGTCAAGATCAGTCTATCTAAGAATTGTAATGCTAAATCATGACAATCGAAAATATGACGATAACGGTTTGGTGAAGGATTGTTTCTTGTCCCTCTACTGTATACTATTATTAAAACACGACGAAAAGTATTTCGCAATCACAGTAGCGATCGAGATATTAAAGTACATAAACTATAACGAGTTTAGGTATGTTAATACATATCTAATTAGTTAGATATGTATTTACATACCTAAACTCGTTATTGTTTATCTATATCTATATATTCAGTAGTTAGCTACTGAATATATAATAACCAGTAAACAATATGCTCTTTAGAATACGACTCAATATTTAAAGAACATTAGATAATGTTCAACAAAACAGGCAAGGTTTTGAAACATCCTGTAACATATTAAAACACCTACAAAAGTTAATGAGTTAACTGAATAGAGATAATCTAAAGTGACCAGATCTTGCCAGTAACAGCCTATTATTATAATGAACGCGTACGAGCTGGTAGACAAAAGAGCGCTTGTAATTTTTTGTACACCGCTACCGATATGTCTCTTTCACGAACAATGATGCAAACGAGCTAACGTTTAAGAAATTCGATCGGACAACACAGGTAATGACGTGCGGTGGGCGCTTACTGGACATGGCGGACTATGCGGCGCACAGAAATATCACCGGCGATAGCAGTAGTATTTTTGCCGCCGTCTTGAAAGGGGAACAAACTTTTGCTTTCGAACCCGCTCTAGAGCTGTTGCGGAACACACAGAAAAAAGCTGAATGTTAATAATACTACGGGATCGGGATGCGCGGCACACCATTTCAATAGGGTTGACATCGGCTCGGAACAGCGGCGTATGTACATGATGGAGTTTACGCTTCGGAACGCGGCGATTAGAAATAAAGGAAACAAACCCATGCATAAGTCGGGCTCCAGCAAAATTGGCCCATTGGCAAAAGTAAGACAAAACCTATATTGCAACACTACATCCAGAGAGCTAGCTTTGCACACACATCTAAGCGATATCTATGTTGTGAGAATTTAATTAAAAAACCGAAAAGCATTACAAGTACACAGGATTTTTTACACCTTCTGGCAAGAATAGTGCGCATAGAAGTGGACAGTAAGCTCTCTGGTATCGTACGAGTAAATCTGACAACTGTGTAATAGGCGTTGGGAATGATGGATAGGGGAATGGAGCGACATAGGTTCTATTCTGCGACCACCGGATTGCTAACGTCCGAGTTGGATGTCGTAACACATGACGCAGTGCAAACGCGCAAACGCACCGTGCCACACAAGTTGTGATGACTATTCGCTTTCTCTGATTTATCATCCGTCAAATTTGTTTGTATGGGCAGCCGTGGAGACAACACAAGTTCCTCAAAAAAATGCTTGCATGATAATGAAAACTAAATATTAGACTAGTATGTAGAGTCCCGACATTATTTTAAAATAATTATGTAGCTATTTGTAAACAATATAGTAGCTAGAGCAATACATAAATATGTCAAGGTACAGTTCACAATAATACTATAAATCTGAAAGAAAAGAATCAACATTGATATAAATTTTGACGTTAAAATTTTATTATGTTTGACAGCACGCTTAATTTTCTATTTATGAAAATTATCTAAAGTGACAATCACATGATAATATATATTCCCAAATTGCTAGTACCAATATCGTGAAATATTATAGACACATCTAACTTGCGAACTGTACATTATAGTCTTATTAAATACATAAGGTCGATAGTCGCATGAAGTCATTGGATCCCATATGACATACAACAATTTACCTTATGCGGGGAGCATAGATAATATATTGGCATAAATGGACAGTGTTGTCTGCACGTCCCTTGGTCGAGGCGTGGCCTTTGGGTGCGGGCGCTACAGCTGAGCTTGTTAATTTGGCCCCACTGAGGCTAGATACAAAACATTGGACTACAATACATGAATGAAAAATATAAGAAACATCACATTTAAGCAAATAAATGTTTGGTAAATTCAAAGGTTACTAATTATGAGAACCATTGTTCTGTAATCAATGTATGAATTTAAGTAAACAATCTTGAGAACATCAGCTGCAATAACGATTAACAAACTAGGTATAGTTATAAATAGGACATTGTAGCTTTTTAAATAGTGTTTTCCATAGGTATGTATTTGAAGTTCTATTGGTGATGTTCTAAACTTTTGATCGGGGTATGTAGAAGAAAAAAGTACTGTGCCAATGTTCAGATATTTCGCCTCAATGTTAAGCACTCTCGTACACATCTCATAGCGACACCTAATCAGATTTTTCTTGAAAATATCATTCTTGACCGTATAACAATAGGGATGAAGAATTCAGATATGCAAAACTGCATATTATTTATTGCTTTTAACGTACTTTAGGTCATCCTTGGGAGTAGATGAATACTACTAAATAATAGATTAAAATGATAATTTAGTGAAAAACAAAGTCTTGTTAATATAATAGGATTAGAACTTGTGAACATTTATAAATATAAAATATTCATATATTAGACACACACTAAAAATGAAAACAAAATCTTTATGTTCATGTGCTGTTCGTTTAGATGACCTTTACATTGATATCGCGAATCATTCTGAATAGTATTTCATCTATATTCTAATCTTCGAGGCAATCAAATGCTGACGAGATGTCGGAACGATGTAGTACGCAAATGCAGGGCCGGCGTTAGGTACGTATCGCAAATAAATCACCTAGTGTCGGTTGGATGCGGTGGTTGGTTGCAGCGCCTTACCTTGCGAAGCTCTTGAACGCCGCCGACTGCGGGTTTATGCAGAGCGGCACTCGAGACGTCTGCAGTTGTTCCGCTATGAACTTGTGGATCTCTTCTGCGGATTTTAGTATTGGTGCATTAGTGTGTGATAGCAGACATCAAGATCTCAGCACAATAAAATAAGAAGAGAAATAGTTAATATACTTAATGGGACCAATAATTTTCTCGCCCCTATCTTTGCGGTTAGTTTGGTCACATCGATCCTTTGTCAACTCTGACATTAAATGTGCGATATATCATGAACTGTGGTTATTTTCGTTTAATGGTTGTACGACAAGCGCAAACGTTCTACGCACAGCATTTTGACAGAAATTAGGTTTTGGGATTCTACAAGCCAGACACAAAAACATAAAAATAAAATTCAGTTTTAAAAAGCAGCAGCCCAGCCTTTTTATAGAGCGGACTTCAGAACCATTGCCAAATAACAAATTTATTTTGGTTTGCGACCCACTAAACTTTGCGACCCACCTTTGACCAATAAACTTTGCGACCCACCTTTGACCTGATGCACTGAAGTGAGTTTCCTCTCCCAGCCGTCGTGGAAGCCGTGGGGCGCCACAGGTTCCAAGTCCGGAGAGTAGTGACGTGCTGCTGGAGGGGCGCTGTAGCAACACTTGCACATGCACGAGTGGTACCGCAACCTCCCTTCTTCTAAGTAGGGATGCGCTAAAGCATCTACGACTGATATACGCTTCGCCGGGTCAAAGACAAGCATCTGAAATATAGAAAAAAAGATGGCTACAAACGTGACCAATTACGAATAATAGACGATACGTTGAAACGTCGCATTCTTACTATATAAATATACCATTTAATTACGTCCTTATTCAATCTGACACATAAGATGTGCAGACGTAAAGTTTCAATTTAAATTCGCACCAATCACCATAGTGACACTTGAGAAAAATCATAAACGACGCGACGATGACCAGACGCGTCCTAAGTCCAAGGAAATCCTACTAATATTATAAACGCGAAAGTTTGTAATTATGGATGGATGGAAAATAACAAACAGTTACTTTTTCACGAAAATACTATTGAATGGATTTTAATGAAACTTTACAAAAATATAGCAGAATGGGAATAACACATAGGCTTTAATTTATAAAGATATTGTGGGTATTGTCCAAAATATAACAAACAGAGTCAAGTAAGTAGCAAATGCTATCACCAGGCGGGTAAAACCGCGTACAAGTTAGCTTGATCTTTTTGACAGACGGGCTGGCCAAAAAACTGTAACTTGTAACTGTGTAATCTCTTGAGGCTTATTATGACATTGTGCTAGGCAGCAATATCGCGGCAGCAATGTAGCTGTTGTATGTGGACCAGTATTTCCGCGACAGCACTGCTGCGTGTAGCGTAGTTCAGAATCATACCTTTATATCGATCAGAAAAATGTACATCTGTCAAAAAGATCAAGCTATCTTGTACACGGTATTTAAAAATATTTCAACACCTCAAAATCATTTTTATAATGGATTTATTCTAATAATATCATAAAAATGCGTTCAAATAATAATAAAAAAGCCTTTTAGGCAGTAAGGATCCCAGTGGTATATGAACATCTTTAGTAGAGTCCGACATAACCTGGTCGTATTCTGCCCCGTTTAGGAGGACATTCTCTACAAAATCTCCTCTCCATCTCCTCTTATGCATTCGTCCGTGTGGTGACGGATTTAGAATACACAATGTCACCAACCAATACCATCTTTAGGGTGTCGTAAGAGGCGACTAAAAGAACGCAAGAAGCAGATCACCTAGCCCCAAGAGAAGGAAAACTTGATACAAACCTTGTGCCAACCCGTCTTGCCAGCGTGGCACAGTAGGCTAATTTCCCTCCATGAATTTGGAGGAGGCCCGACGCAGTAGTGGGTCATTTATGGGCTGTAACGACGATTCTCTCCAATTAAAAATGGTAAATTACCTGAGCGAGTAGATGCACAGCTTCGTGCGTGGCTTGAACGGAGAGTGTGTATAGAGCGGCAAGCGCGGGCGGACGAGGCGCTCGCCGCAGCATATGCGCGCGGGCACCCGCGCAGGCGTACCGCATGTCTTCGAGCGACGGTGTGCCCAACAACTCCGTTATGAGCTCCAGCTGAAATAGAACATTCACATCACTAAGCTTTAGTTTCGTACCACTAGGGGTAGGGCTGAAGCATACCATGTTTGAAACACCGAAGCTAGCAGGTATCCCTGTTCACCATCTACATCATCATTCCAGCCAAAAGAAATCCACTGCTGGACATAGGCCTCACCAAGGATTTCGACAAAGACCAGTCCTGACCAGACCACAACCAGCTCGTCGGTTCACCGTTTTGGAGACCTACCCGCACTACGCCTCCCAATACGTGGTGGTTACTCGAGGTCCTTTCTGTCCCCATCGGCCATCAGTCCTGCTACATACGTGCCCTGCCCACTGTCAGTTCACATCCGAACATGTTTAATTCTTCTTAAAGACATGGAATGATGTTTTTAAATTCCTACATCTCTCAGACCAGCTAGGAAATATTGAAAATCTATTACGTAAATATTCTCTTTGCTAGATAAGCGGAACATTCTCGCGGCAAACATGCTAGGTCATTCGACAATACCTGTTGTACTGGACTCTGCGCTTGGAAGAGGATTCGTCGCCCCAAGAGTTCTCCGAATATGCATCCAACCGACCAGACATCTACGGCGGCTGTATAATGATTAGCGCCCATCAAGATCTCGGGGGCTCTGAAATAAAGCATCGGAACATAAGTAAATTAGCGGCTACTGTTATAACATGGCCCACTGTGTATGGATCAACATTGATGACGGGCAACGACTCAATAAATAATGCTCGTTTGCTTTAGCGTTCCGTTTCATGCTTTCCTTGTTTTGTGGCTTCTCTATCTGGGGGCCTAGTCAAATGGCTTCCGAATCGCACGCTTTGTGGTAGCATATAAAGACAAGATGTATGGGAATTACATTCTTCGTGTGGTGACGGTCACCACTCCCTTCCACCCTGAGGATGTCGTAACACAAGAGGAAATGACAAGGCCGAAATCATAGCCGCAAGAAAAGGAAAACTTGATCAGAAACCTTTTTTTTTTACGTCGGAGATCCTCATGTGTACCCTGCCGTTGGGAACTGGCCGGGCTATGTGGGACTCCGGGGCGCGTAGAGATGGTGAATTGCGCCCCGACCTACCCACTAAAACCGAAGCGATCCTCGACTGCCCAAACCAGGGCCACGGGATTCATTCCCATCACGGGAGCATGCCCCGTGACCCTGTTGGCCTTGGCCCACCTCTTGTGAAGCTAGTGGAGCCCCAAGCTCCAAGGCAACCCGTGCCAACCCGTCTGGCCAGCGTGGCACAGGTCAATATCCCGTCTATAATTGGAGGAGGCCCGACTCAGCAGAGGGTAATCTGTAGGCTGAGTAGTATGCGTTTGCAAAGCCAGTTGGCTAGTGGCCCTGTTCTATTCAAATTTTAATAGGTAGTGTTAGGTCGTATTTGATACAGGCAATAAATCAAATAAATAAAGAATCTTTAATTATAGCATTAGATTACAAAAGAATACCAATGGTAAACAATGCGTATCTTGTAGTGAGTGACAAGCGATTTAAATTACTTGTCGACATCGTTACAGTACGAGCTCGCGGCCCGCCCGCTCAAGGTTTCACATTAGCGTATTTTTCTGCGCTTATACGGTCGTTTCAGCATACGCGCTTACACGTGGGCTACATTACGCGCTTCAAAAAACCGAACTCGCGTATACGGGCATATTCTGGCGAAGAATTCTGGCTCGCGCCTATACGAGCTTAGGCGCTTCACACACTGCCCCGCGCTCCGTCGCCTGGCGCTGAGTGGCAGATTTTAATATTGTATGCAAGTACATCGATTAGTATAGAAAACACGCCAGGTCCAACATACCGAAAACGCGCCACGGCGTGGTATTAAAATCTGCCACTCCGCGCCAGGCGACGGAGCGCGGGGGCAGTGTGTGAAGCGCCTTAGAAGCGCGTTAACGCACGTACGAGTAGCGCGTGTGGCAAAAGGCGTGCCTTTTCGCGCCTACATGCGCATCCAAAAACGAGCTTAAACGCGCGTATAAAACGCTAGTCTGAAACCGTCCTACAAATCGCGTCTTATTATGTTTTTGGTGCAAAATTAGAACAACAAAAAATACAACAATCAATTAAACAATTAAGACACTATTGAGAATTCCCAAAGGACAGATAACCCGCGCAGGTATTGTATAGTGGTAGGTTTTAGTGGGTAAATCGGTCGAAATCTTCATCTCATCGCGACCTGGAACCCCCATATACGGTTTCCCCCACTATAAAAAAGGTATAACAAGTGTGGTAGATACTAGTGAGGTCTGTACCACATTATTGCGTGGTAATATGTCAAAGGAAACAAAGAACCCCATACACGACTTGTTCGTAAATACAAAACAAGTTACAGGGGTACAACAGAACAGGTAAACAACACCATTACGTTTTACAACGCGGATTTATGCGCTTCCAATAAAGCTAAGCAAAACAAAATGCTCAATTCAAAATTTAACGGCTTTGTGCGACATATTTTGTTAGGGCTGCAGAGCAATTCGCGCGTACTGAACTATAATCGCATACAAAGGGTAATCACGACTTTATGGCACGGCAAATAAGTACGTAATTAGATTGGAATAAACCTGCCAACAAGAGCGAAACGTACAGCATTATATTAAAATACATCCTAGTCTATAAGAATTTTTGGATTTTATGTATGTTTGTTACCCTTTCACGCAAAAACTACAGAATGGATTTTGATAAAACTTAATAATAATATATTTTAGCTTATACATTAATAAATAATAAATATCCTTGGACATTTCACACAACGCCATCTCTTCCCAAGCTAAGCAACTTAATTATACATTTTTTTTGTAAATACATACACATTATAGATAGATAGAAAACACCCAGACCCGAAACAGATACTTATTGTAGGTCGTACAAATATTTCTTCCGTGCGGGGAATCGAACCCGCGACAAGCTGAGCAGCAGTCGATCGCTCAACCACTGCTAATAACATATAATAACACATAGGCTATCATTTATAAAGATGTAGTGTGAATTATTATATGTATACATATAGGATGTGTGATGTGTTATATACATATAGGGCGGGCGCTAGTTCTAATATAACATGACCATGTCGATAGTTTTTAGGCGCAAAGCGATGATCATCCAGCCAGACGAGGTGGTATGTCTGGCAGGGGGCCGCAGTGCCTATCCCCCGATCAGGAGTCGTGGATTTCTTAACCGTGCGAATTACTCCATAAACTTCGCTACCGCGGGGTAACTTTTTGGGACTTTTTGGTAATTATCGCATATACAAGCGATATTTATTGATGTTATTAGTTCAGATTATTCAGGTAAATTGTGTAAAGTATGTAGAATGCTTGTCGCTACAGTTTCAACATGATCAAAACGTAGCCTATTTAGAACCAAACTCTCCACTGAAGTAGTAAAATATTACAAACAATCATAAATTCTACACTACATTTCGTAAATCTGCTGCCAGGAAAACCGGCCATGATAAAATAAAAACAAACGGTGCGTGAATGAAATCTTCAATTTACGCGTATTTGCATATAAAGGTGTTTTGCCACGAACAAAAACGAGCTGTTTTAAATTGAAAAATAAAACGTATTCTGATTACCATATACTTCGATTGGGGCCAAGTACGCAGGAAATGATATAATGATCCGCACTACAAGTAGTGTTAAGCGCGTCGTCCACGGACAGAGGATAGAGCTAGACAGCTTGAATATAAATCTAGTCTATACTCTAATTTCTACGTACACGTAGAGATCAATAGAGCGCCCTAATGTAGGGTAGCTATAACATAGTGAAATTTTGAGCTTCGTACACTACACTACTCGTAAACTAGATATTCATATACAAACAGTAAACGTCAGTTGACTACGTGTAATTAAAAATACGACTATAGCTAGACTGATCTATGGCATGTAGATAATTAGAGAGCACTCTATTCGTATTGCTTGTCTCGCTCTCGTACCTGCGTCCACGACGCGTTCCGAGAGTAGCCGAGCCTGTTTACGTAGACTGTAGTGACGACACATTAGTTATATAGTCTCGCTAATGTGTACACGTCGTAGATTGCCATATGACAGTCGCTCTCCGTAATTTTAATCTATCGTGGACGAGGCGCTTAAGGAAAATGTTTCAAAAGGGAGATACTCAAGATTACGAGCATATCAAGATGTTATGAAGCGATAAGCAATACCATATTCAAATCAGCTTGTTAGCTTTGCTTAGACAACTCATGTTAAATTCTATGTCCCCCATAAGCGGAGGGGACCCGTGGCCCTGGTTAGGGTAGTTGAAGATCGCCGTCGGTTTTTAGTAATAATAATAATATCCTTGGACATTTCACACAAGGACATCTCGTCCCAAGCTAAGCAACTTAATGCTTGTGTTATGGTAACGAGATGGATGATAAACTACTTATATACATTTTTTTTTTGTAAATACATACATATTATAGATAGAAATGACACCCAGACTCCGAGCCAGTGCCCCTGGTTTACACAAACACACTTGCCCGACCCCGGAATCGAACCCGGGACCCGTTGATCCAAAGGCGGCACATCTAACCACTAGACCAACGAGGCAGTCAAAGACCTAGTGTGTAGGTCGGGCGCTAAATGTACTTGCCGCGCTCCCGGTGTCCCTCTTAGCCCGGCTATCCGATTAACCATGAGGATTTTCCGACGAAAACTAAATGTTAGGTTATATGTAAAGCCTCTATCTACGCAAGACTAAAAAAATTAAATTAAAAATTTAAATAAACCCCCGACACAATGACCTAAGTTCCCTATAAAAAGTAGAAAATAAAATACATTGCGTTGGGGGACCGCTCCTACTTATTTATTACCTGACCCCTGGTCCCCCAACGCAATGTATTTTATTTTCTACTTTTTATAGGGAACTTAGGTCATTGTGTCGGGGATTTATTTAAATTTTTAATTTAATATTTATTTTCGGCTTTTTATAGGTACACGCTTATTATGATGTAGATGTTTAAGATGTCAATACATAGATTCTTGTCGCTTTCTAATTTTCTCCCCACCACATATATTTGCAGATATTGGGTATTTACCCCTAGAGCTTTTTCAGGGCTCAACTGATTTTCATGGAACATATTATTTTGTAATGTGCACGTGATGCGCATTCATTTGAGACCCCACTCGATTATATTTGCAGACTTTTGGTTATTCTTCCCCACTTTCACGCCCTATAACTTTTAAACGACTTAACCGATTTTCATCAAACATATCTAAGAACACTCGCCCGTAACTCACCTGTCATACAAAAAAAACTTTTTTGAAATCGCTTCATCTGTTCGCGAGCTACGGTGCCACAGACAGACAGACCGGCAGACAGACAGACACGTGAAACTTATAACACCCCTCTTTTTGCGTCGGGGGTTAATTAGAGTACCATTATGTATAAAATCATTGTTATGACCACCGCACACGTACATTTCGCAAGTAGAAGTACCAGGTCTGTAATACCTGATTGCGTTGTCAATGACAAGAAGTTTCCATAGGTCAAAACAGACCATGTTATGGCGATAACATCGCCATAAAGCCGAAACTCGCTGGTAGCCTACATTTGAAGCTGCGGTTCGCAGACCAAAGGTCATTCATTCATTCAGGTTTTTTATTCATTCAGCTTTGCTTTGAATGCTTTTCGCACGCTTGACGGCGCGTCAGATATACCTAATGACCAAAGCGATTAATGATTTCGTTTTTACACTTAAATAGAAAGTTTCGATATCGCGTTGATGCTACATTATTACAAACTAATTTATATAATACTAGCGACTCGCCACGGCTTCGCACGGGTGCAATGATGAACATCTAAATTTATCAGTGTTTCTCTACAATATTATACATGTATTATACATATAAACAGTCCTCTTGAATCAATCCATCTATTTAAAAAAAACCGCTTCAAAATCCGTTGCGATTTTTTTAAGATTTAAGCATACATGAAAGAAGAAAGAAAGAAAATAATTTTATTGCAGCTCACAATATTCACACACTATATTCACAAAATCTCAATGTTGTTTACAAAATAAAAAATAATGCTTACTTACTAAAATGCAAAAAACGACTACTTAAATTTAACAGAATAAATACAAATATAGTTATGGGGTGTGAGCCTGCAAATGGCCCCAACTCAGCTGTGATGCCACTGAATGTGGCGCTGATTTTCAGTTGGACGGACAAACGACAGCGACTTTGTTTTATAATATGTAGTGATAGTGATGTAGTGATGATGATTAATAAGATACTACAATATTAATAGTATCCCTTGTGGTGACGGATTTAGAATACATAGTGTTACCATCCCATTTCACCCAGAGGACCAGACCCAGTAGGACAAAAGGAAATTACAAGGCCGAAATCTTGAAACGAAACCCTGTGCCAACCCGTCTGGCCAGCGTGGCACAGTAGGCTATTTCCCTCCATGTAATTGGAGGATGCACGATTCAGCAGTGGATCAGTCATGGGCTGAGTTGTAGTAATCGTAATAAGATATTACAAAACATAAGCACCAAAACCTAAAGCTATTCAAATAGTTAATGGATAGAAGCGAAAAAAACACGTCGCAAATTACACAATCTCGACCTTTCTAATATTATAATGCATAAATATATGATTGCATAATGCTGCCAAGTTTATTCACTACAATTAAACATATTTACACTATCTTTCAACAGTTCCGCGTTTTTAAATTAACTTGACTTACTCATCGGATGTAGCCAACCCTGAACTGAAATTAAAGTCGTTTGAATAAACCACGGTTGAATACTCTAATGACAATAGTGACTAGTAGCATACTCATACTACACTAATGCTTCAGCACAGAGTAGGACAGAGACAAAGATTCAAAGAACAGCGCCATGGTAAGTACACCACTACAAGTATGATGCGCGTGTGTGCGGGAGCACTGGCAGCTCGTCATGTACGGAACGAAACCGATTTAGACTGGTTGGGCCAGTGCTTTAACAAAGGGCTACGCCTCACCGCTCGCTGCGTGTTTGTTTAAATTTGAAATTTGAATAAATTAGAAATAGTGTCAATATGGTTTATTGTACTGTGTGCATGAACAGCAATCGAAAAAATAAAAACATATCTTTTTTTAATTATCCCAAAATCAAAGAAGACTTTTTGAAATTATGTGATAAGTTTATGACTAAAAGTATGTTTCAAATTATTAAATGACAAATAGACGTCAATAAACTTTTGTGTATTTAATTTAATCCTCCTGTGCCAACCCTATCAGAATAGGTAACAATTTTGCTCACTCTTTTGAAGGTTGGTCTCTGGTCCTTATCTACTCCTGTGCTCATACTTCACTAATGCTTCAGTATCTGAGCATCGAAGGTCAAAGAATGAGCAAGGGTTGAACGTGGGACAAATTTAAATTAAAAATTCCAAGGTCAGTATCTCAGTATCAGAGAAATATAATAAGTGTCGTAAGATATCGTATCATTGAAAGGAAATAACAAGGCCGAAACCCTAGCCGCAAGGGAAGAAAAACTTGATACGAAACCCTGTGCCAACCCGTCTCGCCCTTTCAAGTAACTGGAGTAGACCCGACTCGGCAGTGGGTCATCTAGTATATAGGATGTATAATAATGGTTATGGACAAAAAACACCAGTTTTGTGTGGCAGTAAAGTTCGTCGGTCGCTCTTTAGGCGCTTCACACACTGCCCCGCTCCGCGCTCCGTCGCCTGGCGCGGAGTGGCACATTTTAATATTGTATGCAAGTACATCGATTAGTATAGAAAACACGCCAGGTCCAACACACCGGTATTAAAATCTGCGCTTATTAGCGATAAGGCCGCAAATTGCACATGTTTTATTGATGCTATTGTTGTAATTGTGTCCGTAACTTTGTGCAATAAAGATTTCTATCCATCTAAAGTTCTTACCAAACATGCATTAGGTGAAAACCCAAACAAAAAGACAACAGCTATATTGCTATACAGCTCAGACCATAATTGACCCACCGCTGAGTTGGCCCTTGCTCTCATCACAGGGAAGATCATTTGCCTACAGTGCCACGCTGCCCAGACGGGTTGGCACAGGGTTGCATTTCAAATTTTACTTCTCTTGCAGCTAGGTTTTCGGCCTTTTCATTTGCGTTTGTCGGCTCTTACGACACCCTCATGATCGAATGGGGTGGTGATGTTAGAAGGATTCAAGAGAATAATAATAATAAATAAATATCCTTGGACATTTCACACAACGCCATCTCGTCCCAAACTAAGCAACTTAATGCCTGTGTTATGGTAACGAGATGGATGATAGGTACTTATGTACATTTTTTTTTTGCAAATACATACATATTAAAGATAGAAAACACCCAGACCCGGAACAAATACTTGTACAAATATTTCTTCCTTGCGGGGATCGAACCCGCGACATGCTGCGCAGCAGTCGATCGCTCAACCACTGCGCCAACCGTGTCGTCAAGAGAAGCTTATGATGAAAAATAAATGACATCGACTGCTTACCTATAATACTGTGTGACCACTTCTTGAGTCATGTTTTTACTGGCGTCTGGCTCCTCCACTCTAGCGAGACCGAAGTCGCATATTTTGAGCACGCAGTTGCTGTTCACCAGGAGGTTCCCGGGCTTAATGTCGCGATGGAGAATGCGTGCCGAATGCAGATACTTCAGACCTGGAAATAAGACATTTCAAATTAATGATGCCACGGCTAACTTTGTAATGTTAGTTACAGGACTTTCAAAACATTTATTTATTTGTTTATAAAAACAGTTACAGGCAATAGACAGATATAATAAGATGCCACATAAACTCATTGCACCATTGATTCCAAATATAACAAGTTTTGCTTGTCTGGATACCGCATATTATTTTATGTTGAAGCATCATTAGTAGCATCATTTGCTTAACACAGTTCACGTGGATATACTTTTCAGCCACTGAACAAAATGACCCACTGTTGAGTCGGGACTCCTCCAACTACATGGAGGGTAATTAGCTTACTATGCCAAGCTGGCCAAACGGGTTGGCATAGGGATTGATGTCAAGTTTTCCTTCTCTTGCCAGGTCTTCAGCCTTGTAATTTCCTTTTGTCGGCTCTTACGACACCCTCAGGACGAAATGGGGTGGCGACACTATGTATTCTAAATCCGTCACCATACGGAAAATAAGGCGTGTCCTAAGATTCGGGCATTTTTGATTTAGCATTTTTCCCTTTCCTATATCAGGCGGCGTTAAACTTTTAGAACCTACACGAGTATCTATCGTATAGGACTTATTTATAATACAACCAATAATGATGGAAAGCATGTCGAAGGTGCTCGTAATCGGGGATTTCTTAACCGTGCGAATTGCTCTTTAAACTATTGCGGTGTAAGACTTTTAGGTAATTCTCGCATTTGTAGGCGATATTTCTTGATGTACATAGTTTTCGGGTAAATTGTGTAAAGTATGAAGCATACTGGTCGCTACAGTAAGTCCTCTATGCCCAACGTCTCTAAACTAAAAACTGCGTTATCCCATAATACCTGTATTAAGGCAATCCCTCAAAAATAATATGTGTCACAACGCATGGTCGCGCTGAAAACGTGGCCTCAGCACTGACGTACTACAGACGGACACACGGTGTAATTTGTAAACATATCTCTGAGAAAGAATGTCATGAATGATCAGAATTCGCTAGTTCTGCTGCTTTGTGTGAAGCCTCACATAACATAATAATGAGCGCACATGGATCGTTGATTCAAAATTGGCGAAGTCACGATCTGACGTAGTTTACTTTTCGTATAATGAAAACCGCACAATACTTTTCATCATCATCATCAGCCCACATTAGTCCACTGCTGGACATAGGCCTCCCCTAAAGAGCGCCATAGCGCCCTGTCTTTAGCTTGACGCATCCAGCTGCTGCAATACTTTTACTTAGGAATAAATGTAATTTTACATCGCAATATTGTTGATGGCTGACTGAAATATGGTTTAAATTTCTACACATTATTACTATGAAAGATAAATTAAAGCACGTTAATTGTAATAATCTATACTAATATATAAAGCTGCAGAGTTTGTTTGTTTGTTTATTTGTTTGTTTGTTTGTTTGTTTGTTTGTTTGAACGCGCTAATCTCAGGAACTACTGGTCCGATTTCAAAAATTCTTTCAGTGTTAGATAGTCCATTTACCGAGGAAGGTTATAGGCTATATTTTATTTTCAAAAGAATTAGGGATCCGTATGAAAATTGCGATTTTGTAAACCAAGGTGTAAAATCGAAAACCTATTTATGCGTGCGCTGCAAAAACTATTGACAATAGAACAAAATGAAGTACTACGAGTTTGTAGGTCTTACTAAAATCTACAAAAAAGTCCGCGAGAGCACATATCTAACTATCATAGTTTAGTCACAATAACCACTATTATATTCATAAAAAAAAATGCATAGAGATAAGCACGGGTTCGAAGTCCACGCGAGCGAAGCCGCGCCCAAAAGCTAGTTGTAAATAATTGTATAACGATTAAAACAGATGATCGTAAGCAATGTTTTACATTGATAATCTAGGAATTATTGTATCGTAAGTATTGGGTTTCAAGGTGATTAGAACTGCCAGAAACCACATTTGGTCCAGATCGCGTCGGTTGTAATAGAAAATATATTATATTTAGTGTCTAGAATATCCGGTTGAAACTACATTTTGTGACTCGTTAGTAGACTTCACATATACCTAGTTGGTGTTTCAGCATTCAGCAGCAGTGCACTAGTCAGATTTGAGTTATTTTTATTACATTTTTAAATTACTATCCCAATTTAATAGTTAATTTAAACCACACTTTTTGCAAAATTGCTGTATTTTGAACATCATCGTCCATAAAACACAAGCTCTGCCTTTTTACAAATCCTGATCGTTATCATTATTATGGCGCAGTAAGATTTCTGCTAAACCAATGAACGAATTTCGATAAAATTTGTATGGGAACAATCAGAAACCAATCGAATGAAGAGAATACGTAAAAAAATCTGAATGGGTTTATAAATTACGGAGTTATGCATTAAAGACCATAAAAACGTAGTATAGTAATATAATTATAGTAGCTCTGGTCTCATCATATCAATACTTTTATAAAAGCCACAAATTAAATCTGTTCCCTACCTAATAAAAGTAGTTCGCGCCCATCAATAAATTCCGCATCCACAAGTGAACGTCGCAACCCAGTGCATGCACTGGAATTTCGCTTTTAAATTAATCCCGGCACCGTTTTCTCGGTGGCGGGTGCTCTACCGGAGCGGAGCGTCGACCTCGCGTTGTTTCAAGTTCAAGTGTTTCCAGTAACTACGATGTATTTTCTAGGAATTCACCCAATAGCTCAGCTTAGTCTGTCTAGGCATTTAATGTACGCATAATTTAACCCATTGCGACTATTGCGCGGGTTTGCTCTCACGAATCTGTCTTATAGCTAGGTCTTGTACCTAAAATTGGTGATCTAAAAAGAGCAACTACTGAGTTTCTTGCCGACTCTTCTCTATAAAGCTGCATTCCGAACCGGTGTTAGATGGTAAATAATCAATTGTCATCTTAAATGGTAAATATTAAATTTAAATTGATTGTTTGACTTGTCAAGAGAGCTCTAATGAGCCAACTTGATTAAATGAGTTTTGATTTTGAAACTTAGCGTTTCAACACGAATGTTGTAGTTTTCCAAACTTATCCTGCATTGAGCCTGTTCCTTTCTACTAAACTTTCCCTAATTCGAATGTAAAATGCAACTACGAATGAAGGAATCAGCGGTTGTAAATCAAGATTTCAATCATCAATTGTAATCACATCTCAAAACGCTTAAGCACTGAATGCCTATGTTGTCAATCATATACAACTACTATTCAATCCATAAATGCTGAGTCGAGTCTGCTCCCTTCACAGGGAGTGTAATTAGCCTACTGTTGCACCCTGACCAGACGGGTTAGGGATTCGTTTCAGGTTTTCCTTGTGGCTTGCTTTTCGCCCTTTTGTCAGCTCTTACGACACCATCAGGATTCTAAAGCAGTCGCACACGGATCAATCTTAGGCTATCACTTAATCCATAGAGATGTTTCAACTACAGAGTGCCAACTCAACAGTTCAACATTGGCGTCAGATATCATATTTGTAGTCCTACCAACTTAATTCCACTCGGCACAGCCTCAGCGCTGTCTGTTGCGCCAAAACAAATTAACGACACCTCGCTGCGTCGCAACGAGTTAAATTTCCCAACGGGTCCTACGCTACGTTTTCGCCTACACACAACTCCGACGAATTTCATGATAAAACCACACGGCGCCCCCACCTGGCCTAAATTAGTTGCTCAACTTTGAACCATTAGCTCTCTTCGGACTCTTGGCTCCGATTGTTTTTTATGGTGGCGCAACTTTACAAATTAATATGATCGGATCGCTTGTGTACCTAATGTTACTAGCATTTATTCGCTTGAAACTCGAACAATCATAGATCGACTCTCGAAAGATATAGTGCAAGAGAAGGAAAAGTTGATACGAAATCCTGTACAAACCCATCTAGCCAGCGTACGGCTACTTACCCTCCATAGCAGTAGCTGTTCAGATGCATAACGCAAATGTCAGCCATATTTGAAGCCGATTTCGGAGAAGAGAACGTATAACTACTACAGCGCCCAAACATTTGCTAATGTCTAGTAACAGGATACAGATGACGGACGTGTACAATCTCCCGTGCATGTTCAACCATCAGTATAATCCCGGCGTGTCAGGTTCGGGACCCGCGTAATTCATCAACTGACATAAGTGTGTCAATGCGCAAGACTTCCAGGCGGCATTACAAAACTCCATTTCCCTGTACCCGAAATAAGTTTCCAGCAAACATACACATTCCTATGGAAAGCCCTATCTATCATGAGACATTAAGTTTATCTAAGGTCCCGTCTAAACATACTTTGTGAGGGTTTTAATGTTATCATAGTATAATAAAATATTTGTTTGATGACTATGGTTCTTTAGGTAAGACTATATTTACAAATGAAAAAAATATACACAAGGGTCTTGTGTATATTTTAATGTAATACCTTTTTACTCAATGCATTTAAAAATGAATACAATGTTCTTAGACAAGTTACGTGTGATGTCCATGTGGTGAGGGTTTTGAATACATTGTGTCTCCACCTCATGCCGCCCTAAGGGTGTCAAAAAAGGTGACTAAAGATACTGAAACGTCCCACAATATTTATCTATAGAGAACTCTCCTTGATGCCATGTGAGTTGCCTGGAAGAGATTGCTCTTTAGCGATAAGGCCGCCTATTGTACAAGTGACTTAAAAATTTATACTATCGTAAGTTGTTACTGTTGTGTTTGATGTACAATTAAGAGTTATCTATCTATCTAAAGGAAATGTCAAGGCCGAAAACCTAGCCCAGCAAGGGTAGTAGGAAAACTTTATAAGAAACCCTGTGCCTACCCGCTAGCTAATCAGTCTAATCACTCATTTAACTGGAGGACCATCATAGATGGGACTCAACAGCGGGGCATCTAGGAGCTGAGTAGTAGTATTAGTAGTAGACAAGTTACATGTTAAAAGCAGCAACATATATTTTTTTTTTATTCGCTGGACAAGTCACTTTACAAACGACCGAGTAAAAGCCATTTAAAACATACAACTTAATTAAGAAACTCCTCTTTAATGAAGTCGGTTGAGAAAAAGTACTGACATAGCTCACCGGATTGCCAAACTTAAGTGGCAGTGGGCAGGGCACATAGCTCGCAGGAGAAAATATTATATGGAGCAACAAAATAACTGTTATTTTGATAGGAGTGATTCATATTGTATTAGCGGATCACTATCCTAATAATACAAAGTCCAACGCCGAATTGCGAGCTTCAGATCACAAGGAAAACACGTCGTTGACGACTGCATAACCATGTAACACTTCCTTATCGGCGACTGTAAACTAAGCCAATATTAATTCACATAGCGGTCAATGAACTTGTGAATAGTTGGCTAGGTGGTGATAACTCATCGCAGTACCACTTAAATACCTAATCTACATATAAATAATAGCCATCGTTTTAAATATTTTACGTTATAAATCCTCCTCTTTACTATTTGAAGAAAAGCGTATTTTCGAACCTATACAATTGAATTATCCGTGTGGTGATGAATTTAGAATACATAGTCGCCACCCCATTCTATTCTCAGGGTGTCGTAGGAGCCAACAGAGTTGAAAACCTAGTGACAAGAACAGGAAATCTTGATATGAAACCCTTTTTTTTTACATCGGAGATCCTCATGGATACCCGGCCGTTGGGAAATGGCCAGGGTATGTGGGACTCCGGGGCGCGTAGAAATGGTAAATTGCGCCCCGACCTACCCACTAAAACCGACGGCGATCCTTGACTGCCCAAGCCAGGGTCACTCCCACTGCAGAGAGCATGCTCCGTGACCCTGGGGGCTTGATATGAAACCCTGTGCCAACCCGCCTGGACGGTATGGCACACTAGTCTAATTACCCTCCATGTAATGGAACGAGGCTCATGGCCGACTCATTTGCGAGTAATTTATGGGCTGTGTATTGGCTTAGTATAAGACGTTGCCAAGATGGGATAAGAAATGATCTTCTCCTGAGTGAACATTTACTGCTATCATCGTCGTCCACTGCTGGACACTAAATTCGGCCTAAACCGCATTCATTGCTTTCCGGCGACCTTAACCAGGACGTCGGTTCACCATGTAGGTGCACTGCCCGTTCCGGAGCGCGGTTGCCACTCGAGGACATTTCTGCCCCATCGGGCGTTAGACCCTGCGAATCCTGTGCGCTATGTCGGCAGCTCCGGTTCTTCTGTGTATCTCCTCATTTCCGATACAATCCCGCAGGGAAACTCCGAGCATAAGTCTCTCCATTGCTCTTGTAGGAAACCAACAACAGATATTTATCCTACATGGCCTGTCCACTGCCAGTTAACTTCGACAATCCATCGGGTTTAAATTCCTTATTTCAGATAACACCGAGTATACTCTTCCCTGACTACTGACTGGTGGTACTGACTAAACAATCCCACTATTATGCCCTTTGATGTTCCAGGCGATAATTGTGAAAGTGTTTAAGACAACGACTGGGAGCGTGTGATCGGGACTCTTGCGTACACCTCGTTGTTTGCCAAGCACAGCGGGTGCAAACACCATGGCGCTGTATAGGTACTGTTAGCTTTGTAAGCGGCTATCGTTGTGGTACGGGATCACAATGGAACCGTAACATGTACAAACATTAGCTCAGTGTGGATGATAAATAAGCGGACAGTTGCGTGAAAGAAGTTCGAGAATACTCCGGCCCCCTGAATGCTCTGTATTGTATTGACCCCGAGTGCTGTTATTAAATATTTCAGATTGCAATTGCATACCCTTTTCGATCACGATCACGATGGTAAGTAAATAGTGTTTAATACAAATGTTGTAATTTGTAAGCAGGGGGATTAACAAATAAATAAAGTCGGGTCGCTTTTTTTAAATTAAAAAAAAAAAAAACGATCATCGAAGCTTCGTTTTCAAGACTAGGGATCCAACTTATGCGACATACAACTATTCAGCCCATAAATTACCCACAGCTGAGTCGGGCCTCCTCCATCTACTTGGAGGGAATTAGCCTATTATGCTACGCTGGTCAGACGAGTTGGCATTGGGTTTCGTATCAAGTTGGTATCACACGTCCTTTATATATCATTCACACTATATCTTTAAAAATTATAGCCTAATTATGGCCACTTGTAGCCAGTCTATCGGCCGTATCATTTCCTGAATGGGGTTGGAATCATATATTTCATCTTCTTCATTCTTCATGAAGCTCATCGGCGAGGACTTAATTGAATATATATTTGTTGAAACTACTTTAAGGCTTAGTGTTGCAAAGCAATCCTTAACCTCGCCCGCTGCGAGGACTATCGCTCGTCGTGGTCGGGTGCGTGTGCGCACGGCCGTCGACCTGCCCGCGTAGCCTGCCCGTCCAATAAAACTTTTTACGCGCTACTTTTCTCGCCCTCCCGTAATGGCTGCTTTGTTCGTAGCTTTTTATATCCTCAGCCTTTCTTAAGTACCTTTGTGTGGCTTGTGCATAGGTGAACCGGTTTATGATTAGGCATACGCTTTATGCTGATGAGTGGCTGGTAACGTGACTCATTTGACATTTAGTGATATTGTACATAGTTAGTGTAAAAGCACATTCTCAGACCGAACATGAATGGCAAAGAAAAGTACTTTGCAAATTCTATGCTTTACAGATCAAACCCAGAACTCGGTTTACGTGTGCAGTATTACAACAGCAGTCTGTGTGGTGACGGACTTAGAATACATGTTGTCACCAACCCATTCAATCCTGGGGGTGTCGTAGGAGCCGAAGAGAAACTTGATACAAAAAGTTTATTATAACCCTCCCTGTGACGGGAGGAGGCTCGACTCAACAACTATTACAATTAATAGGATGCGCTTATTGAATCAGGTTGTTAGGCATGGAAGGGTGAACGGACTCGTTCTGTGTCAAGTTTGTAAAATAGACACGAAAGAACTATGTGATAATGTAACACACCTGTACACAAAGCATGTGTTTATCGTTTACGTAAAGGACCTAACATACAAGCGCTACATGCAGTGTTTATCCTTCTTTGTTATATTTTAGTAGTAGGTTTTGTGAACACAGCTAGTTAATTATATTAGCCTCTAGTTAGTAAGTAAGTATTTTAGTTTTATAGAAGACTAGCTGATCCGTCAAACTTCGTACCACCTCGTAATCATTACATAAAAAATGGATGTTTATTGCAGAACCTTAACTGGAACAAAAATAATGCGTGTTAAAAAAAAACACATTTTCTCGCCTTTCAAAACTTTCCCTGGACTTCCACGAATACTTCAAGCCCAAATTAGCCAAATCGGTTCAGCCGTTCTAGAGTATTAGCGAGACTAACGAACAGCAATTCATTTTTTTTTAAACGTATCCCCTGCTGTAAACACTTGCCCGGCCCCGGAATCGAATTCGGGACACGTATTATACATATAAACCTTTCTTCTTGAATAACTCTATCTATTAAAAAAAGATTGTGATAGATAGATTGATTGAGATGCTATCCACTTCATGTCACTTGTGAGCTGCAATTAAATTATTTTCTTTCTATTTATTCTTAGAAAGCGACACGACATTTGAAGCAAATTCCATTAGTAGATCCGGCGAGACATCGTCAGGCTTTCCACTTAGAGGTTTTCCGTAGACCGGCGCCGTCGGGGCGGCTTCCATACCTCTGCTCCAATACATTGTTTTCCTTTGAAAGCTTTTTAATGATCGTAATAACTTTTCAAGTTATCACGTGCCGTGTACTTAGAAAATTGTTTATTGGTCTAGTTAGGGGGCTGCAAGTGCCACCTCCTAACTAGACACGGGTTCGCTTCGGCGGTCGGGCCTGTGTCTTTGTATAAGCTTGACATCTTTTTTTTAATTATATTAGATTTCCTTGTTCTGAGTTGAATTGGTCTCATCTTTCTAGCAGCTTCTATCAATAGTAAAGATAAAGCGGTAATTATTAGGTTACTATTTACTACTTCTCAGTATCTCTACCTGCTGCTGAGTCGGTCCTCTTCCAACTACATGGAGGGTAATTAGCCAGGCGAAATAGTGTGTATAGTGTTTCGTATCAAGTTTCCTTCTCTTGGTTTTCGGCCGTATCATTTCCTTTTGTCGGCTTTACGACACCCTCAGGATATAAACGTATTCTAAATTCTTCTCCACACAGAACTATTCTATATTATAGTTTAGTGTCATATTATTCGGTTACGACGTGTGACGGGTCGGTCACTTCCCTTTAATATGGTTGAGGATGCCGATGGCTGTCACATGCGTTATACTTGTGAACAGGTGCTGCTGTTTGGGGTTGGTCGGCTCACTGGACCAAGGAAGTTTTATTTTAATTTATTTCATTAAAGTTTGTTTTGTATTGTTTTAATATTTACATTTCAGCTGACGCCTTCCAGATCCGATAGAACAGTTTGTTATATGGAATTTGTTGGGTAAATATATACATATTACATTATGAATAGGACCGCAAAGTAATAAAAAAGAAAAAATGACAAGCCCTCTGAGTTTCTTGCCAGTTCTTCTCAGCAGTGGTCGCGTTCCGAACTGGTGGTAAAGTATATTACTTTGCTTTGTATACATTTTATTAATATGTTGACAATTTGTAAGTGTCCATTGTGTTTGTGTCCTATGCAAAATAAATGATTTGACTTTGACACCATAAATTGTAGAAAGGCAGCCAGATCAGTCACTCAGGTCAGTTATTTCAAACGGCGATTACACATCCAGTAGAACCAGACGTTGCTTAACCTGCACACCTGCATCGGCTAGGCCACGACCTACTGGGTAAAATTGACTACCATGTTGGTCTGAGTGTTGGATGTGCCGCCTTTGGATCAACGGGTCACGGGTGATCCCGTCCCGTCAACGGTCGGGCAAGTGTATTTGTGTAAACCAGATACCCTGCTCTAGGTGCCAAAACTTTATAAAAAAAGATAAATTATTATATTTTCGACAAAACCTTTAAAAGAAAGAAAGTTATCCCTCCAGTATCGCACTGCGAAACAGCTTTTTCTTTTGTTTGTTACCTTTTTGAATAAATTCTTTGCATGCATAGAGCGGTGAATATTTTCCAAGGTGAATAGCCATTGTTAGCGATTGAGTTTCTAAATTTATTCCACAGTAAACTTATTTGCTTGGCGTCGGAACCTTGGTAGCTATTGATTTGACCAAATCATCCATAGTAGGTAAGCTCCAGATTGTATTTTAATTTCCTGAACCCAAATACAGTGGCTAAAATAATATAACTTGCAAAAGAAAATTATTATAAGAACCATAGACACAGCAAAATGGACCTAAGGCTGTTAGCATAGACATCCTTTTACTAAACACATCAAGAAATTGAAGAAATCAGTGGCGAATCTTGAGATAGGCATATGTTTAACAGTGGACTGTGTGCGGCTGAAGATGAATAAAATAAACGTTGAATGAGTATATTGTATTTTTTTTTAAAACGAAACCTTTGCTCTTTTTCTCAAACATTTATCTCATGGACACAAATGCTGACTGTGGACCTTTGAATACAATGTGTAACTTTAAACTATGTTATCCAAATAGTTAAGTACCTTCGTTTTTATTGTTCTTTAAGACAAATGAATCATTTCACTCTCTGTCTCTCTCTCTTTCTCCCTCATATGCCTACCTCAAATGGCATCTAGATTCGAGCTACTGCTTCTGGTTTGCACAAAGTCTCTCGCCCGACCCCGGAATCAAACCGGGAACCAATGATCCAAAGGCAGAACTAACACATCCAATCAAATTATAAAGTTTGTTCTTTGAAAGTTGATCGAACCTTTTCGTATTGTCGTACTTGAACCTTTTAATTAAAAATTGAGACAACTTCGTTTTTGAAGTTTTTAAAGTTACGTTTAAAATTATAATGCATTATTGAAATAATAATCCAATAAGCGGGGTATACGAAGAAAATTTCATAACCCTACGTACTACGTGCTTCCACGATAAAGATGCTTGGATTTTACCGTTGCACTTTATATTCATTTAACAGATAAACCCGAGCTTAGTTAGGGTGATTTTCTGGCAAGGTGAACCAAAAAGCTCTCGCATAAACAATATTAGGCACGTACCGAGGCCGCGCCATTTCAACCCCCGCCACAAAAAGAGAGGTGTTATCATAAATTTGCCCGTAACCAATGGCGATGCTGCTTTTTGGCGTAGCGATCTTAGCATTACGTAGTCTGTTTTAGTAGGTACTGAAGGTTTGTGTATTATGAAATAGTATGTTGGGTTCACAACCAGTTTATATATAACATTAGGACAGTTTTTTTTGTGGGGCTGAATAGAGAAGGCTGGGACTCAGGTTCACCCCTAGGCGTGGGCCCTACCCTACCCACTAAACATCCCCGGCAAGACTGTGTCTCCACGGAGTGAGTGTACGCTGCGAATAGCAAGTAGTACAGCACATTTTTTAATCTGTAGCTCCTTGTGGAGTTGCCTGTCTGATGGTAAGCGGTCGCCGTCGCCTATGGACGTTTATAGCACCAAACGTGTTACTCACGAGTCACAAATCCTGTAAGAAATGATAGCACGACGTTGACAGCAAATGGAGAGTGGATTCCTCCGGCTACCAAAACCGTGCTGCAAGTGATAGAGCTCTAGATACCTTAGTTACGAGCAGGAACAAGCCCGCCCAGGGTTGATCTTCCTTGAGTCCTTGGCCAGTCAGACAGATAAATTTGACGTATTTTTTTTTGTTCTAAGAAGATCATAATCAGTTTCCATAGTTGTAACATTTTAAATTTGCTAATTCCACAGAGTCAAAATCGACAATGAACTTGCTATTAATGCTAGCGTTGCAATACAACACCGCCCAAGGGTGATCTTCCTCGAGTCCTTGCCATACGACACCCTCCGCATGTAATGGGGGTGTTCACACTATGTATTCTAAATCTTAATATGAATTGCCGGAATACTGAAACTATTTTTCTTTGCGTCTTTTCTTGCTTAGTCTACACGCACGCAGTTTTATAACGCAACAACAACAAAAAAAGTTTCTACCAGTATCTCGCCCTCCCCCACAATAGAAACATTTTACACCAAATAAATGTAAACCGATTTCAAAAACTCTATTTTAATATGTAGCCAAATTCAACACAAAACAGTTTAATCCAATGTTTTGTAAAGGTAACTATGGGACCAATCTGGCACCAACACAATTCGAATAATATTTTTTTCGAATCCGTATTTAAATTTCAGAGTTATGCGGTAACAATCATAAAATATAAACAAACACATGGAGAGCCTATTCTTTGAAATAGCTTAAAAAGTTCTTATAAAATCTCAATTCCATCCGAAAGAGAGAACCTTGCTCAGCATTCCGTACCTTTGTGGACTTTTTACATGTTTCTGTATCTCTGTGTGTAGTTTCATTTGTATTTTCGTTCAACTGAAACATTTCTTGCTTTTGTTTTGTTTGTGTTCTGAAATGTTTGTGATTTCAGCTCAGAAGCGTCAGCTGGTGTTAAAATTTACTGTGGACTCGTATAATATTAAAATCCAGAGGATTAAAAGAGTAATAAATCCATGTCATTCAAAGCGGAAATACTGCCTAAATTATTACGGACGCAATTTCGCATATTTGGTAAATATATTTGTTACCAGTTATATTTTTATGTGTAAACCATTTAACAACAAATATTAGCAAATGATGATCAAATTGGTAAAAATGTACGATTATAACCAACCCTTTCCTGCGGGCCGATGAGGCAACTAAGGACTTAAAACCCGCTTTATAACTGGATATTTCACACGTCTCGTTAACGTGATACGGTAGCGCAATTTGCCACAATCAAGAATTAAGAAGGTGTTGACCACCATATGCAAATGACATTGAATATCGACTTAGACGCTAGCTCGTCGAAATTCGCTGTTGGTTTTCGAAAATAAATTAATTCGTTTAGAAAATTTTCTGTTATCATCGAAATGTCTGATTTTATTCCACGTACAAAAAACATCGACAGTGCCAGTCTTTATTTCGGCTGCAACACTAATCTAACTAAATTATTAATAAAATAAATAAATAAGATAAATACTATATCAAAACCGTCAGTAAATATTAAGGACTGTCACGCCCTTGTTTACGACATGTTCTAATACAGACAGGCTCTAATAATTAAATTCCGTGTGGTAACAGATTAGAATAGCAGTGTCACCAACCCATACCATCCCGAGGGTGTCATAAGAGGCGACTAAGGGAATGCAAGAGCCAAATCACCAGCCACAAGAGAAGGAAACTTGATACAGACCCTGTGCCAACCCGTCTTGCCAGCGTGGCACAGTAGGCTAATTTCCCTCCATGAATTTGGAGGAGGGCCGACTCAGTAGTTGGTCATTCATTGGATGAAACGTCGACGAATAATTAAAAAAATCTCCTCATTATACACACTTGTTATCCGTACACATATTAAGAAAATGTAGTTACGGCAAGCATGTATTTACAGTGTAATGCTGATCAATATATTACTCGGTTTCTAGCTATGCTACGTAGGGAGCATCTGCATGGGTAAGGGCGGCTGTCTCTGTAATCGGAGAGAGCCAAGAACGCGGTGCAACTAAGTTTTTAATTAAACGCGCCAAGCGGAGCCGCGCAAGGATTAACGAGCGAATTTTTCTAGATCCTTCCAGCGCTTTACTCTCGGGAAATCTCTTGGCACTGCGCGAATAATTGCACTGATTAATCATGTGAAATCGGAGACCGCGATGGCTTTGAGGAGGATCTTTCTGCCAGATTCCATTAGCATACATAGTGGAATCTCTCAAAATTGGAGGAGCTCAATGGCAAGGGATTCGTCATAAAGTATTTGCGGTAATGTAGTAGTTTTTAACTACGCTCTTACTGTGAAAGTTGGTAGCTCTCGGGACTTTTAATTGATTTACGGCAGGTGGGAGTGGGCGGGATACTGGTAGAAACTGTGCTGAGCTGGATCAGATACACTGAAGTCAGGGTTGGCGAACTAGAATTAGCTAATATATTGGATACTAGCGACCAGCCCCAGCTTCGCAAGGGAGCAATGATGAACCCCGAAACTTATCAGTGGTTCTCTACAATATTATGCATGTATTATACACATAAACCTTCCTCTCGAATCACTCTTATTTATAAAAAAAACTGCTTCGATATCCGTTGCGTAGTTTTAAAGATTTACGCATACATAGGGACGGACAGACGACAGCGACTTTGTTTTATACTATGTAGTGATGATGATGATAAATCTAAAGAAAAATTATAATTATCTCTTACTACTTAGCCCATGCATTACCCCACTGGTAATTCGGGCCTCCGCCAATTGACATAGAGGGCAATTGTGCCACGCTGGCCAGACGGGTTGGCACGAGGTTTCGTGTCAAGTTTTCCTTCTCTTACAGCTAGGTTTTCGCCTAGCAATTTACATGTTACTGTTACGACACCCTCAGAATGGTGTGGTGACTCTATATATTCTAAATCCGTCACCACACGGAATTCACTATCTCTTACAAACTTTGATCAAATTACAACAAGGTACAACATACCGATTACCAGATGTTTTAATCCAAGCTCGGATTTAATTAAATCCGCATCTTGATTCTAAGTTACAAAGTAATTCGATTTTACGTGAAATATAAATAAATATACATCCACCTGCACATGTATACCTTTTTGATGGTATATGTAAGTGACGTCACACATATAGTATTGTAATACGACGGCCCTAGTTGGATGGTGTACAAATGCTCGGTTTGTTTCAAACTCGAATTTATCGGCGCAAACCGCAATCAGCCTTCTACTGTTTGCTCAGCTGCTTGGCAAATGGTCCGAGTTTCCAGGAATTCCTACTTAAGGGCAAGGAAATTATTGACACAAATCTAGGGAGACTGCATTCAGAGCTTTGAATAAACAGGAATAACGTATTTTCTTTACAAATCGATGTTGGCTTTCGCAATGTATTGGGCAAAGGAAACTGACTATTTCAAAATAAGAAAATGGCGATTTCTTCGCAATTACTCTTATCCCTACAGAATAATCGCCAGAAGTCCAATTATAAGGAAAATGAGCTTGCACTACTTTCTTTTATTTTTGGGCACAGTAGAGTCCCTTTATTCACTCGCGGAGCAATGCTTTGACATGAGTGGATGTGATAGGGTTATGTGGAGACTCGAAGACGCTCTATAGACAATTAGGGCGTCCTCCATACCCACTAAAACTGCTACGTAGCAGCTGTCACGCGTTCCACGGTGATAGGTAGGTACCTTGCTTGGCCACTACAGGCATCTCCGAAGCCCACAGTACACGCCAATCTAGCCAAACGGTCCGTCACAGGGCTTTATCATCATCAATGATTTTAACCAGGTCATCGGTGCACAGGAATCCTTCCAGGGCACCATTAGTGGGGTTCCATTTTCAGTTTTTAATCCCTTACATCTTTGCCGTTAATTTAGTACATTCAGTCGCCTCTTACGGCACTCAGGATGTAACAGGTATGTGACATTCGTTTCAACCCATAAATGATCCAGTACTAAGCCGGGCCTCATCCAATTTCATGAAGGGAAAACGTCTGCAGTGCTATGCTGGCAAGACGGGTTGGCACAGGATTTGTATCAAGTTTTCCTTTCCTTTGCATTCCAATAGTTGCCTCTTACGAGACCGTCAGGATGGTATGGGTCGGTGACATTGTGTATTCTAAATCCAATCACCATACAGGCAACTGCTTTGTTGTTAAAACTTATACAACAACTACTCAGCCCGTTACCCACTGCTGAGTAGGACTTCTGTCCATTACATGGAGGATAATAATTAGCCCACTGTGCGACGCAGGGTATTCCTTTCAAGTCTTCTTTCTCTTACGGCTATGTAGACGGCGTTGATTTATTTTTGTCTTTTACGATACCTTCAGGATCAAATGGGGTGGTGACAATATGTATTCTAAATCCATCACATAACGGAAAATGGTAAAAAGATTTGCGCCAATTGTTTAATGGACTTTGGATTCTTGATAATACTGATATTTGTTTAAAATTAATCATTTTATAATACTGCGCTATGATGTCTTTTCTAGAACCGTAGAACTCGTAGTGCCCATTAAACTACTTCCCAGTATATTAGATATTATGACTTGGATCATAAAATTGAGTTTAGCCCATAAAAGCGCCAATATAGAATGAACATAAAACGAGTATCAAAAAGATTACCTATGTGATGAGAAATCCAAGTGGTTATATCTTCGTCTTATTTCCAGGTGACAATAGCAAAAACGCGTATAAATCTGATCTAAACTTATTACGTTGACACTGATTAAATACGGTTTTAACTTTGGACATTTCCAAATATAGCACAAATGAATAATTATTAAAGTACTTGATCTTGCTTTATTAACGACTAGATCACATCGTATTACCAATAAAAGATCTGAACGTATCTCTTTGTGTTTAAAACAAAGTTAGATCCAAAACTTGTGTCGGAACGCATCCTTTCTGACAGATAAGAATAGTTTTTATCTATTTTATTAGTGTACTTCCGACAATTAACCCACCTTGGACTTTTACAAAAAATAGTAGTCGCCCAGTAGTCGAAATCCAACCATAATTAATTTAAATCCAGTCTATTCTCAAGTTTGATCACACACTTGACACTTCACTATCACCACATAGTATAAAACAAAGTCGCTGTCGTCTGTCCGTCCCTATGTATGCTTAAATATTCAAAACTACGCAACGGATTTTGAAGCGGATTTTTTTAATAGATAGAGTGATTCAAGAGGAAGGTTTTTAAGTCATAATTGCACCCGTGCGAAGCCGGGGCGCTAGTTAAGAATAAACAAAAAAGATGCATGTGTGTCAAATAATGAGTTAATGTATTTTATGCATAATTTTAAAACAACTTTAGCCATCTTCCCATACTTCTCTATAAAAACTATAAGTGTGGGAAATATCATATTCATACATAACACACCGTCCGCGCATTTTTTGTAAAAAGGGGTACAATGTTTTGCTTCACGTATTAATATATAGATTTCTAAACCAAAGCTAGCCAAATTGGTCCAGCCGTTCTCGAGTTTTGTGAGACAAACAAACGTCAATTCATTCAATTCATATTAATTTTACTTCTGTACATCCGAGGCCTGAATATCTAAATACATTAAAACGCCAAACGAACTCAGTAATTTGAATGTTGAAAGTGATATCCACATTAAAGTAAATGCTGGGGTTATATTATATTAATGAGGCACGAGACAATGAGGTCCCTGGGCTGAATCGCATCGACCTCCCCGCTATGAATCAGCCTGAGTGCGTTGCCAAAATGTTATTATTGCTCCTGGCTACGACAATAGCACTTAAGTTCTGAAGGGCTACTGTGGAATGAATGAAAATAATGACAGTTTGAAGTTCGGTCTGCGCTTGTATTGTTTAGTTTGGAAATAACCAGAATAACGAGCATGATCCCAACCCTGCTAATACAAGAGAGTCGTCATCGACAATCAACGTGCTATTTTTTGTCGATTTTGAGAGTTTTGTTAAATTGCTATCACTATAGTGTCAGTAAGGGACGTATGTCACACTTGGCACTGACTGTTGAGTGTATTTTCAAAGTAGGCCTCTAGGACCAAATTCTTTAGACAATTACCTTTAGATCAATAGAAAATTCTTTTAGACTATTATACTATTCACTATTAACAAATTCACCGCCGTTAAGAGCAATTCTAAAATATGTACGTATATCCAAATTTACTCGTGCATTTCGAACCCAAACTTTTCTTAACTTAATATTCTAACCGATTTGTTGAAATTTAGGACTACTCTCTTGCCTTGAGTAGTATCGATTAAATATATAACCTTTAGCCTTCTTTCGGCCCTAAACAAATTTAAAGGGCTATACAATACAACATTTTTTTTCATGTCGATGGGATCAAGTTTTTCACGCGTATCGGATTAAGTTTTTGCCTGCGGATCGGAGCTAGGCCTGCAGTAAAAAATCATAGATCAGCAATACGCCGCAAAATGTGTTTCTACATCTTGTCTTATCTCTAGATCCACATTTGGTATATACGAGTACATATGTACCCTTAGAACCAGTACCTATCTGTAAAAGATAAGTCACTCACCTCTGAGTATTTGATAGAGGAAGACTTTGATGTGGTCGGCGGTGAGGTGCTGTGGCGAGACGATGATCTTGTGCAGGTCGCTCTGTAGAAGCTCTGTGATGACATATCTGTGAAGTTGTTGGTCAAGGAAACCATCGACGGAATATAACTCAAGCTTAAGTCAACTCGAGGAGAGTTAGTGGGTAGGTCGAGGTGCAACTACAATATTCTCTCACCAAGGAATCCCACAAAACCCGTATAAAACCCCAAAGTTTCCCAAAAAAAAAATTGTAATGCATTAAAACTTGCACTATTTAAAAGTATTGTCCAATAATGTAAATGTTCGATGTTAAATGTTTAATAGCACTAAATTATTAATAATCGCGACTATACGTTTGCTAAGTATATCATTAGGGGCGGCATTCCCGGCATAGCGAAGGGGGTGAGCGACAGACGCACTGCCCGCCCACGCGCCAGAGGGTGGTGTAGACCACCCTCCTATGGTTAGTAAGGGTAAACCAACAAAAAGATGAGCCACGTAATATTTTCTGCTATATATAAAGTTTAGCTAATGTTATTAATCTGCCTTAGATAAATCTGCTGTAGCTACAGATACAATTATTCACATAGCGAAACCGACACTTTTTAACGGATTTCCGATGACCACTGCTGCAAAGTATTCGAAACGTCGGGAATTAAATAATGTTAAATAGCATACACCGGCTGGGTAATAGCTTACGACAAAGCTAGCTGTATCGTGATATTTTCAAAATAAAATGCGAAAAAAATCTCATACACCGCCGCCGGGGTTTTATAATTCCAACACCCAGTTAATGTCAGTTCGGTACGGACACTGGAAAATGTATAAATCGCTGAGGTTTAAATGAGCAACATAAAAACAATATGAACAGAACTGTCAAAACTTCATTTACCACAATATGTATGGATATTGAAAACCTAAGACATCATCAGTTTATGCCTTGTCACTTACCGGACCATATTAAAAGTCACAAATTGACCGGTAACTTATGTTGCTCAACAGTATTTTTTAAACAGTAAGATAGCCTTCCAACCAGTTCACAATAAACGTGAATGATGACACAATAAAGGTTGATTATATATGAAACACAACACTGTATGTATTCCAATTATTTAAATAACAATGCGACCATGTATTCTACGTACATGCTGAATAATTAATTTGTAATTCGTAATACCCTTTTATTCAGATCCTGACCACCATTTAATTGAATACGGGCAAGGGGGTACTTATATTTGATTCAGTATGTTTTGTCCACCTTATTCGCGTGGAACACCGCGAAGTTCAAATTCTTTTTCTTCATAATAATAATGGTCAATTCCATAAAAAAAACACTGTCCACCAAAAAGATTAAGAATAATTATTATTATAAACCGAATAAGTTCAGATATTCAAGTCATGAGTGTTCCAATAGAATCAGAATAGAGTGGGCCTAAACAACGGCATTTGTACCCAAATATGGCCGTATAATGGGGTCGATCAAAGAAAAAACAGTAAAAATACCCCGATGTGGGTCCGGTCACGTACGGGAGCGCGGTTGCCCGCTTGATCTATATCTATTTGAGGCTCGCGAGTCTGTACCACGCTATCTGCTAGGATTTAAACAAGAATGTGAATGTGAAAAGGTAATGCAAGTGATAATTAGACCTGATATTACGACTGTTGATGTAGACGGATTTTGTTTAAAAGATGATACAGAATTCTTCTTCTAAAGCCAACCCTAGCATCATAATATTACATATATGACACATATTACAATACATAATGTCAATAACCGATGCTCTCAAGGTGGTGTCACAGAAATTTACTGAAAAGATTGAAATTGACAGACAATCTAACCACAAGGGAACCAGAAAACGAAACTTTGAACAAACCTGTCTACTTGACAAGCATGGGACAAGCACCCTCGTCAGACAGAAAGATTAGGCTAAATTACCTCATTCAATTTTGTAGACCCGTCTCAGTTGTAGGTCGTTAAGATCTGAGATGGTGATAGATGATTCATCTAAAAACATTTCATAACCATGAAAAGAAACGGTCCCCGTATTTGACGTACGTGAGTATTGATAATTGATTAAATAAATAAACTAATTTCTTGTGGTTCTTACCAGATTTGATAGCAGATCGTGTTTTAGGTATATGCATAAATGGATTATACATGGAGCAGAATGAAGGTATGTTCCGTTTAGATACGCAATAAGCAGATTAAACATTTAAGGTATAACAGCATCGAGTATGGTTTAGTAATAGTAATAGACTCGAACTAGTAATAGAAGTTACGATACGCTATCTTGGGTCAGAATGTACAACATGGAGCGGCGGTTATTGAGAAGCGCCAATGTACAGCAGTGGACAAGAGATCTGATCACAAGAATGACACAGTATTTATGGGTCGCTGAAATAAAGGCAATTTAAAAGTGTAGACGATTATTAAAAGGTCTCAGTTCTACAAAAACGAAGAGAACGGTGAGATCTTATTAAAAATCAAAGTTGGGCATTGTAACTAGATTGCTAGTTAATTATAGAAGGTCGGATTCTGTATTTATCTTTACATTGCCTACTGGACATTGTCCTCAAATGAGAATAATGATTTAATAATAGTCCTCAGTGAAGTAGCTGCGCTGGATCAATCCGTCCTCAGATTCCCCGAAGTGGTGTAACTATTTGAACGAATTACAAGCATGGTACGACATAAACGAGTAAATTAACAAATTTCTTCACATTGATTTCTTTTTACAATATGTGTTTTAAATAGCAATTAAGTATTAAGGAAACAAAACATAATTATATATTTTACATATAGGTCATACTTTACGTAGATTAGAAGAAAATAAGATAGACTAAGAACTACTCTAAAGAAGGGACGTGTAGATTTAGATTTATTTTAAGACCATCATGAAACACCTAGAACCGACATCTATTACCACATTTATAACTCCCAAAGTTAAAGATCAAACACCCCCAAAGTTTATAGAAATAACACAAACAACGCGACAACCATTTTTATCGGAACTTTATCAAATTCGAGACAAATAGGAAGACGTCAAATAAAGCTGATAGTATAATTTAAAACCGATAACCTTAAGGTTGCAATTCCACACAAACTAGGCAACGTCATTATTATATCATCTATTTCTTTACCAATAAAGTTTACTCCAACCTGACTTCTAGTGACCTTTTAGAAAGTTATATGTCCGTCATAGTAAAATTGTACTTGATCCATGAGATACTACATTATTAAAAACCTCAATATTTGAGGTCACAACTAGAGAAGAGACAATCTTCCTATTCAGAAGCTATATGATAGCATAGACATACACGTCAAATTTAGTAGTAATGGAAGTACTCCGTGTGGTAGCGGAGTAAGAATACTACCACCCCATATCTTCCCGTGGGTGTCGTAGAAGGCGACTAAGGGACAACAGACGTTGGGCAGCAGCGACGTTCTGTCAAGAATCGGCCATCCGATACTGCGATCGCCAACCCGCCTGCCAAGCGTGGCGATTATGGCAAACCCCCCCATGTTAGACACAAATATTGAACCGGCCCCCAGTCCCCGGCAGCCCCGCTATTCCTTCGGCCACGGTAGCAGCCAAGGTAACGGTGGGGCAGGGGGTGCTAAAAATCTCCGGCAGAGATCCGGCTACCATACAAAACGACGGCTGCACCTGGCAACATACAACACACGGACACTGCGGACTGACGAGAAGATCATAGAACTCGAGGAAGAGTTGAGCAAGCTGCGATGGGATATAGTGGGGTTGTCTGAAGTCCGAAGAGAGGGGGAGGACATGATAACCCTCAAATCCGGCAACTTGCTCTACTTTCGGGAGGGTGACCAACAGTCCCAAGGTGGTGTTGGGTTTATCGTTCACAAGTCCCTTGTGAACAACGTTGTTAAAATCGAGAGTGTGTCGACCAGGGTGGCGTACCTTATACTCAGAATAACCAAGCGTTATTCGCTGAAGGTCATACAGGTATACGCACCGACCTCGGCACACCCCGACGAAGCGGTGGAGATAATGTATGAGGACATTTCCTCGGCCATACATGGCTCTAGAACGCACTACACCGTTGTCATGGGGGATTTTAACGCGAAACTGGGCAAGCGGAGCGGAGATGAGCTGCAAGTGGGGCAATTTGGCTTTGGACACCGGAACCACCGGGGCCAGACTTTGGCTGGTTTTCTGGAGAAGGAGGGACTCTATATGATGAATTCCTTCTACAAAAAACCAGAACAGAGGAAATGGACCTGGTTGAGTCCGGATGGCACCACAAAAAACGAGATAGACTTCATCATGTCGACAGAAAAGCATATATTCAATGATGTCTCCGTGATCAATATGGTTAAAACCGGAAGCGATCACCGCTTAGTAAGAGGCACATTGAATATCGACGTCAAGCTTGAAAGGTCACGCATGGTGAGGTCTACGCTGCGTCCCGTGCCTGTTCAGATTCAAAACCCGGAAAGCTTCCAGCTTGAACTGCAGAACCGCTTTATTAGCCTAGGCGTTGACGTGGACGATAATAATGACGGGTTCGTGGAGACTGTCCGCAAAGTTGGGTCGAAGTTCTGTAAGACCCAACGCCAGAAAACGGCCAAAAAGCTCTCGGACCTCACCCTCAAACTCATGGACGAGCGACGGAAAATGGTCCTGCAGTCTTCAGATGATGCGACGCAGCTTCGTATGCTCAATAGACAGATATCAAAGTCCCTGAAGCGTGATATACGCCGATTCAACACGAATCGTGTTGAAGAGGCTATTGAACGCAACAGGGGCTCCAAGGTTTTCGCCAGGGATCTGTCTATTGGGCAAAGCCAGCTCGTCAGGCTGAAGACTGATGACGGCAGGATCGTCACGTCGAAGTCCGAGATTTTGGGTGAGGTCGAGAGTTTCTATGGACAACTGTACACGTCTACACAGGAACCCGTCATAAATCTAGCAGACGACCCACGAGCTAGATTAACCCGGCACTACACAGAAGACCTCCCGGACGTCAGCCTGTGTGAGATCGGGATGGCTCTCGAGCAACTTAAGAACAACAAGGCGGCGGGTGATGACGGAATTACCGCAGAACTTCTGAAGGCGGGTGGAGAACCGATCCTTAGGGCCCTTCAGAAGCTATTCAATTCCGTCATACTCGAAGGACGAACGCCAAAGGCATGGAACAGAAGTGTGGTGGTGCTGTTCTTCAAGAAGGGAGATAACACCTTATTAAAGAACTACAGACCCATCTCACTTCTGAGCCATGTCTATAAGTTGTTCTCGAGGGTCATCACGAATCGTCTCGCATGCAGGCTCGACGATTCCCAGCCTCCCGAACAAGCCGGTTTCCGAAAAGGCTTCAGTACCGTAGACCATATTTTAACGCTACGGCAGGTTATACAGAAGACCGAGGAGTATAACCTGCCCCTTTGTCTGGCGTTCGTGGACTACGAGAAAGCCTTCGATTCGATCGAGACATGGGCAGTATTGCAGGCTCTCCAGAGGTGCCAAGTCGACTATCGGTACACCGAAGTGTTGAAGTGCTTGTATGAAAACGCCACCATGTCAGTCCGACTCCAGGACCAGACCTCGAAACCAATCCAGTTGCAGCGAGGTGTTAGACAGGGAGACGTTATCTCTCCGAAACTGTTCTCCGCTGCACTGGAAGATGTTTTCAAGGTTCTGGACTGGAAAGGGCTGGGCATTAACGTGAACGGCGAGTACATCACTCACCTTCGGTTCGCTGACGACATAGTCGTAATGGCTGAGACCATGGAGGGCCTCACTACGATGCTCGATGGCCTCTGTCGAGCCTCCGAACGAGTCGGCCTTAAAATGAACATGGAGAAGACGAAAATCATGTCTAATATCCATGTCCAAGCCACTCCTGTAAACATCGGAGGTTCTACTCTCGAAGTTGTTGACCATTACATTTACCTGGGACACACTGTCCAGTTAGGTAAGTCCAACTTCGAGAAAGAGGTCAATCGTCGGATCCAACTCGGCTGGGCAGCGTTCGGGAAGCTGCGAAAGATCTTCTCGTCCACAATACCGCAGTGTCTGAAGACAAAAGTCTTCAACCAATGTGTGTTGCCAGTGATGACATATGGAACAGAGACGTGGTCGCTCACTATGGGCTCCATCAGAAGGCTCAAAGTCACCCAAAGGGCAATGGAGAGGGCTATGCTCGGAGTTTCCCTGCGAGATCGAATCAGAAATGAGGAGATACGCAGGAAAACCAGGGTCACCGACATAGCCCACCGGATTGCCAAACTTAAGTGGCAGTGGGCAGGGCACATAGCTCGCAGGACCGACGCCCGATGGGGCAGAAAAGTCCTCGGGTGGCGACCGCGTTCCGGAAGGCGCAGTGCTGGTAGGCCTCCCACACGGTGGACCGACGACCTGGTTAAGGTCGCCGGAAAGCAGTGGATGCGGGCGGCCCAGGACCGGCCTTTGTGGAGATCCTTGGGGGAGGCCTATGTCCAGCAGTGGACGTCTTTTGGCTGAAATGATGATGATGATGATGATGGAAGTACTCGTTCGTGCAGGGTTAAAAATGCGATGCAGACTTTTGCATACTGATAATTCTGATTTCAAATTCGGTACACGTTTTGTCTTAATACATCTCGTAACTTGACTCAAATCCACGCGGACGTAGATATTTATTATGTTCGTAAAGGGACACAAAGAAATAAGATGACAACCCTTTTGTGAAACTAAATTCCAAACAAACGCGATAGTCGCCACGACTTTGCAATAGACTTACGTTTCCAGTAGTACATTTAATAGTTAATACTACTTCTGGAGCCAAAAATGCCTTAAAACTTGTGAATTTTTAAGCAGTTTTCTGAACAGTCAACAAACAAGCATTAGGTTCGACTAGCAATTATTAAATCTAAAAATAAGACATGTATGTATTAAACAGTCTCGCATTTTATAAACATGATGTTTTATCCAATTTCTCAAAGGAACAATTCTGATGCAGAATTAAAATTTTGGCAATATCCTTTTGGACATTAAAAGTAACAATAGAAAGTCTTTAGAAGCGGAAACCCGCACATTATTATCCCCACGGTCAAAGAACGTGACAAGAATTAAAAAGTTTATAGCAACATTCAGCCTTCACTTCGGGCACCATAGATCAACGTTCAAAGCTACAGGGTGCATTTCGTTCACCGTATTTTGTATTTATCACGAACAATAAGAATTCTGTAACACAGGCCGCCAGGCCGGCGAAGCACCAAATTTTGGGGCTACACCCCTGAGCCGGGGCGGTAATTATTTACAGAGGGGCTGAGATTCCTCCTCCGCCCGTAGCCCCCGTCACGGCCCACCACGCCATCAAATACGATACCCGCTAGAACAGGATACTGGAGATACGCTTTTACGACAATGGCTAAGTTTTGAGTTGTTTTTCATAGTTACGGTCTCGTATTACGCGTTATCTGATGGGGTGTTACAGAAAACAGAGTAGAGCCCGTTTTTAGTTGATAGTCAGGTGCGATAAAATTATTAGGCAAATGGTGTAGTGTTTCAACGTCTTTTGATTTTATAGTTTAAATGAAACCAATTCAACGAATGTATATGCGTATGGGCATGCGTGTAATAGAGTAACAATTATTTTGTTGATATTTTATGTAATTATAAATATTTCTGTAAGTATATCTATACATAAACTTAGTCTTTATAATAATAGTATTTTAAAACAATAATAATTGCACCTGCTTAAGTGCGTTTCTGCATAAACCTAAGATAGACTGGCAGAAAATGTCTAAGACATTAAGTCAGCCTCTGTGCATGAACATCGTGCAGAAGAATTATTAAATAAATAAATGTAGAAATGAAAGAATGAGAGTTCTTATCGAGACTCAGAAAAATTGGTGTAAAAGTATAGTGTATACATTATTACACGTAATATTTTTATAAGTCATCATCACCATCATTCCAGTCAGTAAATGACCCACTACTGTGCCGAGCCTCCTTGATTATAATTTCTTTCTGTCGGCTTGTACGACACCCTCAAGACAGAATGGGGTGGCGACACTATGTATTCTATAATAGTAGTATTGTTATAATAAAATAAATAAATATCCTTGGACATTTCACACAACGCCATCTCATCCCAAGCTAAGCAACTTAATGCTTGTGTTATGGTAACGAGATGGATGATAAACTACTTACATACATTTTTTTTTTGTAAATACATACATATTATAGATAGAAAACACCCAGACCCCGAACAAATACTTGTAGGTCATACAAATATTTCTTCCGTGCGGGGATCGAACCCGCGGCATGCTGCGCAGCAGCCGATCGCTCAACCACTGCGCCAACCGTGTCGTCTATGTATTCTAAATCCGTCACCATACGGATCTAAATTCTTAATCTAATTGGCCTAACTCAGATTAACGCCCTGGTTTAAAAGCCAGTACTAGTCTTCCTTTGGAACCTCTTGGTGATTTTAATGTGTACATTTGTGAAACACCGTATCAAGCAAGTGTAAGTTACAGATACGATTGCTATCGCAGGGAATGTGGAGTGGGTATGTTTGCTATAGTCACACTTGTAGAAACAGACCGAGATATGCATTCGAGACACTTGTGTTAATTTCAGAACTCATAACTTAGTAGTGCTGCATTTAGAGAAGACAACCGCCTACATTTTTAATAACGGTTCTTGGCTCATAAATGTTGATTTAAGCGTTCTCCATTTTAATGAAAGTAGTCTACTATCATTATCCCACTCAATTTGTAACACGTTATTTATACCGATGTACCTTTTAAATCATTTTGAATAATTGTAATATAATTTTCAATAACCAAATTAAAACATTGTTACTGTCTGGAACACTGTACTTATTGCATTTGTTGTAGTTACATATTGCCACAGTTTTGAACTATTGTAGCTATCTCCGTTTCTATTCAAGTTGTTTATGTGTAAGATACCAATAAAGATTATCTTATCTAGTACTAGCGACCCGTCCCGGCTTCGCACGGGTGTAATTATGCATGTATTATACCTAAAACCTTCCTCTTGAATCACTCTATCTATTAAAAAAAACCGCTTCAAAATCCGTTGCGTAGTTTTAAAGATTTAAGCATACATAGCGTCTCGGTAGAGGAAGAAGTAACTAAGTCTACGAAAAATGTTTGGCCATTTTCAACTTAAGTTGCTGATAGCTTAGGTCGAAATTTAACTACATGTTTTTGGAGACTTACTTATTTCTCCCTCTACGGGGACGATAGGGACGGACAGACAACAGCGACTTTCTTTTATACTATGTAGTGATAGTGACAGTGATGCTAGGATTGACAGAAATTTTCTCAAGAACCTTCTCCTGTGCTAATTATCGACATGTGTCGCGGGGGTTCTTTAATAACATAAGCTCATGAGCGCCGATGACAAAAAAAGCAACGAGCCTTTCCGGTTCTTCTCTGTAGAGATATTGAATGGCAAATGTTATATTTAAAATAATAATTTAATTTTGACCTGTCAGATGAGTTAAGATAAGCTAACTTGTTTAAAGGAATTTTGATTGGCTTACACAAATACTATAAGGCATGAGGCATAAGGTTTTAAATCAAATGGCTTTTGCGGCAAAGCTATCTGGCTAACTTTCTCGATGATTTATTTTATGACACATATATTATAATAGGTTGAATGGGGTAACTGTCCCAAATCCTGAACGACAAACATTTAAAGAATGATACTATAAAAAATCCAACATTCTACACGCGTTTGCAGTAGACTTGAACAACGACAGTTTAATTTACCTCACTTAATTAATGTCCAGTGACAATTTGCTGATAGAGATTGTAGCATCGATCGGTAGTAAAGCTACTAACTGTTCCCGTAATTAAGTATTTTCTTGTCATTCAAGCAGAATTGACGTTCCAACATACTTTTCATTTCCTACTAGCTGCGCCCCGCGGTTTCACCCGCGCTTACTTATTGTCGTACCGCGGGTGACGCCGCGGGACAAAGCTAGTCTAAAAAAAAGTAGCCTTAGTTACTCCTTATATAATTAGCTACCTATCAGTGAAAGTCCCGTTTAAATCGGTCTATCCGTTCCAGAGATTAGCCGGAACAAACAGACAGAAAGACAGACGGACAGACAGACAAAAATTAAAAAAAAGTTATTTCGGTCTATTTACTGTGTTTAAATACTTGCGGATTTAGTAAAAAGTGGTTATTTTATTTTATTATTACAAACAGACACTCCAATTTTATTTATTTGTAGTGTATAGATGTCAGAATTACATTGCTTTACCAAGAAAATATTTAAGATTGTTTTATGACGAAGTGTACATATTTTGATTTTCTTTAAACCAACGTCTCTGACGTCAACCCTCAACTTCGGCTCCTATATAGAGTCAAAGGCTCAAGTAGCTGCCAGAAAGCTGGGTATTCTCTCGAAGGTGCGTCGGTACTTCACGCCGGAACAATTACTCTCATTGTACCAAGCACAAGTTCGGTCGTGCATGGAGTACCTACTGTTCGCACCTTTGGGATGGATCAGCTAAGTACCAGCTTGAGGCGTTGGAATCCATAGATAAGCGTGCCAGAAAGCTTATTGGCAACGACTCCCTTGTCCGGGCTAAGCTCCAAAGTCTGGAACATCGCCGCAAAGTTGCTAGCTTATCTGTATTTTATCGGATACATTGCGGAGAGTGTGCATCAGATCTCCACGATCTTATTCCCCCTTGCCCTTTCTACTATCGGACGACCAGGAGCACAAAAAACCGGCATGGGTTCATGGTGGATATTCCGGAAATCCGAACGAAACGCTTCAAGTCCACATTTATCACGCGTACCGCGGAAATGTGGAATGCGCTTCCCGAGTGGGTCTTCCCCGATAGATATAATCTGGGTGTCTTTAAATCACGAGTGAATCGGTTTCTTCTAGGCAAGCGCGCTCCATCTTAGGTCGCAGTGTCGCTTAACATCAGGTGAACTGGCGATCAAGCGTAAGACTATCAAGAATATAAAAAAAAAAAAAAATTAAAGAACGTTGTTGAAAGTTCTTCTCAGCCCCTAAATTACCCACTGCTGTGAGGGGCGCCTCCAACAACTGGGTACCTACTAACTAGGTTGGCATAGTGTTTCGTATCAAGTTCTTATTCTCTTGCAGTTAGGTTTTTGGCCTTATCATTTCCTTTTGTCGGCTCTTACGACACCCACAGGATGGAGTGGCGACAAACTACTAAATTAAGTAGTAAAAGCAAAGTAGTAACTCATCATCATCATCATTTCAGCCAAAAGACGTCCACCGCTGGACATAGGCCCCCCCAAGGACCTCAACAAAGGCCGGTCCTGGGCCGCCCGCATCCACTGCTTTCCGGCGACCTTAACCAGGTCGTCGGTCCGCCAGTCACCACTCGAGGACTTTTTTTGCCCCATCGGGCGTCGGTTTTGCGAGCTATGTGCCCTGCCCACAGTAGTAACTCATTTAAAAGCAATTAATCGAATCGGATAATTGTACACGCAAACTATTATGCACAATTATCATGATCGATCGGTTCGGATAGATCTGGAGCTCGTATTAAAAGGTTTTTTCGCACTGATCTTATTTTATTAGATACTTTAAAAGAAAACTAAATATAGAAAGCACATCACTAATACAAATACTGCAGGAGGCGGATGTCGCGCAGCTGTTCATTCGTCGCCATGGTACAAAAAAAACTTGTTTGAACATAAAACAATCTCACTTTATCTATACGATGATTAGTTAAACAGGCGCTATCGGTCATCTTCGGTTACGGCCGATAAATCATTTGCCCCCGGTTTTGGGTGGGGAATTATGAATTTGACTTTGGGCGTGGCGACCCCAATGAAAAATTGAATACCATATCGTTTAATAAACGCTTTCGACTTTAAATTGCGCTGTTTCAGCTGACGCAAAATTTCAATATTTATGGTTTTGCAAATAGAGGTATTATTATCTACTCGTATATATATTGACCCAACCATTTTTTTAGCTGGCTGCACGCGAATTAATATTTAATATACCTACAGGGATGTCTCGTTCTAAATTTGTAGGTCTATCATCATCATTTAAAAAAATTAAGTCTTGACCAATCGTCAAGGTAAGGGCCTGTCCATTAATCATTGAGGTTCGAAATGGGGTGTCAGGCAAAAATCACGAAATATCACAAGGGGGAGGGGGTATCACGTTTGTTTATTTTTTGTCAACCGCTTGATTTGTAAGCCGAAAAGCGGCGTGTAACCTTTGAGTGTAAGATTCTTTGTAGTGTAGGTACTAAAAAATACACATTATATTTAATGGGGGGTGGGGGGTTGTCTTAAACCTCACCACGTATCACCAAAGGGGAGGGGGGGGGGGGGGGTGGTTAAAAATGTAAAAAAAAAAATACATCACGTGATTAATGGACATAATATTTATATTAAATGCTTTTGTAGGCTATTATGAAGTTGGAGGAGTCCCGACTCAGCAGTGGGTAATTTATGGATTGAGAGGTAAGTAAGTGTTTTTACAGTGATCTAGTAAAAACCTTGATATGGGTAATGTTACTATTCTTACCTTCATTAGATACTGTAAGGTTTCCTTCTGTTTGGGAATAAAGTAGTATAGTAAAGTATATAAGTATATAGTATTTAGAAGCTGGCCCATCATATTGTATTTTTTCTGTCACCTCACATGGCCATTCGTGTTCGCTATTCGTATACGGTATTTATACGCGCCACTTTTATTTGCTATGTTTTGTATGACTTTTTTGACAAATGGTCCTACCACACAAAGCCCACCTCTTTTCTGGAGCTGATGTTGATTGAGTTTTCCACATTGTTAAATACACGCGGGGGAAGTCGCGGGTAACATAATTAGAGAGGTACGCATACAAATACCGACTAATAGATAGTAGATGTAGACATTTTTATTGGTGTGGATTTGACCGATAAGATAACAAGTAGCACAAATAGACTAATATTTAAGGCAAACGTGTGACTGCTATCGTAAAAGACTCATGATATATAAAAATATATGTATTCAGTTTCGCAATGCGCACGGTAAAGACGGGATCGCTAGCGCGGTCATAATTTAATTGATTAATCCAATTAGGTACAGACATATAGCTCACAATTTGTCAATTGTTTACTATTGCAATCATTGATCGTAAAACAAGAAATTCTGTCAAGAATGACAGTAGAATTTTCCCCAAATCCTTATTCTAAGTTACCTCGCTGAATAACCAATCAGGTTTAGTTATTCTAATAGCTACGATGACAAGAGATGTGAAAATAACGAAACCTGATTGGTCGAAAAACACATCTCCTCTCCGCTTTGGTGGAAACCGGGCCTAAAACCTTCTAGCAAGTTCTAGATACCTAGCCATTTCTATTAACACGGTCTTAAATGAATTGATTATAACAATTAGGTCTAACTATAGCTGGCGCAGTGGTTGAGCGATCGACTGCTGCGCAGCATGTCGCGGGTTCGATCCCCGCACGGAAGAAATATTTGTACGACCTACAAGTATTTGTTGCGGGTCTGGGTGTTTTCTATCTATAATATGTATGTATTTACAAAAAAAAAATGTATACAAGTAGTTTATCATCCATCACGTTACCATAACACAAGCATTAAGTTGCTTAGCTTAGGACGAGATGGCGTTGTGTGAAATTTCCAAGAACATTTATATTTATTTATTTAATTGTTTACAATTGCTATCATTGATCGTTAAGCACGAAATTCCGTCAAGAATGTCAGTAGAATTAACCTGAAATCGTTATTCGAAAGTTACCTGGCTAAATAAAACGGTCTAGCAAGATCAGTATTATGAATATATCTGACTGTGCTGTATATCCGACACTATTGAGTATGGACGAAGATCTAAACAATGAACTGTCAGCACTGCACTTCACGCGTGTCAGCTCATTAACATTACTAATATATTCTCTTCACTGCAGAACAAATACAGAACATCTGTTGCAATTTGAAACGTTGACAGTTGAATTTTAGAGGATAAATTATGCAGACAATAAGCCGGTGTACGTAAGGTTACTACCACTACTACTGCTCAGCGTATAAATGACCCTCTTCCGAGGCGGGCCTTCTCTCACCACGCTGGTACAGGGTTTCGTTTCAAGGTTTCCATCTCTTGCGACTAGGTTTTCGGCTTTGTCATTATGCCGACATAACCTTACAACACCCTCACGTTGGAATGGGGAGTTGACACTATGTATTCTAAATCCGTCACCATGCAGACTAACGGTAAGGTTATAAGCAGAGGTCGGAGTAGGTAGATTGATTTTATATACTTGCGTCAAGATATTATAATATGGACATTTTATCCGTATTTTGTTCCGGTATTTTGGAGGCATCTCCATATTCACCTCTACGTTTGACGTCCACCACCTTAAATCAATCTACCTACTCCGACCTATATTTATAAGCAATGGCGTGCATAGTGTATCATAAACAATTATTGCCAAAATGTTGCGAGCAAAAGTAACTCATACATAATACTGGACAACAAAGGAATCCGTGAGCGACAATTGCATTTAAGGTACTCGTGATCGCCCAGTGGTCGAAATTCGACCATAATTAATTTAAATTATAGTTCTATTCTCAATTTGACACAGACTTCACTACATAGTATAAAACAAAGTCGCATTTTTCTGTCCGTCCCTACGTATGCATAAATCTTTAAAACTACGCAACGGATTTTGAAGCGGTTTTTTTTAATAGATAGAGTAATTCAAGAAGAAGGTTTATAGGTATAATATAATTGCCCCGTGCGAAGCCGGGGCGGGTCGCTAGTTAACAATAAAGACAATAGTATATTAAGTGTGTGTCAAATAGTAGTGAGTAATGGTATTTGTATTTTTAAGGTAATTAATAATTTTAATTTAAAAAAATTGCGCACAAGTGTGGGAAATTTCATACTCCTCGGTCCGCGCAATTTTCGTAAAAAGCGGTACAAAGATTTGCTTCACGTATTAATTATCTATTGTTATCTCCGCCCAGATCACTTCCCACGAACACTATGCATTATAAATACTAACGGTATTTAACATAATAGTTAAATAAGCCTTTAATAACTTTTAATAACAAAAACGCGTATAATACACAGTGTAAAAAATCTAAAGTCATTCGAAGTGAGCGCCGTAGCCACTCAAAAGAGGCAGTTCTGTGTTTAAATCGTTTTCTATGTTGAATTAAGTATGAGTAGTATGATAAGGGAGCCATTGACGTTTTTGTCAACCAAAATCTTATTATAATACAGGGATTTCAGTGAAACCAACCGACAAGTAATCAAAATCAAAACTCATTTAATCAAGTTGGCTCAATAGAGCAAACTACAAAATAAAATTTAAATATACTACTTAAAATTGAAAATCGATTATTTACCACCGGTACGGAATGCAGCTCTACAAAGAAGAGCCGGGAAGAAACTCTGTAGTTGCTCTTTGTTGATCGCCATTTTTAGGTGCAAGACTGGATATAAGACAGATTTGTGAGAGAAAACTCGCGCAATAGTCACAAAGGGCAATAATTATTATTATCTTACAAGCTTAGTAATTTGTGTTGCAATATCTTTCTTCAGTACTTTGTGCTTATTTCTCAAGTTATGACACTTTCAGCAACAGTTGATGATCAAAATGTAAAAAAAGTTGCTTATTTCTGCACACAGTAACTTTCAATCGAAAGTTGCTAGGTTTTTTGTTCCATCCTGTATAAGTTGCTATCCCTTTCTTTTGGTTGTCCAATGACAAGGACGGATATATTTTTAAAGGTCTAAAAAAGTATACAGTGTTCTGTTATACAGCGTGTTGAAGAAAGAAAGAGAGAAGGAGGGTTAAGTTGCCAATAGAAATAAGCCCGTATTACCAAACTTTTTCGAGTCTCCTTGTTATGTGTAAAGGTGACATTGACAGATTATTATCGACACCGTTGTGTGAAGTGGACGACACTGCCCGACCGTCCATCATATTTGCATAGAACGTACTTGAAAACGTGGGTAACGTTTAGCTCGTGACTGGAATCAGTTTGACAGATAGCAACTAGATAAACCGTTACACGAGAGGTTGTTGTGGGAATTCATAGGAACTATGACTAAACAAATAACTTAAAGCAAAGGGGTCACTGCACCCGATTGATATCTATCTATCTATACTACGAAATATCTCGCATTCCCAAATTTATTGGTGTTATATTTTTTTTACCTCGGAGATCCTCAGTGATACCCGTTGGGGACTGGCAATGTGGGACTCCGGGGCACGTAGAGATGGTGAATTGCGCCCCGACCTACACACTAAAACCGACGGCGATCCTCGACTGCCCAAACCAGGGCCACGGGATTCACTCCCATTGCGGGCGCATGCTCCGTGACCCTAAGGGCCTTGGCCCGCCTCTTATAAAGCTAGTGGAGCCCCAAGCTCCGAGGCGAACTCCTCCAAATTTATTGGTACCTAACCTTACCTAGCTACGCTTACCATAGAGTCCGATCGCGACTAGAGGTAGTTTTCACGCTGACTACGTGTAACGACTGCTATAGACCGTAAGATGACAGACTGGACCGACGGCTTTACACGCCAGATGTTTCTTAACCTGCAGCTCGTATGCATTACTATTATACAAGTATACAACATTTTAGGAATACTGAATATTTGCTTTAGTTACACGCTAATAGTCATAATTGTGTCTGTCCGTGTGGTGACGGATTTAGAATACACAGTGTCACCAGCCCATTCCATCCTGAAGGTGTCATAAGAGCAGAAACAAGGAAAGGCCGAAAAACTAGGCGCGAGAGAAAGAAAACTTTATACGAAAACCTGTGCCACGTTGTCTAACCATTCTCTCTGTGATGGGAGGAGGCCAGACTCGGCAGTGGGTCATTTATTGGCTGAGTAGTAGTAGTCATAATTGTAATGCGCACAATGCTGGCTATTTACGAGGCCTACTTTACCTTCTAAAAGGAACGTAAGAGTTCAAGCTCTTTTAGTGCGATTCCTTACATCTCTCTCTCTCTCTCTCTCTCTGCGTCGTATTCCTCATGGTTGAGGGTCGTGACCACGCTTTAGCATCACTTTCTCTCTTACGATCTTCCTCCATCTGTTCCTGGCTCTGTCGGTGTGGAGCGCATTATGCACCGTTGTCGTTACATCAGTCAGCACGTATTTAAAACATATACATAAACTCAAATAACACGATAAAACTAGAACAATATATCACGGGGAGAATGCAATTGACGCATTTTGTTTGCCGTACGCACAGAGACACGGTAACTCAGGAATATTTAGGAGGCGACAAAAGACAGCGCAAATGACCATTACAAAGTACGGAAAGCGCGACATTGATTAATCGAGTCTTGCCGCTTTCACAGGATATATGGAGATATATCACGCATTTGTGGATGAGCTCATAAAGAGAAACGGTGTAGTTGATAAGTGAATATACGAACATTTCTAAGCGGGAGCTCAAAATACAGTAAAATTGTTTGTATTCTCCTTGCAAGTTGAACTCAATGTGAGAATACATAAATTCAATCGATACGAGGATAAACTAATGAATATATTTGTAATAAAGGGGAAGACCAAATACAAAATTGCTGTTGTCAAAGAGTTACGTAAACAAATAAAAAAGTAACTTATGAGAGATTAACTTTCTTTACTTTATCCGCATAACATTTTTGTTGCTGTTGCTAGAACATTCATCTCATCACCATTGAGGAAACAAAAATAATATAAAATATGTATGTATATACGGTAAAAAATACTTAGTATTCTGCACCTATAAAGCAATTTATAAAGTCCCTAAAGATACAGACGACCCTAGTATGTAACGTACATATTTAGTTTATTATCGTGGATGGCCAAAAATACCAAAAATAAACCCTATTTGTGGCATACAAGCTTGGCATATAAAGACTTTCTCTCATCTTGCGAACTTGCTCTGCTTGACTGCGTCGTTGGTCTAGTGGTTATATGTGCCGCCTTTGGATCAACGGGTCCCGGGTTTGATTCCGGGGTCGGGCAAGTGTCTTTGTCTAAACCAGAGGCACTGGCTCGGAGTCTGGGTGTCATTTCTATCTAAAATATGTATGTATTTACAACAAAAAAAAAGTATATATGTAGTTTATCATCCATCTCGTTACCATAACACAAACATTAAGTTGCTTAGCTTGGGAGGAGAGGGCGTTGTGTGAAATGTCCAAGAATATTTATTATTTATTTATTATTATTTATTGCTCTCACTATGTTGTTTAGTGCTTTTTGTAAACAAGACCAATAATTAAAAAAAAAAACAACTACAGAGTTTCTTGCCGGCTCTTCTCTGTAGAGCAGCCTTCCGAACCGGCGGTAGTTTCGCCATGAATGTGAGTGAACGCAGGGATTGTGAGCGATCAGGGGAGATGGAGGGATTGTAGGAGTAAAGAGTTGTGTGTGAAAGGTGTGAATGTAGGTATGACGACTGATAGGTGTGTGTGGAGACTACCACCCAGTACCGAGACAGGGGCCGTAAGATGATAATGGTGTTTATAAATATGACGATTTATAAGAGTTTTGTGATGAAACCTACGTACATAAAGTTCCTTTTGAGTTTGAGTTTATATTATGTTAGAAATACCTAATCGTATAAATTTTAGCAAGCGCAACAGCAATTCATAGAGCGTCACGGATATAAACGTTTTCATATTCACATTCATTACAGCAATTTTTTCGAGCAATTGGAAATATTCGCAATCGAAACATTAAGCGTACATTCAATCTAAATGCTAATTATCAGCTTTCATGTAATTTGTAGATTGTTTTAACTATAGCAAGTGACAACACAAGATAACTAGGTCAGAAATATTTGGTTTTGTTTTAATAGGCGTGTTTAAGCAAACAAACCTAAATGCAACTAACGTTATACATAGTATGGTGGTATTTCGGAGCACAATTTGAATGTAAACCTTAAAACGCAGCATCGAGAATTAACAAAACCAATAAAAATCGTAAATCGTAGGAAAGATTTCTAGTTACTTTGATAAACTGAGTGAAAAACTTAGGCCACGAGCTAGCGGCGTCGTGAGGCCCAATTTGGATGAATATTAAAGTCGGCCTGGCAGGTCGGAGTCATGCAGGCCCGACGTTGATGAATAGGAGGCTTATTGCGCCCCGGAAACGGTTCACCCGCCACGCCCATACTAGCAAATAGCTGGATTTGTCAGGACAACTGTTTTGTAACATCCAACCCTCACTTTGTAACTTGATGTTCAGAGAATAGTTTGAAAATCCGTCTATAATACCGTCAAGACTGAATTAAATTAATTATCAGTTTAAGACTTCATAAATTAATCGACTCGGTAAGTAAATAATATATTTAGCACTCCTGTGCGTCCACCGACCGACGGTGAACTACCGTGTATGAAAAACTGGCTCAACTATGCAAGCTTAACTAACTATTAACTTATTTTAGCTGACGGTGGACGTTCGGCTAACAGCTAATTCTGTTGATATTTTGAAGCTGTACCTTATTTCAAAGCCCCCAAATCGCAACAATCTTACACATTTTTATGTTATTCAAAAGTAAAATTGACCCTTTGGGATACAGGCACTTTCTATGCGCCTAAAAAGAAACAAATCAAATCAGTCCGTTGTGTTGTGTTTGATTGAATCGTTTTGAGTCGTTTATAACACGGCGCCTATAATTACACACCCGTAGTAGCTTATTAAGTAACAGTACTAAGGATGTCAACCACCTTAGTAAAGTCATCAAAAATTACGAACCCATAAAAGTTTAAGGTGAAGTATGTGAGGCATTACTAGTTTAATTATGTGACATTATTACATAATCTATTATGTTTATTCTGTTCAGGCGTAATGAGATGGAGACGTACTTATCATACATGGTGTCACCACCTCATTCCATCTTAAGGGTGTCGGAAGAGCCGACAAAAGGCGCCGTTCATTAATCACGTGAGGTTCGAAAGGGCCTCCCCCTTTCGGCAAAAATCACGAAATATCACAAGGGTGATTTCCAAACCGAAAAGCGGCGTGTTTCTTTGTAGTAAAAGATTCTTTGTAGGTACTAAAAAATACACGGTGGGGGGTGGGGGGTGGTCTTAAACCTCACCACGTATCACCAAGCGGGGGGAGGGGTTAAAAATGTTAAAAAACATCACGTGATTAATGGACAGCCCTAAAAGTAAAGACAAGACCGATAACCTACCTGCTAGAGAAGGAAAACTTGATACGAACCCCTGTGGCAGCGTCAGGCCAGCGTGGTACAGTAGGCAAATCACCCTCCCTGTAAGTGAAGGCGGTCCGACTCAGTACTCGGTCAGGGCCGAGTCCTAGAAGGACTGTAGTTTCGTAATAAATCAACATTTTTGTGTGTCGGTTTATTACAATTAAGCCTGCATTGATGAACGTACACAGGTGGCGAGAGATTAAATGCGACGAGATACTCTTCATTACGGCGGCATGAATATATTTGCATTGCGAATGAACATCTGTTTTTCGCGGAAATGTACAATTCGAGCTGACTCAAACGATATGCCGTGCAATTTAAAAGGAGAAAATATTTTAAGAATAAAGGTAACTTTCTGAAAACAGTTGAATTCTTATCGTTCGCACGGGTGCAATAATGAACATCAAAATTTATAAGTGTTTCTCTACAATATTATGCATGTACCAACCTACCTCTTAAATCTACTCTCTTGTTTTATACTATGTAATGATAATTCAGCTTTCCGAACCCAAAGGAAACTAGTTAGTTATATTATTACGACAAACTCAGGATTGAATAGGGTCTAAACCAGAAACGACGTGAATGTTTTATTACTTTAGTAGAGAATATTTCGTAACTATTGACCAACATAAATAAAAACCAAGTCGATAAAAATCATCTTGCTTCACAAACCAATTACTGGCTTCCATTTAAGTCTCTCCCGTTTTTAAAATATCCCAACTGTATCCCATTTTCTAATGATCACGGAGGAAACATTAAACATTTTTACTAGCACGTTTCTCAAAATCATGAATAACCATTCGGAGAGGCTTCTTGGCTCGAGGAACAGTGCCGGGCCCTTGTGCCAGTCTCGATAGCGTCTTGGACGCTTGCCCGATAGGCTTTAAGAACGCTACAGTATGCGGCGTCTGCTAACTTTTTATTTCAAGCGAATATAGGATATACAATACTATAAAGTATTGTTTAACCCATATTCGCTTCCACAAATTAAGGATTTTTCATGTAACATTACGTATGTAGCACTTATAAGTTGTACGTGTTTCTCGTTCTTAGACACTTAGAGAAGATCATTTGGACAAAGGACTCAATATTTTATTCGGCAGTATATAAACTTGACAGGAAAATTCACCAGTGATTTCTTAGGTTTACGCGATTATTACATTGAAATTAAATACTTTTTAATGTAAATAATTATAATTAAACTAGCAGACCCGTCCACGCGGTATACATTAACTTTTAACATAGCGCAGATATCGCCACCTGCTAGAATTGGAGCTAACTTGAAATTGTGATTATCAATTAATAGACAAATAATTTGCATGAAAATAATATTGCGACTATAAATGGACATGTAAGCTATCTACCTACCTACCTATCTTTCAAGTTGGATCAAACTACACAAGGTGCGCAAATTTGATTAAAAACGAGAAAGTTGTTTAGGAGTCCATCGCGGACAAACAAAGTGACGCGTAATTTACATTATTTCTTAAATTTGATTAAGAACAAAATGTAATTTAAATACGATAAATCCGTTATAATGTGTTTAAGTAATTTTAAAATGATAGCATGATCTCTAGTGTTTCAAATTTATTAAAAAAAACTCGTATGTTAACGCACCCGATGCTTATTATGGATACACCAAATTATGGCATTAATTAACCTTTGCCTCTAATCATTTTTACCAAATGTTCAAGAGCTCGGGAAGAAACATTTCTTGGATATAGCATGATGAGAACTAATTCCGGGCCCCGATTAATCATCGACGAAACACGTCAGCCATTGGGCGCTACGATCCATTAATCGCCGTCTGGTTGGCTCTTCCGGAAACTCTGGGAGAGGCGTCAAGTTCCTTACAAATTTGATAAAAAAAAACATTAAGAAGCTTGACAGGTAATTAAATTACTAATAACTTATTTCTTAATTTAAAATAGATTTTGTTTCGCAAGTTTATTGATAATGCCGAATTTCGGCTAAGGGTGGTTTAAACGTACCCGGTTTGATAAGAGAAAAATACGCGTTTCTATTCTACTCTATTGGTCCGAAGGTTTTGGTGAGTCTCATATGCCTTTATGTATCCAATATTCTCCAAGAAGGTTCGATCGCATTTAAATTAGAGTCATGACAAGAGATAGGCAGACATGAAAATCAATGGAGCAGTGTATAAATCCACTCGGCAGCAAAGCACTGGCTACCGTTTATTGGTTAAAACGAAATCTCTCGATGCATATAAATGGTGTATGAGAAGACAGATAAGTCCGGGCTTAGTGCCTGTAGCGGCCGGTCTGACAGGATAAGCAACAAAAAGTAATGGTGAACAGAAGAGCACAAATTTAATCTAGGGCCTAGCCAGAGCTCAAGTTCCCGGGGGCGTTAGCGGAATTGCCAGAATATATTAACGGGTAGGGTCGTTCCCCCGCCCTATCTCAACAACCTGCACAGTAAGCTACGACCAACTCTCCCTCTGAATCCCAAATTAGGCGCATTAAACATTTTTTATCGCTTAGATACGTGCTATGTCGCCAAACGATATTTATTTTCCCAGTTAAATTATATCACTGTATGTTGTCGAGGCGTGAACAGATGTACGTATAAAATACAACATTATGTAGATTATTTAATTTATTGTATTCGTATTTATTTATCTATGTATGATGCAACAGCAACACTGACATTCCGTATAAAGTAGCGAAGTAGTAAGATTTGTTTTTTAATGTTTCGGTACAACGTATCGTCTAATTCTGTTGTACATATTAGAAATATTCTAATATTAACTTAGAAAGAGACGCTGAAATTGTGCAGTAACTCAAACAGTTATATCGTTGAGAGACATAATGAAGTCGTGGAAACATCATAAAAGACGCTATTTATGGCGAGATTCCTCTACCTTAAAACGACGTCGAAGTAAATAAATCCAAGGTTTAATGTCTTACGAAGACCTCGGCGTTGTGTTAAACGCGTAACGTCAGTTTTTGCGACCTTTTGTTTGAAAGTATGCTTTGTTCTATGTAATGTTTCTGATAAGGTACCACTTCAATGGTTCTGGCACGTAGTAATTGATTACATGGTAACAGTTGAAATGTTTTTGTAGGAACAAGAGATGTTTGTGAATTGTCTTAAATTTCCACACTCGTCATCATGCTACTCGTACATTCGTTGATTTGATCAGTTTGTTAAAACAATAAGAAATTGATCAAAATTAAGAATGTTTTCAGTTCTTTGCATGAAACCGTCATTAGAAAAGTAGCTGAAACTGGGCACATTTATCAAAGACGCCTTTAAAATGCAATACATATTACGTCAGTGAGGATTTAAAATTAATCTAAAAAAAGATGTTTAAGGTAAAAATACTAAGGAAGGGAGGACATTTAGAGAATAATCATCATTCATCATCACCTTTCCAGCCCATAAATTACCGACTACTAAGTCACTGTTACTACTACTACTTAGCCCATAATGACCCACTGTTGAGAAGAGTCTCCTCATATTTGTCATACTCAGATTTCCTTCTCTTGTGGCTTGGTTGTCTGCTTCTTGTGTTTCTTTAGTTGCCTATTACAAAACCAGCAGCTAGTGCGGGTTGGTGACATTATGTAATCTAAAGCCGTCACCACACAGAAAACATTACTGAGTAATACTACACCAATAATGTTAATCACTACATAGTATAAAACAAAGTCGCTGCCGTCCGTCCGTCCCTATGTATGCTTCAATCTTTAAAACTACGCAACGGATTTTGAAGCGGTTTTTTTTTAATAAATAGAGTGATTCCAGAGGAAGGTTTATATGTAATTGCAACCGTGCGAAGCCGGGCCGGGTCGCTAGTCTCTCATAATTTGTCCTCCAGTCTTCAACAAACAACGTATCTGTTACATAAAAGCACTGTTCTCCATCACTAAAGCTCAGCGTCACTAAAGTACCAGATTTTAATTACATTTTATTTTATCTGGGGTAAAATTACGTGTAATTACATTCCGCGAAAACATTTCAAATACGGCTGAGAGAATGGTTCGAGTGAAATAAAAATTATATCGCCCGGAATACTCCTGTAATGGCGTACGCGGGCTTGGGGGCTGCCGACAGATTTTACGGCGCATCCTACAAGTTTTACATCCATTTTTATGAGGACGTCAATTTTTTACTTTGACTATTCACTTCGTCTAGGCTTTTGGATCCAGCCGAGTGTAGTTTTACCTTCAAAGTAGTTATAGTCCTCCTGACATTTTTTAATTTAGATATTTGAGCGGTAGATATAGAGAGCGTTTAATTCTAGATGTTTTCCAACAGCAATCCTATCGATACAATACAATAATTGATCTAAAAGAACATGTAATAAAGACGATAAAAGATTTTGAAATTGTAAGCTCTGCATGGTACAGTATAATCCTAAACACCATGTGGGTTACACAGAGTTACATCAAATTAGTTAAGTGCAAACAAGGTATAGATACGGCATATAGCCTAAATCGAATCAGCCTTCGAAGGGCAAGTTTGTGAGTAGCCAAATAGAAATTATATTACGGTACCTGTCTAGTGGATATCAAGTCTGTAGTTACGTACGAGTCCAATTTAGGAGCTAACAGAATTACTGGCTCGTCAACTACTCATGGTATCTTACGTTCGTCTGCAAAATGTAATCTTCAATGGAGACCTCTGTTGTACTTTTCATTCAGATTTCAAAGTGTAATAGCAATGGAAAGTGCTAGTAATTTAAAACATATGTAATGCCTTTTACAATTTTGTTGGAGTCTAGCAAATCTGCCTGGAAACGGGGGGGGGGGCTGTTTACAAACATGTAATTCACGAATGCAAATGACACCCAGATTCAGAGCAAGTGCCTCAGGTGAACACAAAGACCTAACCGAGAGCCGGTGATCTAAAGGCGGCATTTGAACATGTAGTGTAATTTTTATTATTATCAATGATCTTACTTAAAACTAAACGGCTTAAACATTTTGTTTTAAATTTCGAACCCATCATACTTTGTACTTCAAAACCCGTGGTTTTAAATTCCGAATCTAAATATACTACAAGACTTGGTAACGTTACACATATTTTTCAATAAGTACGCAAACTTACAATATACATATTAACATTTAATTATAAACGATATAACCTAACCAAAACAAGCAAGATCCGCTCTAATTTTAAAAGCTCTCTCCTCCAATGAGAGTAACTTTATACAATTTGTAAATAATTAAGGTGGCGCAACCAACTACAATGAATAACGCGTTACAAATATAATTTGTAGATCTTGTCCGCATTGGGAAATTTACAACGACCGCTCCAAGGGAGAAACGACGCAGTTGCAAACTATGCCAAGTTCGCGACATAATTTATTCGCTAATTTTACGATATAACTTCATTTATAGATTTTAATATAACTTTTATCGTCATTTAACAAACCTCTAAACAATACAGGCTTATGATATATCTGACAGATAGTTAAACACATTCTAGATATTAAAAAGATAATGTGGATTTGTGAATGTAGAGATAAGCCTTAATCCTATTTACTGTTTGAAATTATAGGTGGCGCTGTAGGCACATTACCCTTCATCTAGTTGGAGGAGGCCCGACTCAGCATTTATGGGCCAAGTAGTAGTATAAGTAATTAGTGTCAATATCATGTTCGGAATATGGAGCGGAAAATTTCATAGTTACTGTCAAATATCGCACAATCCCAAGCAGTGGTTTCCGAACGTAATTGACACCAGCAATTCGTTTCCCAACTCATCACTCCCAACTCACATCTGACATTTGACGCGCCAAACAATGGAATTGAGATCGCCTTTTGTCACGCTCGTGTTTTGTTTTACGTGCTCATTCTCGCTACTTCAGTAGAAAACATTGTGAAAATCGGAGACCCAATTTTGATACGAATGCGGCCCTCATAAAATGTGGTATTAGCACGCAGTTTGGTAAACGAGACAAAGCAAGGGCACCGTGCGTCGGCACTGCATCGTCGGAAAAGCTGTGACGTCTGTCGTGTCAACGTTCTAACATAAAGATATTGTGGGAGAGCCGCACGCCAGTGCTGAATCACTGCGTTCAGCGGTAAGTCATGTTCCAACATCAATAAAACAGCGAGCGCTGGAACACGAGGCAGTTTCTCTTTGTAACGAGCCCCTAGGTGTGGAGACAAAGAGACTACGCTACGTGCCGTACCTTCATTCATAAGATAGTTACATTATAATGTACATGGATTCCAAACCCTGAGATTTGTGTAGACGTAAAACGTAAAACTACGTAAAATACGAATGCAGATCTTCATTATGCCCAAGACATTTTGGAACGGTAAGTATAAACTTTCATTGATCAGTAAATAAAACTAAACTCAAACTTAATATGAACTTTAATTACGTAGAGTTTATTACAAAACTCTTATTAATCGTCATATTTAAAATTACCAATATAATCTTACGCCCCCTGTCCCACGCTAGGAAAATTCAAAGTAAATAATATTCCATTTGAAGCGAATTGAAGTGAAATAATTCAATGGGCCAGCGCAAACGGTCCCGCCAGCGCAAACGGTCCCGCAGCTGTTTGAAAGGTCGTACCAACAAATAGGAAGGTCGGGCCCTTAATTTGAACATTCATGGAGTGTTTCAGATGGAAACCTTTTAAACGTCTGTCTCGTGACGAGATGTGACCTATTGACTTTCAATCAATTCTCTATCGCCCACTATCGGGTATTAAAGCACATATTGGCTGACGGTCATGATATAACATAACATGTATAATCTAACTGACCTCTATTAATGGTGTCCAATGATTGCAATCACAGGATATTATTATCTTACAAGACAAGGCTTGCAGGACTGATTGTAAACAAAAAACAACGAGCGACTAATAAACGTATGCAAAATTCCTACTATGTCCTCACTAACAATGTAACCGTTTTAAGAGTAAACTATTGAAATAGGTATTTGAGGGACCTTGATTTAAATAAGATCTTTTGTGGACATCAAACGAATACCGAAGGACCGCGGATGCGACACTGGGCGAGTTTACGATACGGCATGACGTGGCATGGGCGAGGCTAAATCGGGCCAAGCACCTACGCTAAAACGCTAATTAGGAAGCACGCATAAGGGCGCTGCACTGTGCACAAAAGATGCAGCTCGTGTAACAAAAGGATCGACCAAGGCCCTGAATCAATGCCCTGTCCGCTTGGCGCAAAGGGGCACAAAGGGCATTGTGCGAAATTATGTTTTGTAACCGATTCTGACGTATATGCCTAGAAATGTTTAGAATGTGCACATGCCTGTTTATAAAAAAATGTGGAACTTCCTTATTGGCACAGATATAAACAAAGAGACATCCAATTATAGTGCTAATATAAAGAAAATGCGTCAGTTCTTAGTTGAGGAAGTTCCAAGTAGAATTTCCTTGAATAAAAACACAATAAGATCCAGTCGAGGCTAGCCTTGGAGCGGGACAAGCAAGAAATACTTCAGCCCAAACCAATCTCTTGCCAATTTTCCTTTTTTTCGTTCTTTGTTTCCGAGTTCCTACACAACATTTTGACAGAGGAGTTTATTAACCAGAGCCGTCTTTCCGTATGTAATATAAGGTGTTGTTAAGGACGACCTTGAATCTAAATCAGATTGCACGTAAATAAATAACATGGGAACATGGAACATGATGTGTGAACATGATGTAATGAACATGGGAACTTGCAGAAGAACACTGATTTAAACAGAAGGCGATTTTGTGCTTAGATCATAGATGTTGATGATCAAGAGAGTGGAATGGAAACTGGTAAACAGCACGGTCTAATTCCAGGGCAGAAGCTATCAGACTAAAAGGAATCTGATGTTTAAATTTCAAACGTACAATTAGTGAGGATGAACACGAAACACATAGAACGATATATTATTCTCCGGAACCACTTAGTGCTATTTTGGAGATACCAAAGCGCCAAATATTCATCACTCGAGTATTTATGGTCGCATGGAAATTACATCAAACGTGCATTTCTAAATACCGCTTATTTATAAAATATTAATATTACATAACTAGCTGCCCCGGCAAACTTCGCACCGCCTCAAGATCAATAAATAAAAACCTGAATGATAATTTCAGAATGTTTAAACTTATGTGCAAACCTGTGGATTAAAAATAAAATAGTTTTTTCACCTTCCCTGGACTTCCACGAATATTTCAAGACAGCAATTCATTTTTATTTAAATAGATAGATAAGTTTCATAAAATAAAAAGGATCAACCTGCGTTGCGCTACAGACATTTTGGTTGACACTAAACAAAACCACATTCTCTTTGTTTCATATGACTAGTGTGATTGGAATGATAGCAATTAAATTGACTCCGCAAATTTATAAATTATGCATTAAATTCTTAAATTCCCAACTTATTTTGACCAAAAATTTTTAATATCAAATTCTCTTCATCTTCAAGATGTCCGTTTAACTTTTATAATTCGCTTTGTTCCTTAACGTTTGTTTAATATGACAGGTGATGCGGGAAGAAATCATCGTGAATTAGGAACAACATACAAAAAGCTACAGATGTTTGGAATTGAATTAATATTAGCCGTCTCTATTGGTCTATGATCTCAAGGTTTTTTATATAACAGATTTTTCTCTCAATGCTATAATATTCAAGTTTATTAGCCTTTTCATTTCAGTAAAAATGTATAACGAGTCCAATTTAAACAGGTATATTGCGAGATATTTTTTTAACTAGACTTACGGAAAATAAGTTCGCACAGCTACATCTAGCAAGTATTTGTACGGTTAAATGTGTAGCTACTACCTTAGGTCACATTTAAAACTGTAGTAGCTGTAAATCTTGCATGCATTATTTAAATAGATAAATAAAAGGGTACCCCATGCCGCAATGGCATAAGATTACTAATTGTATTATTCAAACGCAGCATTAATAGACAAAAAATAATAAAAAGCATACAGATTTCAGAGGAACACGTAAGTGAAAACTAACTGAAAACAGATAGTTCTTAAAAGGCAATATTTAATATATATTTTAAATGGCCACGAAGAAGGACATAATAGCTAATGAAAAAATACAGCCACGCCGTAACTTCCCACGGAGCTATAAAAATCACAATAGAGTAGGCGATATAAAATTTCAAACATAAAATCGACTTTTATTCTGCGGTTTACTTCAGGTCCAAGTTCTAATACAAGGACGTGCTGACAGAGGAGGCGTGATGTTAAGAAATTAAATAAGGAAGTTAACCAATCATGATGACATACTAATGCCTAATAAATGCTAACGTCACGTGTGGTGACGGATTTAGAATACACTGTGTCACCACTCCATTCCATTCTATGGCGCCGTCCTATTGTCATCGCTCGTGCGATGCTGCGATGCGATTTCATCGTGCGATGAAACCGATGGCGCGATGAGATTTCTTTTGTCCTACAACGCTCGTGCGATGATGCGATTTCATCGTGCGATGAAACCGATCGCGCGAAGAAGATGAGGAACACGTTTGTCCTCGAGCGATTACTCTCGAAATGGCTCTTAGCAGAGATGCACAGTTTCTGCTACCCAAACTTTATCATTCTTAAGCCTGTTTTATAATCTTTACTCCATTTATTCCAAACAACGGGATGAGCACGCACTTCATTAATTAAGTTTTCTTCAAACGTCATCTTACGAATCCACGCCGTCGAATAATAGGACATTCAACATTTTGAACTCACCCTCGTGCGATTAATACGATGCGTTTAACAATCAATTTGGTCGCATGCCATGATCGCACGACCCTCAATAGGACATTCAGTAGATATCAATATGTTTGAACGCACGGTCGCACGATCATTTTTCGTCGGACGAACGCATCATCGCGCGAGCGATGGCAATAGCACGGCGCCTATGGGTGTCGTAAAAGTTGAAGAAAGGAAATTACAAGGCCGAAAAACCTAGCCACAAAAATCCAGCAAGCCAGCATGGCACGGTAGGCTAATAACCCTTCACGCAATTGGAGGAGGCCCGACTCAGCAGTGGGTACAACAGTAGAAGTACATACTGTAAAACTCCGAACCAATATGGATATGAATGCGACAATGGATTCAAGAGGTCGGCGTTCCGAAGTTACCCATTTAGAGTTTCCAACAGAATATTACCTCGAAGAGTTTGTCAGTCTTAAAATATAAATGTGTCGATAGGTTCAATACAAGTTGAGAAAGATAAATTGCCCCCACGTAGGAGGATGACGAAATATCTAGTAACGCGAGACGCTCTGAAAATTGACGTCAAACACTTGGGAGATCGACCTCTCCCGTCATTAGAATTGACAGCGTGAAATTGAAGTAGGTACTAGAATGGTGTTTGATTTGGAAATATGGGCACCATTTTTGAGTACTTACATTACGTACGTGTAAGTATTATAGTAATATTTATTGATATTATTGGGGAAGGCATTAACCCAGCATCAGTTAAATAAATCAATCATGTGTTAGAGTATACATACATATGGAGATAAATGAAATTGAACTACACAGTCTTAGTGTGATTACTAAGCAAGAAGATTTCTCAAAAGGCGCAATTTGCGTATTTGACAAAGACACAGAAACCTACAAAGTAAATATACTATTTTAGCCAAAGGTGAAGATTTGCGCTCCGTATGTGGGGTGAAGACAATTAGGGCAGACCAAAATAAAGGATTACATAAAATGACAACAGAGATGACTGCTCAAAGCACACTTGGCAGCTAACCTTGGCAATAATGTGCCGTTGACGTATTGGCTACATAATGAATGTTGCAATAGAAAATGTTTACATCACTACATAGTAACAAAGTCGCTGTCGTCTGTCCGTCCCTATGTATGCGTAAATCTTTAAAACTACGCAACGGTTTTTTTAATAGATAGAGTTATTCAAGAGGAAGGTTTATAATGTATAATACATGCATAATTGCACCCGTGCGAAGCCGGGCCGGGTCGCTAGTGTTGAACAAAACGGAATGGTAACAAACATCTTGGTTCTGTTACTTTTCAAAATGAACTTGAGATACTAGCCTAGATGTAAAATAGAATTTAGGAATTCAAATTTATTAAAGTTTAGTTCAATTATGATGAAATTAAGGTAGAACGAAGATAAATTTTATGAAGGAATATTTTACGTATGACACTATCCGAGTAAGTACACCATGTATAATAACACTTAATTTGCACAGGAACAAGCAATAAACAAATACAAACCTTTCAATTCGCCGCCATAAATCTTTTGGACAAAGATAAAGGGGCTGAATCGCTGACGGCCCTACAACGGGTGAAACCCAATAACGCGGCGGAGATAAAATATAAAACAGTGGCGGTTCGGTTGGCGATCAGATATACGAGATGTGTCGTATATCAAAAGCGAATATCCGTTATAAACCGCAATTGGTTGCACTAACAAGGATTTTGCTAACCGAAATCAATACTAACAACTTGAATATGGACATAATAATTACTTTGTTTGAAAATCGGACCATTACATAAATGTGGAGGACTTAAAAACATTTTATTAATTTCGATCTAGTGTTAAGGCTTTTTATTGGAAAGAACTACCTCTAATGTAGTAAAATTAGAAGCATTGCTGGCCATTAATATCCTTCTAATATAAAAAAAATGAAGAGAAGAGTATACATTAAATGAACAAATGTAAGATACACGAGAAATCAACGGATGCCAATAGCATCACAATTGTACGTGCGTTTCCACTCACGTGAGGTATATCTGCGGATACGGATACTTACATAAATGCATGTTTGTATCGAGTGAGGTCATCGTGCCCCAACACCGTTAAGACGGCTAAGTCATACAATACCGTGCTACAGTCTATAACACAACGGTAAAAAGGATACATTTCCTGGAAGAAGTCGAGACTAGGCGGCTGAAGGATGTCTAACGCCGATAAGACCTGCAAAGATAAAAATACATTAGTTTCCACTTCGACAAAGCAAATAACGCTAAATGCTTAATCTGCCTACGTGAATAGATAAACTTCTAATCTTTTGCGATCTGTAAAAGTTTTAAACTAATGATATCAGCCAGAATGGCGGACAGGACCAACACTGTAGCAAATCAAGTCATTCCAAATGGTATGCCTTTATGGTCTAAATAAAGTATCGTTAACTAGGGACCCGGCCCGGCTTCGCACGGGTGTAATTATGCATGTATTATACATATAAACCTCCCTCTTGAATCACTCTATCTATTAAAAAAAAACCGCTTCAAAATCCGTTACGTAGTTTTAAAGATTTAAGCATACATAGGGACGGACGGACGACAGCGACTTTGTTATACATATACTATGTAGTGATGACAAATACTTTAAACGTTTCTATGTTCTGTGTATGTCCAGAAGTGGAATAGAGCAGGCTGACGATCATCGAACTCGATACTATAGTATGATTACTTGCCAACGTGAATTATAAACATTTCAACGCAATCACATAACCGACATGTTATTATCACGGCAACAATGGCAGAATAGTCAATTGCCTTGTTTCGCAAATCCATGTTTATCGTATGACAAATGTGCTCAGACCGCAAACACGTTGATCGATACTATACAGTGGAAATGAATAAATTATGACCGGAGCGAGCATAGCATAATTATTTCATGATAAAGTCTATCGGAAGCTCTATTATCGTTGTAGGACTGAGGTGAATGTATAGATACGAACACATTAAGAATGGTTAGGCCGCATAACCAATTGCTTACTGGAGCTGTCCGATTGGGGAAGGAGTAGACCACGGCTTCAAATGGTTTTATTGGTTATATTTACTTTAGTAGTTGTGTTCTTAAAGTCGGATCAAAATTCATGTCGAAAAGTTTTTATTTATAGGATGTCTAACTCGGAACCAACAACTAGTAAGTTATCCAAGAATACCCAAATTTGCCTTCCGATAAATTGTTTTGTTCACTTACTTCAAGGTTACAAAACTTGAACTAAGCGAACCAAAACAATTGAAACGATTTCGATTAAATTTCTATGAGACCAATCCAATAAATTACAGTTATACGGCAACAAGACTCTTTTGAAATCGGTTAAAAATGATGTAGATTAAACTCAAAACGATTCCAATGCTAGCGCTAATAAAGTAACGATTCTACAACGCCGCCGTGAATTCAAAGGTTCAATTAACGTTCATAAATTTACGAGCAACGTTGCCTTACAACGTTGCCTCTAATTAGAAATGTAAAAAACAAAGGTTTCGATTAGTTGGCCTATTTCTGCCAACTCTTCACATTGAACATATTTTGTAATATTGAGACATGTCCTCAAATTGGCCTCTCGGGTTCTTTTCCGGTGACTTTTTATTGATGTGCATGCAGTCATTAACAATAATGACAGTTTATAACCCACTCCAAAAAAGTCGTCAATTCATCTGTAGTTTTTTTGCATGTGTACCGCATAACTGCTTTATTAAGTAACCGAATACAAAGAAAAAAATACATATATTTCGATTGGTGCCTTCAAATGGTTGGTTATTGATTTATTATTCTCTTAATAGATTTTTTATTTTATTTCAATAGACGTTAGAATGAATAACGTCGTGTACCTTAACAACTCCTTAGATATGTTCTAAAATGCTAACAATTCGGAATTTTATTTGTATAATATGCCAATGCTTTTACAAGGCCATTTTATCAGCAAGGGTTCTTATTGAACACCTTAGCGCCTGTGAACTTCGTGGTCGTCAGTTGTTTTTAAAACAAACACCTTCAGAATAACAAGACGGTGAAAACGATAGATCTCAATTGACAGTGGGAAGTTTTTAGAAAAACATTATTGTAATATAACTCGTGTTATATTATAATTGCTTTTTAAGCGTGACTGTGCCGCGCGACTGCCTTATTGGTCTAGGGGTTAGATGTGCTACCCGCCACCGACGAAAGCCTAGATGACTGAGGGCGTCCCAGAGTACCGGGACTTGATAGTCACCTCGTCGGGCCGTCAACGTTTGACTGCGCTCGCGCGAACCGGTGGCGCCCCAAGCGTGCCGTGTGAGGGTATACCGCCAGCGGTACTAAAACCCCAGGGTTTTAGTGGGTATACGGGTTCTGTCCCGGGAGTCCCACATAATCACCGACTTTTCCCCCGGGGGGCGGTGGTATGCATAAAGCATTTCCCCAGCGAAACAAAAAAATAGGTGTTAGATGTGCTGGGTTTGGATCACAGGACCCCGGTTCGATTCCGGGCAAGTGTCTTCATGTAAACCAGAGGCACTTGTTCCGAGTCTGGATGTCATTTCTGTTCGTGATTTTTGTTTACAGATTACTAGCGACCCACCCTGACTTCGCACGGGTGCATGTACCTCTAAATTTATCAGTATTTCTCTACTATATTCGTCGTTTCAGCCCAATGACCCACCCACTACTGAGTAAGGCCTCCTCCAAATTCTTAGAGGGAAATTAGCCTACTGCGCCACGCTGGCAAGACGGGTTGGCACAGGGTTTGTATCAAGTTTTCCTTCTCTTGCGGCTAGGTGATCTGCCTCTTACGATCCTTTAGTCGCCTCTTACGACACCCTCAGGATAGTGTGGGTTGGTGACATTGTGTAATCTAAATTCGTCACCACACGGATTTTTTTATGGATTATGGATGATTTAATGAATTAGGGATGTATTATACATAAAAACCTTCCTCTTGAATCACTCTTATCTATTAAAAAAAAACACTTCAAGCCTGTTGCGTAGTTTTAAAGCGTTACTACAAGGAGCTAAAATCACTGATAGAAACAGCTTTATATAATGAAAAAGTCGCTTATTTTAAATACAATATAAATAGTAAAATCGATGATCCAAAATTGTTATGGAAAAACCTTAAATCTACTCTTGCACCTGCAAAGCAGAGACAGGACCTTCCTTCCCATTTTACAGATCCAGACTTAATAAATAACACGTTTCTAAATGTCCCTGGCAAAAAAGTTGCTAGCATCTCACTTCTGACCTATTACGAATTCCACAGTTTAAATGAGCAGGCAATTTTCACCATTGACCCAGTGGAGCAAGAAGATGTTTCGCGCGTTATTCGGAAGTTGAAGAGTAACGCAGAGGGATATGATAAAATAACCTTATGCATGCTTAATATGTCATTATCACACATATTACCAACAATCACAGACATAATAAATCGTTCTATTTTATCATCTACTGTTCCGGATCAATGGAAAATTGCTACTGTCAGGCCCTTGCCCAAGAATACAAACCCTGTTGAAATTAAGGATTTACGGCCCATAAGTGTACTGCCCTGCCTTTCAAAGGTACTAGAAAAAATTGTCTGTGGCCAACTTACGGAATTGTTGGAGAAGAATTATATATTGCCGGAATTTCAATCTGGCTTTAGAAAGCAGCGTAGCACAGCCACGGCGCTGCTGGATGTAACTGATAATTTGCTGGCTGCTCGGGATAAAGGCATGTGTACCATGCTTATTTTACTGGATCTGTCGCGGGCTTTCTCTTGTATAAACTTGCCTCTCTTACTATCGAAGCTCAGGTACTATGGTTTTGGTAACGCGGCAATACAATGGTTCCACAGTTACCTTAGTAACAGGAAACAACTTGTTGAGTTGAATTTAGAAGATGGGACTACTATGATCTCTGACCTTTCTATTATTGAGAGAGGAGTGCCGCAGGGCTCTATCCTGGGCCCCATTCTTTTTATTTTGTATTGTGCAGACATAACCAAGTGCTTAAAAAAATGCAATTACCATATATACGCCGATGATACTCAAGTCTACCTGTCATTCAAGCCCGAGGATTTTGAATCTGCTGTTAGGGATCTCAACGATGATTTAGATAGAATCGCCCTCTGGTCTGAAGATAACTGCTTAACTTTAAATCCAAATAAAACCAAATACATAATATTTGGCACTAAAAATCAACTCAGTCGACTACCGACAACACTAAATTTAAGAATTATGGGGGAAATTATTGACAGAGTTGATGAGGTGCAAAATCTAGGCTTGTACGTGGACAGCACACTTAGATTTGAGAAACATATAGCTAGAGCCACACAAAATTGCTTTTACCGTTTGAAACTCCTTTATAGAATGCGGCCTTTCTTGTCGGAGAGGCTTCGTGAGCAGTTGGTCGAAACCCTTGTTCTTTCAAAATTAAACTACGCAGATACGGTTTACGGCCCACGCTTACTAGCCCGTACGGACCGACACATTCAAAGGGTTCAAAACGCATGTGCTAGGTTCTGTTACGATGTTCAGCCCAGAGGTCATGTGACACCTTTCTTTAACGATCGCCTGAAACTCAAAATGAAGTCGAGGCGTAAGCTGCACCTAGCCTGTCTTATGTTTAGTATCACAAAGTACAAAGAGCCAAGGTATTTATATGACAAGCTCAACTGGATGGCAAGCGGACGAGAGTGCACCACCAGACTTTGTTCGAAACCGCTATCTATTCCGTCCCACAAAACTGCTGCGTTCCGCGGTAGCTTCCGCTACGCTGCGTCTAAGGTGTGGAACAATATCCCCCCACCTATTCGAATAATTAATAAGAAACACATATTTCGACAGGGTTTGCGACAGCTTCTAATAGATGCGCAGCGGAAGCAAGAAATGATCAGAGGGAATGAGTCAATCATTTAAAAATACCTTGGCACGTTTACGTTTACGATACGATTGGATTTGTGGTTGCGGTCTGAGATCTTCTTATTTATCATTTCATATATGTATAGATATTATATGTAGGTTTATTTATTTATTTTATGTTAGCACGTAGCGATTTAATTTATTTAAATATGTGAACCAGGTCTAATTGAAAATCAGCGTCAGGCTGCCTTGCCCTGACAAAACGCTGAATTAGACCTTTTCCGCACAGCAACCGCGAGACATGCGACATCTGTACCACACAATATGTAGTTTGTAGTATTAGTTGTAGTTATTATATTTATATTTGTGTGTGTGTATATAGCTAAGCTGTGCTGAATAAATGTTTTCTTTCTTTCTTTCTTTCTTTCTAAGCATACATAGGGACGGACAGACGACAGTGACTTTGTTTTATAATATGTAGTGATGATTGTGATCACTTCAAGATCTTCAAATGATCAAATACGTTTACGATTCTATAAAGGACATACAGACAATATAGATAGATAGATAGATAGATAACACTTTATTGTATAATTGCGACATTAACATGGTTTACAAGAGAAATTTAATTTAACACATACAATTGGCGGCCTTATCACTAAAAAGCAATCTCTTCCAGGCAACCAACACATTATTACAAGAAATTTTACGCAAATACTGTTGTTGGGATCGTTATATGTCAGCATTAAATAATAAATATAATATTATATATACATACATATCGTATAATATATACAAAAATATATATTATAATAAAAATAAAAGTACAAATTGTTCATGAACGATTAAATATGTTACAGTGTTTATTAACTTCAACATGAGTGACTTGTTATTGTAAGGAAATGGTTTTTTACTGATTCTTTAAATAAAGAAAGCGATTGGGACTGTCTAATATGTAAGGGCAGTGCGTTCCACAAACGGACAGAACGGACTACAAATGATTTGTCCATAAATTTTGTGGAATGCACTGGCACACTCAAAATTAAGTTCTCCGACGACCTCAAAAGCCTATCATGCGTGTCATTAAGGAAGTCAAAACGTTCCGAGAGATATGAAGGGGTGGTGGGATTAAAAAGAATATTGTAAAGTAGAGATAACATATGGTGATCCCGGCGATGGCGGATTGGCAACCACTTGAGCTTAATACGAGATTCTGAGACATGATCATATTTGCGCAAACCAAATATGAATCGTATACAAAAGTTCTGAAGTCGCTCAAGCTTATTAAGCTGCTCCTCAGTAACATCGGGGTAGCTGGCGTCAGCATAGTCAAGGATAGGAAGTAGGAGGGATTGAGCAAGCGCAATTTTAGTGGCAATAGGTAAAAAGTTCCTAAGTCGCCGTAGAGCACTAGCAGACGCATAAATCTTACGACTAATTTCTTGGAGTTGTGGGACCCATGTTAAATTACTATCGATGACAAGTCCAAGATTTTTTACTTTATCAGTAAATGGTATAATCACTCCTTCAAAACAAATTTGTGGTGTTTGAGCCCAATCGATTCGAGAAGTCATATTAGGACTGCCGATGATCATTGTTTGAGTCTTGGACGGATTAATTTTTAGGCCATAACTTTTACTCCAATGACTTATCCGGTGAAGGTCAGTATTTATTGAAGTAATTGCCTCCGATAGTGTGGCAGGAGGAGCATGTGTATAAATTTGAAGATCATCTGCATAAAGGTGGTAGGAAGACTGTAGTCGAAAGGATATAGAATTGATAAAAATTGCGAAGAGTAATGGAGATAGCACGCCACCCTGTGGAACGCCAGCACTAATATCACACCACGAAGAAAAGTTATCGTCGATGCGTATAACTCCATCGCGGGGCCGTTTACAACAAACATGTCATTCCCGAACACAAAATGATAGTCAGACTCAAGCAAGTGCCTCTGGTTTCAAACCTGAGCCCGACCCCGAATCAAACCCGTGATCCGTTTGCGTTACGCACAGTTCGCGTTACCAATATAATCGTCAAAATTTATTGTGAACATAAAAGGCCTAAGCGAAATATTGTAGTCGGAGAATACTTACGTTTTCGTGTTTGAAGAAGCAGAGCATCTTGAGTTCGCGGAAGACGCGTTTGGAGGAGACTAGCGACTGGAACACGTTGGGCAGTTTCTTGAGCGCAACCCGCCGGCCATCGCGGGGATCTGTTACCGCCCTGGAGACAACAAAATAATATGATAATAATTGGCTTCATACTATGAAAGTCCTTACTATTGGTTTGTCGAATGGTAAAACTACATCATAACTGTATGAAAGATGTGTACCCCGCGTTTTTGTACTGCTACTATTACTCAGTCCATAAATGACTCACTGCTGAGCAGAGCCTCCTCCCAATGCATGGGGGGTAATTAGCCTACTGTGCCACGCTGGCCAGACGGGTTGGCACAGCGTTTCGTTTCAAGTGTTTCTCCTCTTGATGCTAGACTATTCCGCCTTGACATGTGATGGAATAGGGTCATAACTGATTTAGAATACATAGTGGAAAACGTGAAACGAAACCCTTTTTTTTTCGTTGTCGCTGGGGAAATACTTTATGCATACCACCGCCCCCCGGGGGAGAGGTCGGTGATTATGTGGGACTCCGACAAGGGTCGTCTACCCAAGAGTCGTTTATCCACTAAAACCCCAGCGGTATACCCTCACACGGCGCGCTTGGGGCGCCACAAGTTCGTGTAAACGCATTCTACTGTGACGCCCCGGCGTGGTGCCCGCAACGCGGGCAAGTGACTGTCAAAGAGAGCGTCCGGGTGTGAAACGAAACCCTGTGCCAACCTATCTGCCCACCGTGGCACAGTACGCTAATTACCCTCCAAGTAACTGGTGGTAGCCCGACTCAGCAGTGGGCCATTTTTGGGCTGGGAAGTAGAAGTAGCAATAAAAGTATTAGGCAGTAAACGAAATGCAATCATAAGAGGGGTTACCGAAGCCGATTTTTCTAATAGTTGGCAGCAAATAGTAATTTTAATTTAAAATAATACGAGAATAGCTATATACGCAAATGACATATAATGCATAAAGTCAATTAAATATTAAATTGGAACAAAGGGGTGTTAAACGACCTGGCGACCTGACCATAAAATTAAAAGTAATTTGTGGCTGAAGTGAGAAAAGCCGGCAAACACACTATACATTTATACACACCGCATAAACATGACAGAGTCCAAGATTAGCATAACTCAATTATTGTGCCTATGAGCAACCCGACTTCGTGACTTCACGCCTAATAGCGAAGAACCGTTGTGCCGTTATGTCATTCGTTCTTGCGATATCTTGTCAAGTGAGCGATATTAGAGTAATTTGCTGCTTCGTTTGTCTTTTAAAGGAGCTGTGAACTAACTTACTGCCATATTAGTCTAGGGGTTGGATATGATGCCTTTTGATAACGGATCTCTAGTTTGATTTCGAAGTCAGGCAAGTGGCTTTGTGTACACACCAACCGGTCTAGACTAGAAGCAACTAAACTTATTTAATTTGTCTAAATTATATCTGCACTTAGACGGAGGTCGCCACCTCTCCGACTCCCACGATCTAGGAATAAAACTGGGCTTTGAAGCTTGTGAACTCGTATGTCGACTGCCATTGTTATTAGAATAACAGCCAGGACCGAAAGGATAATGTCTTCGAAGCACGGAGGTTACCATGCAACAATCGGCTAGGAGGGAATAGCGAGGAATTATTTGTTCAACATGACTCGTCTGCAACTTTCAGCGAAAACAAAAAGCACACACTGCCCGTGCGTATATTGTGCGTTGGAAACTGAATACTGGCCAAAAAGCATTTGCAAACAGAGAGCGACATTAAATGGCCCGTTTCCAAAACGAATGCAAAACGTGTTTTGCCCGAAAACGACATTTTGAGACTGCAATCTGTGTTGTGAAGGCAGAATTATGCCCTCGCATTAAAAGGACCGTTAGGGCTTCGCGATTATCATCGTTGGAAACGCAGGACCCGATAATATCCGTCGCGAGGGGAATCGTCGCAGGACATTTTATCAGTAGGACACGTAGGTGAATAATCACGGTATCGTAATAAATTTAACAATGAATATTGCCATGTGATGTTAGTTGTGCCTGTGGTGAGGGATTCATAATACACAAAGTCACGAAGCCATATTATTAACAGGGAGATATCCTGTTAATTTAATCCCTTAAGAGGAGGAACGCAAGAGAAGGAAATCTTGATACAAACCCAATGCTAACCTGCCTTGCCAGTGTAGCACGGCAGGCTACTTTCCATGAATTTGGAGAAGGCGCGACTCTACTTCTCAGCCCATAAATTACCCACTGCTGAGTCAGGCCTCCTCCATCCACATGGAGGGTAATACGCCTACTGTGCCATGCTGGCCAGACGGAGTGGCCCAGGGTTTAGTATCAAGTTTTCCTTCTCTCGCGGCTAGGTTTTCGGGATTGGCATTACCTATTGTCGACTCCTACGACACCCTTAGAATGAAATGGGGTGGCGACACAATGTATTCTAAATCCGTCACCACACAGAGGCGCGACTCAGCAGTAAATAATAAATGGACTAAAATGATGATGACGATGGGTTAATAAGGACAGTGTATTAGCTATTTAGATGTTATTATTATACATAACGTGACGTATGGTATAACGACTTGGACACAAGTCGTATACCTTGTTATATGGAAACATAAAAATAAATGTCTGGGACGTAGCAAAGGACTGGGTTTACCTAGAAATATCATCATCATCTGAACCTGTTTGTAATGAAACAGGTTATCCTTCCAAAACTTTTGCTTCTGGCTATATTATGTCTATTCAGTTCCCATGGTTTGATAAAATTCAACAATGAATTTTACTAAACCATTTTCAACTTCATAGTTATTGTCTGTAAGTCTGTAAGTCTAGTTCTCTTACGTAACCGAGTATTGTGTTGTAACAAGTCCTCCTAAAATATGAGTCTAGGGGAATAGGGATGGCGGCGGGGAGCAACGACCGAAGCCGGGTTGCGAGCTAGCTGCCGCCCGGGATATTTGGGGTGGGGATAGGAAGGGAAGGGACATTAAAGGACTTTCTGATGTATGCGCCACCGAGTTACGTTACCCTTGCTCAAGGTCAACGTCTATTGGACCGCCAAAAACAACGTCTAGAAACAGCGGGACCAAGACGACTACAATACAAAATCTTACTGAAAACATTCCTATCAGGCAATTCTTATCGTCTTACTCAAATCAAATAAAAAATCTATGTATTCAAGTCTGCTCATCTGAGCTGTTTTGACACGTCAATATACATTTGACATATCGTCGTTTTCAAACCAAAATCTGCTATGTGCAATATTTGAGAATTTTACTTACACACCGTAATAATGCACTTTTTTACTTTAAAATATCTTTATACTAATAAGCTAACACGTCAAACGACTGCCTAGAAGTATGTTTCAACTACAACGACAATTTTATTTGGAGTTCACCTTCATAAAATTTCATACGAAAATGTATTACTCGTTAATTCAAAATAGAGTTTTTGCCATTCATAGCACATTTTGGTTTGAGAAGGACGATATACCATTTAAGGTTCGGAAGGCACAAAGAGCTACAGAGAAGGGTCGGTAAGAAAATATTATCTTTATAAATCGAAATTTTTTTGATACAAAAACTGTTGTGACGGACTAGTAAACAACATTCAGCACGTATTGTTGTAGCGATCTATTCTGTACTCAAGCATAAGTAATAGATAGAAACTTAGTTGGGCCAATAAAAGCTCTAAGGTTACGCTCAATACAAGAATTGTTATTTGTAGATAAGAATTCATAATCGTCTTACATAACAGAAATGGAGTAGACAGACTAATAAAACTGTCTTATAACGAGTTAAATTAACCAAGCCAGGTTTTCATTGTGTTTAGTGTACACGAAAGGTTTCTTGGAAATTCGTTTTTTGATTCGACTGCACAAAAGACGCTTTTATTAATGTCACGTGGCGCGCTCAATTCGGCAAACAGAACAAGGCAAACAAAGACAGGAAGCGTACTCGCATTATAGGAGTGGTAGGGTTGCTGTTATTGTTTTTGTGTGAAACAAAAGAGTCGAAAAGGTGACACATAAGGTTGACCTAAAATTATTCTTACCGGTTTCGTCATTGCATTTATTTTGATATCTATTGTTTGCATGCATTATATCTATAGACATTTCTAATCGCATACCGCTATACCGGACTTATTAGGCAAATTGAAAACAATGTACACGAGCCGACAACCCTAAGCAGTAGTCCGTAAGCAATACGTCATATTGTTTCAGTTTTGTACGAGTTCAACAACATTCGGCGCATACATTGTAGGTATTGCATATAAAATATACATACGTTATACATATGAATAAATATGCGTTCACATTGTTATTAAATATAGCAGTTGGTGAATTGTTACAACATCAAACACGACGTCGACAAATACGTTAATCAAACGTAAAAAAATCTGCGAAACTATAGTGACTAATTTTCACTAACCATAATATGTATATTATTACACCGAATCTAAATGAATATCACTACATAGTATAAAACAAAGTCGCTGTCGTCTGTCCGTCCCTATGTACGAGTATGCTTAAATCTTTAAAACTACGCAACGGATTTTGAAGCGGTTTTTTTAATAGATAGAGTGATTCAAGAGGAAGGTTTATATGTATAACCCACACCCGCTTTGCACGGGCGAAGCCGGGGCGGGCCACTAGTTATAAATAAATAAAAATATCCTTGGACATTTCACACAACGCCATCTCGTCCCAAGTTAAGCAACTTAATGCTTGTGTTATGGTAACGAGATGGACGATAAATTACTTATATACATATTTTTTTTGTAAATACATACATATTATAGATAGAAAACACCCAGACCCGGAACAAATACTTGTAGGTCATACAAATATTTCTTCCGTGCGGGAATCGAACCCGCGACATGCTGCGCAGCAATCGATCGCTCAACCACTAAATGAAAGTAACAGACAGACGTCTGTAGGTTTAACTGTCACTAGTAAACTGATCAACCTATTTTGATTTTTTTTTTGTGCATGGAGCCTAATCCAGGGTTTAGATATCTAAGTGGATGACGCCACGGAGTAACCGTAAGTAGGAAGTTTTTGAGATTCCCCCTGCTGGGATCCTCCCAAAATGTATTATATCCGTTGATAATCACTCAAATATACTACGCACTGCGCTAAAAATCTATCAGTGTTTCATAACTAAATTGCCGGGTGTAACATGCAACACCCAGAGGCTTGTGATTGACGTTAATTAACAAAATTAAACGCTTAAATCGCGATGTTCTTTTATGGCTGACACCACGACAATTGGTTAAAACGAAACGCAATTAACAGATATAAAATTTAGCTGCCACAAAGCAACTACGCGAAGTGTATTTCACGGTTTTTAGACACAAATGTGGCAATAAGCTATTGCATTCGCATAAATAATATACATATTTGAAATATAAAAAAGCAAAAACTTGCAGAGTCCCTTTCTACGACGTTAGCGCGGACCGAGACGTGTGATTATGGTACAGACAGTTCAAATTTATACGGTGAAGGAGTGCAGAAAGTTAATATGTTTTGTTATAAAAAATGCATTAGAAATAAAGTAATTTAATACCTAACTATCCTAAAATATTCTGATTATTCACATAGTATTGTCCTCTCTTCCTAATTTAGGTAGCTTTTCCTATCGTATTCTATCTGGGCAACGTGGATTGAGAACATTGCATTCTAAGTTTCTAAGCCAAAGGAAGTTTTGAAATGCAGGCATTATTGTAGTTTTTGACAACTGAACGAGCTGTAATACGGTGTGTAAGATTATAAATATATTTCGTAATACTGGTGATTTGCATAGAAACGTCGACAGGTATAAATACATTTAACGGTTGAACAATATATGCTGTAAACATAAAATTGACACTGAATTAGGATAAGAGTAAAATTCATAAATTTTTGTTGCCAAGTAATGCCATTTACTTTAGGTAATAAGTCACGTTAGTAGATAAATATTGTTACCAACAAGAAATAATCACGACTACACACTCCATCAGATTTTAAATTTAAAGAGGCGTAGGAACATCAATAGAATGTTGTATTTAGATTTCGAAATACGAATGCTTGGCCAAACTCGTGTTTTGTGTTAAGCACGCATATAAAGAACAATTCTGGAAACAGTGAGTCACGTTAGGGTTGCCTACAACATCTAAATCCAAGGGCTTCAATATACGGATCTCGCGGATTTGCATTCAAATTCAATTTGGTAGAATCCCTGGTATTGAAATGTGTCTGAGTGAGATTTTATTTAACCAAAGGTTAATAATTAACCCCAGAGCGTGCTACTGAAAAGAATGTAAAAAGAATAAGAATTTAATGCTTTTGGCATCAACTTTAAGAACATTAAAAACTTAATGATTTCCTCCTTTGTGCATCAAAAAGTTAAAAGATCTGGAAATTGGGATTTCTACAGAGACAGTTTCTTGCCGACTCTTCTCGGTGGAGCTGCATTCCAAAACGGTGGTAAATCTTAATTTTTAAAAGTTCAATTTTAACATTTTAATTTAATTTTAACAATTTATTTTATTTTTTGTCTTATTAGAGCTATTAACTCTAATGAGCCAACTTGATTATATGACTTTTGGTTTTGTTTTTTCCACCCTACAATTACATCATAAAGCCCACCTTGATATCTACAGTAACAGATAGTGGCCGTAATTAAAAACAAGACAGTGGTGCAGTACCTATTGAGCTACAATAATAATACCACAATCTACGTGAACTGTACATGTAATTCTAGGACAAAGGTCAAATAAATCGGTCTGGTCACAGAGTTTCGCATCTGCAGTCCTTTGACTACTCCTAACAAGTTTAATTGCGTATTCCCATTGTTCGATTATTTGGATGCAATTAGTGGCGTGAGTAACTATCGCCACTGTATCTAACCAATAAATATAAATAAATAAATATCCTTTGAGATTTCACACAACGCCATCTCGTCCCAAGCTAAGCAACTTAATGCTTGTGTTATGGTAACGAGATGGATGATAAACTACATATATACATATTTTTTTTTGTAAATAGATACATTTTATAGATAGAAATGACACCCAGACTCCGAGCCAGTGCCTCTGGTTTAGACAAAGACACTTGCCCGACCCGGGAATCGAACCCGGGACCCGTTGATCCAAAGGCGGCACATCTAACCACTAGACCAACGAGGCAATTAGCAGTGGTCACAATGTTTCCCCATCAGGCCAAAGACTAACATGGAATAATACTTGGATAACTTCGCTTGCATAAGAGGCATAAAATGTGAACCTCCAGAGGTAGATTAAATTTCCGTGGGTATTTACTACTACCACTCAGCCCATAGATGACCAGGGGGTGAGTCGGGCATGAAGGATAATTAGACTATTGTCCCACACCGGCCAGATGGGTTGTCACAGGGTTTCGTACCAAGTTTTGCTTATCTTGCGGCTAAGTTATCAGCCTTGTCATTTCCTTTTGTCGTCATTACACACAGGATGAAATGGGGTTGTGACACTATATTTTCCAAATCGAATATAAAATCCGTCGGCGCAAAATCAAAAATATATATTTATTCAAGTTAGCCCATTTTTGCTCTTTTGACACGACGTGTGAATATATATTTAAGAATTACTATTTTTCATTCACCTCGGTTTTTCATTCACCACATTTTGAAGCGGTTTTTTTAATACATAGAGTGATTCAAGAGGAAGGTTTATATGTATAATACATCCATAATATTGTAGAGAAACACTGATCAATTTAGAGGTTCATCATTGCACCCGTGCGAAGCCGGGGCGGGTCGCTAGTATCTTTATAAATTATAGCCGATGTGTTATTCTGTAAGCTATATACTTGAAAAGGTTCATCAAAATCCATTCAGTAGATTTTGATGAACCTTTTCGCAATAAACGCATTTCTGTAGCCCTACATTGGATGCATGGTATTACGGCCACAGTTCGCGTACAGCACGGCTAAAACAACCAAACCCTAAATTGTTATTTGCCATTTAAGTAGTTCGGGCGCGGTGTGTGGTGTTACATTTCTTTACACACAGCACCAAAATGGACGGTCATATTATTCGGAGTCACGCCAGTAGCCGAACAGGCGGAACAGGTAAACATTGTCGAAGTAACTGGGACACATTTCGGGGCAGTATTGGACGCTGTAGGGAAATTACCTTGAGTGATGTCCTATGGACTTAACACTTGCGTGCCAGGGATCGCAGGGTTCTCGGTATATTGCCATTGATTTCATTACATCAAAATCATTTCAGACAATAAATGACCCACTACTGAGTCGGGCCTCCTCCAAGTACAAGGAGGGAAATAAGCCTACTGTGTGACGCTGGCAAAACGGGCTGGCACAGGTTTTGTATTAAGTTTTCCTTCTCATACGGCTAGGTGATCTGCCTCTTATGATCCTTTAGTCGAATCTTACGACACCCTCAGGATAGGTGGGTTGGTGACATTGTGTATTCTAGAAAATGATCTCTTCACGGTTATGATCGTTTTATTTTATTTTATTCGTCAGTCGACCCGCGACCACGGACACTGCAGTGTCTGCAAACGTTGGGAATTATAAAATGATCATACCCGTGAAGAGATCATTTCCTGCAATAGGTATGTAAAGATCGTGAAAACCTAAGACATCATTTAAATATCCTTCCTTGGACATTTCACACAACGCCATCTCGTCCCAAGCTAAGCAACTTAATGCTTGTGTTATGGTAACGAGATGGATGATATACTACTTATATACATTTTTTTTTTGTAAATACATACATATTATAGATAGAAATGACACCCAGACTCCGAGCCAGTGCCTCTGATTTAGACAAAGACACTCGCCCGACCTCGGAATCGAACCCAGGACCCGTTGATCTAAAGGCGGCACATCTAATCACTAGACCAACGAATCATTGTGTATTCTAATTCCGTCATCACACGGACACCTCTCTTACGGCTAGGTTATGGGCCTTGTCTTTGCCTTTTGTCGGTTGACAAAGACCGGAGAAACTATGTATTATATATCCGGACCCCACGGACCGTAACAAACATGAATCAGTCATAAATATCATCATCAGCCCACTTTAGCCAGCAGCTGGACACTACATACTGAGGAGCCTCCCCTTTACTCACTGGCTATCAGTATAAAACTACTCCAAAATAACGGTTGAGTCTGCAAAGCAAAAATATTACGTCACCAACTTTAAGGAAGAAGCTCCATATCGTGCGATATACGAACGATAAAAAGAAAAGTAAGTTTGGAGATGAGAGCGGCCCCAACTTGGAGTACGGTAAGATAAGAAATAACTTGAAGCTTATCTGCAGCGCTTGAACTTGGAGGCCGCAGTATTTGAAGCTTAAGATGTTCGAGCGTAGGAAGCAAAAAAATCTAATGCACATTCAAAAATGAAAATAATTTTAAAATGACTGTGCACAACTGATAGACGTGGGTCTTCCCCAAGGATTCAAAAAGACGGATCCAGAGCCAATTTCCAAAATCATTGTGATGACGGATTTCTAATACATTGTGGCACCACCACATTCTATTCTAAGGGTGTCGTAAGTGCCGAGAAAAGGAAAGACAAGGCCGAAAAACTAGACACAGGAGAAGGAAAAATTGATACGAAACCCTGCGCCAACCCGTCTGGCCAACATGGCACAGTAAGCCTTTCATGTAGTTGGGGGAGGCCCAACTCACCAGTGGTTCATATATGGGCTGAGTAGTAGTAGTAAGGAAAGTCATCAGTCCATTCCATCGTGAGGGTGCCTTAAGAGCCAACTAAATAAAATGGCAAAGGTAGAGAACTTAGCAACAGCCCGTCTACTATCCTATCATGGCAGACATGATGATAGTGATGATATACATTTGGAGATAATCCACATCCCATTTGGTAACTTTCCTTATAACGTCCTCAACACATTAATAATGGCAAGTTGTTGAAACGAAATTGAATGACCATGAAACAGCAGGGGCAGTAATTACTTATTATGAATGATGACATCAATGATTAGTATTCAGTAATTCAATCCATATCATCATTTAAGTTCATAAACGACCCACCACTGATTCGGGCCTCCTCCAAATTCATGAAGAGAAACTAGCTATTATACGCGCGTGAGTTCTTGACCATGAAACAGCAGGGGTAATTACTTAATATGAATGATGACATCAATGATTAGTGTTCAGTAATTCAATCCATATCATCATCATTTCAGTTCATAAACGACCCAACACTGATTCGGGCCTCCTCCAAATTCATGAAGGGAAACTAGCTATTATACGCGCGTGAGTTCATGTCCATCCTGAGGAATGCTGTAATGCTGTTACCTAATTAGTTATGGTAATGTCGATAATACTACCGGTTTAGTCAACAGCTGTCAATTTGGTTTTTTGTAATCTAAGGTTATTTTGCAGATTATGAAATAAAATCAATGGGATAAGTAATTATTTATTTAGGCCCCGATGGACATGAACTCGCGCGCGAGGTATAACTACTGTGCCATATTGACACAGGGTTTTTATCAAGTTTATTTGCTCTTGCGGCTAGGTGATCTACCCCTTTCGTTCCTTTTACGACACCCTCAGGATGGTATAGGTTGGTGACATTCATCATTTCAGCCAAAAGACGTCCACTGCTGGACATAGGCCTCCCCCAAGGATTTCCACAAAGGCCGGTCCTGGGCCGCCCGCATCCACTGCTTTCCGGCGACCTTAACCAGGTCGTCGGTCCACCGTGTGGGAGGCCTACCAGCACTGCGCCTTCCGGAACGCGGTCGCCACTCGAGGACTTTTCTGCCCCATCGGGCGTCGGTCCTGCGAGCTATGTGCCCTGCCCACTGCCACTTAAGTTTGGCAATCCGGTGGGCTATGTCGGTGACCCTGGTTTTCCTGCGTATCTCCTCATTTCTGATTCGATCTCGCAGGGAAACTCCGAGCATAGCCCTCTCCATTGCCCTTTGGGTGACTTTGAGCCTTCTGATGGAGCCCATAGTGAGCGACCACGTCTCAGTTCCATATGTCATCACTGGCAACACACATTGGTTGAAGACTTTTGTCTTCAGACACTGCGGTATTGTGGACGAGAAGATCTTTCGCAGCTTCCCGAACGCTGCCCAGCCGAGTTGGATCCGACGATTGACCTCTTTCTCGAAGTTGGACTTACCTAACTGGACAGTGTGTCCCAGGTAAATGTAATGGTCAACAACTTCGAGGGTAGAACCTCCGATGTTAACAGGAGTGGCTTGAACATGGATATTAGACATGATCTTCGTCTTCTCCATGTTCATCTTAAGGCCGACTCGTTCGGAGGCTCCACAGAGGCCATCGAGCATCGTAGTGAGGCCCTCCATGGTCTCAGCCATTACGACTATGTCGTCAGCGAATCGAAGGTGAGTGATGTACTCGCCGTTCACGTTGATGCCCAGCCCTTTCCAGTCCAGAACCTTGAAAACATCTTCCAGTGCAGCGGAGAACAGTTTCGGAGAGATAACGTCTCCCTGTCTAACACCTCGCTGCAACTGGATCGGTTTCGAGGTCTGGTCCTGGAGTCGGACTGACATGGTGGCGTTTTCATACAAGCACTTCAACACTTCGATATACCGATAGTCGACTTGGCACCTCTGGAGAGCCTGCAATACTGCCCACGTCTCGATCGAATCGAAGGCTTTCTCGTAGTCCACGAACGCCAGACAAAGGTGCAGGTTATACTCCTCGGTCTTCTGTATAACCTGCCGTAGCGTTAAAATATGGTCTACGGTACTGAAGCCTTTTCGGAAACCGGCTTGTTCGGGAGGCTGGGAATCGTCAAGCCTGCACGCGAGTCGATTCGTGATGACCCTCGAGAACAACTTGTAGACATGGCTCAGAAGTGAGATGGGTCTGTAGTTCTTCAATAAGGTGTTATCTCCCTTCTTGAAGAACAGCACCACCACACTTCTGTTCCATGCCTTTGGCGTTCGTCCTTCGAGTATGACGGAATTGAATAACTTCTGAAGGGCCCTAAGGATCGGTTCTCCACCCGCCTTCAAAAGTTCTGCGGTAATGCCGTCATCACCCGCCGCCTTGTTGTTCTTAAGTTGCTCGAGAGCCATCCCGATCTCACACAGGCTGACGTCCGGTAGGTCTTCTGTGTAGTGCCGGGTTAATCTAGCTCGTGGGTCGTCTGCTAGATTTATGACGGGTTCCTGTGTAGACGTGTACAGTTGTCCATAGAAACTCTCGACCTCACCCAAAATCTCGGACTTCGACGTGACGATCCTGCCGTCATCAGTCTTCAGCCTGACGAGCTGGCTTTGCCCAATAGACAGATCCCTGGCAAAAACCTTGGAGCCCCTGTTGCGTTCAATAGCCTCTTCAACACGATTCGTGTTGAATCGGCGTATATCACGCTTCAGGGACTTTGATATCTGTCTATTGAGCATCCGAAGCTGCGTCGCATCATCTGTAGACTGCAGAACCATTTTCCGTCGCTCGTCCATGAGATTTAGGGTGAGGTCCGAGAGCTTTTTGGCCGTTTTCAGGCTTTGGGTCTCACAGAACTTCGACCCAACTTTGCGGACAGTCTCCACGAACCCGTCATTATAATCGTCCACGTCAACGCCTAGGCTTATAAAGCGGTTTTGCAGTTCGAGCTGAAAGCTCTCCGGGTTTTGAATTTGAAATGGCACGGGACGCAGCGTAGACCTCACCAGGCGCGACCTTTCAAGCTTAACGTCGATATTCAATGTGCCTCGTACTAAGCGGTGATCGCTTCCGGTTTTGACCATATTGATCACGGAGACATCATTGAATATGTGCTTTTCCGTCGACATGATGAAGTCTATCTCGTTTTTTGTGGTGCCATCCGGACTCAACCAGGTCCATTTCCTCTGTTCTGGTTTTTTGTAAAAGGAATTCATCATATAGAGTCCCTCCTTCTCCAGAAAACCAGCCAAAGTCTGGCCCCGTTGGTTCCGGTGTCCAAACCCAAATTGCCCCACTTGCAGCTCATCTCCGCTCCGCTTGCCCAGTTTCGCGTTAAAATCCCCCATGACAACGGCGTAGTGCGTTCTAGAGCCATGTATGGCCGAGGAAATGTCCTCATACATTGTCTCCACCGCTTCGTCGGGGTGTGCCGAGGTCGGTGCGTATACCTGTATGACCTTCAGCGAATAACGCTTGGTTATTCTGAGTATAAGGTACGCCACCCTGGTCGACACACTCTCGATTTTAACAACGTTGTTCACAAGGGACTTGTGGACGATAAACCCAACACCACCTTGGGACTGTTGGTCGCCCTCCCGGAAGTAGAGCAAGTTGCCGGATTTAAGGGTTATCGTGTCCTCTCCCTCTCTTCGGACTTCAGACAACCCCACTATATCCCATCGCAACCTGCTCAACTCTTCCTCGAGTTCTACGATCTTCTCGTCAGTCCGCAGTGTCCGTGTGTTGTATGTTGCCAGGTGCAGCCGTCGTTTTTTGTGGTAGCCGGATCTCTGCCGGAGATTGTTCGCACCCCCTGTGCGTTGACATTGTGACACATCATTTACTATCTCATCATCATCATCTCAATTGTGAACGCCCACATGTTTGTGGGTAAGTGTCGTACAGGAGAGTCAGGAATTTAACATTCCAAAAAATATAACAAAAATAATTTGTTAATTTTACTACATAGTATGGACACCTGGGTAGCGTGGCATAGTAGGCTAGGTTACCCTCCATGTAGTTGGAGGAGGCCCAAATCAGCAATGGGTCATTTATGGGCTGAGAAATAGTAGTATATCGATTTTCCCCAATATCATTGGGGTCGACTCTTGACCACACTTGGACACGACGCTAGCGCCAATTGTTTCAATATTGTGTGGATACTGGATGAACTAATAAATAATAATAAATAAATAAATATACTTGGACATTTCACACAACGCCATCTCGTCCCAAGCTAAGCAACTTAATGCTTGTGTTATGGTAACGAGATGGATGTTATACTACTTAAATACATTTTTTATTTGTAAATACATACATATTATAGATAGAAAACACCCAGACCCGGAACAAATACTTGTAGGTCGTACAAATAATTCTTCCGTGCGGGGATCGAACCCGCGACATTCAATCCAATATTAATTTTATAAAGTAATTATTATTGCTATACCGGTTTTGGACTAACGTGGGCTTTTCTCAAACGCCAACTTCCTGTGTAATGACACATTCGCTAACTTATACAAGAGCAATTCCGATTTCAATCCAATGTTGTCAGTATTGTTTTCAAGAGTACGGTAATTTGACAGGATTGGTTATGAATTGTATCGGAATTGGCATTGGATTAAAATTGTTATTGGATTCAAGAGTAAGGTCCCAGTTTGACGTTATTTTGCTAACTACCAGAATTTACACAGAGAGATTGCCGTATGCTCTCCGCTATCCATCTAGTGATACAACTGGTAATTATTTGGTTGGACCAGCTGTAAATTTCCACGGTAGTGCCTACGTGTAACGACTGACATAGATAGTACAATGGCAGCCGGGACTGTATGGATGGACACCTATCCAACATCCAGTAGAACCAGACTTGGGGAACCTACAGGTAAAAAGCATTGCGGACAACTAAACATCAACTAAATTAGATACTAAAAAGAAAATCAATTTCTTAAAAGCACCAGTCGACCGTCAGAAGTAAATCGCTCATTCATTCTGTCGGGAGGATTTTTCGTCTATTGTAAAAGAGAAATGGTTTGTGAACCAACAATAAGCCTTTTAAAGCTCGTTATGCGCAAAAAGATAGCACAATAGACTTGTAGGCATAAATAAGTCGAACACGGAAATTAACGAACACAGTGTCAAAGCAAAACTTCCCTTTTAAATTGTATTGAATATCAGCTGGTATTAAAAGGACTATGGGAAGATAGTATACTAGTAGCCGAAAGCGGCTTCGAAGCCGATGACTTTTTTAAGAACATAAAAACATCTTAATGCTCGATCTTAATCGATTGATATATTTTTGGCATTTTAAAGCTTAGGTACACTACCTTTAATTAATTTTACAATAACATGCTATACGAAGAGTCTAAACTGAATAGTGGTTTAGAACCATGAGTTTCACAGTCTCCAGTTGGACTAACCTGTGAAACCCACGGTTAAATTTAGTTTCGACAGTCTTACGAAAACTTGTTATCGTTGACATGGGCGACCTTAGAAAATATTGCAATTTTATTTCTATAACCCTCATGGTTCGATCGAATCTCTCGTGGTCAATTTTATTACTGCGACAAGGTTGCACCATACCTAGTGCTGAACCTATAATATTCGTGTTAAAAGTACTATAGACTATTAGTTTTGACTAGAAAGTGCGCGACATACATGTAACGGAATATTGATATAAAATACCAGCAGGAAAAAGTATCATGTTTCAGGAATACTTAACAAAGGCACAAGCTGGTCAAGATTTCTAAACAAAGTCGATAGACACAATTGACGGCAGTATTATGAATGATACATCTGAAGCCTTACAAAAGATACAATAGAAATATGCTTGAAGATTCTATTGGATAGATATACATTTAAACAATATTATAGGGAACAAATTTAACGTTTAAAAAGCGCTTTTATGTTGTTATGAAAGATTTTGTGCACTGATTATGTAAAACATACATTAATATATTTTTATGATATTTTTAGATTTTATTCGTTTCGGTCACTAAACAAGGAACACAGGAAGTAAATTATACAAAAAATGGGCAAAATTCTGTTAGGTAGGAAAACGACTGGATTATAAATATTACACAAAGCTTTCTTGTAAGATTCAAGAAAAGTGAATAGTTTTACATAGGAAGAGTTTGTTTCACTTCAAAAAAAAAATTTTGCTTGTCTGTATTTTTAAAAGAACTGTATATCTATAGAAATAACGCAGTATAATTGTTACCCCCGTTGCCTGAGGCTGCACTAAATGAGGCGGACAAGGCAGTTCCCCCAGGATCGCTGGGCATGCTATACTCGTCATCGGGAAGCGAAACCAGTGGGTTAGAGCGGGCAGTCGAGGAACAACGTTGGTTTTAGTGGATAGATTTCGTCTCGCACCTCGTAGTCCCACATAACCAAGCTAACCCCCAACAGCCTAGTATCTACGAGGATTATTAACGTAAAAGAAATATATTTTTTCAAAATATAAGCTATATATAATCACGATATACGAGTAAATTATGTCTTCACTAATAGGTCAAATGCCGATAATAACGTGTTGCTAAATATAAACAGGCATGTGCGTTACTCAGACACTTGTACCATAACTACAAGTGTATGAGAAAGTCTACTAATAGAATATGGCCCAGCTGAGGACCTTGGTAAGTGACACCTTGATGTTTCGGCTAATGGATTGGAGTCTGGCAAAAATACGTTTCTCTTAGCGTATTAATTTTATTTTAAGCATATTCTATCTTAAGTATGATGTATAATGAAAGTTAAAACTGATAAGTTCAAATGTTTACATAATTTAATCGGCCATCTAAGCTTGCCTGGAATGGTGTTACCTATAAAACGTGTTCTTTAGACCGTGTTAAAATAGAAGGTTATCCGTCAGCGAATTCTAACAAAACTCAATTCGTATAAGCTCACCGCGTCAGGATTCAGTGTCGATAAATAACTGTAAACGTCCAAAAAGACACCGGTACACTGGCATTGACACAGTTCGCCGTGTGGATTTCCTGCCGCCGCCATTCGATGCCACATTTTGCGTTTTAGGGTTTCGAGTGTCAATGTCACATGTCGCAGACTTGCTATCTCCAAATATTTTTTGTTGATCTGTGTTTTTTTTCATGTTGTAGGTTTCATATGCTATTAACGCCATTCTCTACGCCCATTTTAACAAAAAATATTAAATTATCCGAACGCACACCATCGTCACTGCTAATGGGCACAGTAAATCTCTCTTTTTATCAGTTCATAATGGCCCTTCAGACGAGTCGTGCTCTACTGGAAATATTTTCTGACAAACGTATGTATCTAGACTACAGTACAGAATTTTAAATCTTGCGTATTTCCAATTATTTACAGAAGTTGGAAAAAACATAGCCCCTATGTTACAATTCGAGTATATTTTTAAACGTTACGGTACCCTCTTCATTTATCTATGCGCTGCACTCTTTGCTGATTGCTTTTCAGTCGTTTTTGTTCTAACCCAGCCAGAGTTCACTCACGCAGTCGAGTTTCTGTTGTATTTTTTTGGAATTCACGCTTTTATCCTTACATCAACTTTATTCTGTGTTGGTTTTTCTTTTGTGCTCGATTTAACAGAAATATTTTTGGTTTCCAGCGTAATTTGAACTCGTGATTATATACTCGTATATTTCTGGCCTCTGTTACGGGAAATCATGTAGCCATTATGTCAAAGAGTCGCCTCTGGACTCGGTGTAATGAAATAACTGTTTCGATCTGTGGTTTATTCTATTTAAATTATACAATAGTTCTCGAGAACCACCCGCTCTGTTCGAGCGCCCGTTATGCAATGTCACCGACCATTCCAACCAAGAAGCGATTCAGTACAAAATAAAGGTTCAAATTCACAAACCAACAAGTAACAATTAATATAAGAAATAGAATAAAAGTAGATAGAAAGCCTGTGTCATTGTACCATGTATGTTTTTGGCGCAGTCGGTATGATGAAATATTATACAGGAGTGACCGGACAAAATGAATACACTCATTTCAGTAGCTATAATTTATAGTGTTTCCATTGGTAGAAGTCACTTCAAGGTTACATTTGCATATTATGTGTTGTGTAAAGAATAATAACCTCCTTTGGACACTTTGAGCATGCGTGCATGACGTAATGAAATATCTAAGAACATAGTCCAAGGTCCAAAACGAGAATACATCCAGTTACAGTACTTACAAAGTTGCCTCGTAAGATGGCACGTGCAGTTATGCCTGATCATCTTTATCTGAAGTTTCGGTCGGTACACATAATGGACTATCGCGTTTCTGCAGATATTTTACATAAGCCAAATATTATCTTTTCTTCTATTTAGAAAAGATACTTAGATATTAAAAATACATGATCTAGGTATGTACTGGTATTTACTTCTGATAACAATGTTTGGAACACCAATAAGGTTCAACCAGATTAGTGTTCAAATAATGGTATCGAGAATTATTCTTCAGTGAAACAACTCAATTCCATGTCTTTTCTTTTAATTTCAACGTAGAATGTGAGTTAGTTTTTGATAATACACGATTTTGATAATACGCATAATATACATGCGATATTTCAGTTTTCCTCACAAAAGTTTTTGCCACATGAATATATCCGCAACGTCATATGGCGTTAAAATGGCAGTGGCTGGGTTAATCGCTTCGCCGCATTACACGACATCACGGGAAAACGTTCACTAAACAGATACAGAAGGTGAATCCGCATACAGATGCCTACGACCATATTAAGTGTTTAACAGGATGGCTCACCCTTGATGTTTCAAAAGAGTACTCGACGATTTTACTCTACTTCTCCGCCTAAATGACTCACTGCTGAGTCGGGCCTCCTGCACCTACATGGAGGGTAATTAGCCTACTATGACACGCTGGACAGACAGGCTGGCACAGGGTTCCGTATCAAGATTTCCTTCTCTTGTGGCTAGAATTTCGGCCGTTCCGTTTCCTTTTTCAGCTCTTACGATATCCTCAGGATGAAATGGGGTGCCGACGCTATGTACCTACTCTAAATCCGTGACCACGCAGTTCCTATAACTAATATTGTATAATATACTACGTAGTATTCCTTAGTCAACATCTTAGTTAACGGTTGGCGCATTGGTTGAGCGATCGACTGCTGCGCAGCATGTCGAGGGTTCGATCCCCGCACGGAAAAAATATTTGTACGACCTACAAGTATTTGTTCCAGGTCTGGGTGTTTTCTATCTATAATATGTATGTATTTACAAAAAAAATATGTATGTAAGTAGTTTATCATCCATATCGTTACCATAACACAAGCATAAAGTTGCTTAGCTTGGGACGAGATGGCGTTATGTGAAATGTCCAAGGATATTTATATTTATTTATTTAATCAGCCACAGAAGTACACTACTGAACATAGACCTCCCCCATAGATTTCTACAACGCATGATCTCGTGCAGACAATATCCACCGACTCCCAGGGACCTTAACAAGGTCGTCCGTCCACCTAGTCAATATAATACTTATTAAATTGGAACTTGGAACAGAGATACACAACTACAATTTCTAACAAAGGTTCATGAAGCCTTTGCGTGAAAGTGCAAGAAACCTAATTGTTTGAAATATTATAATATCAAGTAAGTAATTAATTAGCAAACAAATGCAGTCAGTTCAGGCCGGCAAGTGCCTAAATGGTTGGAGTGAACGAACGTTCAGTTCTGCAACTATTGATTTTATGAAAAGCTAGTCTGTCCTTAACAGCTTATCTTGAGATCCTAGAGTGTTCTCATACCACTTAGCCTGGCCAACCATAATATCCACTGAGTTTTTACGGTATCGTCAAGTCATTGACCTAAGAGTCGAAGGAATATCGTCTAAATAACATGAAGCCGGTGTTTATTGTAGCAGGAAATATTGATCAGATCTCTGCGGTTTTTATGAACTCAACGTTCAATACATTTTTCTGAAATAAAAGTTATTCTGTGAAAATTATATGGCGTCAAAGTTTCGACGCCTGCTTTTGGAAGTCGCAGTTTAGTTAATAGAATACTCTTCATTGCACCTTAAGAAAAGAACAACACATATAACTAAATACAACAGTAGTATAGACAACTAAATAAAAGTAGTGCAATAGACAATAGACTACATTATTAAAAGCAATCTCTTCCAGGCAATCAATAGTAATGGTTAACAGTGCGAAATACAATGGTCCTGGAGATATGAAAGTTCTAGCTTAGCCGGGAATTGAAGGGAGTACCGCCACATATAACGTCGAACTTTGTTTGCACTTCGTACGGCAGCCGATTTGGGTTGTCATATGTTCAAAGAATAAACCAAATCGACTGCCCTCAAATCGTATGTTAGTCTAACCAAATCATCTTCCCAATAGATGGGTCTCAAGGGTATGTTGGTACTGGAGCTGCCCGACTCGGGAAGGACCTCCACCCTATGGAATACAGGAGCCAAATAATAACATCCTTGGCTGGTCGTGAGTCCACGCGTTCATAGATTCACGAGCAGGAAGCATTTCCTTTTGTCAGCACCCTCAATATTGCTTCTACCACACCCTCAGGATGGTATGGGATGGTGACACCGTGTATTCCTAATCCATCACGACATCAAATATCTACTGGTAAATAATGCTAATTCGCATTAAGTCCGCCAATGTAAAATGTTACAGGAAGAAATACACATATATACTCTACCAGTACAGTTACATGAATAAGTACTCTACAGTATAATAAGCTCATATAGGCATGTTATGTATAAGTCACGAGTTCTCAGGCGGATCCCCACGGTTCGTGAGTCAAGAAACTTGATATAAGGGCGGTTGCAACTTGATAAGGAAGGACACGTTAGCTTGTATCTTATGCGAAGCGCAACTAAACAAAACATGCATATATGCATGATAGTCATATGACTGGTGAAAATTTCTAATCTGACACAAGATATCATATTCTCTTTCAAATATTTTACAAGGACCGAGTTATGTCGGTAAAGTAATATACATCTTAAATCTAACACCCATGGCTCCAGGGACTCCAGGGTGTTTAAGAGTTGCCTTGACAGCCTTAAACTGGCAGGGTGGTGGGGTGGTTCAGCTCGGCGATGCCAAAGGAGACGGATCCCCCAATAACAGCGGCTATGTGAACTTGGCACCCGACTTTTCCAAAATTATGTTTTTTTGTGTTTTTTAGATAGATTTGGGTAAGTAGTAGATAGTAGTAAAAATATTTTCGTTTGTAGTAATTCCAAAAAAAAAATAAAAAATGTTAAAAAAAATTCATCTCCCGAAATTGAAAAAATCAATTTTTTTTTTACTATTTATATTATTAATCGTATGTAGTGGATTGTAGTAAACTTTTTTTTGTTTGTAGTAAAACAGAAAAAATATGAAAAATATTTTCATTTGAGAGTATTATATCATCACGATCTCGGTAACGAAAAATCGGTTTCCAAGGTAAAATCGATTATAATGAACGTCCAAAACCTCTAAGAAAGGTTCCCAGAGGTTAGTAGTGGACGAATTTTCGTTTGTAGTAAACGTTTTTTATTAAAAAAGTCACCATCTTAAAAACACTCGTTTCGGCGTCGTTTACGTGAAATAACTCTAGTTTGAAAAGAGATACGGTTACTACAAACCTCCTTATCGACTAAGAAAGGGTCCTAGAGGTTAGTAGTGAACGAATTTTCGATTGTAGTAAACAACTTTTTATAAAAAAAGTGACCATCTTAGAAAACACTCGTTTTGGCGACGTTTACGTGAAATAACTCCAGTTTGAAAAGAGATACGGTTACTACAAACATCCTAGTCGACTGAGAAAGGGTCCTAGAGGTTAGTAGTGAATACTAGTGAACGAATTTTCGATTGTAGTAAACGACTTTTTATAAAAAAGTGACCATCTTAAAAAACACTCGTTTCGGCGTCGTTTACGTGATATAACTCTAGTTTGAAAAGAGATACGGTTACTACAAACATCCTAGTCGACTGCGAAAGGGTCCTAGAGGTTAGTAGTGAACGAATTTTCGATCGTAGTAAACGATTTTTTATAAAAAAGTGACCATCTTAGAAAACACTCGTTTTGGCGACGTTTACGTGAAATAACTCTTGTTACAAAAGAGATACGGTTACTACAAACCTCCTAATCGACTGAGAAAGGGTCCTAGAGGTTAGTAGTGAACGAATTTTCGATTGTAGTAAACGACTTTTTATAAAAAAAAGTGACCATCTTAAAAAACACTCGTTTCGGCGTCGTTTACGTGATATAACTCTTGTTACAAAGGAGATACGGTTACTACAAACCTTCTAATCGACTGAGAAAGGGTCCTAGAGGTTAGTAGTGAACGAATTTTCGATTGTAGTAAACGACTTTTTATAAAAAAAGTGACCATCTTAAAAAACACTCGTTTCGGCGTAGTTTACGTGATATAACTCTTGTTACAAAGGAGATACGGTTACTACAAACCTTCTAATCGACTGAGAAAGGGTCCTAGAGGTTAGTAGTGAACGAATTTTCGATTGTAGTAAACAACTTTTTATAAAAAAAGTGACCATCTTAAAAAAACACTCGTTTCGGCGTCGTTTACGTGAAATAACTCTAGTTTGAATAGAGATACGGTTACTACAAACCTCCTAATCTACTGAGAAAGGGTCCTAGAGGTTAGTAGTGAACGAATTTTCGATTGTAGTAAACGATTTTTTATAAAAAAGTGACCATCTTAGAAAACACTCGTTTTGGCGACGTTTACGTGAAATAACTCTTGTTACAAAAGAGATACGGTTACTACAAACCTCCTAATCGACTGAGAAAGGGTCCTAGAGGTTAGTAGTGAACGAATTTTCGATTGTAGTAAACGACTTTTTATAAAAAAAAGTGACCATCTTAAAAAACACTCGTTTCGGCGTCGTTTACGTGATATAACTCTTGTTACAAAGGAGATACGGTTACTACAAACCTTCTAATCGACTGAGAAAGGGTCCTAGAGGTTAGTAGTGAACGAATTTTCGATTGTAGTAAACGACTTTTTATAAAAAAAAGTGACCATCTTAAAAAACACTCGTTTCGGCGTCGTTTACGTGATATAACTCTTGTTACAAAGGAGATACGGTTACTACAAACCTTCTAATCGACTGAGAAAGGGTCCTAGAGGTTAGTAGTGAACGAATTTTCGATTGTAGTAAACAACTTTTTATAAAAAAAGTGACCATCTTAAAAAAACACTCGTTTCGGCGTCGTTTACGTGAAATAACTCTAGTTTGAATAGAGATACGGTTACTACAAACCTCCTAATCTACTGAGAAAGGGTCCTAGAGGTTAGTAGTGAACGAATTTTCGATTGTAGTAAACGATTTTTTATAAAAAAGTGACCATCTTAGAAAACACTCGTTTTGGCGAGGTTTACGTGAAATAACTCTAGTTTGCATAGAGATACGGTTACTACAAACCTCCTAATCTACTGAGAAAGGGTCCTAGAGGTTAATAGTGAACGAATTTTCGATTGTAGTAAACAACTTTTTATAAAAAAGTGACCATCTTAGAAAACACTCGTTTTGGCGACGTTTACGTGAAATAACTCTTGTTACAAAGGAGATACGGTTACTACAAACCTTCTAATCGACTGAGAAAGGGTCCTAGAGGTTAGTAGTGAACGAATTTTCGATTGTAGTAAACAACTTTTTATAAAAAAGTGACCATCTTAGAAAACACTCGTTTTGGCGAGGTTTACGTGAAATAACTCTAGTTTGCATAGAGATACGGTTACTACAAACCTCCTAATCTACTGCGAAAGGGTCCTAGAGGTTAGTAGTGAACGAATTTTCGATTGTAGTAAACAACTTTTTATAAAAAAGTGACCATCTTAGAAAACACTCGTTTTGGCGACGTTTACGTGAAATAACTCTTGTTACAAAGGAGATACGGTTACAATAAACCTTCTAATCGACTGAGAAAGGGTCCTAGAGGTTAGTAGTGAACGACGCCAAAACGTCGCCAAAACGAGTGTTTTCTAAGATGGTCACTTTTTTATAAAAAGTTGTTTACTACAATCGAAAATTCGTTCACTACTAACCTCTAGGACCCTTTCTCAGTCGATTAAAAGGTTTGTAGTAACCGTAACTCTTTTCAAACTAGAGTTATATCACGTAAGCGACGCCGAAACGAGTGTTTTTTAAGATGGTCACTTTTTTTATAAAAAGTTGTTTACTACAATCGAAAATTCGTTCACAACTAACCTCTAGGACCCTTTCTCAGTAGATTAGGAGGTTTGTAGTAACCGTATCTCTATTCAAACTAGAGTTATTTCACGTAAACGACGCCGAAACGAGTGTTTTTTAAGATGGTCACTTTTTTTAAAAAAGTCGTTTACTACAATCGAAAATTCGTTCACTACTAACCTCTAGGACCCTTTCTCAGTCGATTAGGAGGTTTGTAGTAACCGTATCTCCTTTGTAACAAGAGTTATTTCACGTAAACGACGCCGAAACGAGTGCTTCTTAAGATAGTCACTTTTTTAATAAAATACGTTTACTACAAACGAAAATTCGTCCACTACTAACCTCTGGGAACCTTTCTTAGAGGTTTTGGACGTTCATTATAATCGATTTTACCTTGGAAACCGATTTTTCGTTACCGAGATCGTGATGATATAATACTCTCAAATGAAAATATTTTTCTTATTTTTTCTGTTTTACTACAAACAAAAAAAAGTTTACTACAATCCACTACATACGATTAATAATATAAATAGTAAAAAAAAAATTGATTTTTTCAATTTCGGGAGATGAATTTTTTTTAACATTTTTTATTTTTTTTTTGGAATTACTACAAACGAAAATATTTTTACTACTATCTACTACTTACCCAAATCTATCTAAAAAACACAAAAAAACATAATTTTGGAAAAGTCGGGTGCCAAGTTCACATAGCCAATAACAGCAGGAGCGGATGGGTGCCAGCCGCGAGGCCCAGGACTGAAAGAGGCACGTGCGGTACATGTCCCCCACACGAGAAACAACGCTGTTGGTCTCAGTAGGTAGGCCAAGGCGCACATTGCCTTTATTTTGTATGCCAGACTCTGAAAGTCTCACATAGAAAATAAAGGTTTCCAACCTGAACCCTATTTGCTCTGTGTGCTAGTATCTGACAATTACATCTCTGTAAAGCGTCTGTAATATTCAAGGGATGCTGATATTATTTAAAAACAAACAGCCGATGTGAAGCAACATCCGCATCCCATTTTTATGGGTAATAATAAAAATAATACCACCGTCGGAATTATAGCGGAATCAATAGTTAGAAATAACATTATTTTCATTTGAATGTCTATGCATATTGAACAAATGGCTTATTAATTACGTCCATCTAATAATGTATTCAGTGACATGTCCAGTCAATAGGGTCGTCTACTTCAACAACCAGATGGTTAATTGAAATTAGTTGAGATCAAGACAGTATACCTGCACAACAATACAAATGCCATTATGCGGACGTGGTAGTTGTAAGCACTACATTATTGCAAGACATATACCTCGTCATGACATTTCAGCCCATAAATGACTCACTGTTGAGTCTGTCAGACATGAACATGGTCACGGAGTAACCTACGACTACTGTGCCACCATAACCGATGGAAATAAAACTGTTCAAAATTAATGGTGTAGTTAAAGCTAACAACTAGTGTCTCACTGGCGGAGATGGAACGAGTAGTCCACGCGACTGTTTGATGAGTTGCGCGAACTATCCCACACCACGGTACTTTGTGCTAAAGCTCTATAGCTATCGTTATATTTATACTCTTTGTGGGTTATATAGCCGAGATCCTGTCTTGTTTATGTTTTACATACCTCAAAAGGACTAGTGATTTGATACAACGGATTTAGTGAAGCTTGAAACAGAATTACTACAAGTGCAATAAAACCAAATGAAACGAAAACCAGTTTTATGGTGGCACTACACTTCTGCAGTCGCAATACTTAGTAAAATGTTCACTTGGATTCATTTTTGTCATATCACATGTAATACTTTGTCAAATATATTAACTGAAATATATTAACCTTTAAATATCCGAATGAAGTACCAACATTCAAAGTAAACGTAGAACACACACATACATACATAGCATTAGAATCTATACTCAACACACACAATAACAGAAAGCCACAATTGCGAATAGATTATGATTGTCAATGATTGCGAGTTGAGTGGCCAGTATCAGTGCGCGTCATATGACGCCGCGGGAGGCGCGCGCGCACCGCGCGTCATCGCAGCTGATCGCGCGCGCGACCAGCCGTAAACAAATCATAGTAAGTCTCCCACGCCCGGCCGGTATAGCCGCACCTACGTACTTAATATTGAACTAGCACTAGCAAAATCACGAATATGTTATGATTACTATCCCCTATTTCTGTAGTACACACTTAACAATTTAGATCATTACAGATTATTATGGCAATCCATTCAGATTTATCTTATTGAAACATTTGATTATTTGTTTGCATTGAATAGGCTCAGAACTAGTATGTGTGTCTTCAAGCATGTTGTAACTTGCAGATAGATTTGTGAAATTTGGTACAAGCAAGAACTCTAACACACACGGTAATTATCGTGTGCAAGGTACAAAGAAAAAAAATTGTATCTTTAATTCAAATATGAAAATACACGCGACCGAACTATCGGTCGCGAGATTTAAAATCTGAATATCAAATATAGAAATAGTTGGAGAATGATTAACTCGTTAATACTAGAAACAACTGTTACCAAGTGCAACGTGCGTAAATCAATGCTCCATCAACAATGTGATAATTATCACATAAATTTTAGTGACTTAATGATCACGTCAGTCTAATATCACTAGCACATTATTTCAAGCAGAACAATTTAACAATGGCTCAAATAAATAATCAATCACTAAGAATATAGAGTAATATAAAACAGAGTTATAGTTCCATACAAATGTTTTATTGAAATCTGAAAAGCTATCAATGTGTGAGTGAGTGAGTTCAATTTTCACACAATAACGCGACAATAATATTGGTAGAAATGAATTATCTATTTAGTTGTGTCAATCCAAGCTATCCTCCATTGAAATTTCGAACATTAACAGAACGAGGTTCCCAGTAAGTCGTACAGCCCATAAATCACCTACTGCTGAGTCGGAACTCTTCCATGTTCAAGGGGTGAAATTAGCTTATTGAAATTAACCTACAGACGAGACGAGTCACAACCAGCCAACGCTACATCACTATTGCCACCGCTAATATTACCACCATCAATCAACTAGCCTTCTCTCCGCGACTTCCGTGCAAGATGGCGGCCCCTCCCACCCTCAACAACCACGGCCGTATCAAAAAATGTTACCTAAGTCATTATTGTTATACCAGTATGATTTTACTACTACTTTATTACACTGGCAATCTCGCCGTCAAAACACGGGTTGGCACTGAGTTTGAAACAAGTTTTTCTTGTCTTGACGCTAGGTTGATCTCTCGAGTTCCTCGGGTTGGTAAAATGTTAGAATATACAATGATGTAGTCTAAATTCGTCACAGATGAGGAACCTTTAGCGTTTACTAAAAGATCACATGGACTTCTAACCCTAATACTTCTATGCTCAATCGCTTGTCACGTCTATGGTTGTAAGCGAGATAGTTTTAACACAGAGCCGGTCACGGTCAGTTTATTTGGCTGCCAAGTTGCGAACAAAAAATGTCGTCATTAGCCATTAATATTGGGGTCAGCGGCTACAGGCCGTCATCGGACAAACATCGGAGGTATCAATTAGGGTTGCAAAGAATAAATATCGCTAATGGCTATTTCTGTTCATGTAATACACATCATATTTAATATAGTGTGTCAAAGGAACATATTTGCTAGTCGGTCGTCGACGACAAAAAAATATTCTTGAGATTAATACTTTTTGCCTTCATTTGATAAAAAGTTACTATGGAATTAGGGGTTTTAAGTTTGGATGACAATAATATTAAACCAATTTCGGAACGTACATAAATACCTACTAAAAGTGGTAAAAACAATATCCAAGGACTAACGAAAATAACAAGCATATTATTCATAGTCAGCCAAATAAACAACGCAATAAGATAATTATGTAAAATAAATGGAATACGACCAGCCCTACGCAACAGACAATATTTTATACGAGTAGTATAACTATAGCTGGAGATTTGGGTCGACCAGCTGCTTTGCATATGGCAAACATAAGCAGACAATAGCTTCCATAAAACACAACCCAAGGAACACAAGAATACTTGGTGTCGAAAGTAAACGTAATGCCTGGGAGGTATGATGATCAAATAAAAAGACTTAACACTCGTTCGTTAATTCTCGAGTAGCTAAATATTCAAACTATCATAAAACTGATCGATTGGTAACGCAATGATATTTGGCAGTGTTTTCAATTAGTAACAGATAACGATTAGAATAAACGTAGATTACCCAATAGTATGGTTAACGGGGTAGTAATTGATGTTTCAAGCCGCAGTCGAAATTCGTTAGAAAACCATTAGAAAATAGAATATAATTTAATATCATTGGGAAAAATCATTTTCCTCATTTAACGCAAACAAGTAATTCCTGGAAATTCCATAAACACTAACTTAAGTAATATGTAGTTACATAAACACTAACTTAAGTAATAAAACAAGACTAAAAATACCAATTAACCTAAAACTTAAATACTAAAATATATTCTTTAAAGGAGTCCCTTTAGGCAAGGTTCCGAAGATACTGGCAGCGTTCCCCCTTTGAATCGCTAGACTGATTCTTTGTCCGAGGTAGCTACCAGCTCTTCGGTCTCCTGTGATGTCGACTAACCTTTTTGCTATTTCCTTAAAAAGGCTTATTCCTGGAAATGTATTACATCGAAATGCATGTAGTATTCCGTACCATAATCTTAATTCTTTGCTGTGGTTTTATCTATTGAACTGCTTGATTGTGTAGAATCCGAAAATTTCAACATCTATTCTTCTGAATCGTCAATTCCAGTAGAACACTAAAGTCGAAAATAAACAAATTGAAACACAACGCCATAGCCATGAAACGAAGACATTACGTTAAAATGAAAGTTGACTCAGGTAAAAGGTAAAAAAATGTTGAACGACAAGAATTGAAAATCAACAGAGCAAGTCATCGTTGAAACGTCTCAGAGGACAAGCGCACCTGCCGTTCTAGTCACCAAGCCTGCACACCTGCGAGACAGGACTAACCGACTACGTCAAGAAAGAAACTATATAATGGTAACATTAAGGTGGTTGCACTTAACAGAAAATGTGGCAAGGATTTTGTAATAACAGGTAATTTATAGTAAACAGCGTTGGGTTAAAGAAGCGGTCATCAATATTCACAGAAAAAAACCGAATCTGGTTCTCGGCACAATAATCCCCAATCACTAGGAAGACCAACTTAGATTAATTATTTTATTTGTAACTTATTATAATTTTAATAATAACTGGTAGGTTCTTATGCCGGCCGCTAAGCATAAGTTTAAAAAACATATTAAACCATTTGAATTAAAATCAGTTTAATGAAGATTTTTCAAAATTCTTGCGGATTCGAGATGCACGCAATTGGACTTGCGCGTGAACGCATATTTAAAACAGTTAAATTTCTACACATCTGCAACTTTCACTTTGCCGATTCTCGCGTAACTTGTGCGCAATATGGACGATATCCATTTTTATTTCGCATATTATTATAGGCATATGTTGAGGGAAAGCTTAACTGTAACACGTTCCAAATCATACGTTAAAATTGATAGAAAATCCCGAGAAGAAAACCATTAAAAAGAAAATATTCGACACGCAACGTTTTCACACAAAAACTGAAGTGGAGAAAAAAAATTGCGTTCGCCTGGCCAGGGTTCCAACGTCATATTTCATGTTAAAAATAATATTATAGATACGGGCGAAAAAATATTGCAATCATCAGCATGTGCCATTATTTATAGATAGTTTGTTTCCCTTTGGTGTACTAGTTATAAGATGAAGAAACGCATCAACAAAGTCATCTCACGATGACTTCGTAAATTGCATGCACACTCTTTAATATAAATTACTCAATACTGAGCGGGGACTCCTGTAGTTAGGCACTGTGCCACGCTGGCCAGACGGATCACTGGACTCGCCAACAAAAATGGATTTTAAAGTTAGTTAGATTGCCTGCGTCAGTTACGCTCAAAATTAACGATATTGCTCATTCTTAGTGTCCCTTTCAATTATTTCGTTCAATAATTATGGCGGGTGTCATAATTATTGAACTTTGTGGGTACAAGGTTTGAGCTAAAACTCTAGTGCCGTCTCAGCAAAATGGAGTTCCAAATAAGCAACAATAAAGGCAAGAATCTTCCAGGGCGGCTGACTACGCACGCTACACTCGTATCTGCCATCTGTCGGCTTTGCCCGGCTATCTGGCGGCGGCGCTCGGCTCTTTGGGAAATTGCGTACACAGCATACAAAGAATTGCACATCGCGATAAGATGCGCGTATCGAGATTATATGACTTTCACACTGTCCGCTCGATATACCGTTAGACTATGCAGTGTAGGTGAAGATACAAGGAGAATCATCAGATACGAGTTGACAAGTTGTTTTAAATAACAGTTCAAATGTAGCCGAATGCTAGAATGGGTAAAAAATATAGTATTTATTATTCGTTACTAGCGACCCGAGGTAAAAAAATCCGTTGCGTTAGGTTTAAAGATTTAAGCATACATAGGGACCGACAGACGACAGCGACTTTGTTTTATACTATGTTGTGATTACAAAAAGAAATAATACAGTAAAATTATTCATTTTACACATCGTGTTCATTAAACGTTTAATATGAAAGTATAAAAGTTTATATTTGTAGTATGAATAAGAAGGCACCAGATGAATACGAAGGAAACTATTGTCTATAATACACATAGTACTTTGATCATGTCACGGAATGTCCGTGATTTACTAACCTCACGTATTGTCCTCCGTCTTGGAAATGTTTTAACTGTCACTCATTCAAATAGAACGGAATGCTATAAACTCATGAGATATGAAATACCATATTTGATCAGCTGTATAACACTGACCGACTGCAACGTCATCATTGTCAGCCGCGTGATGTAAAAAAATATTAACGATTCCTATATTTTGATTATGCTGGTAACAACATAAACAGTGTTTCAGTAAAAATCATAAAGACACATCCTTAGGCATTGAAAAAAAACAATTGCAAATATTAAAAATGTATTCAGTACACGTAAAGAGAAAAAAAATGAGCAAGCGTGTATCCTGTAAAGCATACCAATTACTGAGGTTCTAATTAGGACGCGTTATAATGGAACTCAACGTGTGGGCATCTGCATTAGATAACACACGTGCGTGACTGAGAGGTTTCCCTTTATTTCTTCGCTCTCGTATAAAGAAAACTCAAACCAAAGCAATACGCAACATTATACTTCACTATCACTACATAGTATAAAAGAAAGTCGCTGTCGTCTGTCCGTCCCTATGTATGCTTAAATCTTTAAAACTACGCAACGGATTTTGAAGCGGTTTTTTCAATAGATAGAGTAGTTCAAGAGGAAGGTTTATATGTATAATAGATGCATAATTGCACCCGTGCGAAGCTGGGGCGGGCCGCTAGTAAATTATATAATACACTAGCTTATGCGGGTCTGTGTTACTCTAGGATAATATAGCATTATAATGAGGAAAGAATGTTTGAAATCGGTTCACACTGAAATAATTTCTGAATTTGGTTTAGAGTATATTCGTTACAAACATACCTACATACAAACAAATAATTCCTCTTTATAATATACATATAAGTATACATAAAACAAGATATAAAACATAGTTATACTTTCGCCCGAGCCGAAGTATGTACCTCCGTCTCCATGCTCAACAAAACACGTGTTTTTTTTTCTCTGGGATGTTACAAATTATAACTATGGGTGTGTATGTAGTGAACGAATGGATCCCAAAAGTTATACGATGTCACAAAGGCCAGTGTCTTCTTAATTTGGTCAAACGTCACATTTTCGTAGAAAGTTAATTATTGTCCTTGGGATAAAAACTCGAACAGCTACAATGTCAGAACTGCGGCAGACTGAGCTCGATTTAAGTTTGATAATCCGCAAGCCACTGCCCGTCAGAGATAGGGTAGTTTTCGACGGGGGTCGGGAGTTCGCACGGATGCTCTTCGCAATTCGACGGTTCAGAGGGGCTTAGGCCTAGTTGGCACAAATGAATAGCCGAGTTTTCGGGGACGATGATAATTTAAATTGAGCTGTGAAAGACATTAAAGAGAACCAACTCAACTTAGCTATGTCATATCTCATGTTAGGTTTTTAATGCTCACAAATTTTATGCCATGAAAATGTTTTATGTTTCTGCGAATAACTACTCCGGTAACTAAATTCTATAATATCTAACAATACAAAGTTTAGAGACGTGTAAAAAGTAGTGTGAAGCCTAATTAAGATTGTAGTACAAACGTGTAATGCACAAAAGGTCGTGTACGACTTATGTTACCGCGTGGCCACAGCCAACAGCGGTGCGAATTGCGGAGCGTCTTGCGGCGCGGTAAGCGGTGAGCGGCGAAAACAAATGGTAAACAAATGGTAGCTGTGGCATACTTCATAGATTGTCATTTAAGAAGTATGCCACAGCTACCGGCGACGCGATCGGCGGCGCGTCTTGCGGAGCGACTAGCGGCGCGGTGTACGCGGCCGCGACGAGCTGCGCGATGTGCGAGTGAAACAAATGTACTAGCCAATATCGAGGTGGCCACAGCTCAGAGCGTTGCGCGCGGCGGCTTCGGTGGACGTATTGAGGCCTCGCGCGACCGAAACAAATTATTTTCTTTTTATCGCGCGTTGAGCAAATTAATAATGGATATGGAATAGTTCTTTAGTGAAATACTAGTACTAGACCAGCAATATGGATGTCAAAATCCACATCATAATTAAAACCATGTTGTAAAAAAATGTGGGTCGTAAAAAAACAACTATTTCCTGGTGGTACCTAGTTAACTTTAGTTTTCAAGTCTTCGTGTATGTGACTGAGTATATAATCAAAAGTATCTATGCTTGCACGCGTATAATAAAAACAATATTGGGATAGTTCTTAAACTCATAATAAATTCTCTCCTTTTCTGGTTAACTGGGTGCGCTCCTTTTTTTGACTGAATGATATCTTCAGCTAAGAACGCACTTGTTTCAAGGCAATATCGTGCCACTTTTGATATTTTACTAGTTTAGCCGTTCTCTAAATACGTGCCTGGCGACGCCACCGCGGTCGCAACTAGTCTAGCTGTGACATACCACCGCAAATCGCGCCGCCCGCCGCGCCGCTCAACGCATCGCGCAACGCACCGCCAGTAGCTGTGGCCAGGCCCCTAGGGCTCATTTCACGCGACAGCACGGTCGACAAAATTTCTCTAAGCTCGGCAATTACCTTAATATGACCCTGTTTTTAGGCTAAAATTTAAATTGGCACGCTCTGGAGCTACTTTGAGTGGAGCATGCGCGCACTGACCGCGGTCATTCGATAACGTCGCCGGCCGGTCCAATGAGTGCTTAACTAATATTTCATCGTTTACACACGCAAACGTGACCGAGCCACCATTGTGTGTAAATCCGAGCGAGCGCGTCGACCTAAACAGATTAATTCGAAACGTGCAGTATTTTACGTCAATCGATACTATAGGTACGCAAAAATGTTTAAATGATTTATTCGGAACAGAAATGTGGATGGAAAGTTTGGGTTCGCCATCGGCGCAGTCAACTGTATTTCCCAGGGGCACGAAATACCAAAAGGCAAAAGATGCCTCGCCTGGCGACCCCTCTTTCTGAAATATAAGTGAGCGAAGAATTTTGGGGCTTTGAGTGACACGACTTCCCTGTTCCAATGCTTTTGAATATTAACATTATTAAATCGTTACCGATTTCCGTTCCAATATCCCTTTAAAATGTATATGTCAAATTCTAGTGCAAAGCAGTACTTCTACACTCTGTCCGTGTGGCGATGGATTTAAAATACATAGTGTCACCAGGCAATTCCATCCTGAGGGCGCCGACAAAAGGAACAGGCTAATTACCCTCCGTGTAACTGGAGGAGGCCTCACTCAACAGTGGGTCATATATGGACCGACTAGTAATTATATTATGAACTACTAGCGACCCGCCCCGGCTTCGCACGGGTGCAATTATGACATATAAACCTTCCTCTTGAATCTATTAAAAAAAACCACTACAAAATCCGTTGCGTAGTTTTGAAGATTTAAGCATACATAGGGACGGACAGACGACAGCGACTTTGTTTTATACTATCACTACATAGTATAAAACAAAGTCGCATTCTTCTGTCCGTCCCTATGTATGCATAAATCTTTAAAACTACGCAACGGATTTTGAAGCGGTTTTTTTTAATAGATAGCGTGATTCAAGGGGAAGGTTTTTAAGTATAACCCACCCCCGCTTTGCACGGGCGAAGCCGGGGCGGGCCACTAGTGTAGTGATAATACTTTGACGACACGGTTGGCGCAGTGGTTGAGCGATCGACTGCTTCGCAGCATGTCGCGGGTTCGATTCTCGCACGGAAGAAATATTTGTACGACCTACAAGTATTTGTTCCGGGTCTGGGTGTTTCCTATCTATAATATGTATGTATTTACAAAAAAAAAATTATATAAGTAGATTATCATCCATCTCGTTACCATAACACAAGCATTAAGTTGCTTAGCTTGGGACGAGATGGCGTTGTGTGAAATGTCCAAGGATATTTATTATTATTATACTTAGTAGAATAGAATAGTAAATCAACGTTTCCTCTTGCTCGAACTTAGTCGAACCTACATTTTAGCTTAAAGCAGCTTACGAAGTAGACGGTCTTCACACGTAGAATCGTGAGACTAAGTTTATGACGCGAACACCAATAGGCGAGAACTTAGTGGCGAGTTTACTTTGATGTTGCGCTAGTCGATTATTCACACAACCAAAACCCGTAGCGTAACTAATGCACACTTCAATCAACACCACTTTTTAACTTCCAAATATAGCTTGGACGTGCAACTAATAAAAACCCATGCAATTACACAGTAAAGTGTAATTTTGCTTTGGAATCCCAGCATATACTAAAAATCTGCCAAATATTTCCACACCACACACGATGGCGTATAATTGTAATAATTACTTTTCTAAAGAGTTATAAAGTTGGTTATTTTTAATACTACTACAAATCAGCCCATATCTGACCCACTGATGTATCGGACTCCTCCAGTTACAGTAGGCCAATGGTACAGTAGGGTTGGCACGGAGCTTCGTATCAAGTGTTCCTTTTCTTGCAACTAGGTTATCAGCCGTCATTTCCTTTTATCGGCTCTTACGACACCCTCAGGATGTAACGGGATGTTGACACTATGTATTAAAAATCCGTCACCACAGGGACTTCTCTCAATACAGTACATACGATTAGCACCTAAAGAGAATGAGGCTGCACCGTGTTCCATACCAGTATCTAAAGTTTATGTTAACAAGCCTACAACCGTATCTACAATAAACATTGTGCACGTTGAAGACTTACGTTGCTCACCGACCATACCGTTACGGATCTTGGTTCACAATAGGTGGAGTCAAGTTACACGGTACTCGCGGAACTAAATGCATAGGGGCCTATGCATTAACTTCTGAGCTTAGGCATAGTTTAAAAATTTGTAAAAGACTTTAGGTAAATTATTTTAATTGAGGTAATTTCTCGCTTATCAACAGATATTATACGGTCAATATGGGCAAAGTTTTGGTAAACATTGAGCATACATATTTTTTAAAATTAAAGTCAGGCAAAATGTCAGCCATTATGTAAGCATGTATACGATAATGTATTAAGATATTATGTCTCTTTATGTCTTATTTTTACATATATTTAAAAAAAATATACAAAACGTTTAATAAAACATATACATAAAAATAGAGAAAAACCGTCGAAAACGAGGTCGATGACCTAAGCTACCGACGGTTGAGGGCTCCAGAGAGAGGAACCTCCTCACGATCCTTGCCGAGTCCAGTATGACAGCCTTTTCAATCAGGCCCTTAATCCAGCAACCCAGCGAGAGTTTAAGATTAAATAAATAAATATCCTTGGACATTTCACACAACGCCATCTCGTCCCAAGCTAAGCAACTTAATGCTGTGATATGGTAACGAGATGGATGATAAACTACTTATATACATTTTTTTTTGTAAATACATACATATTATAGATAGAAATGACACCCAGACTCCGAGCCAGTGCCTCTGGTTTAGACAAAGACACTTGCCCGACCCCGGAATCGAACCCGGGACCCGTTGATCCAAAGGCGGCACATCTAACCACTAGACCAACGAGGCAGTCAAAGATTAAGATTGTATTAAGATTATTATTATAGATAAAAAATTCACAGTAATATTTAATTTTAGTCTACTACTACTCAGCCCATATGCCCACTGCTGTGTCAACGTTCCTCCAGTTACACGAAGGGTACATTAGCCTATCTTGCCACACTAGCCAGAAGAGTTGGCACAGGGTATTTGTATCATCTCACCGAGGAGAGAAGTGTCATCTTAATCGATTGGATGGAGATACTGCGGGAGCCGAGAGCGAGTCACCAGTTGATCGGGGCCATCAGGTCCATTTTGGACAGCTGGGTCAAGAGGCGGCACGGTGAGCTGTCTTACCATCTCACGCAGGTCCTCTCGGGGCATGGCTGCCACGGGAGGTACCTGCACAAAGTGGCGGGGCGAGAGCCCCTACCTAACTGCCACCACTGTGCCGCATCAGAAGACACTGCTGCGCACACCCTCATGGTGTGGCCAGCTTGGGCATGAGGAGAGAGCAACACTAGTTGCAACAGCCGGTACAGACCTGTCGCTGCCGACCATCATCCACAGGATGGACACCTGTGACAAAACCTGGGAAGCCGTGGAAACTTTTGCGGAGACTGTAATGTCCCGCAAAGAGGACGCCGAGCGAGAAAGGGCACCTGGGGCGCAACCTATTAGACGCGCCCGTACAGGTCGCCGGCGTCTGGCGCATGTGCGCCATTTGCCACCCTAACCGGGGCCTCCGGGTGGGGGTAGAGGACTACCTCCCGCCCACAGGAGCTGAGGTCCCGAGGAGAACTTACCCGGACTAGACGTATTCCTGGACTTGACACGCTGCTCGTCATGGATGCACGTACCTGGATTGACGAAAGAGAAGAGTCTTCTTTTCAGAGACTTCTTCTACAGGTCTGAGCAGCGGACTTGGGACGGATACTTGCTCAACTTAAGACCTCCGAGAGGGTGTGGCGCCTTTCTCATATAGCGCCACACACAGCCAAATAACCGAGGGTCGAGTTCTGACCTCCCCTCGCCCAGACATCATCTAGTGAGAAGAATAGAAGCTATCCCGCAGATGATTTGGTTCGAGTCTTGGAATGGAATTGAAACGAGTGGAATTCGCTTCCTACGTCTGTATTTCCAAGTAAATATGACTTGGATGCCTTCAAGTCTGGAGTGAATAGGCTCTTACTGTCCCAGCGGGTTACACCGTCGGCCTCATCGTCACTTACCATCAGGTGAGATAGAGGTCAATCGCCGGACAGTTGGTAATAAAAAAAATAAAAAAAGTCTGGGTAAGCAGTGGTTAGGTTTTAGTGGGTACACCGACCGCAATTCACCATCTTGTCGCGGTTGGGATTCCCGCATACCCCAGTCCCGTCCCTCGGCTGGGGACCTATAAAAGTTGTCGCCCTTGTCATTTCCTTTTGTCAGCCCTTACAACACTCTCAGGATGGAATGGGTTGGTGACACTCTGTATTCTAAATTAGATGTTGTTGCTATTTCATTAACCCAAATACTCTTCCTATTGTGCCTAAGTGTTAAGCCAAGAAAAGCCTTTAAGACTTCAACAGTGACGAGTACAAAGCGTTTGTACGAAGTCTATAAATATGTACATAATAACAAGTAAACAACTTTGTTGACAAAGAACGTGACAGGGACGTTGCGAAAATTGCAAGCACGGCGGGCTTGGCGCCAGACTGGTGCCCAATAGGGGCCGCTCTGCAAGACGCCCTAATGATAAGGCTGTGTAGCACAACATAAAAGCATTAGCCGCCTGGTGTTATAACTAGTCACACTCAGCTAAAGTAGCGACAGTCTTTACGAAGTCGAAATTAGTTTTGAGCCACGAAGAACTTCGAACGCAATGACGGAGATACTCGAGTTAATAAACTTTGTATGGTCACGGAAATTCATCATTAATAGAATACAATTGAATTTCTAACTGTAAAGGTTTCAGTCATTTGAAAAAAAGTTTAAAAGTAATTTCCATGAGCATGAAAAATAACCATAATTTAACACAGAGACCAAATAACCACAATTTATCAGAATATCAGACCCCGTCGTTTTTGAGTCCCCCCAAATATGAGCAGTCATATTCATAGGGGCTGTCATTTTATCGAAGCTTTAAAATATTCCTCTCCTTGTCATAAGAAAGCCAAACGAAAGGAACAGCAACAGATATAATACTCTTAGTTTATTCAATAGGCAAGGGACAAAATTTACATTTCACCAATAACAACGAACTACTGTGTATAATAAGAGTATCTTATCTTGTTTAAAAAATAAAATAATAAATGGTTTTGCTATCACTAAGTACATCATCCGTTTAGTGACGGATTTAGAATACATTGTGTCGCCAACCCATTACATTCTGAGGGTGTCGTTAGAGCCGATAATAGGAAATGACAACGCAGAAAACCTAGCCACAAAAGAAAGAAAGCTTGATACGAAACCCTTTGCCAACCCGTCTACCAGCGTGGCACATCAGGCTAACTGCCCTCCATGTTACTGAAGGGAGTCCGACTTAGCAGTGGGGTGTATATGGGCTGAGCAGTTGTAGTAAGTTAATTGTATCAAGTGAACTAAAAGCAAAAAATCTGTAGTTGTAAAGTCTAAGTCGATCGAACAAACTAATAAATATATAATAATAAATAAATAAATATCCTTGGACATTTCACATAACGCCACCTCGTCCCAAGCTAAGCAACTTAATGCTTGTGTTATGGTAACGAGATGGATGATAAACTACTTATATACATTTTTTTTTTGTAAATACATACATATTATAGATAGAAATGACACCCAGACCCCAAGCCAGTGCCTCTGGTTTAGACAAAGACACTTGCCCGACCCCGGATCGAACCCGGGACCCGTTGAACCAAAGGCGGCACATCTAACCACTAGACCAACGAGGCAACTAAGAACTATCGAAAAAAATGCCTTTGAATGAACGCCGATACTCAAAAGAAATATAATCCAGGTCTAACTATCAAGACCCGAGTTGGTTTTAAGCCGCGCTTGAAACTAGTGGCTACGTTTATCAGATGGCATAATTCACTTTTAATTAACTTGGGGCATTTAGCGCCGGATCTGCATTATGTATTCAAGTAGACTGGATACCGATAATGTCGTGATAATTTGTAGAAAATTCACGCGACGCTGGGTTCTGCATGGTATACGCGGCTAGATAATATTTTGAACAAAATAGTTAACCGCGGTACGCGTTTTAATATAAACTAATTATTAAATTTGATTATAGCTTTAAACAAACGCTTCTAGCAGTAGACAAGTCAATATATTGAACATTTCTAATAAACAGTCACATCTTGTCACCATGGGAATGGCGACAAAATTTAATATTATAAGCTTTTTTTTTTCGTTGGAAATTCTACTTGATACCCTGCCGTTTAATATTATAAGCCTAAGTATTTAGGTACTTTATTAAGCCATGGTACAGTGGGTCATTTCTGTGGTGTACCGATGAAAAGATGATCACGAGCTATAACGGTTTAAAAAATAGCACCATTTGACAACCAAATCGTTCCATCTTGCTGGGAATCATCAAAATAGTAAGTTACGCGGAAAATCGAAAAGCTTTCGCCTGGAAAATAGAAGGAATTCAAATATTACCGTTACAAGCGATGCAACGGCGAAAAAGCAAAATAACCAGGCGAAGAGCATGCAATAACTATAAATTGCACAAATACCATCAACATTTTAGACATATTATCGTAAATTTAATGTCGGTCTTTTTTTGGGTGAGACTTACAAGTTTAAAAGGAAACAGCAGAAAACAAAATAATAAGTTATTTGCTAACGAATAAAGCAACGACTTTACTTTGACTTACAACTACTGATTTAATGGTTTTAGTACACTTGATACGATTTACTTACTACTACTACTCAGCCCACAGATGAGTCGGGCCTTCTCCCATCACATGCCTATAGTGCCACACTGGTCAGACGGGTTGGCACAGGGTTTCTTATCTACTTTTCCTTCTCTTGTGGCTAGGTTTTCGGCCTTGTCATTTCCCTTTGTCGGCTCTTACGACACCCTCAGGATAGAATGGGGTGGTGACACTATGCATTTTAAAACCCTTCACCACACGGTAACCTTCCAATACTGTTATAATAATGTTAGTTTATTTGGGTCCCTGGACGGTTAAAAAAGCATGCTGATTTCATTGCACTCTTTTAACATAAATGCAACTTTCATACTTAAATAATAGAATAGAATAGAAAAATGCTTTATTGTAAGTGATTACTGATTGGTAGAGAAAGCCCGTGTAACAAAATGCTTAAAATTAAAAAGCCCTTGAATGCGGAGATGGAAAACTCCCTACCGCCATGCATCTGTCTCAATGTTCACATATAAAAAAAAAATTCAAAGAGAACCAGCAAAATAGCATCGTTCTGAAGTGACGCGCAGACATATTATTTTTTAAATTAAATTATTAAATTACATACAAAAAAGATAAAATTTAGCTCGATACCCTGCGGATATTAGATCCATTAAGAATAGCGAACATATCTAAACACTCAACATAACCGTTAGGGTAGGTAGGTACTGTTATGCGTCCTATAAACGAGGGACGCTATAATCCACACATGCAATGACGCCAAGTGCATGGAATACGTTGAATTACACATTATCTATAATAATTTAGATGATAAAATCTTGATGGTATGGGCAAAAGCATAGCTAGGAAATGTTTACATTGAGAGGAAGAATGCGCGAGGATCATTCATACTGGAATATACTGCTACATTGTACATGTGAAGGTTAGTAACATACCCGTGAACAGCAACATTGTACATACCTACTCATAAAGGTAAATTTTGCAATAAACGCCGAGAGATTTGACCAATTATTAACTAACACAGTTGTAGGGCTATTGGTCTATTATTATGAGTCAGATTTTCAAACGCTTTGTATTCCACCGTAAGAGTGAGTCACAGAGGTCGGTGCCGCGGGCGACATGGCACCAAATGGATATTGCATTTCAACAACACCGTCGGGAACAAAATCGATAGCATGTCTCAGTCGTAAAAGGACATTAGAAATGCCGTTAAAACATCGAAAATTTAGTAACTTGTGTGATGCATTTGCAAAACGACCTCAATATGGAGGTATATTTTCTGGATATGATACTCGTAAGACACGCGAACCCGTAAGCTAAGGATAATAGCCGATGCTAAGGACACATGTATAACTGACGGGCACTTGAAAAATGGCCTGAGAAATGAGAGCTCAATTGAATTTGTGATATTACATTGAAATTAAGTATTCAAAAACTTTTAAACGGACTTATTGCATGTGAATGAAATGCCTTGCAGCAATCGTGGTTATGGGAGAGAAAAGAGAACAATTTTGTCTTTTTAAGTAAAAATAAACAGTCAAAACTGACCCCTAAAAGTTTATTTTATTTATAACATGGTAAATAGTATTGTTCGCCTATGTACATCGTTGCATGAAGCATTAAAAAGATAAGAAATCATTAGTCTTGTCCTGAGTTTCTAAGCATAAGATTTTATTAATTTGATGACAAGATGTTTGATTCAGTATGTGTATTATTAGTGAAAAACTTAGTTAACATTTGTTATTCATTACAATTCAGTTTCGTCCAATCATAGCTAATAGCGAACTAAACAATTTGAACGTGTGTGAAGTTGTGGCCATCCAATGTCCCATTACCTAGATCTTGTTTACAGAAGCATGCATACGATATGGAACTCTATTACGGAATGCTTGTGAAACATATTAGCGAAGCCGGAGCAGACCAAGAGGTATCGAGATAATGTAGGCAAATTTGCAAATCCCGGTTGTCGCGTGGCCGACCGTACTAGCAGCCACGTTCCCATGAGAAACCTACAGCTAAATCGCATCCACAAGTTTCCGAGTAGATTGTCGGTATTTTCAAAACTTGTTATTAGTGATAGATGATCGGATTATTTATGATGGAGCTGTAGGAAGATACGGCCGAATGATTACCATTTGGTATCTCTCATGAAGACAGCGCGCTATGGCGCTATGTCCAGCAGTGGACTAATGTGGGTTGATGATGATCTCTCATGATTTGATTAATTTTGATAGACATAAATCGTCAAAATAAGTAGACTTGTTGTAGTAACAATACTATATATTTGTGTTAATAGTATACATATAGCATTATGGTCATCGGTCGATGACTTAAATCATTAACTGTTATTTTATTTTTATACATACTTATACATCATATTTATACATTTATTTATTTTATTTTTAGTTATAAACTCTTTATTGCAGTCTAAAAAAGACAAGATACAGACAATAAATTATAAATAGTTTTTCTTAGTTATTTAGCTCTGCGTTTAATGTTAATTGGGTTAGTTTCTTTTTTATAACCAGTTGTCACTTCTACATTTGTAACGCTATTTTACTATTTAATAAAGGAAAAATTTAACATTTGTTTAGTTATTTTCAGAATTATAATATTACTAGGATATATATTATCATCATTTTAGCCGAAATAAGTCCAGTATAATTTGAGAGAGTGTAAACCGTAATAGGCAGTATTAGATTCGCATTCACAATATATGAAGGAGGTTGGATTAATAAGCTCAAAGACTACTTTTCACACAGCATCTGCAAATAGTATGAGAAAATATATCGAACAAATGAATGTCTAGTCGTCGCAACACGCAAGAAACACTTTTGTGAACATAACTCACGTTCCCTTTATATTTAGGTAATATACCTTGCAGAGAATAATAATTACCATATTTTAAGCGAGTTGTGTAAGGAAGGCACATAAAGAAATATATAAACTCACATGCAAATTTCTGGAGCTTGGAGAACAAGGACTTTCATGTTGTGTTTCACTATGATCACACAATAATAAACAAGCATACCTCTTTATTGACTGAGTGAACCTATAACTTGAACTTATCTATTACTCTGTCCATACATGACCCACTGCTGAGTCGGGCCTCCTCCAATTACAATGAGGTTTTTCCTCCTCCAATTCCAGATGGGTTGGAACAGGGTTTCGTTTCAAGTTTTCCTTCTCTTGCGGCTAGATTTTCGGCCTTAACTTTTCCTTGTGTCGGCTCGTACGTACCCCGCAGTATGGAATGGGGTGGTGGCAATATGTATTCCAAGGCCGTCACCACACGGACACTTGAACTTACACCTACGTATATTTTTCCCGACTTCAATCAGGGGTGTAGCGTGCCTTGGTGGGGCCCCGTATAAAAGTTAAAAGTTTATTTGCGGGCCCTTAAGAAGGGTAAAATTTTCTCACAAAAGAAAAAAAATGTATACAGCCCGCGATAACCGATGTAGGGTGTTGCCAACTTTCGAACGCACGCTCTACGCGAGACAAAAGTAAATTACTTTTTTAAATTTCTTTAATAATAAAAATTTGGGACGTTTTTATTAATTTTTGCTTACGCACGTCGGGGCCCCGTATAATTGATACGGCAGATACGGCGGTAGCTAAGCCTCTGACTTCAATTTAAAAGAGAGAAATCTGTGCTAATCTGGCCCTGAAATGGCCAATGGAAGAAATTTCATCTTTAAGACTCGTCTCAATCCCATAGTACCCTCAAACGACAGCCTCAGGACTGCATGGGCCCCCCCATGCAGTCCTCATTCTAAATCCGGACATGAACATTGGAATACTAAAAAGGGACACTGTACATACTACATAGTGTACATAAATAATCATTTTGAAAGAATCTACAGATTAATATAGAAAAAGTGCGTCACAAAACGTGATATTCCACGGGCCAGTTGCAGCACCGCACAGGATGTAATAACGATAAGTTGGTGGCAGATGGGCAGGTGTGCCGCGTGCCACCTGTCAGCCACATTCATAGTCAGCACGCCATCTGGCTTGAGCGTTCTGCCATTCCAACTGCAGATTACGAAACTTACCTATAATTATTATTTTCTAATATTGCTAAAATTATTAAATATTAACACTACTGCACGTAATACTACTAGAACAAAGACAACAACCAAAACCGACTATACATGATATGTTTCATAAAAAAAATATGAAAATATCATACATACGAACTATGGATCTTATCCTTTTAAAGTCGTTTGAAGATATGTACTAGATAGATAGTGCGCTTCTCTGTGTGGTGACCGATTAAAACACATTGTTTCACCACCCCATTACACCCTGAGGGTGTAAGAGCCGACAGGAGGAAATGACAAGGGCGAAAACCTAGACATAACAGAAGAAAAACTTAATACGAAAACCTATGCCAACCCGTCTGGCCGGCGTGGCATAGCAGGCTAATTACCCTCCTTGTGATCGGAGGAGGCCCGACTCCGCAGTGGGTGATGTACGGGCTCAGCAGAAGATAGTAGCTCTCAGCAGCAGAACTTTGGGTTAAGAAGATTCAAGTCAGTTCATGATAATGGATGCTAAAGTGGCTCCAGGCAAAATTTAGTGATCTATAACTAATTTTCCATCACTAATATCATAAATGCACAAGCTAAAATTTCGTGTGACACGTTAAAATACGCCAGAATTTGTGAACATATTAGGTTAATATCAGAAGGGGTTAAAGTTTATATACCTTGGACACTAAACCAATAGAATGCGTTCCTACATATACATAGGTAAATAAATTTGCACAGGCAAATCCGCGGGCATAAGCAAATTGGGAAAGGTACAATGATATTACACAATAATCGTTATTCCGAGATTTGGTAACTAATTCAATAAAAGTTATCTATTATGGTTAACATTAAAACAATATCCGTCGAATCTGATGGGATTTGTAGATGTACCAATATGAGTGCACTATAGAATCTCAACGGAAAACATTACGTTATGGAAAAGAACTGCTGCAAAACCAACGAAGGCCTCGTAGAAAGCACCTTGAAAAACTAGGATAATCTAGTCGCACAAATAGGTTGACCATGTAAATATAAGATGTATAAAACTACTCCCGGGTTCGATTCCGGGGTCGGGCAAGTGTCTTTGTCTAAACCAGAGGCACTGGCTCGGAGTCTGGGTGTCATTTCTATCTATAATAAGTATGTATTTACAAAAAAAAAATGTATATAAGTAGTTTATCATCCATCTCGTTACCATAACACAAGCATTAAGTTTGCTTACCTTGGGACGAGATGGCGTTGTGTGAAATGTCCAAGGATATTTTAATTTATAAAAGTCGGGTAAGTTTATGGCGTGGACAATATAAGCCTCAAAGCTAGCCTACTACGTACTGTGAACGTCAAAAACGGTATACCTGTCGGATTTTACCAGCATCAGCAGACCAGGTCGAGAATGATTTGAAGCCTTTATGTAGATATTTACCTGTAACAAAAACAAAACAAAAATCAACAATTTGAAAGCATACAAATTGTCTCGCGAATATAAATTTAGCTTTCCAAGTTCCGAATAGTCGGTCACAATCATATTAATCAGTGAAATCACTTGGAAATTTCAAGACGGCCACTTTAGAAGAAAATGTTATATTGGTATAAAACATTTTCTTTGACTCAGTCGCTTCATTAGACTAACAGCGGCGACGTCGCGACGCTACTAAGTTACGAAGTATCCGAGGTAGTGCCCAGTGTAAATAGTTTAAATGGGATTTTGTTGTTGAGTAGTTCACAATTGCAACATGCAATTTATTCGATCTACAGCAATACACAAACGCATTATTTTCAGCCCTCGTTACCTGTATGATACATCAATATTTTACATAATAAAAAAAAAACATATTCGTGTAGAGTATTTGTGTAAAGTGCTCTGAAAACCAGCGCAGTGGTTGAGCGATTGACTGCTGCGCAGCATGTCGCGGGTTCGATCCCCGCACGGAAGAAATATTTGTACGAACTACAAGTATTTGTTCCGGGTCTGAGTGTTTTTTATCTATAACATGTATGTATTTACAAAAAAAATATGTATACAAGTAGTTTATCATCCATCTCGTTACCATAACACAAGCATTAAGTTGCTTAGCTTGGTACGAGATGGCGTTGTGTGAAATGTCCAATGATATTTATTTATTAAAACCCTATTAGAATGATACTTTTGTTAAGGTTTGAAACTTTCGCGATTTGTGCTGTAAACTGAACAAATTGGTTAGACTGGTCGGATCGCGACATCGCGTGTGGTGCATGTTTCAAATTTCTACTTATTGCACAAATTTGAATTTAATTCACGAAAATTAACAAGCAGCTTCAAAAAGGAGGGCTTTTAATTGGGCGGTGTCATATAAAAACCTATTTTAAGATCCAGATTGGTCCAATTTGGGACAAAATTGTATCGAGATCGGTTCAGTAGGTTGCTATAACAGTTGAAACGAGTGAACAATAGACGTTTGTTTGTTGAAAGGCATATTAGAGTATTTGTGACGACGATTTTATTTTTTCCGTGGATGACAATATGAATGAGATATTTTAAAATTGAAAAAAGCACTCGTTTATTATAGAATTAAAAAAAAATGTTCACAATTTTTCAAATTTTGAATCGGAAATGGTTGAACATACTCCGTTCAACCATTTCCCAAAGACGCCTGAACCGATGGTGACTTTTATGTTTAACTTTACCAATAGCACTGTACCATGACCGCATAAGGGTACGCATACGAATATTTGTTAATTAGGTAATTACGAGGTGGAGAAACAATGCAACCGCATCGCAAGGTTCGTTCGTGGCCCAGGAACGGAAGTGCCGGGGGCAAGGGGCGAGCCCTGAACGTTTCCCGTATGCGGTTAACAAATAAAAACTTCCTCCATCCATCGTGTGTGGGACGGCCATTAAATGTACGAGAACATTCCAAATGGTTTCAGTAAGCAACGGCCTACTATTATTCTTAATCTAAACTTGGCATCAAACCTACGGTAATATAAAATAGCCTACATTCCCTGACCTACAATTTAAAAAAAAATTACTAATTATTTTGACGAAGCGTTTTGTATAGATTTTAATTTGAGAAGATGTTCAAAATAAGTTATTAAAATAAATAAACAGATATGCTATCTCTGCATGAATTCAAAATTCACCCCGACGGAAGTTAGGCTAAAACTGCTCGTATTTGATATGTTGTCATACTTAGGCTAAAAATGTTGACAACTTATGTTTATAGTACGACAGTAAATACTGTACACGTTAAGTCTTAATGATGTCTTAGGTTTTCGCGATTATTAAATTGAAATTTAATTCCCGTCCTTTCGAATGCGTAGTAGCTGTCGTGACACCTTTTATTTTTTGACGTCGTTTAATAATAGGAAGAGACCGGCACGACAATCACCCATTCATAGCTTGGATAGAACTGCGGATCTATTTGACAAAATTTCGAAATCGTGCTGTATAAATAATTTCATCTGCGCGGCAGCACCGAGCGAGTGCAATATCAAACGTAACTGTTAACACAATCTGCGCATTATTTTTAATTCAATCGTAAAACATGACAGTCAGTTATTAACAAAATTAGTTAAACCACTAACTCAGCGATCTGAAGTAATATGCAGTAAACACATCTACATCCGTGTATATTTACTTAACTCCCGTTATTACATACATGAGTAAATAGTAAGTGGCGGACTACTATCTCAATATCTTATATATAAAATTCTCGTGTCACAATGTTCGTTCCCATACTCCTCCGAAACGGCTTGACCGATTCTCATGAAATTTTGTGAGCATATTGGGTAGGTCTGAGAATCGGACAACATCTATTTTTCATCCCCCTAAATTTTAAGGAGGGGGGGTCCACACCAAAAATAATAGTTTATTTTTTAGACAAAATTATTTGGCAAAACAACGTTTGCGGGATCAGCTAGTTTTTTTTATAAAATCCTGTAAGTAGCTAGGCTGCATGGAAGAGATTGATTTTAGCAATAAGGTCGCAAAGCAAAAATACCACTAAATTAAACAGAAACTATGTTTAATTTAGTGGTATTTTTTTCTTTTACTTGTGTTGTTTGCTTTTTGTTAGATGTGTTGTTATTTTATTAAGGTGCATTAAATAGTATTGTATTCTATTAGTAATGAAAGATAAAAGTTATAGCTTTAGAAGTACAACATTCCCAGTTATAGAAGCAATAAGAATATTTCTATACCTTTAAATGTGCGTGATACTCGTTAAGCGGCCTTCACAAAGATGAATCTATAACTACAGCTTCTACAAGTATCGGGTTTGATCCAAACTTCCTCAGCATGGCGTAGCGAAGAGCGCTATCAATCATCCCTCCCCACACCCCGGACCTCAACAACGATATTTTCAGAGAATACCTCCTGCCTGCTTGTCCCTACTGATAAATAAGGTTGCCGTATATATTATACTTTTTTTTATGTAAAGGCTTCGCTGGCAGCGGTGCTTGTGAGAATTTGAATTCGAGCTAAACATGGCGATTAGCGTGAATTTCCAATACGTTTTGTAGGAAAAGTTGTTCCTATATCACTAGTTATTACATAGGCTGTCTGCTATTTACAATCTTCATGAAATTGGTTCTACTACTACCTGCCAATAGACCCAGCCCCATAAACTAGCCTATAGATGACCCACTCCAGTTAAATGCATGGTAATTAGCCCGCTTTGCCACGCTGGCCAGTAGTGTTGGCACAGGGTATCGTTTCAAGTATTCCTTCTCTTGTGGCTAGGTTATCGGCCTTGTCATTTCCTTTTGTCGGCTCTCGACACCCTTGGGAGGGTGGTTTCCAAAATTGTTTCAAGCAAAGATAACCCGGAACCAACAGACAGAGAGTATAGATTAATTTATATGTTACCTGATTATCAGACAAAAAAGTATCGCAAGAAGTAATATTTTTAAATATTACAAGTACCCTGTGCACGTTGCTACGCCAATTTGAAGGAAACACATTACACCTTTTTTTTTCAGAGACCAGGTACTCTGTTGAAGATCATCTTATGATCAAATGCATAGCTTACGATTGTCTAAAGTACATACAGACAAACATTCATGTAATATACAAGATTAATAAAAGGAATAGTAAACGTGTGGTAATGTAATCCCGCTCTTGCTCAGAAATGTGGCGGGTCGACCACTTCCCTTTGATATGGTTTATAGGAAATCGATGGCTGCCACAAGCGTTATGCTTGTGAACAGGTGCCGCTGTTTGGGGTTGGTCGGCTTATTCTTTCATTTTTAAATATTTTTATTTTTGATATAAAGCTAGCTGGCCGGACAGACGTTGTCCTGTGTAATATTCGTTTACCGACTGCAGCGAAATCTGTCGGCCTGATTTGTGAATCTAAACCATCCTCGGTGCCAACCAAACGCATACAAAAAAAACTTTCAAATCGGTCCAGCCGTTAAGGAGGAGTTCAGTGACATACACACGTACAGTAGAATTGTAATATATAAAGATTCATATTGCAGTTGAGCGCCTTTCAGAACGAAGCGAATCTTTAAGTATACGTACACTGTCATTGTAATATGGCGTTTAAAAAAACACGATCCCAGTGAGTTTCTTCCGCCTGGTCTTCTCGGTTGGTGCCGCGTTTCGACCTGGCAGTAGTATTATAAAAAAGATGTATCCGTTGACGATTGTGAACGCCATAATTGGTTTATACAATAAAGCATTTTTCTATTCTATTCTTATAACGTGATAGCAAGCTCGACACCAGGTAATCATGTAATGAATATAATTAAGATTGTTACGGCGGTGGCGATTGACCCAGAGACCTATCGAGATCAGCTGAGCCGCTCTTGGCGACCGCCGCACTTGAGGCGACCTAGTTCACGATTAGCGACACCAACACGTCCCCTTATGCTGACTAGAGCCGAATAATATGAGTTTAAAGACCGCTAAACTGCTGCGTGGGTCAAACTTTAAGCAACCTACTCAGATTACATGAGAGATAGCATATCTTCGTTGCAGTTTAGTGTGCTATCAATATACAGGGTGCGTAGCAAAAAGATTATAGCCATAACGGCATTGATCGGCAGGACTAATGTTGTGCAGGAAAAAGATAAGATTTCTTCTTATGCTGCAACTAGAAAAATTAACACAGAAACTCTAATAATCGTTTTGAATTACACATTACTTCTTATTGGTGATGTAACTTGGCGTTTATGATATAAAACATATCAAGTATATTCCCTATATTGTTATTAGCATTCAAATCGTTTAATTCTGTTACTTTGTATCTTATTACGTTTTTTGTAGCTTTAAAATTGCAAATAATAATGTATTCTTCGGAACTGGCGATGTACAGACACAGATAAATTCTTAAATTTTTAATTTTAATTATAATTGTAAGTCTTAATTAAATTACATTACTTAATAAAGAATTACTTAATAATTCTTTATTAAGTAATGTAATTTAATTTAAGTAATAATTACTATAATTGTTTTAATAGTATCAATTTATAATATTAAGTTTTTTAAATGTTAATGAATGCTGTGGTTCCCTGTAATTGGGAAGGTACTAGTTTTAGTCAATAATTTTAAGTTCATACTTGTAATCCATGTACACTTTCTGTTGGGAATCCAAATAAATAAATAAATAATAAACTTGAGTAGGTACTATCTGTCTGATTCAAGCCATCAAAATGTCTCAGAATATTCATCACAATGTTCGCCAATCTTCTTACAAAAATCTCAGTTCAGATATAGATAAAAAATTGGCGTGATCGGGTCGCGATTAATGGCGAAAAGATTTAGACTTATTTCGCTTTCATTTTCGGTCTAATTTTTTGTTCGTTGACAGTTTAACATTTCCTAGTTTCTAGTTACGTGCGAACGATACAGAAAAAATGATCTCAACGAACCGTCATCAAGTCGTATATTTTTTGTCGAAAACTACTTAACAATGGTTGTTTGTGGCAGGTGCGCTTAGTACATTTTTTTTATTTGGCTAACAAAGCAAAATGTCCGTGCTCACGTTATAAGTACGGTTCAACACATGATAGTCAGATTTTCGCCCCGGCCTCCTATGGGGTAATAGAGAATACCTTTAAAATTCTTGGTATCTTATAAAGACCTAAAAAAGGTCACACTTCACATTATTTTTCATAATAAACTCAAACGGTATCAGCAGAATTTTTCTACGCAATATTGTCATATTTCGTCGAATTTACACGAGACCTAGTGAAAATCTTTTGAGCTAATCGTGAACGTACATACAAGCAGATTTTGTTAAAATAATATCACCACATAGTATAAAACAAAGTCGCTGTCGTCTGTCCGTCCCTATGTATGCTTAAATCTTTAAAACTACGCAACGGATTTTGAAGCGGTTTTTTGTAATAGATAGAGTGATTCGAGAGGAAGGTTTATGTGTATAATATATGCATAATATTGTAGAGAAACACTCATAATTTTAGATGTTAATCATTGCACCCGGGCGAAGCCGGGGCGGGTCGCTAGTTTATTATAAGAATCACATAGAAAGATTATGGGAGCGGAATTAGGCAGAAATGCACTCAATAGCTTTATTGGTAGACCACATAAACTCATTAAATTGTGAGTACTGGGAGCAATTTTATGGGTATTAACAATGCAGTTCAATTAATTAAACACTCATACACTTGCATACGGCCACGCAAAACATACCGGTAGCGATTTCTATCAATGTGCAAATTTTATTGGCAGAGGTGAGTGCTTGTTCGACAACAAGCCGGAATATACCGTTTATCGCTGGGTTTTTCTTGGCTTTTGTTAATCGTATGTTCTTTTCTCAGCCACTGTTCATTTAGAATCTGGGAGTTGTTTTGGTCTGCTGAAACTATCTCCACACTAAGCCTCTTATTTTGAGTAAACCTTAGATTCCATGCGCTTATTAATTAGGTCAGTACTACCTCATCGCGCATGGAGCTAAATAAATGGTGTATGGATAAACCAAATGAAACTGGTGTTTGTACATGAATAATGATTTACTAAAAATTATTTTGTATAAAAATAAACAAAAAAATGCAGTAGATTTTTTTTTGTACGTTTCACATCCAATTGTCTTCTGCGACAGTATTTGGTGGATGCACAGCGAAAACGAAATAACTTACATGCCAATATTTCTATTAGGTATTTTATTAAATTATTATATTTATTTTGTCATTAAGTAATTTGTAGGTTTTGTTCATTCTTACAACACGCGTTTTTTTCCAGCGTGCGATGGGGATGTGTAATATTCTGCGGGCGGGCTAGTAAAGGCGAAAGAAATCGCAAATATTCTGCTGTTTTTAAGATTAACATTGTATTTCTTTTCTTTTTCTTGCATTTGTATCTCACTCTGGCTGTAGCTGAAAATCAGCTCTACAGGAAACTGTGGAATTATGCTAAGATACAGCCACTTAGACACATCAACGTACACTAGTGTTTGCCACTTTCTATTTTATTATTTTTCTATTGTATGCAATACCCATTTTCTTTCTTTCTTTAAAAAAATAATTCATATGCTAGTTGATTCTTTGATTCATACCCTACAGTTATGAGATATGAAAAAAAAACATTGTATAGTCGGCCTTATTATAACTTAGCGCAAGAGTACAGCGGGGTACTCATATTAAAAAAGTCAGGATACTCTATAAATAGTACGAAATACGAACTAACATTATCCGGTACTATAACTAATGTTAGGGCATCGCTCCTGTGCCCGTTCTAACGCAGTTAACCCACATAAGCGCTTGCCAGCTCCCTTGCGGAAGCAATGATGTGACCGATCTACCGACTATTGATTAACCAGCATTTTAATTAGATTTGTCCTACATTTTTTCTATCGCAGTGCCCAAGTCCTAGGCCGAGAGTGGGTTGGCAGTGGAATGGAGCCACTTTTCCATTATGTTGCCAGCATGCTATTCCATCATTATCCATGTGGTGACATATTTAGACTACATAGTGTCACCAACCCAAACCAACCTGGGTGTTTCGTAAGAGCCGAGAAAAGGAGATGAAAAGGCCGATAACTTAGCCGCAAGAGAAGGAAAACTCGATACGAAACCGTGCTAACCCATCTGGCCAGCGCCGCCAGTAGGCTTATTACCCTTAACGTAACTGGAGGAGGCCCGACTCAGCAGTTGAGGAGTTATCTATGTGCCGAGTCGTAGTAGTTGACGCTATCACATTGTAATAATTTTAGTAGTCGAAGTAGAACTAATGTATTTGTTTCCACCAGAACTTCGTATTACTTCGAAAGTACAGAAAACTACAAAACTAATGTTGCGCTAAAATTTCAAGGCAATCCGTCAGGTACTTTCGGAAATATGCGCATAACATCATATTTCGGATACATCGGAACATTTATATGTGCCTATAAAGGGTAGCATTTTACATATATGTGTCCGTGCTGCAAGATGTCTTATTTCCGTTGGAACTCAAACAAATCACTATCACTACATAATATAAAACAAAGTCGATGTCGTCTGTCCGTCCCTATGTATGCTTAAATCTTTAAAACTACGCACCGGATTTCGAAGCGGGTTTTAATGGATAGTGATTCAAGAGGAAGGTTTATATGTATACTAGCGACCCGCCCCGGCTTCGCACGTGTGCAAATATGCATGTATTATACATAAAAACCTTCCTCTTGAATCACTCTATATATTAAAAGAAACCGCTTCAAAATCCGTTGCGTAGTTTTAAAGATTTAAGCATACATATAGGGACGGACAGACGACATCGACTTTGTTTTATACTATGTAGTGAAGTGATTACATGCATAATTGCACCCGTGCGAAAGCCAGGACGGGTCGCTAATACGACTATAAAATCAACATACAAACGATATCCAGTCAGCCTCGAAATCCCAGAGTTATTTCTAAGTGCAAATTGACAAAAACTAGCTGGTATCAATTTTCCACCATTTTAAAACTAAAATTTGATCCTTATCCATCATAATTGTTCATTCGCCGTAAAATTCACGCCCGCGCAACTAATTCCCACAGTCTGATTCATAACGACAAGAGTTCCGTTAATTTAAACAACATTACAACGGTTCAGCACTTATTTAATCTTGAAATGCTAAGCCTTGTTACAAAATATTCGGCTCCGATGACTCAATGTGAAAATATTTGGATTGTTGATATAATGATCCCAGGTACCCGTGAGACTTCGAGAAACCACTAACGATGCTAGTGATTTTAAACATAAATATGACACGTATATTTTGTTAGTACAGAATATCGGTCAGAGGGGAATATAATCGATAATGCAAACCAATCCGGTATAATAAGTTAAATCGAAATGTCGCCCCGCGTAAAGTTCTCTTATTATGCCAGATTCATTTGACATGTATAATCATCTTACGATACGATCATTGTCAAATCTCGTGGATCAAATCGATTACAGATAGCAATTAGTCGGTTACTTTTGCGGCTTCCCAGACCAATCACAATTTATTTAAATTCTATTAGCATTGACGATCAGAGATTCCAATAACAAATGTATTTGAAAAATATATTTTAAACTAGCTGACCCGACAGACGTTGTCCTGTCTGAACTATGAATATTGAATTGGAATAATTAATAATAAATTAATATACCGCCTTTTCTTATCGATTCCAATCCCTTATTTAATGTAATTAAAAAAGAAAAAAAGTAATTATGCCAAAAATAGCGAACCGTCGGGACGAACGTCAAATGTTTGACAGGTAACAGTTTGTATGGGAAAATAAAATTGTTGTTTTTATTATTTTACTTACAATATCAATGTTTTCTCTAGACTCTTAAACCTTCCCTGGACTCACACGAATATTTCAAGACCAAAATTAGCCAAATCGCTCCAGCCGTTTTCGAGTTTTAGCGAGACTAACGAACAGCTATTCATTTTTATATATAGAGATGTTCCCTTAGAAATATTCGCCATCGAACGGGCACATATTAACTAACAAAAGCAGACTTTGCATATATTATTTGCATTTACATGAAATTTACATTTACATTCTCATGTAAAAATCTTAAATTTTTTACAAAAAATTGTAGGTGAAAAGTTTGTAGTAATTACTAAAAGCAACCGAAGCGAGCCCAAAGCCGCTCCTTGGCCGGTTCTGCACCGCGTAAACATCTGTCTTCCCTTCCATTCTTACTTAAAGGTCGCGAACTTGAAGGGCGCAGTTGCCGATGAATGAGCAGGGCACAGCGGCCCGGGCGGGGGCGCGGGGCGGACCGCAGGGTGTTCACTCACACCCCACTTCTCAGATCAACAACCTCGAAACCTTAATCAAGATAAGCTGACCGGGACGCCCAGCAATGTTTCGAATGGAATAATTTTAATTAGCAAATGTACCACCGTAAGAAATGCACGGCTGAGATCTTCCGAGGGCCTTTAACAGAGAGTCTGCTACAGAATCACTGTTGGGACATAAAATACGACGTGACTAACATTAATTAACAACGCGAGAACCGTCGCGCTAATATCGCGTAAGCTTTTGTGATAATTTTGAGTTATGAGTTAATGAAGATGTATGAAGTAATTTCTTATGCGTTGGGAAACTACAGATAAATTATACTTTTGCCATAAAGAGCGAAGTACAAGCATGACAATACATTTCGTTTAAGTATCAGACTTCTTGTGATCGACCTGATCCTTTATTTTTTATTGCCGCAGGATGAATGACCTTAGGGGCCTTGCCGGACTTTAGTCTACTGGCGGTATGTACTACTGCTGGCATTAATTTACTTACCTGATGCGGTTTCCGGCGGACATTCCAATCAATCCTTACCACTAACTTGCCTTGGGGTCGTACTGCTCTAATATGATTTAAACTTCAAACGACGTTAAATAAATAACACTATTATAAGTGACACGAATATCGAGGACCGGGCAAATAGGTTAATTTCAATTGCTGATAAATCTATAATATAATTGAATCCTAACAGTCCTAATCAGTTCATAGTTCAGTTAAAATATTTACAAAACGAATAGTATACATTTGAAGCAGCTTCATTTTTACCAACTTGAAGCTCATAACACAGAGATCGTTATCGCAGATATCAACAATTGTACATATTATCATGTCATGAGAATTTGGCTTCCCACTCTGCTTATGAACAAGGATTTTTTGACAAACAGTACAATCCAAGCAATATCTACCGCAACAAGTAAAGTAACGCATTTAGTAGTCTTTGAGATAATTTTACATACTTAAAAGTTCTGTTAACTTATGCTTTGGTGGTAATGGTAAATTCTTAATGAAACCCGGTGGGCACGTACCGCTATACACAAATTAAGTTTCTTTTATATGGTGTTAAGCGGAAAACTCTTTGATTAACTTTTGTTTAAAGCAAAAATAAACTGTGGTACATTTTGTGTCGAGCATTAACAAAAAGGAAGGAGGTACAAAATATAGAGAACAAAGCGTGAGCCGGACTCCTGGGACACGACCAGCATTATCGATCCCTACGCACTCATAATATATACAGAAGGGTAACAGTCACCAAACCAGACCGTGTAATCCTTGAACTCTTGAACTTTTCTTTATATCACATTAGCTTCACCCGTGGATTGGACCCCCGTGGATTTTCAATCAGTACTCATTTCAACACAAACTCAAAAGTAACTTTACTCATATAGGTTTTATCTCAAAACTCTTATAAATCGTCATGTTTAAAACTACAATCTTCATATTTCCATACACTCCTATCCAACGCTAAATACATAGACAGCCAGTTATTTCCCTATAAATTTGCCGTTTTAGTTTGCATAACCATTTCATAATGTAGCTCCAGTGTGAAAGTAGCCCAAATTCCAACAAACTATTTAATGACGCGTTTGCCAAAAAAAAACTTGGTGATCCTTAAGACAAACTATAATGTCTATCCATAACAGATTTCTGCTATTTCGCACAGAGAATTTCATTTTTTTCGTTTCTTGCCGAGCCACCTTACTCTTTTCAAATCAGTTTAGTATTACTATTGGGATATGTTGTTTTATTATTAACGCCTTATTCTTACCATGTTTTTTCTTTATTCTTATTACCTGTATTACACTTCTTCATTCATAATGTCTTCGGAAAAAATGGATACCTATTCCAGATTTTGAACAAGGACCGCCTGGTAGACGACTTTATTACTCTCCCTCACAATACTTTAGCTGGTCCCTTTTATGTCAGAGCGATACGAGATCGGAATGCGTCTTTGTGGGGCTCATCGCGTCGTGCCGAAATTCGGCTCCGACCTTTGTCTACGTATTATAATGATTTTGTTTGAGTACCTGCAACCAGTTTGTAGAGTCCGTTCGGAGAAATCCTCGAATCACGGCTTTGGCTACGATATTTAAAAATCTGTATAATATTTTGCCGACATTTTATCATTCAGGATTTGATTCTTTTTATTGGATATTTTTCACACACTTGGTTATAGACGATGTAACAAAGTATATGTTTATATGTCGCAGTCAAGAAGTAAAATTAGCCTAATTAACAGTCAACTACATCTATTAAAATTTATGAAAAGCGGCCCGAGCTTAGAAATTTCTAAACTGATTGATTGTATTGGTTGATCATCAGACATGAAATTCAACTAACTTAGATTTAGTGTATTATTCGTATAATACTAATATGTATTATTCGTATAATACTAATATGTATTAGTAATACAATTGAACGAAGCAATTCGTGTGGTCCGATATTTAGAAAAATATTTGCCCATTGGCTGGTGTAGCGTGTGTCAAGTTGTGTCCTATAAAATAGTGTTTTGACTTTAATATTCTAACAAATTGTCAAGGTTGAAAGTACCGCCGGTTCAGAGTAGGCTTAACAGAGAAGAGCCGGCAAGATTTAACAAAAGCCTTACCAATAGACCGATTAGGTTTACTCGTTTAGGACCTGGAAGCAGTTCAGTAAATAAACCACCGATTCTCCGACAATGTTGGTACGATAGTGCTCAAACTATGCCGAGTTTATTTATGGTAGTTACACGAATTTGTTCAGTGTGGTGACGCATTTAGAATACACAATGTCACTAACATATGTATACAAGACGCTGACCACGTCTACAACAGAAGTAAAACTTGACACAAACCCTGTGCCAACCCCTCAAATAATTTGGAGTCTGCCACAGTAGTGGGTAATTTATAGGCTGAAACAGCAACACGAATTGGTTAGGCGTTGCGACAGTAATTAAATAAATAAATATCATTGGACATTTCACACAACGCCATCTCGTCCCAAGCTAAGCAACTTAATGCTTGTGTTATGGTAACGAGATGGACGATAAACTACTTATATAATTATTTTTTTTCTTCCGTGCGGGGATCGAACCCGCGACATTAAAGGCTGCATCAAAGTATATTTACTGAAATCACTAACGTTTTTCATAATTTGCACGAACTGCAAAGAACAGAACATGTGACAGATACAATAACTGACGTAGAATGACAATGATCTAGACGTACGAGACAAACAAAACGAGTTTATTAGAAATGTCTTAAGTTTCCCGTAATTCTTGTTAACGTTTATTTAGAACATTCAATTAGGCAAGATTTTGAGCCATTGCCAGTGTCACATTAGTTATAATCTTCAATGAAAACTTCATTAAGCGAGTTTTAATAAGAACTCTTTGAAGTATGTTTTTAAAAGGTATTGACATCAAAATTTGTTATATATATATGAAAACAAGCCCCAGTGGGGATCTCTGTTAGTTGGGCTGAGGCCGGGCATCGATCGCGAGCTGCGGTGAACGCACCCTAACGTGCTCCCCAAATATTGGGTACGCCCAATATCGAACAGCATTTTTAAGTATTATATTTCGTCAACCAACGATGGAATGTACGATATGCGTCGTATCTAATAATAAGTACTTTTCTTCTTTGCTTTTTTTCGATTTACCTACTAGTATTTACACCTAGCCATTGCTGTTTGCCCCCCGCGACCCATCTAGTGGGACAACCGGTAATTATTTTGTTAGACCAGAGCTCCTGAACACTAATTATTATTATACTTTTGATTCAGAAACTAAAATGTACAGCGGTCATGTAGGTATTGGAATCCTGCCCTTATGCAACGCAACCTTCGAACCTAATATATTCAGAACTGACGATATTAGTTTAGACAGGATTCCTCTCCTGTATCTGCGAACAATTTCTGTGCAATAGCGTATCAAGTCCACGCTCCAGAATAAAAAAAACCGACGTACTAAATGAGCATTAGAGAGAAAGGTATTTTAAAGCTTCAGCGATATGTTCAAAGAAGTTTTCGACCGTGGCGAGTACAAGTGGGCGTGTGTACGTAATGGGCGTGCGACATTCAAAGTCCCTGTCTTGTCCCTGTGGAACTAATGACCACTCGAGATGAGGATATTACAGTGCGCCGTCGACCGCATAGCCAGAGCAAGTCACGAACTACCCGTGAGGGCGAAGATAAAACATAATTTTCTGTGAATTCGTAACGCATTAAAACGTAGTAGAAAAAGTTGAGGCGGCTAAAAATCCAAAGATACTCAACGCTGTCCGACACGAAAACGGGGCGAGTTCGGAGAGGTTTATTTATTTTAATGAAACTAAATTTACGTGGTTAGTATAGTAATCAATAAAGATGCTGATGTATTCGTTTTTGACATTGAAACCATTTTTTTTAATTATTAGGCAGATGTAGTTGATTTAGAACCTCTATTCATTCATAAACACTCAAAAAAACATTTTTACACATTTCAGGAATCAGAGATCAGTAGGTACTGGACCATTTTATGAGTAAAATATATACATTTATAGCCATGCGCGACTAAAGGATATAGACGCGACTAAAGGATATACATGACAGAAAACCTTACCAAGAAGAAGAAAACATGGTTTGAAGCCCTGTTTAACTAGTGTTGTTCAGGCCATCCAATTGGAGACGATGAAACACATACAGATATTTCTCAGATATAGATATTACTACATATTCGCTAACGGAATTAATTGTCTTGAAAGAACGCTTCATACTAACGACATAATAAAAAACAAGGGGGTTTAGACGATTCAATTACTACGATTTAATTGAACAAAGTGCCATTTAAATTCAGAACGCACCTACGTTCTCACTCTAAGTGTGTACATTGTAAGTAAAACTTAAGAGTTTTAACGGGTTCCTACACTGTTGAGGATGTTAAGATAGAGTAAGCGTAAATTATGTACACGTATATAGTTGAATGAGAGAGAAAATGGGCTCTCGAAATCCCCGTGCCTCGGGTTTCACATTGGAAATGAAACGGGATATCGTTCTCGTTCGAAACTCACCTACAAAAAGTGAGCTTACTGTGCCCCTTATTACCCAGCTGCCACGAGCAGGGAGCGGTGACCTCGTCGCATCTGCCGCGGCCCTGCCCGACTTCATACATATCGCGAACACCCCAATACCCTGCCATTCTGTTGCGAGAGAACTTTCAACAAGGCACTACAGACTTGGGGGCAGCGTTCATATGGGTACTCGGGCCTCAAATTTTGAATTACATTTACAAAAAAATACTAGCCAACAAAAGCGACATGTTAAATAACTTGTTAATTAAAGAACGATCATTACAGAAAATTAATGTGAAAGATATTTATAGCAGTCACAAAAGGGATAAGATATAGAATAGAATAATAGAATAGAATACATTTATTTCCTGAAATATGGTGTACAGAGTCTTAATGCTATAGGTCCCAAACTAGGCAAGCCTGTGTCTTGGTGACCTAAAAGGCTGATACATTTTATTCCAATTGTACACCGCACACCGGGCGCGATACCGCGATCAATTACATGAGCAATTACACACAATTCTATGTATCTCACTGCTATTTTGTGAGTAAACTCAGAAAATTATGCGTTCGAGCACTCCCAGGAATGAAAACTGACAGTGAAGTTAGTAAACAAGGAAAATCTGTCACGTTCCCTCAACTCGATTTAAAAACGACAGCCACGTGAATAGCAAAGGCGTGTTTAATACGTAACTGAAAAATATTCTGATTCCAGTTTTTTTTTACACAGGATTTGTTTTTTCCAGCAAGTTACTTGAACTTTTAAACAATTCTGAAGGTAGCTCAAAGATATGGTTTTTTAAGTGACAAAAAAGTGCTCCAGCCCTGAAGAATTAAAAAAAGCTAATTTAATGGCTGTTTATTCTTGCACTATGTCAAAATGATGCGCCGACATGAAGCGTCGGTAAAATAAGAAAATTAGTTCCGGATATTTACGTCATAAACCACCCGTCATTTATGACTGGAGGAGTCGAGGCGAACATATTTTGTGTGGGTTTTGAGCATTATTACGGATTCAACAACAAGTACTTGTTAGAAAGATTTTATGATGAGAAAGCCAGTTATAAAAATATCTAAGCTCTTCAGCTTTGATATTAATATTTAATCACTACATAGTATAAAACAAAGTCGCTGTCGTCTGTCCGTCCCTATGTATGCTTAAATCTTTAAAACTACGCAACGGATTTTGAAGCGGTTTTTTGTAATAGATAAAGTGATTCAAGAGGAAGGTACATTAATGTATAATATTGTAGAGAAACACTGATAAATTTAGATGTTCATCATTGCACCCGTGCGAAGCCGGGGCGGGTCGCTAGTATTTAATAAGATGTGGATGTGGTAGTGATTTGTATAATAGAAAATGATTCTAAGGAAACACTGTTTTGTTTTTCATTGTACGCCACGATATAAATTACATCTAGTAGAACTAGAATTTGCATTGTGAAGCCTTCGCGCCTTGACGCCGAAACCCTACACTGCTGTAACAGAAACCCTCAAGATCCGGGTGTGATCAAACCAAAACCGGTTCTAACTTTATATAACAAGTTCAACCTGCTTCCAAGACTCCTATCCAGAGGAGTTTTAACAGTAGATCGTATATTACTAGTAAAACAACTGAAGAATAAGCAGTTTACTTTTTATTCCCCATCAAAATATTAACGACAGTTCATTAAGCAGAGGCTCGTTAAATTAAGATTAAAATATCAAACATTTAGGTAATAATAATGTAGACTTTGTTAAATTGTTAATACATAGATTCTTGTCGCATCCTCATATTCTCCACACGATATTGGGTTTTTTCTCACTTTAACCCCAGAGATTTTTCAGGGCTCAACCGATTTGAACTCTCATTGCTCGTCAGCTCATTTAACATATTATTTTGTAATGTGCACGTGATGCGCTTTTATTTGATACCCCACTCAATTATATTTGCAGACATTCGGTTATTCTTCCCTACTTTCACCCCCCACAACTTTTTAACGACTCAACCGATTTTCTTCAAACATATTATCTAAAAACACTCACCCGTAACTCGCCTTTCATACAAAAACATTAACTACTATAAACTAAATTGAAATCGCTTCAGCCGTTTGCGAGCTACGGAGCCACAGACAGACACGTGAAACTTATAAAATGCCTCTTTTTGCGTCTGGGTTAAAATCGATGTCAACAATTTCGATCACATTTAGCGGATGGGTGCACGCGAGTGTTACGTGCCCAATATTTTGTAGAGCTTCAAGCCTGCTGTCGTAACTAGGTAACTTCCAAAAATGGCAAATCAATTTGATTGCGCACTTTTCATTTGACAGATGATTGTTACTTATTGAAAACAATTAATTACTTGAGTATCTCGGGGTATTTTTCATCAGCAAGCAGCGTGAACTCAAACTCATTTAAAGACATATATATAGCGATTTTCTTGTTTTTAAAAAAACGAACGCTATGTTTAACCTGTATCGCGGGGGCAGTTTTGCAAACATGTAATTCACCAACACAAATGACGCCCAGACACAGAGCAAATGCCTCTGGTTTGAACAAAGACACTTGCCCGACCCCGGAATCGAAACCCGCGACCCGTTGATCCAAAGGCAGCACATTTAACCCCTAGACCAACGAGGCAGTCAATTGATGTATTAATACTAACAGTCGGCCTATAAATGACCCACTGCTGAGTCAGGTCTCCTCCCATTATGTGGAGGGTTATTAGCCTACTGATGTGCCACGCTAGCGGGGTGGCACAAGGTTTTGTGTTCCTTCTCTTGCTCTGCTAGTTTTTTAGCATTCATATTTCCTTTAGTCACATCTTACGATACCCTCAGGATGGAATGGGGTGGTGACACTGTTTATTCTAAATCCGTCACCAAACGGATTATGATATAGTGATAGTGTTTACACACAAATACCTCGTGCAATTGAATTACGATGTGTGGACTCTTACTTACCTGAAACAATAAAACGGCATGTTATTTATGGATTCATACATATATGATTTCATTTTTATAATATTAGTAGTAATAGTGACAGATATGTCGGAACAATTTTCAGACAAACGACGTTTGATTAATAGATTTTGATTTCATCTGTAGCGACCGCATGCTACATACTTCACACAGTTTACCCGAAATATCTGAACTAATTACATCAAGAAATATCGCCTACAAATCCGAGAATTACCTACCAAAAGGACCTACACCGCGATAGCGAAATTACAACAGCAATTCGCATAGTTAAGAATTCCCCGACTACAACTATCGGGGGATAGGCGCAGCGACCCCTAGCCAGACGTACCACCTCGTCTGGCTGGATTATCCTACCTTTGCGCCTAAACATCCATTACATCTATTTATTATCCATTAGATCTCCGTGTGGTGATGGATTTAGAATACACAATGTCACCAACCCATACCATACTGAGGGTGTCGTAGGGGTCGACTAAAGGAATGCAAAAGGAATATCACCTAGTCACGCAAGAAAAAAAACTTGATAAAAACCCTGTGCCAACGTGACAAATAAGGCCCTCCATGAATTTGGAGGAGGCCCGACTCAGCAGTGGGTCATGCAAAGGCTGAGTAGTAGATCTATTAACCTTACATGTCACTTGTGACGGATTAAGAACACAATGTCACCACCCCATGCCATCCTGAGGGCATCGTAAATGCCAACTAAAGGGAATTACGTGTCAGAAAACCAAAAGAAGGAACACTTGAATTAAAACTCTGTGCCTGTCTGGCCCAACTTAGCAGTGAGTCTTTTACGGCTGAGAAGTAATTAATTCACTTAGAAAGATATTGGAATCCCAAAACATAGTAGCATGAAGATAAAAAACTATATTTTACCTTCAAACAATATGAATCTATCAGACATTGGCGCACACATGACCATACGGCTGCTAAACAAACACCCTTAACACTCCAACTAGTAGAAAATGACTACCAGCGTCCCATGATGAATTATCCCATCGACTTAACAGTTCCTGCTGCGTGCCAGACATCGCAAGTCGTCAATCATCGTGAGTTTTTGGTGTCAAATATTAGGAAAAAAGTTATATAAGTTTTAAATTACTTTTCCTAAGAAATATTATCTTCGAATCTTTGAAAATTCAAATTTTAATTTGGTCAAAAAAAAGAAACCACTGTACTTAATAATAATCTAAGCAATTAATTATTACAAATATAGTAATCACATAAAACATGCGACTATCTCAAAAAGTTATTGTTGATATCAGTTGATCTCTCAAAACTGTCTGTAAATACAAAGGACCGCCCTTGTAAAGGATACGTTTTATAGGTTCTGTGTATTTAACAATCCGTAACACACCCTTAATAAAAAGCGCTTCTAAACACCTAATTAATGTGATTAAAAGGTGATTTCGCCTTACATAGCCCCCACCTGCGCTTTTTGCGCCCAGCACAACATTGCCTTTATCTCAACGTAAGAGGAACAAGAAAGAAGTAAAACTACCAGCAAATTGAACAACTCTTGCAAAAAATCTTATAGGCAGAGCATATTTCACTTCGGGACCGGATATGCGCTACCATGGCGAAGTACGTTTGCGCCACGATGACATGCTGCGCGCGTTCCGATGCGTCGTCAGATCCGGTGTGCTCGGAATCCTTAATTTAACTGCTAGTACTGCCGGAGATGCAGATGGAATGAGCTTCCCGCTTGTGATTGCATTCGCACTCGCTACGTTGGCTCCGAATTAATGGTGCATCTTATATTCGGTACGCTGATATAAAAAAAGTTCGCTGAACCAAGTGAGGGTTTACGTGGCACTATGGTTTTGTTAAAGTCAATGTAGATGACACAATAAAATGTGTAGTTAGTCGCTAGAGGCGCATATTCTCCAAAAGCTACTTATTACATCTAATTCTGTTGATCTTCAGTCATATGAACAACACGAACTATAGCGAGAATGATCCAAATTATAGCAAAATGTACACTGTTTTACTAAAACTTATTTCGATATTATGATATGTGCAGTTGAATAGTATAAATAAAACTATCATTTAATTGTAACTTCATTTCGTTGGCAGAATACTGGGACATCCGGCATCCCTCATACATAACATTAAATTTGGCAAATTAGTTCAATAAAATATACTGCGTGTCAATGACCATCATTTGGCGAGAAGAATGACGTCATGTCCAATAACATTACATTGGATCATTGAGGTAGATATACGGATGCCTAACGGTCCATGAGGAAAATAGGCTCGATACAATACTAAACACGTAACTACATAGACCATCCCTCGCACGGAGATATCGTAATTCGTAATATAATACTAAGTAACGTCCACGGCTCCGCCTGCACGGACTAAATGTGGGCGTATATCGTATGCCTTTTATTGAAATGTTGGCAGAGACAAAGTCCGTTAAATTCCGTGTACTTATTCCTCGCCTTGGCCAATTTTATTAGGGTCAGTCTCACCTGATTTAGCTATTACCGGTATTTACACGGGGTGCCGTCTTACCTGCGAGACCCATCTGGTGGGACGACCGTTAATTATTTAGTTAGACCAACTGTCAGTTTTGACGTTGCTGACTTCGTACTACAACTTCGTACCTACTACCATAGATGCCAGTCGGCATTTTACTGGAATACGAACAAACAGATATGGCGAGGCAATTTAACGGATTTTTAGATACTATATTCATGGTAGCTGTGGATGGTTGTTGCTTTCAGAATAATAAGCTTATTAGGGATTATTATAAACTTATCACTACATCGTATAAAACAAAGTCGCTGTCGTCTGTCCGTCCCTATGTATGCTTAAATCATTAAAACTACGCAACGGATTTTAAAGCGGGTTTTTTTAATAGATAGAGTGATTCAAGAGGAAGGTTTATATGCATAATACATCCATAATTGCACCGTGCGAAGCCGGGGCGGGTCGCTAGTGTAATTATAAACTTTATCACAATCAACATAATAATGCACTGCGATTTTTGCGCTTACATCTATCATAAATTGATTAGCGAAAAATAGCTTCCGTAGCAACTACACTCGAGTGTGCTGTGGTACACCTGGTTCTGCCCGTTCCTGGTCTGCGTAGGTTAGAACCAGTTTCTTCGTAACGTCGGAGAACTCTTTGTACTGTTGACAGCGACACACCGACAGTCCTGGCTGTATCGCGCTGACTCCGGCCGGTTTCTAGCATTGTAAGTATTCTGGTGCATTCTTCAGACGTAAGCGACATAATTTCAGCTTGAATAATGAATATAGAGCACTATCAACATGGTTTATGTACCCACATAAATGACAGATTACAAACAAATGCAAAACCAAATGCTGTAATTTCGTAGTTCCATCTTCGAAAGTGGCCCTTTTTCAAGTTTGATTTTTTTATGATATAACTTTACAATAACTAAGAAGTTTTAATACCTTCATTTAAGGAGTATTACATTGTCTATTAAATACAATTTATTGCATTAACCTATCATTTTTAGTTTCCGAGATTTTTAACATTCTTTAAGTGACCCGGATTCATTGCTCTCGAGTGTAATTAAATTTCTTGAGCCCTTGCTCACGCTATTAGCTGAGCATCAGCAAAAGCTACGCCCATTGGGTTCCCTTTAAGCATACACACAACATTTTATCATGAAAAGTGATCTATGATGATGAAAACTGTTAACTTACAACAAATGTTTTATATTAATAAATATCCTTGGACATTTCACACAACGCCATCTCGTCCCAAGTTAAGCAACTTAATGCTTGTGTTATGGTAACGAGATGGATGATAAACTACTTATATATATATTTTTTTTAAATACTTACATATTATAGATAGAAAATGATAAATCGTAAAATATCGTAAGTGATATATCGATCGACCACGATTAAATAATTTGACGTTCACTTCATAAATATAGCAATCAATTACATATATACTATATCCACATATGCATTCATTGAAATTCTACGTCTACGCTAATTGACTTACTTAATTACAAGTCCTGCTAAGGACTTCGATCAAGAAGACAAGAGGATCACAAAAAATAGGTTCAAACGTGTTCACAACTGCACGCGGACATCCATTAATATTTTGTCCATGACTGACCATAAATTAACAGATATACAACCACAAATCGTGCTCTTATTTCTCGGGTTGATTGACAATTGCTCTTCGGACATACCGAAGACTACCAACCGAAATATTATATGTGAACAATAACAACAATTATGTACAATTTCATAACAAATTCGATGGACAAACCCCACAGACAATACGCACTCGTCTAGATACAGTTATCAGAAATATTAGCATCATGTCCATGGACAATGGCCCCGCAGGAAGGCCGTTTTGCAATCAGGCAGGTACACAATTTGACATTGTGTAAACGTTTTCACGTGGGGCCGAAACGGAAACTTGGGTCACGCCCGTTGCATACAAAAACACCGTAGGAAAACGTACCTCGTAACGAAAATGATTAGACTAGCACGAAAGAAGCAAAACCAGTAATTACGAACAAAGTTAATTTCGAAACTACGTGCCATGTTATATTCATTAGTATCCATTGTTTAATTGAAAACGCATAAGTAGCTTCGAACCAAAGATAACGAAATGTTTGAATAGTATATTCTTCGTCTTCTTGGTTAATGATTTGGATATAAACGCGACGGTGGACAGTTCAATTTAGAATTTTGGTATGTATAATAATTTATTGGGCATACGTTAACTAATACTAAAATCTACAATCTTCACAGAGTGCCCTCTTGAAGTAACTCGGATGGAAGTGTTAATTTTGTATTTAAATATATAAGGCCAACCATTTTAATTGAGCTTGGCAACAGTGTGTAACTTAATGTGAGAATGTTTAACGTCAAGGTAAGTGCCTGTTAATACAACGCTATATGGAGGTGGCAAGTGTACGAAATATATTTACATTTAAATTTATTATTACCCTCTAGCTCTATTGAACCTGTTAGTAACACAATTCGGATGCGGATGCCCTTAGAAAAAAATAAGGTCTCAATTTAATGCTCCCAAATTATATTAGGGAATCATTGATAGTTGTAAACCGGCAGACGTTGTCGGGAAACTGAGCAAATATAAAATTTCGTACAAGCCAAAAATCTATGGATGCAGTTTAGATTTACATCGACAACGTAACGGTCGGTAGAACTCTAGTGTTTAACATTTCTAGTATTCGTTCGATCGAGTCATTCGCAGTACCTACTAATTAATGATTTATATTAATAAAACATATATGTTAATACACTAATGCAATATAAACATTTACATACAAAAAAAGCAGATCATAAAATATAACTGACGACCAGAGGTAAGGCAAGCAAATCCCTTAAGCCTTCGAGTGCCAGTTAAATATAGCTCGTTTCCTTTCCTTGCCAATTTCCTTTACCAAATTTTTATTTGCCGTAACGAAAGTAAATAAAACTGTTAAATATATTAATTTATATAGGTATGTTACCCTTATGTCAAACTAGCTTATGTCCGCGGCTTTACATACGCGAATTACAGTACAGTAACATATTCCATGACAACCATATTCTTTTGGGATCACTAGATTTTAGAGTGCCAAATTAGCAATTTCAATTCATCTGTTGCATGCTTGATTAACGAATACCGATACAATTATTATATTAGTAAGATATCTAATTACTAGCTGACCCGGCGAACTTTGTTCCGCATTATATATATTTAAAACAAAATGAAAGTTGGACATAGGATACCTGAGATTTTTATCCCGTCCGTATAAACCCTACTTTAACAAAACGCAACTGACAGCGAAACGTTATGTTGTCTATAGTTTAATATGGTCGAAAATTTGACAATTAGAAATTTTGAATTCGACTTGTTTATATTGTTGTAATTCACATAATATCTTTATAACTTGTAGCCTATGTGTTATTCTGATGTATAAGCTATATTATTGTAAAGTTTCATTATAATCCATTCAGTAGTTTTTACGTGAAAGAGTAACAAACATCCATCCATCCATCCATCCATCCATACTTACAAACTTTCACGTTTATAATATTAGTAAGATAATATAAAAATATATGAATCTATGATATAATTCTGTCATGCATTTTAAAGAGTCAACGCACATTATCTCCTCGAAAACAATTCAAAACGGCATAAGTTTTTGGTGAATACTCGTTACGAAAACACACAACTAAGAAGCGTGATAAGCAATTCATTTTACACAGTGTAGGTGTACTGATACCAGTTTCAAACTCGCATTAAGCTAAATAACTTTTGAAGCCCGTACTTTACTATCTTTATGTAACCTACTTTAGGATCGTTCTCATGTATAAAGTGCAATTCGTTTTCTAAACGTAATGGTAGGTAATGTATGCAGATAATAGGACAAAAGTTAAAAGAAATTAGGTATAGCATTCTGTCCTCGAAAAGACAACGCAAATATCTAATAATAATTATTATTATTTCATCCTGAGGGAAAGCCTGTCGTAAGAGCCAACAAAATGAAATGATAAGGCGAAAAAAGATTTTTCTTTTTTTAAACCGGTAAATCATGTGTTAATGCCAAAAAAAATGTGATAAAAAACATTTATCTTCAAACTAATGTAACAATTAGGACTTGGACCTCGCTTTAAAGTTAGTTAATTTGTGGATTAGTTTGTCAGACGATTAACTAGGTAGTCGGAAATTGTGAAATACGGGCGGATCATCATCAGTGTTGGTGATATTTGAAAAAGAATATATGAATTATTAAAATGATAACATGCAATATGTTTTCATTTTAATAACTCGTGTAATATTTCATCCTAATTCTTATCGCAATGTTAGCTTTATTCCGTGTAGTGACGGATTTAGACTACATAGTGTCACCCCCCCTTCCATCCTGAGGGTGTCGTAAGAGCCGGTAAAAAGGAAATGACAAGGCCGATACCCAAGCCGTAAAAGAAGGAAAACTTGATACGAAACCCTGGGCCAACCCGTCTGGCCAGCGTGGCACAGTAGGCTAATTATCCTACCTGTTATCGGAGGAGGCCCGACTCAGCAGTGGGTTCTTTATGGGCTGTGTTTAGTAATGTTAGCATAAATGACACACTGTTTGAGTCGGCTTCCCAGTACGATAGAGGGAAATCTAATCTACCCTAATTCGAATAGTATTAAATTGTAATGGTTCAGTAAACTACACTGTTTATCAGTACGATGAACGGTAGTTTACGTGGCATTGACATTCGGCCCGCGAGTTTGCAAATATAAAAATAGCACAAGCCGAATATTGTTTCCTACGTTATTTTTACCTGAATGGCTACTTAATAAACTGTGTTTGAGAAAAAGTTATCGACTTAAAACTTAATGGTGAAATATAAATGTTGATTTATTTACATAAGAATTAAAACATATTTCTTATCTCTCATCCTTTTTCCAAATCAATCGTTGCTTTCATGCATATTCGAAAAATATGAACATGATCACTAAGTTATCAGGCTCAAGATAAAAATATAGACAAACGCTGCTCTGTTTTGAAAGGTATTTTACTAGTAAAGAATTGGACTAGGTGATACATACGAACGAACGTCAACAAAAAAATATAACCTGCATATCCTTCTACCACATAGGCCGTAAATAATACCAAAGGTGGCTTACACTACCAATAGTGATAGAATAAAACAACAACCTACAATATTGTACGATAACTTTTCATTTCGTCATGTTAACGATTACTTAAATGGGAAACTAATATGTGTAGTCCCGTTTTAAAAACGATTTTCAAATACTTCCATAGAATCTTATGATAGGTAGCATATTTGAACTAACTTCTCCACCTCAAACTTAGTTTGTCTAAGAGCGAGCTCGGTTTATGTACAGAAAAATAATGTACGTCTATGTATATCAAATACATAGCAGATATTTTAATGAATTCGAGTCTCAATATACGCTTATATTCAAACGTGGATAAAACACGTCGTCTGCTATCTTATGTTACGTGCCTCCAACGATAGGATGTGGCCATGCGTTCTGATAACTAGAGGCAAGCTTGATTTGACGCCGTCAGATCACTGCCTTTCCCCTTGATTTAGGGTAAGATCAGGGAACATAGTTCTGTGAATTGTTCAGAGATCTGGCAACGCTAACGAATCTTCTTTACATAGTATAAAACAAAGTCGCTGTCGTTTGTCCGTCCCTATGTATGCTTAAATCTTTAAAACTACGCAACGGATTTTGATACGGTTTTTTTTAATAGATAGAGTGATTCAAGAGTAAGGTTTATATGTATAACCCACCCCCGCTTTGCACGGGCGAAGCCGGGGCGGGCCACTAGTACAGAATAAAACATAGGGTAGACTGGGTACGGTTGAAACGGTGGACGGTTGAAACAAAGTGAATATCTTGTGAATAGTGCGCGATGAGGTGAAGGGTACAAGGGGAGTACGAAGCGGATGACAGGTCGAAACATGAATTTTAGAATTGCATCGCTCTTCGGACGCTGTGCTTGTCTGTAGGAGGCCCCATTGTGTTTTTTAACGGAAAAGTAAGTATTTCGATATCTACATTTTTGCAATTATTAAGATTTCATTTATAGTTAGAGTATTGAGAGTTTTGTTACAGTTAAATTGAAGGTTGTACAATATCGTAGTATGATTAGTTTTTATTTAAATTTACTGTCATTCTTACTGTGAACCGTTTTATACCAAGATGGGGGGTGGGGACAGTTGAAACATTATTTGTGGGTACGGTTGAAACAGTATAAGTTGAAGCAGTTAGATGCCGAGGGTACGCCAAAGAAAGACTACAAAAGGTCAAGCCGTCTTATCAACATACCAATGAGCCTATGAAGATGTGAAAACGGGATCTTCGTTGAGAACAGCGGCAGAAAAAAATAGACTGAACCACTGTTCCCTGTTCAGATATATACGTAAACGAGATTCGACTGGTAACGGTGACAATCAAGAAATGGGATATATGGCCCATAATCGTGTATTTACCCAGCAACAAGAGCGTGAGTTATCTAAATATTTATATATAGGCTACAAGTCTTTCTAGGGCAACTATTTTTAATAGGAACAACGTAGATGCTTTCTACGACAATTTGGCTACTGTTATGGACCGCTATAAATTTGAACCACAACATATATATAATGTCGATGAGATATATTATAAGTACTTATAGCCAAAGAATTATCGCTACCAATATCTAATTATTATTTAGTTTAAGTTGTAGGTACTTAATATAAAACTGAAGGCTGATTAAGAATAATGTTGAATATAGTCAAAGACTAGAATATTACTTTATAAAAATATTTGTAATAGTCAACTGTGCCATTAACATTCGAAACATGTTATTAGAAGATTAATAAAAGATGATAATTGATTATATTTTGTATTATTTCCATGTGTTTCAATTGACCCCAGACACTGTTTCAACCGACCCTGGCATGGGGACGGTTAAAACAAATTACTGTTTTTTTTTAATTTGATTTTGCTCAGAACTTACTATCCAGTGATCTTAAATAACATTTCCCTATAGTAGACAGATATAAGGTCTTTTATTTAGTATGTTTCCGATGTCGCTCGCTTAACAAATCCCGATGCTATGCATAATAAATGCTAAAATGTTTCAACCGTACCCAGTCTACCCTACTGTTGGAAATTCCTTACAAGCTAAAACATCATTTGAAACAGTAATTTCCATCACAAATCATCAGAACTGAACTGTGTCTAAAAATTTATAATTATTTAGTGTGCCTCGGGGCTACGAAGTTTTATTCGATGACCTAAACCTAAACTGCTCAAGGTATTATAATTTTAGACTGAAAAATATATACTAAGTTAAATGAACGTTAATAACAATGCTTATGAACTTACAATATACTACTTGGACGTCCCTATAGACTCGTATAGACCCCACTTTTTTAACCACTTAATCTATGGACTAACTTAGGTCCAGCATAGGGGATACTGCTATTGAAAGGATCCATATGGCGTGCCATGCCACGTGTTTTGGGTGTGGCACCAAAAGAGCATTGGGGCTTTCCATTAATCACGTGAGGTTCGAAAGGGGGAGGGAGGGGTTCGGCAAAAATCACGAAACATCACAAGGGGTAGGGGGAGGGGGTATAGTAAGATATCACGTGTATTAAATTTTTCGTGAAACGCGTCATGTCTGAAACGAAAAGCGGCGTATGAAGCTTCTTTGTAGGTACTAAAAATACACGTGATTTTTGATGGGGGGTGGGGGTGTAGTCTTAAACTTTACCACGTATCACCAAAAGGGAGGGAGGGGTTAAAAAATGTAAAAAAAAACATCACGTGATTAATGGACAGCCCCATTACTCGGTGACTTCAGTTGGATACTGAATGTTGGAGGCGTTTGAGTTACCTGATCACCTGATGTAACAGCCTTGGTGGTACAGAGAGCTCCCATTGACTGCTACATGGCATGAGATGAAACACAGAGGACGTTTACTGGACCCATTTCCCCACCTATGAGGCTTGAGCGCTTCAAAACGGTTTCACCACGTCAAATAAAACATAACGCTACTAGCGATCCACCCCGGCTTCGCACAATGAGGATGTATCATACTTAAAAACCTTCCTCTTGAATCACTCTATTTAATAAAAGAAACTGCTTCAAAAACCGTTGCGTAGTTTTAAAGATTTAAGCATACATAGGGACGGATAGTGATGCTTCTTTTGCTTGTGATTTCAGTGGAGTTCAAACCGTACTTTCAACAGTAAGTTTTGTAGTGTAACTATCAGCCTACGTATCACTCCCATACCCAGACACATCTAGTCCATTTTACGCTCATTTTATCAACCTACACAAGATGAAATAAACAATTTCGATAAGCAATGAATGAATGACGTTTCCAACATCTTATCTCAGCCACTGACTAGTATAACTTTTTGAATGTTAATCCGACAGCGGTCGATCACCAAGACGCGGGCTCCTTTCTCACGACACAATTATCAGCCAGCGGTGATAGAGCAAAAAATATCCACTAAGCGGCTGACTTGCAAGTAAGTAAACCATCTCAGTTCACACGAAGGAATCGCTATTATAGGTAATGCTGTATCCAAAACTTAACAGATTTATTTATTGTACCTTTCAAGTAATAAAATATTTTTTAAATTACATTCTAATCGGCTTACTACATTTAAACATATTTCAATACGATATATTAAGCCAATATATCTCAACCGAATAGTATCTATACATACTATTATACATACCCGCGCAGCATGTCGCGGGTTCTATTCCCCGCACGAAAGAAATATTTGTACGACCTACAAGTATTGGTTCCGGGTCTGGGTGTTTTCTATCTATAATATGTATGTATTTACAAAAAAAATATGTATAATAAGTAGTAAATCATCCATCTCGTTACCATAAACACAAGCATTAAGTTGCTTAACTTGGGACGAGATGGCGTTGTGTGAAATGTCCAAGGATATTTTATATATTAATACGTGAAGCAAAAACTGCGTACAGACGCCTTTTAATGGCAGCAATACACGTTGGCCGAGCTTAGGCCAACGCGAGCGTATGCAAATTAAATACAAGGCAAGTGCTACTGCCTACACGTTGGGCAAGTGTATCGAAACCAACTAGGCGAGCGACACCGAGCGATGGCCAGACAATGCAAATATACCGTCTATACGTTGGTATTGGCGTTCACTCGGCAATGCTAGGCCAACGTATATTGCTGGCTTTACGAAAATTGCGCAGACGGAGGAGTCATTTAAATTTCTTTTAAATGAATTATGATCGAATTTCGACTGATGGGCGACCAATAGTTAATTTAAATAGCTTTATGGCTGGACGTACATCAAATTTAATGGTATATTATATATGCTTAATGTCATTGCTGTATATTGCAGTAAAAATATTATCCGCATGTCATCCGAAATACATATTATATTTATATTTAAATTTAGTTTAGATTATAAGAATTTATTCCAAAGTCAACAAACACGCTGGCTAGCACAGGCATGGCTTTGCAAAGTCAAACATTTTTATGATTCATTTTGACGATTTAGAGATCTGAAATACGGCAATCGAAACTCATAACAAAGTGAAGTAGGAGCAAAATAAGGATAACTCGAAACAGCGGCACAATCAAACTATTTTCAATTAAAATGCCTATCCGAAACAAGGCATTTGCTAGCCCTTCAAAATGTTATCTGCTTAATTCAAAATTTCTAGCCAAGTTCTTGTGTCAAAAATGTATAGCATACGTCCCAAAGTGACACTAAAGTATTAGCAGGTTTGGGCCCCGAAAACCACAAACCTGCTACAGGGTCACTTAGGCACGTATGACACACGCTTTTGACACAAGAACTTATGAATTTATAACTTAAAGGTTAGCAATTGCTTCGTGCCGTAGATACACATACACAGCAGTTTTACCATCAGAGGAACCAGATATTCCTTCTACCCTTTATACAGTGTGAGAAACTAAATAAAATTGCCGAGTGTCATGTCACAGCCACATAGCGATAATTGTAACTTCTACCATCACACTCTAACCTAGGAATCTTACAATTAAATTATGTCATGTCACATAAGCATAACGCACGCATGATGGGCCGCCGGCAGTTAGCGGCAGTAACGTGACCTGGTTAACGGTAACCGGGCCAGTTTGTTTTATGACGGTGCGCGCACGCCGAATAACCAGTCGTTATCTCCCTCGACCAACACCTAAGCACTTCCGATCTATGTAAAAACGCAAACATAGATTGTAATACACAGCTAATTTAAAGTGAGTAATTAAGCTTATTGCAATATCTAGTTACTTACTTCTCAGCCAATAAAAGAACCACTGATGTATCTGGAAGTGCTACCCTCCAAGTTAAGCAAAGCATAGCAAGTTAAGAAGACGTAATCACTAACTATAAGAGACAGTGTAGTAGGTTCACGGTTATGAACCATGACACAATAAAAAAGTAAAGTAATAAGCCACTTAATAAAAAAAATGTCAATGCTTTTCCCAGCAAGGTCTTGTAAACATACTTGCAGAGTACTTGTAAGTATTAATTTACTTATATTTTTCCAACACCCAATTTGGTACACAGTGGTGTAGTAAATTAAGAAACGATACGAGTTAAACAAATAAAGCCAGTACAAAGGACAAAATATACCATACGACCATTCGACTGGATTAATATAGTCCTCGAGTGGCGACCGCGTTCTGGAAAGCGCAGTGCACGTAGGCCTCCCACACGGTGGACTAATGACATGCATAAGGTCGCCGGGAAACGCGGCTCAGAAACGGTCTTTATGGAAATCTTTGGGGGAGGCTTATATCCAGCAGTGGACGTCTTGTTGCTGAAATGATGATGATGATATAATTCATGTTAAAATTTACTGCGAATGAGTCGAACGAATACTATTAGTGCGAATACTATTATTTCGTGTGGTGACTTTGGGATCCGTTGGGGCTGTCCGCGATGGTGAGGAGCCATAACCTTTCTTTTTAATGTACATAAAATTATTCGTTATTTTGAGTCATGTAGTTTGATGTAGTAAAAGAAGATTTAGAACGTCTCTTTTGAATTGAGTCGGTTCTTTCAGAGAAAAATATGTCGTAATTTTTATGGCAATAAATGACAAGCAATCCGGTTTAGTTTTTCAAGCCGCCGAGTCAAACCCAGCACCTCATCGTCTACAGGGGCCATACCGGATAAGGACACCCACGCCATGCCGGCCCACGGAGAGGCCAGCTGAAGAGCGGCACACATCGAAGTGATGGTCCGGCCCAGCCATAATGCCAATAGAGACGAATCAGAGTCGCGGAGCATGTGGCCCTGTCCAGGGCAGTGGAAGAACGCCGCCGTTTTAGTGGGTAGATAGGGAGATTACCATCATTCCGCGCTCAGGAGACCCCATAAACCGGCTAGCCCATGACAGAGTATCCATGCGGATTTTCAACTTAAAATAAGGTAACAAACGCAAAGAACACACGCAAAATGTCGCAACCGAAATAATTATTTAAAATCACCGTGGATGTTTTCACGAATTCTTGACCTAGGCAAACCAGCAATGACAAATACATCATACTGACGTCAAGGTATTCAGGTGCGTAAAGGTCAAAGACAACTTGTTTCGAAATAACACTCGTACCTTACTCAAATTTACCACGAAATTGGTTGTGAACACGATAGTTTCGTTACCAGGTAAAAACCTTGCTCGGTTATAGGGCATAGGATATATTCTTCGCTATTAGAATATATTTTTTCTAAGAATCGGACATCCTTAACTTTTTGCTTGAAATACATCAAAATTTGTGGCAACTCTTGACACCAGCCTTCAGCGAAAAGTGCTCATCGCTTCGTTTAGAATCGAGTTTGCGATCAAAGCATAATCAGGTGGAGGGATCAAGTGTTCCAACGTGACAGGAGCAATTTTATTATACACGGAAAGAGAGGTGGAGCCTTGGGCGCGACCCAGCGTGCGGAACCCACACTGAAGACCTCGATCAATCAACACGCACCCCCCTAGTAATTAATTTCTAAGAAGCATTTGCAGAGCCGCGGACGGGCATAACAATAAATGAAAATTCCAAATCTTACATTCTTCGAATCAGAACCAAGACGCAAAATCCAACCCTGACTGGGTTGTATGTAGAATGTATGTAGGTAATTTTGCAAAGAAAATAATTTGAATCACAAAAGCCTGAATGATTTAGGAATGAACAATTTATTTAGCTATGCCAGAACTGAAGACTGCGTCAAATGAATAGGTTTCGTATCATCATCATCAGCCCACATTAGTCCACTGCTGGACATAGGCCTCCCCTAAAGAGCGCCATAGCGCCCTGTCCTCGGCTTGACGCATCCAGCCGCTGCCCGCAGCCTTTCGCAGATCGTCGCTCCATCTAGCAGAGTGTCGTCCTACACTACGCTTGCCTATTCGCGGTCTCCACTCAAGAACTCGTCTACCCCAGCGGTTGTCGGTTCTTCTACAGATATGACCAGCCCACTGCCACTTCAGTCTGCTAATTCGCTGAGCTATGTCGGTGACTTTGGTTCTCTGTCGGATAATCTCGTTACGGAGCCTATCTTTCAGAGAAACTCCCAACATAGCTCTCTCCATAGCACGCTGAGCGACTTTAAACTGGTGGACTAGTCTCACCGTGAGTGTCCACGTCTCGGCGCCGTAAGTCATGACGGGTAGGACGTTTTCTTTAGGAAACTTTCGTTTTCAAGCTCTGCGGGATGGGCGACGAGAAGACTCGACGAAGTTTTCCAAATGCTGCCCAGCCCAGCTGGATTCTCCTCTTGGCCTCCCTATCGAAGCTGTTCCTACCTAATTGCAAAATTTGCCCGAGGTATATATATTCTGGAACAGCTTCAACAAGATGACCATTTACGACGATAGAATATTATATAAATTTTAAGTTAAGCTAAATTAGTCCATAATGTAAGTCTACGTTCATAACTTCTCACAGCCTGTTTCGGTACTATTATACATAAACATGATATCATGATCGATTATCCAAAATGCCTCCCTGGCAGATGGTGAACATGTATGTAATACATCAAAAATGTAGGAGGAAAATCATATATCCCTAGTAAAGTTATTTTTAGCACCAAACGTTGGAACAAAATTGTGGGCCTCACACAGCGGTGCCTTAAAATCTGCGGAGCCAACGAAGAAATTCTCAATTTGTATAGCTAATATGCCTAACCTAACTGCCACGAACATATCTTTCAACCTAGGTACGACTTGAATTGGTATAACATGTACAGGGTCTCCCTCATATTAAACACTACAAAAATGTCTCGTCTATCTTCTACCAACAGCAGTGGTGCAGTCTATTTAAAAATAATATAATATATTAACCATAGATTGTAATCTACACATACAGCATAACTTACAATTCTCGCAAATTACGACCACATAATATTAAAAAGCAAGATAATAATGAAATTATAAATGTATATATAAAATATTTGCCAACACCGTGACTTCTGTCGGTAATTGATGTTGCTAGTATTTTTGTGTAGGTACAGTTTTTATACAGCCCAATTCTAAGCGGACAATAAATTTACGTTTGTGTTTGACAGAAATAAAAATTTCTAAACTATGCGTGCGTGAATTGTTTGCCTACTGAATGCGTTTAGTACTTTCTAGTTTCTACGATGTTATATTCAATACCGACATAAGGAGACTCGATTGTCTAGAAACGAATGACGAAACCGACTTATTACATGCTGAGCCGAGTGCAAGGTGAGTGAAACCGAATTGTGGTCGACTAAATGGATTTCTAGACGCTACGGTAATCTCATGGAGGTAAAAACTCGAAAGGCGGTTTCGGAATAAATTAAAACGTCCGAGAGAGAATTCAAGTAAAATGCTGTCCTTATTTGCATTCAACGGGCGAGTGTACAAGGAAGGCGGGCTGGGTTAACTGGGAGCGGAGAGGAGCGGGTTTTAGGGCTCTCAAGCGGCGATCGACGCGGGCTCAGAATAATCAGGCCCGTCGCTCCCCTCACCGCGGTCGTTCACACAATCGACGAGGCAAGCGCCACGAGGGGACCCTGCCTACCTACGCACGACCAGACACAAAGCATCCACCTATAGTAGGCAAGTCGCCACTTCCCATTTCGCGCGAATCGATACGCCATCCAAGTATCAAAATTGTTTATGACGTATATTAACTTTTAGTGTATAAACATCCAATGATATAAAACAAATACTACATAAAGGAGTAATAAAAAAAGCTTTCCAGTAGAATTGACAATTTCAGTGCGTTGGCATATAAATATATTTTTCATTTCCTTGAGTCTGACCAATTCTAGGAGTCAATCAAGAACAAACCATTGAACAAATCGACTTAGCGGAAATACGATTATTAATAAATAAGATCAGATTATTGCAGCATGCCGTTATAAAATTCACGAAACAGGAAAGGTTCCTACAATCTACCCTCGATGCAAGAACGCTGCACTAGATACCTTGTACTTTGGGTCACGAAAATTTAACTTTCTAGACAGACCGATAGGATCGAATATCGTTTGAATTTGGTTGAGACGCGCTGGAAGCTCACACCGCAATTTGAAATCGATCTACAGACTAACGCAATAACGTGCAGAATTGTATAAATCTAATTGTGGTTGCGAAATGCATGTTTGTTGAAAATCAATCTTATGTAGTGTACTTTGGAGTGAATCTACATCACCGCCTCAGTACACCACGTGTTTATAGATGGCAACTGGTGAAGATTAAAACTGCCAATTGCTGGCATCAGATATTTTTAAGCCACAACAAAATGTGAGAATTGTCATTAGCATATGACAACGAACAAAAAAGAACAAGACCAAACTGGACATTTTATAGCCAATTTTCCAAGAAACTTCCTAGATTCAAAGTCTTTTACTGGATAAAGAATCCATTCCCAGCAAAAGGGTTCTAGCCAGAGAGCTGGTTCTCATAATGGTTAATAAAGACAGAACTTGAAGGTTTTAGTTAGAGGAAAGTTTGCTGATACTTCAGACATTATAGAAGAAATTTAGAGTACCATCATCAATAGGTTGGTTCATGGTATTCGAGCAGTCAACCTTCCTCTAACAAAACCTTTGAGTTAAATTTGAAAAACAACCTAAAAAGAAAAAAAATCGAGTTTTAATAGTGTCTTTAATTAGAAAAAGAGATTGAATCCAAGGAAGAAAAGGAAGGAAAAGTCTTTATGAGTGCATTAAGTGAATATGTTCTATCATCATGTAAACATTTGCTATATTTTTTTCATGAACGTAGGAGCTACCTTCATACATAAATTGCTTATTATTATTGCATACAGCTACAATTTACATCAAGACACACATATATTTAATTCTTTATTTTATGATTGCTCATAAGATTCGGTATTATTTTTATGGAAATTTGAGTAATATTATACAAAGTCTCTGAGTTAAACAAAAAAAATATGGCTTTGTTGCTAGGTTACTCATAAAATTGATTTTTCATGAAAATGTTTGCACAAATTGTATTTTAAATAATATTTCATGGTATTACAAATTCAAAAGGTAAATTTGAAATCTGACCTAACATCTGTAACTTGGTTTTTTCTATGTGCCACTGCCATACAAATATTACTAAAATATAATTCTATTCATAATAGGCATGTAATTTATTAAATAGCATGAAAATAAGTTTACCAATTGTGGCAAAATAAAATGTATTTTTAGTCAAATTTTAGTTATTTATCTACAAAATAAATTATTAAAAACAAATTGTTCTTCATGTCTTTTAGTAATACTGATAATTACTTTTGTTATCATATTTATAGAAATCCATGTCTAATTTAATTATATGCACATCCTGCTCATAGAAAAAGAACTTCAGAAATTAGAAAATATTTCAAAACCATGCAGGCAAAAAAAATTATCATCTCAGAAGATTCCATAGAACGGACTACGTAGTACAGAAAATATTAAACAAAGTTTTGAATAATAATACTTCACCTAAAATGTATACAAGTGCCAAAGATCATAATATTGTCTCGTCGTAAATATCAATCTCTCAGCCTACTGGTTTGGAGTCTCCAGAGTAACAAATCTACGAAGTTACTCTTTTTAGCGAAGAATAATTTCAAAACACAAACAACAACAAAAACGTATACTAACCATACAACACCGAAGGCGCCGTAGCCGATGGGCCGGTCCGGCTGCACGTCTGTGGGGATGGCCGGCGTTTGGTAGTAGGGCGCCGCTGCCGCCAGGATGGCGCCCTGCGGCGCGCTCTGCGTACTGCCCTGCATCAGTGACATGGACACACTCATGGAAACGCGAGAGTGCCGCGCGGGGCCGCTGACAGCCGCCATCCAAACCGCTCAGCGGCAAGCCGTCACCGATTCATCACACGCCAACCTCACGATACCGACACTGCGCCCTATCACCAGACCTCTCCTTCCAGTGAACACACGACAATATCACCGGTTACTTCTCTAATATTCATGCTCGACCGACTATGCGGGAATCACTAGCAACACACGGAATCACGGGACACCTGTAGATTTTGCGAATTAACACGTTACTGCGGGGTTCAGTTACGCTTGTAAGTAATTAGCTAATAAAAAGTCTAGTTTCTTTCTAAACAAAGGATGAGACCGTGATATTTTTATAGCAGCCCGCACATACGTCTGCCCGCCACGAAAATCGAGCGAAACTGGCTGAGAGGAGGGGCGGGGGAAGCGAGCGCGTTCGAAACTTGGGACGCGTGAAAGAAAGAAATAGCAAATAAAAATGGCGACCACGCGTGGAACAGCTGTGCTGTGTCTTAAAAGAACAACAAAATGTACATGGTACAAACAACCTGCAGTCATTTAGAAATAGTTTTTTTTTTAAAAGTTAATAAATCGTGAAATTAAAACTTAATAATATCTCTAATTAATAAAGTTTCCAAGGCCATAAAAAGTTGTCTACCAAAAAAAAACCTTCTTGGGTGCCTGTGTTCATCTCGGTACCTACTAAAAAGATAGACAACTTTGATGACCAGCACGCACAATGGTAGATTGTACCAGCAGGCTGAGTATGCCGAAGGCGAGGGCGAGAAGGGCGGCAGATTGTAGGGGGTGTAGGTACCTAGTACCTACATAATATTATGATAAAACCAATATAAACTTTGTTTTTACTCAACTAAAACGTCACATTATTTTCGTTTAAAATAAATAGAAAAGATGTGAATGTGAAAAGAATAACATTGACAATATTCTAACTAATACATACCTACTACATACATGTTCCGGGTCTGGGTGTTTTCTATCTATATTAGGTATGTATTCACAAAAAACAAAGTATTTATGTAGTTTATCATCCATCTCGTTACCATAGCACAAGCATTATGTTGCTTAGCTTGGGACGAGATGGCGTTGTGTGAAATGTCCAAAGATATTTATTTATTTAAACTATATTGCTCGTGTAAAGAGTTTACACTAGGTACAGGGGGCGCCAAATTGGAACTAAAACTCTTATATTCACAACAAAAATCATCATTATCGGTGAGCACTACTTACCTAATAAGAGACAAATAATAAAAAATAATAATACATCAATATGCTTCTGAAATGTGGTATCGAATTGTAGAGGTCAAAATATTAATACCGTACCGGCGAAAAAATAATGAATTCCCAGTGAATTCCTCACTATTCACTACCCGTGCAGCACTACCTTTGTTTTTAGTGTAAATGTAAATTCCATGACGAATTTTTCTTAAGAGTGAAATGAAATTCTGATGGAATTTATATGAATTAATCGTTAACTAATGGCTTTTTGGGCTTCAGCCCGTGGGCCCTTGCTCATTTTCACCCATTGCAATATAAGACTTAAGATATTTTACTTGAGAATAAGTGTAAGATTTTTTATTTCAATGGCAATTCTTAGTTGAAAATTAAGCCTACTAAAGTATCACTAGCCGTCACACACAGTCCGTCCCAAGGTCCCAAGGTCTCGTATATGCCGGCCGGACCGAGGATCTGGTGAAAGTCACAGGCAGGCGACACACAGTTAGTAGGTACACTAGCTGCAAACGACTTGAGTTTGGAGGCCACGTTTACCTCAGCATTTTAGCTGAAATTTTATATAAGCCGACTAAGCTAAGCCTTTAACTAAGCCTTCTCGCGAGCTATACCACGGACAGACGAGGGTGGCCATGCGGAAGAGGAATTGGCTCTGTTTGCACATGGCTCAAGTAACCCAAGTATAGATGTATGAAGTGTATCGATTCTATCCACTAATCTATCACACATTAATTATACATACATACTGGGTATGGTAGAGTACAGCGATTTATGGGTAAAGCACGAATTTGCTCTAGTTACTTAATTAAAGTGCTGCGTGAGAACAATAACTTAAATTTAGCTGTACCGGATAAGTATATGTGAAGGCTGGTGAAGGCGGAGAATACCGCCACTGTTATCAGTGCAAACTGCAAGCTCGAGTTCCCCTAACTCGTGCAAGACATATTCTCCATCAAAATATGATGTATTCTGCGCACATTCCAGTGAAATATGGCTTTGATTGAACTTACTATGATAAACAAAGGAATTTGTCATCTACCAACAATATTGTTTATCTAGCTGTTACTACGTCGGCCTGGTATTTTAACAAAATAGTTATTTGTGCAACAAGAGAGCAAATTCGTTTTTTGCTGCGAGTGCTGATCTTGAAACCCGAGCAAGCGAAGGAATCAATGATTGAATCACGAGCGTAGCGAGTGATTTTATAGTTGATTCCTGAGTGTTGCGAGGAATTCAAAGGCACAAGATGCAAAAAATTTTTGCTCGTGTAACACACATAACTTTTCACTTCAGCAGCGAGAACACTATAGGAGATGAAATATATTACGTGACATTTTTGAAACTAGAACGTGTGTACTTCCATATGCACTTAGTACGGCGATTATCTAAATATTTTTAAAGAACCACATTTTATCTGTAAGGGTAAGTGCATAGGCAGCTCCTGCGAGCGGGTGGAGGTAGCATTCCGAACCGGTGGTAGTTTCATCATGAATGTCGGTGGACGTAAGGGTTGTGGGAGATCAAAAGAGATGGATGGATTGTAAGAATGAGGAATTGTGTTTGAAAGGTGTGTAGATATGACTACTGATAGCTGTGTATGGAGACTACCAACCACCTAGCGTGGGACAGGGGCCGTAAGATGATAATGGCTATTTTAAATATGACGATTTATAAGAGTTGTGATAAAACCTACGTAAATAAAGTTCCTTTTCGAGTTTAAGGATGAGCCCTAATGTAGAATATTATGGCAAAATCGCAATTACGAGTAACAAAGTAAACTTCCACCCTAACCGTTTCAGAAGTGAGGTAATAAATGAAACAAAACAGTAATAAATACGAATTATTTTATCACAGAGAATCACATTGTGTAATACAACATATTACGTGGCTAGTACAAAATACTCATGTCTAAATGTAGTGTATACTGAGTGCAAAAACGGTGTAATCAAAGATCCAGAAATATTAAACGACCCCCACAAAATATGAACAAATAACACGTTTATGTAGGTAATGTGATTTTAATTTTTATATTACCATGAATTTAGAAATGTGCCAGTTTGCCTATTTTGCCTACTCGATCACATGCATAGTCACCTAACGCCATTTAGTGCCAAATAGATTCAATTGCATCCGAGTGGTGACGGATTTAGAATACATAGTGTCACCACCCGTTCCATCCTGAATGTGTCGTAAGAGCCGACAAAAGGAAATGACAAGGTCGACAACCTAGCTGCAAGAGAAGGAAAACTTGAAACGTAACCCTGTGCCAACACGTCTACGTCTGGCCAGCGTGGCTGAGTAGGCTAATTACTCCCCTGTAATTAGAGGAGGTCCAGCAGTAATTAATTTATGGACTGAGTAGTAGTAGATTCGATTCTTGTATACAATGATGTTACAAATAAAAGGTGTAGATACGTTACCTGTACAACATTCGATCTATAAAAATGGCAAGCCAACGCACACATAGTTAACTTAATATGCAATATGCACACTGCTTTAGATGAGTCGTGAAAGTAGGATGGTATGATTTAATAATCACGTGCTAAATAAAGACAAATATAATTTGTTGTGATGCGTCGTCACATGCACTAGAAACAATATAGATTAATTAAATCAGACATAACATTTTGACAAGTCTGTGACGCGTAATGACATCTATCTCTTTTGCACTTGGTAATGAGGATACTTTTGTTCCACTCATTGATTTTTACCGCCATATTTTACGAATAACATTTTAATTTGTAAAAAATATTAATTATATTACAGAAATAGTGATAGTTACGAATGATAAGTGATTCCTTGACTTTTAGAAGATTTTTTAGAGTAGTTTGTGCAATATCTCATAACACACGACGGCATTTTCAATTGTTTTATAGCACTTTTTACACACGGCTCTTGACGTGCGTCTGATGACGCCAGCGACGCAACACTGAGGTCAGGTTTGCTAATTAGCCTACTTTTAACGTGCCGCTTGCTGACCGCTTATAACCCATCTACACCTTTTTACTTGTAACATCATTGCTTGTATAATACAAATTGACGCACGACTTACAGAACACTTTAGTGCTGACTGTTGACAATGTAAAGAATTCTAACGACTTTAATACTTAACATATTTAATTTTGGTGGAGGTTATTTAATCTCTGGTACACACTGAAAGGAAATCAATATTTACAATTAAAGTTTGAAATTAAATATGTATATCAATCACTACTACAAAATAACGTTAAAATCCACATCTACAGAATATCATACATGTTCAATCGAGGTGTTAAATGTAAGCCAACTAGAAAAGTAAGAATTATCTAATATATGAAAAAGAGTTAAGTATAAATATTTTGTACATTCTCTGACAATAACTTTCAAATTCACACGTAATCTTAGTGCGAAGACTTGATTGTTTATAGAATGCAACAGAAATGTTATTATTGGTCCAAAAACCTGATCAAACCTTTGAAATAAAAGAACATCGGACAATTAACATCTTTCCAAATCGCTGCGATGTTATAACCGTTATGGCGGCTGTACACACTCGCCGAAAGTCTCGGCCGATGTGGCCCTCAAGATAACGAGAGCACAGGCTGTACAGGCAGTACACACTCATTTTTCATTTGTACTGAAGAATGAAGGTCCTTTGACTCGGGCCCAAAAAACCGATACACGAGGCGTGACAAGACCCGAGCACAATGTACACACTCGCTCTCGGTCTGTCTCGGGGTGTCTCGACGATTGTGTACAGCCGGCATTAAGGGTGAAGGTCGAGAAAGCACTAAGAAATTTGGGGCTCTGAATAATAGTTTATATGAAATTACATACAGCAGTAACGGTTCAAAATCGACCTCCTGTGTCTATGTTTCTTTACACCATTTTCCATTCTTACTTTCCTAGTCGCAGGGCTGAATTAAGGTGGATGCTCCAGGGTAGCCCGCGAAACTCAAATTTTCTTACGTTTTTTGCAATTTGCAGGTCAGTGCTAGGTTGTATGATGATGGACATTTGATTCGCGGCTGTAAGACGTATGTAGTTACAGAGTTATAATCATCAAACTCATCAATACAACCCTTCAATCTCTTAAAGGTGCAAGAATGACTTTGACGTTGAAAAAGTTTTTCTTGCACCTTTATGAGCTTGGAGGGTTGTATTGATGATTTTGATGCTTATAATTCTATAACTACATACGTCTTACAGCCGCGAATAACATTTTAATCAACATACAACCTAGCACTGACCTGCAAATTGCAAAAAACGTAAGAAAATTTGAATTTCGCGGGCTACCCTGGAGCATCCACCTTAATTGCATTAAATAATAACGAAACGTAAATTTTATACGATAAAATATGATGTTACATAGACTACATACAAATAATTCGAACGTAGCGTGACCACAGTATACATAGTACAAACAGTCAATCAGTAATTTTACGAAAAAAGAAACCCTTCTGTTAAGTCGGTGGAATTCCTACAACTCCATCCAAGAAATGATTGTAGTAGACGTTGTGTAAGGTTTTACCTTATACAACGTCAATTACACTAGGTTCATCGTATTAAATATGTCTACTGTTTGTAATATACCGAGCCTTTCCAGAACTATACCAGAAGGTAAAACCGGTTTATGGTATATTTAACCATTCATTATTCATATAAGTATTGGAATATTACTCCGTTATAAACTGTGTTAATTGATGGTTTACGCTCAGGATGTTTTTAGAGAAAAGGCTCGAAGTAACTATACTGTGGCAGATAAATAAAAGAAACTATAATAATATTGCAATTAAAACCTCATTACTAACTATTTAATGGGTAGTAGAAAATAAATTCATGTACCTTTACAACAAGAAAATACGATTTAAAATATACAATTGATAGATTACAAGGTGCCGCCTCGTTACATGAACTAAATATATTAGCGGCAGATCCATACATATCCAAAATTCATGACATACAACTCATAATATTGAAATAAGCCTCGTTGGAAGAATATTCTAGAAGAATATTCAAGCTCCGAATAAGAATATTCTAAATAGACGATCACGAATACAAATAGGTCGGCAAAATGGTCCCGACTGCACGCACACATTCACATGTTGTCTGTGATTGTATGATTGGCTATGATCGGTTGAAATACCATAAATGTAGTTATGCTCTTATTTTTTTCTTTTTTTAAGTTCTGATCGGATAACCAGTAAATACTTAGTGGAAGGAAAAAGTCTGAATGCGCATCAAAAGGTATAATACAAAATAATCTATTCCACACAGATATTATGATTATTTGGCATTGTAAAAAAGTGGATAAACAAATACATATTACTATTGCATATAACAGTTATTAGTAAATACGTTCAACTAACACATTATTGTCTATTTACAAATAGTTATATGTTGGACAGGATTAGGTTATTCATACTTCGATTCGTACAAGGCGTAACAAAAAGGGTTTACGCACATAGAAATAGCCACAACGAAAGCATCGATAGTACTAATGATAAAGATACTGTGTGCAAAATTTCAGGCCAAAATAACAAACTCTTTTCCTTAAAATGTTGTTCGACGTGAACTGAAATAATATAATGATGTCTTAGGTTTTCAAAATCTTTGCATCTTTTGGAAATGATTTCTTGACGGTTCTCATCGTATTCATACTTAAATTAACAAGCTTTTAGTACTAACTATTGCTAGGTAGTTTGTATTCACTGCAACATTTGTTTGTAGTAAAATTCTGATTCAGAAATAGATCGATATCGCAATCATAATGCAAGACAGAAAAACAGTTTAAACATATAACTGCTTCCTTTGATTAACCCCACTTCGGATAGTTATAGGTTTTTGTTGCCTCATTTAAATCAGGGGTGCTCAAGGGGTTTATCTAAGCATACAATAACGGTAAGAGAAAAATATTTGGAGTTGGATTGGAGTTACTATACCAGTAAGAATCCTTCCCATCCATTTCAGAGGACTCTAGTAATAAATACTGGTGGATCTGAGGAGGAAAGCAGATTGATTATGAAGCATAATATAAATTCTATATTTTCACAGAAAGACATCCATACCAAAATTTATTACATGAATACGAAATTTTCCCTTCCAAATACAGACTTTTACAGCTTACATTTCTGTTACGCCTTAAACCAACTTACCTCTAAAGGTATACTAATATACAAGACGAGATCTATACGAGAGTACATTCCAACTACAATATGTCAATAATTCGTATCAATACGCTTAGGCTTTCAATACAATGTAGATTATAAAATTCGGATGTTAGGCCTTAGCCCGTACATATTAGATGTTTAACTTCACCACTAATTATTTAAAAACTCGTACAATTTCCCAATACAGACTGCATATTCTAAGTATAATTCTTATGGTGGCTCCTCACATGGGATGTGTGCGCTATACGTCTGCAATATTTTGTGCAATGCTTTTTTTTGACAAATATTACATGCACACATAGATAAAACGTCAAATAATATACGTAATATACGAGTAATATAATAACAAGTAATATACGAGAGGTACGCGCATCCCAAAAGCCATGTGAAGTGCCAACATTAAAATTCGATGCTGGCACTTACTGCAAATTCTAATATTATGTTACCGGGTGCAATCAAACCCCTGTAACCATAACGAAAGCATACTACTACGGTTATAGATACTGTCTACGAAACTTGTAGTAATCACGATAGCTAAACCGCGCATACGTTTATAATACCATAATACAAAACAAAAAAGGATATTTAATACACAGAATAGTCTCTTTCGGATCTATGCCTTCACTATGGGTACAGGAGTTTTGTTTCACCCTGTATAATTTATTCATCATAATCAGCACTAGTCCACTGCTGGACATAGGCCTTCTCTAAAGAGCGCCACAGCGACCTGTCTTCTACTTGACGCAGCCAGCTGCTGCCCGCAACCTTCCGCAGAGCGTCAACGACTTTATACAAGACTATTAAAATAATGATGTCTTAGGTGTATCTATTGAATGCGAATGCTTTGCAGCAGTGCTGATCACGGGAGAGACATCATTCAACGTCGGGAATTAAATAATGTAAATTTCACGTGATAAACGTGTTTTGGTTTCAAACGATTCGAATACTTTCTAGTTGTTAAATATTTTCTACAATTTTACATCTTTTCACCACTCCATACCATACTGAGGCTGTCGTAAGCGTCGACAAAAGGAAATGACAAGGCCGGTAACCTAGCCGCAAGAGAAGGAAAACTTGAAACGAAACCATATGCCAACCCGCCTGGCCACCGTGGCACAGTAGGCTAATCACCCTCCATGTAACTGGAGGCGACTCGACTCAGCAGTCAGCAGCAGGGCAGAGAAATAGAAGTACTAGTAAAAAAAAAAGATTAAGACTAGTACCGTGCCCAAAGACACTGGGGAAAACGCAAGGGAGACGGTACATCGTACGTAGGCATGGAATTATCGTGTGTGAACGATAATGAAAATTGCTAGCACTGTAATAAAATCAAGTGTTTGCTGTGTATACAACAATGACCCACTGTTGAGTCAGGCCCCCTCCACTTACATACAAGGTAATTAGTCTGCTGTGCCATACTGGCCAGACGAGTTGGCACAAGATTTCCTTCTCTTGCGGCTAGGTGGTCTGCCTTGTTTTCTGGCTCGTACGACACCCTCAGAATGGAATGAGGTGGCGACACGATGTATTCTAAGCCACAACACGGCCACTGTATACAGAGTGATTTTTGGACCACCCGCCATATTTAAATAGGTGGTTAAGACTATTTAAATTTGGCGGGTGGTTCATAAATCACCCTGTATAATGGTACGATAAAAGGTGGGTTGGTCATATTTACGACAGTTCGAAACCAGTGTTGCTATTGACAGCATATCGCAGTTTGTCGCGCAGTGTGCTCCGCTTCTGGTAATTGGGCAGCTTGAGGAGGTTGAAGCACGTGGAAGATGTTGGCAGACGGTTCAATGGGTCCTTCTTTCGAATTGTGAAGAACCCTCTTATTACGCTGCCTGTAATAAAAGTAACTTAGGTATACATGACCCACCACTGACTCATGTATTTCAGGTCATGTATTATAGTAAGCTAATTATGTCAATGGGGAGGCTTTATGGGTTGAGTAGTAGAGTAGAAAGTAATTACATCGTTGGTCGCAGCATACGGTCAGCACTGGGCGGGAGTCACAGGTGGAGGGCGAGTAAGATTGCAGGTTAAGCCACAAAAACTAACAATGTGTTTTATATGAACTACTACTGCTACACTGCTACTCTACTACTCAGCCCATAAATGACCCACTGCTGAGCAGAGCCTCCCATAACAGAGAGGGTAATTAGCCTACTGAGCCACGCTGGCCAGACGGGTTGGCAAAGGGTTTCATTTCGAGTTTTCCTTATCTCGCGGCTGGGTATTCGGCCTTGTCCTTCCCTTTTGTCGGCTCTTACGACACCTCAGGATGGAATGGGGTGGTGACACTATGTGTTCTAAATGCAACAAACGCATTTTTTCTTCAAGGATTTCTTCATTATTTTAATTTTGTGTCAACAATACTTATTTGCATTCTCACCTATGGTATCGCCAGTGTCCTCATCATCGCCGACCTCCACGCAGCGTATCGAAAATGGGGGCTTCAGATGGGCAAACCCGAGTACTGGAGGCTTTGAGCAAGATGTCACAAACTGAAAATTTACAAAAGCAACAGTAATTAAGCCGTCGTATTGCTTTAACGTTGAGCGATCGACTTCTGCGCAGAATGTCGCGGGTTCGATCCCCGCACGGAAGAAATATTTTTACGACCTACAAGTATTTGTTCCGGGTCTGGGTGTTTTTGTTGATGTTAATGTTAAATGTTATATTGTCCCTTAGCTACCAGCATGATCTCAATTTGGATTGAAACTTATTATTGGGAAAAACTTTAATACATACATACATATAATCACGCCACTTTCACTTCTTGGTAGGCAGATGCCACTTCTTTCCACTTGTTGCGATCCTTACATACTTGTTTCACTTCGTGCACTTTCATTATTCCCTTCATACATGCTCTTCGGTTTAGCGTACTCTTGACCTGGCCTTTTTTGAAGACGTCCCTGATTTGATCTTGAAACGTACGCCTAGGTCTGCCCCTTCCAACACTTTCATTCACACTCGCCTTATACACTTATTTCGTCAATCGTTCTTAAGGTGAATGTTCCAGGGTAGCCCGCGAAATTCAAATTTTCTTACGTTTTTTGCAATTTGCAGGTCAGTGCTAGGTTGTATGTTGATTAAAATGTTATTCGCGGCTGTAAGAGGTATGTAGTTATAGAATTATAATCATCAAAATCATCAATACAACCCTCCAAGCTCATAAAGGTGCAAGAAAAACTTTTCCAAGCTCAAAGTCATTCTTGCACCTTTATGAGCTTGGAGAGTTGTATTGATGAGTTTGATGATTATAACTCTGTAACTACATAAGTTTTACAGCCGCGAATCAAATGTTCATCATCATACAACCTAGCACTGGCCTGCAAATTGCAAAAAACGTCAGAAAATTTGAATTTCGCGGGCTACCCTGGAACATTCACCTTAATGTTAATCTGAAGTTTGTTCATAGCACGGACAAGCTAGAACTTGTACCTTGAGGAACATGGCGCGTTCATTCTCCGTGAAATCCCTCTGTAGCACGTCCCACAGCCAACACACGACGCGGTGGGAGTCGTGGAAGCCGCCGTAGTACTGAGTATGGCGTCGCAGGTCACGCATGTCCAGTGGCACGTTGTCCCCACTTATGAGGCGTTGAAGCTATATAGACAGATCAGGTCATCGTCCGTGTGGTGACGGATTTAGAATACATAACGTCACCACCTAATTCCATCCCGAGGGTGTCGTAAGAGCCGACTACGATAGTTCACTCTATAGCTCGCCGATATCCTTAGAACTGATTGACTCGTCTCACTATACGTGTCCACGAGGAAATTGGCGATTTAGAAAACTATATCGAGAATAACAGTGACATAATCTACATCGGGCGCTATGGCGCTCTTTAGGGGAGGCCTATGTCCAGCAGTGGACTAATATGGGCTGATGATGATGATGATGAATCTACATCGATATCTTGCAGGAAATGATGGCTTCACGGATATGATCGTTTTAAAATAAAATAAAACGATCATCACCGTGAAGCCATCATTTCCTGCAATGTGTAAAGATCGTGAAAACCTAAGACATCATTACATCGATATCTTTTAATCACAGTTTTAAGACATACAACCAGTAAAACTGACCTCGGGAGTCGAAAACAGTGAGAGCCACTCCGGATTGATGATGGTACGGAACCCTTTGATGAAAGCGTTCGTCTGATCCTTGATCTGCGTGTGCATTCGGAAGTGAGCCATAAGGTGGATGTAGTTAATTCTGGAAACAAAAGCACCACTCTAGCATGTACACATTCAAGGCAATCGCTCCAATTGTATAACTGCTTACATAAAAGAAAACTAAAATAAAAAAACGTTTAAAAATGTTCCATGACTTTTACGGTTTAAAATAAACTTAATAAATATAGTAAACTAGCTGTACCGTGCGCTACGCCACAAACTAAAATAATTTTGAAGGAAAGACATTACACAAATATTCCATTTTTTATTTTATTTAGAAACCTTCGTTGGCTCATGAACCACACTTTGCTGAAGATCAAATGCATAGTTTACGATTCTTTAAAGGAAATACACACATTTATTTTGATATATAAGAAGAAGAAGAAGACAAGACGGGCGGTAATCATCCTCATGAACATCACGGTAATATACAGGGTATACCAATAACCCTATATCCACAACGACAGGTTCGATAGTACTGCTGATAAAGACACCTTATCATAATCGGTCACATCTAATAACTTATTATATCCATCTTTTTTGTCGTGAGTTAAATATGCTTTGCTAGGTGGCAATATTTTCACTTTTACAAAAATATATATTTTAGTGCACTTTTAAATTTTAAACTTATACAATCGTTGCACTCACTTGTTTTCATTTGTGACCGGTACCACCTTGCCGCCTGGTACTAATTCATGAGTTACTATTTCGCCCAGCCTCTCTTCGTCTACGGAAAATGTTAGCTCTAGTGAGGATATATCTCCCTGAAACAAATTGAATGGAAAGGTCAGGTTGTTACTTAATGTTTCATCTACATCTATATTAAAAAGAGAAAGATTTGTATGTTTGTATCAATTCAAACACTGCCTGACTGCCTACTAATGGTCTAGGGGTTGGACGTGCAGCCTCTGTCATTCAGAGGGGGCACGTGCAACCCCTCGTCCACCGGGTTCCGGGTTCAGGTAAATGTTTCTGTAAACCAGAGTCACTTGCTCCGAGTCTAGGTGTCATCTGTGTTCGTGAATTTCACGTTTGTCAACTGCTGCTGTAATGCAGATTATATCTAGTGCTGGGGATTTATATTTAAAAAAATATTATCACCATTATATTGCTACGTTAACCTCTGGGTAACTCTGGTTCGCCTGCGTATCTCAAATAATAGTGATTATTAAATGTACCTGAAAATGCTTGATGTACGTAAGACTTCTGTACAGCTCACGATCGAGCGACGGCAACTCGTCTATCCAACTGTACAATGCTTGGTGAGTCTGACCGAGAACTTGGCTCAGAAAGAACGACGCGAAAGGCACATCCACAACTATACCCTGAAATCGTAAAAGAAAATTATAAAATGAAATTAAAAAAAGTGCCAATTGTATATTTTTTTTCTATACTATGCGGATCTCGTTAGCTGACTTTATAAAAAAAAATATCATCTCTATCGCAAAAATAAAAGCCAAGACTCAATAATGGGCTGTATCGTCAATGTCGCGAGTCAATAGTAATAGGCGAGTGCTCAATATTTAGCTCTCAATTTCTCCGAGCTCGCACACGGACTGTATCTATCTAGTTGAGCGATCGACTGCTGCGCAGCATGTCGCGGGTTCGATTCCCGCACGGAAGAAATATTTGTACGACCTACAAGTATTTGTTCCGGGTCTGGGTGTTTTCTATCTATAATATGTATGTATTTAGAAAAAAAAATGTATACAGTTTTGATACGACATAGGGGCATTTTTTTGAACTGCCTATAGGTACTGGGTATCATTTCCAGGCTCTGTACCAAAAATCAATTAGATTGGAAAAATAGTTTAGTCGCCAATGATTTTTAAAATTTTTGCCTCATTTGAACATGATGTATCTTTCCTAACAGATTATGCCTAACGCATCGTTTATTAACCTTAGGGGCTGTCCATTAATCACGTGATGTTTTTTTAACATTTTTTAACCCTTCCCTCCCCGTGGTGAGGTTTAAGACTACCCCTCCACCCCCCATGAAAAATCACGTGTTTTTTTTTGTACCGTTTTGAATTCATACTAATCACATATAGTATACTTAGTGTAATTTAATGCCCCTCTGTCATATGAACTCTGTATAAGTAGTTTATCATCCATCTCGTTACCATAACACAAGCATTAAGTTGCTTCAAATTCAAATCATTTATTTTGTTTAGGTCACGGTGGACACTTACAAAAAGTCAACACAGTCATAGTGATATTATATAATAAAAAAGGTCTACCGTCTACCACCAGTTTGGAACGCGACCAATGCTGAGATTACACTGCTTAGCTTGGGACGAGATGACGTTGTGTGAAATGTCAAAGGATATTTATTTATTTATCCACAAACCTCATATACAGCTTTGCCAAGCATCCTTCCGATGAATTCGAACAGTAGCAAATGATTCTCTTGGAGGCAAGACGTTGGAGAGGGGTAGAGCCTCTCTTCTGACGTCACGCGAAACAAATTCAGCGACGGATCGAACACTCTCTTTATGGTCTCCTCCAAGAATTCTGTTCAGAAACAAGAATAATATAAATTAACATACTTTAACCAATTTTATTACAACTCTGTAGCCACGGAATTTATACAATACAAATGTATAAACAGGAAAGTATTATGTAGTATGTCATAATAAATAAGATAATGCATAGGCCGTTCAACCAATTTTGGTATTTCTACACCAAAAGTCAGGGTTTTGGTTAGAGAAGCATGTAGGCGCTTTAGAAGTGAAAATACACCACTAATATTTAATTACCAGAAAAATAATATAGGATACCGACATAGTTAAAAACAAGTTTGTCTACAACATACAGTAGACAATATTGAGTCCATGATTGCCAAACTTTCACTTGCTGTAACTTAGCCATTATCGAGTAAATAAAAATTTCGACTTACATATTTATTTACCTGATTTAAATGTAAATAAAAAATAGCGGTATATAACTGACGGAGTTTTGAATGAGGAAACGATCCTCTCTCTTTTAACTATTTATGTATGAATGAATCTATCATTATCAATGCGAAAGTAATTTCGATCATCTGTAACGCTTTCACACCAAAACCACCTTACCGATTCAGAAGATATTGTTTAAGGAGAATGGACCTTGAAGTATACAAAACATGATTAAAACGTGGAAGTAAATAAATAAATAATAAATATCCTTGGACATTTCACACAACGCCATCTCGTCCCAAGCTAAGCAACTTAATGCTTGTGTTATGGTAACGAGATGGATGATAAACTACTTATATACATTTTTTTTGTAAATACATACATATTATAGATAGAAATGACACCCAGACTCCGAGCCAGTGCCTCTGGTTTAGACAAAGACACTTGCCCGACCCGGGAATCGAACCCGGGACCCGTTGATCCAAAGGCGGCACATCTAACCACTAGATCAACGAGGCAGTCAAAGTAACGACGGGTTTATGTATAAATAGATATCGTACCCTTGAACACGCCATCTTGGTCTATCCCCGCCTCGTCCAGCCCCTGCTCGTTGATGAAGCGCACGCGCACGCACGCCTTGAGGGCCCTGCTGGGCAGCGCGCCCAGCTGCCTGTACCCGTCCTCCACCAACCGCGCTCGACGCACCGTCACCAACGTGGATCGCCCACTACAAGCGCGCTCGGTTAGGCCCAGTACTACCTGCAGCATCAAAAATGCTTCTAATCTCTCCGAAATCTATCGAGTGGGGGTGCTGGTAATAAATTAATTAAATCTGCTCTAAATTTTTACCATACAAGATGACAGAAGAAGAACAGCTGGCAGGTCAGATATATATATATATATATATATATAACTGCCGCCCTTCAAACAAGCTCTAAGCCTTGCTTTACTTGCAGGTCAATAGGACTGCCTTGTTGGTCTATAGGTTGGTCCCCGATTCGATTCCGGGTCCGGTGTCTTTGTGTACACTAGAGGCACTTGCTCTGAGTCTGGGAGTTAAATGTGTTCATGAATGTCATGTTTGTAAACTGTCACCGCGATACAATTTCCAGGAAGCGCAGGAATTTGGTTTTAAAAAAAATAGCGAAAATTACCTTTTCGTCAGAGACAGCTCTCCTAAACAGTCGGACTCGTTCACTATGCGCTATCATGTGCGGAGTTTTTTGCATTAAAACCTGCAAGAGTACCCACAGATTTCATATAATTACCGCATCACAATCGGTACATTCGTTTAGCAGCTGCGATGCTATAAATAGACGCAACTTTCTTTCGTCGATTAAAATAAAACTACTACTGTTTATTTTTAATTGACTCCAAACAAATAGAAAAATGTTTGGCATACTTTTTGTATGGGTAACGCCGAAACCTACGTAATTTCTTACAGCTTCTAACTTACCAAATGTTTTACTGTCTTTATTTTTAAGCAAAATGGGGTACAACGTTTTTGCTTTACGTATTATAAGATACTAGCGACCCGCCCCGGCTTCGCACGCGTGCAATTATGCATGTATATACTTAAAAACCTTCCTCTTGAATCACTATATTATCTACTAGCTTTTGCCCGCGACTTCGTCCGCGTGGAATAATGACTTCCGGAAAAAAACAATTAATCCCCCTTTTCTCCCCGTTGGGAGGGAATTTCCAATAATCCTCTCTTAGTGGTAGCCTACTTCCCAACAAACACACAGGCCAAATTTCAGCTCTCTACTGCCAGTAGTTTCGGCTGTGCGTTGTCTGTCAGTCACTCAGTAACAGAAGAGTTTTATTTATATATATAGATAGCTGTGCCCGCAACTCCGTCAGTGTGTAATTCCTTGTGTGTTATTAAGTTAATGTATTGGTAATATTGTTTAGATCACATTCACATGAGGCTTAAGTACTTAAACAACGAAAATACTTCGGCGCAAAGCTTCCGGGTAAACTATGTTGAAAGTCGACCCGTCCGGCACGTGAACATAAAGATTTCTAGAACTACTAACCCGGGAAAGACCGACGTACAACTGACCATGTGAGAAACAACTGACACTGAGATCTACTCCAGCAACACGAAAAGTCTGCCCTTGAGCCTTATTAATTGTCATTGCATATCACACCGATACTGGGAATTGCGTTCTTCTATATTGGAATGAAAAATTGTTTGGTATTATGGGAATTCTAGGAATAAAGACGGCTTCTCCTGCACAGCAACCTGTTAAAATTTGAGCCTCGATTAAATTTTGTTGCAACTGGGTTACTTTTAGCCGAGTTCCATTGCAAAGTTGTGGTGGTCTTAATTTCGGAGCAGAATTATAGGAATGCCGATTTTTAAACGAATTTCATGAGAAGGAAGTCCTGCTCGGATTTGATTTATTCAAAGAATTTAAAAATTCTATCGGGTAATTAGTGGCTCGAATATAACACGCTACCAAAATAACTAATACCTATTTTATGAAATAACAAAAAAAGAAAACTAAATAAACTAAATTAATTTAAAGACTAAAAGTCGCGCTGATAAACAATATTGCATGTCAATAAGGTCGAATCGTCGGAACGTCTACTCGCATCAACAGCCAAATATTGTATGAAGTTCGCGTTTGGATCCCCCGCCAAGCGTATTTCATGTATAACTTTGGTGTTTCTGTACCGATTTCTATGATTATTTTTTTTATTAAATAGGTAATAATGTTAATATTTATTAATTAGGGATGATTTAGAGTGTTATAATCGTAAGAGTAGACAAATATATTCAGAAATCTCTGAACTGCTAAGCTATCGGGAGTTACACGTGTTATTGTCAGTCAACCATAAAAGATAGACATTTGCTGTCATGGAATATTTTTTATATAATTTTAAGGAGAACATTTCCGTCATACATGATTTCTGTGTAGCTTTAACTATTAAGGCTGCACACGCGAAGGAAGCTTAAAAAATGGAGTAAGTTCTCCTGTTTTCCCAACATTTCCCTTCACTGCTCTGCTCCTATTGATCGTAGCGTGATGAAAAGTATACTATAACCTGCCCAGGAGTATGAAGAACAATTGTACGTTTTGTAAGTTTTGTTGAAATCCGTCGAGTGGTTTTTGTTTCTATAACGAACATACAGACAGACAGACAGACAGACAGACAGACAAAAATTTTACTGATTGCATTTTTGGCGTCAGTATCGATCACTAATCACCCGCTGATAGTTATTTTTGAAATATATTTCATGTACAGAATAGACCTCTCTACAGATTTATTATAAGTATAGATTAAAAATAATCACTTCAAAATCCGTTGCGTACTTTTAAAGATTTAAGCATACATAGGGACGGACAGACGAAAGCGACTTTGTTTTATACTATGCAGTGATGACTATGAGAACCCAACACATTTTCACCACATAACAAATAGATCTATGATTAGTAAAAATAAAGTTTACTTGTTGCGGCTTCTTGCCCTTGTCCAAGTCACCCATGAACTGTCCCTCCCGAATTTCCCTCACGAGCCAATGGTTGGGCGGCGTATAGGAACGCCGGCAGTCTCTTCGATATAAAACTAGTAACAACGTATGTAGTGAGCTAAACAGCTCATTGCTTTGGATAGTTTTGAGATCTGGAAGATTGATGTCGCTATATGAAAACCATGGAAATGTTAAATATATCGTACTATTGTGTTAAAAAATCTGAGAGTAGTCAGAACAAAAAAAATATAAAGTTATATGGTACTACTACCCAGCCAGAGCTGGCTGGCTGGTACAGAGACGTGGTCGCTCACTATCAGATGGCTCAATGTCACCCAAAGGGCAATGGAGAGGGTTATGCTCGGAGTTTCCCTGCGGGATCGAATCAGAAATGAGGAGGTACGCAGAAGAACCGGAGTTACCGACATAGCCCTCAGGATTGCCAAACATACGTGGCAATGGGCAGGGCACATAGCTCGCAGGACTGACGCACGATGGGGCAGAAAAGTCCTCGAGCGACGACCGCGTTCCAGAAAGCACAGTGCTGGTAGGCCTCCCACACGGTGGACCGACGACTTGGTTAACGTCGCCGAGAAGCGATGGATGCGGGCAGGCTCAGGACCAGCTTCCCGTGGAGATACAGTCAGGGCCCACGGGGCAGCAAGCGCGGGACGGTACACCCCGGGGACGTTTAGTGGGTATGACTCCGTCTCCTGACAGAGGCGGGGGGGACTGCCACACACCCCCTGTTGGCCATCTCCAGGCTGGCAGGGATAGTCCATAAAGGATTTTACCCCGGGCAAAAAAAAAAAAAACAAAAAAAAAAAAATGACTGCTCAGCCTATACATGACTCACTGAGTCTGGCTTTCTCCCATTACATAGACGTTAATTAGCCTACTGTGCCATGCTGGCCAGACGGATTTAGTATCAAGTTTTCCTTCTCTTGCACCTAGGTTTTCGGCCTTGTCATCTCCTTCTATCAGCTCTTACGACATCCTTAGAATGAAATGGGGTGTTGACACTATGCATTCTAAATCCATCACCACAAGGATTAACGTACTTCATCGATCTCAAATACTCACCAAACAGTTGTCCCATGATGGTTTTATAAACGAACATGTTGAGAAACTGCGACATATTAATAAAGTCTTGCAACTTGAATGGAGTTTGCTTCTCATACATTTCCATATCATCTAAAATCCTAAAAAAAGAAAAGCGTAAAGTACAAAAATTACATACCTAATATAAAATACAACATCGATTGCCAACTTAAAATAATTATTCAAATTCAAAACTCATTTAATCAATTTCGCTCATCAGAGCTCTTTTGACAAGTCAACCATTAATAAAATTAAAAATTTACCATCTACCACCGGTTCGGAATGCAGCTCTACAGAGAAAAGCCGGCAAGAAACTCTGTAGTTGCTCTTTTTAGATCGCCATTTTTAGGTACAAGGCCGTGATAAGGCAGATTTGTGAGAGCAAAGTAGCGCTATTCTCTGTTTGTCCGATATTTGTTATACAGCTAACTTTTACATAGACGAGCTGTCATTTCGGAACCTTGTGTTCCGGTCGTTTAAATTTATAATATTTTTCTCTGTATCGAAAATAAAGCATTATTATAAAGCGACATCTATCTTTCAGACCTCAAAACACACTACACACACAGTTTACACATGTGGTTACTAATTTATATCCAAGAGACTGCCGGCGTACCCACACGTCGCCCAAAAATTGGCTCGTGAGGGAAGTACGGGAGGGACAGTTCATGGGTGACTTGGACAAGGGCAAGAACCCGCACCAAGTAAGTAAGTGGGAAGCCCGACACAGGAGTGAACCATCTATGTGTCCAGTACTATGTGTCCATCTATGTGTCGCTTTTTACAAATTGCTGCATAATACATATCATTTCAGAATTACAATGTGTGATGAATTTTGATGGATCTTAAAATTATGCTTAACAAAAAAGTGGGGGTACTCACGTAACATAATGCGTCATGCAGTCGGCGAACAAGATCAACATTTGAAACTCCGGCGCAGTCGGCTTCGTATTAATTGCTAAGAGATCAAGAAACGACTTCAACCCACAATTTGGTCCCAGTGTGCACAGGAATTGCCATAACGAGTACAACATTTCATCTTGATTACATAAACCTGAGAAAATCAATAAATATTTTTAGTATACTTCTTATTCGACTTGCCAAAATCAGTAGGCTAATTTGCCTCCATGAATTTGGAGGAGGCCCGTCATTGTAGTGGGTTTAGTAAAGGCTCGAACAACGAATATTTTTTATACTGTTGCTAAATTGCATAATAAATAATGCAGTTAGATTCATTTGGTCCAAAATTCTGTTGTGTATTGTAAATTTTGTTGGCCACCATAAAGTTACCTTTATAAGGTGTTTGTGTGCCGTTTCTGGCGGTCGGTTAGCTCAGGCATTAAAGTTACAGTTATTGCCTAGATGTTGCTGAAGTTTGGAGGTCTTGCCTGCCTTGTACTTAAAAAAAACTACAGTGTCTTGCCGGCTCTCCTCTATAGAGCTGCATTCCAAACCGATGGTAAATAATAGCTTTCAATGTTAATATTTCAATGTTCATTTTTTTTGTCCAGTGAAAAGAGCTCTAATGCCCTAACTTGATTAAATTAATTAATTGATTTAGTTATATTAATTTATGTATGTACATGGTTCAATTTCCACCATATCACCCAGTACATGTATTCCAAAAATGTCAGAAGTCTATCAAATACTTAATTTTCTGATCTATAAATTAATTAAATCATTAATCATTGAGGTATGAGTTGCTTAAGTACCTGTTAGTATATCTAATTTGACTTGCGTCATAGTTTTTATCGCAGTGTGATACATAGAACATATGAGGGCGGCTTTCGTGCAGTTCGGAGATCCTAACTTCCTGTAGTTTTTGTTACCACTTGACCTGTAAATTGATATTAAGATTTTTTTTATTTCTAATTTTTCTTTTTCAATTCTTTTGACACATTGACGCTGTGCCGCAACATTAATTACAAGTAATATTTATTAAGGTGAATGTTCCAGCCCGCGAAATACAAATTTTCGTACGTTTTTGGCAATTTGCAGGTCAGTGCAAGAATGACTGAGTTTGAAAAAGTTTTTCTTGCACCTTTATGAGCTTGGAGGGTTGTATTGATTATTTAGATGATTATAATTCTATAACTACATACTTCTTACAGCCGCGAATAACATTTTAATCAACATACAACCTAGCACTGACCTGCAAATTGCAAAAAACGTACGAAAATTTGAATTTCGCGGGCTACCATGGAACATTCACCTTAACCTTATGTATTAACAATCCAAGATACCACAGGGTTTGAAGATAAAGGCATAGACAAATGTGTGTTGCTCGTGATGACATATGGTACAGGGACGTGGTTGCTTTTAAATGAGTCACTCAAAGGGCAATGGAGAGGGCTATTTTCGAAGTTTGCCTGCGATATCGAATGAGGAGATATGTAGGCGAACCAGAGTTACCGACATAGTTATGACAGTGACATCGGCCGTCAGACGTGCGAGCTCTGTGCCAACATAGGTCAACTGACATTCGATGGGCAGAAAAGTCCTTAGTGTACTGGCAAGCGGAGTGTCGACCTCGTTAAGGTCGCCGTAATCCAATGGAAATGGACAGCTCAGGAAACTTCTATGTGGAAATACTTGGGGGAGTCTGAGTACTGAGTAAGTGTAACGATTTCCACGGATGGCAGAATGGCAACCAGGGCTGACCTTACATACACACACAGGCATAGGGTTCGTTTCAAGTTTTCCTTGTCTTACATCTAGGTTTTCGACCTGGTCATTTACTTATATCGGTTATGACGTTATTATACGACATCTTCATCATAATAATCTAACATACCTATTAGTTCTAGCCTCGAGTGCTCTACGTATAATGGCAGCGGGATTATGGCTCTGAATTGGCGTGGACGGCTGCGAGGGCCCCGCCCCCTCCTCCCCGCTCACTCCCCCATCGATCATTTCCTTCAGCGGTTGACCCAGTAACTTCTTCAAGAGTGGAGCTCCCCAAAGCAAAGATAACTGGTTCCGAAGGTTCCCCATAGCTGGTGGCAAATAGCTGTCGATGCTTTGACTGAACCATCCAAGGATGGGGTGCCAGTTGCTCAGGTTGCCCTTTTTGCACACCACGTATTGTTGGCAGGAGTCTAGAAAGCGTGTTAACACCAACTGCGGAAAGTGAATTTTCGCATACATAATAATATGTCCTACTATGGTCACCCAGCGGTCGAAATTCAACCATAATGAATTTAAATTATCTGAATTTAAACAAATTACGTGTCACGTTGTTTGTCCGCGATGGACTCTTAAACTACTTTTGATCCAAATTGAAAGATAGGATAGCTTTCTTCTCAGTCGCAATATTATTTGTCTATTACATATTTGACAGTCACGATTAGATGTTAACTTCGAACGATTCTAACAGATGGCGATACCTGTTGACTGGATTGAGTAAATGTTCAATAGATGGGACTATGTTAATCATCAAATGAATGTGTTAAATGTAATATAACAACAAACAAACACCTTAGCCACAGCAACGCGTGGCCGTAGCCGGGTGGTAGTTCTATAAATATATGTAGTTCTATTCTCAATTTGACAACATACTTCAACAATAAACAAAAGAGTATATATGTGTGTGCTACTATACCAATACTATTGAGCGCATAAATGACCCATTACTGAGCCCGCCTCCTGGGAGGAGGCACAGAGGGTGATAAGCCTTAGATGCCAGGCTGTCCAGACCAGGGTTGGCATAGGGTTTCGTATCCCTTCTCTTGCCACTAGATTTTGGGCCTTATCATTTCTTTTTGTCGGCTCTTACGACACCCACAGGATGGAATGGGATGGTACCATTATGTATTCTAAATCCTTCACTTCACGTAAAAATACTTAAAATATCCTCCCAAGTATTATTTCGTGGTATGAACTTACCACAAACATGGGGCAATAAGACTCCGGCATAGCCTGATCTCTCTCTAAATACGCAAGTTGCACCAAGTTACCCAGCAGACAGAGTGCATAATTGCCCTCGAGGGTATTGAACACGATGCGCAAATTCTGATCCGTGCTGAGAAACTCGAGGCACTTGTCGAACATACAGTGCCCGCGGAAGGTAACTATTAACTGCAAAGAAAAAACGTTGAGTGAGGGTTGGTGATAAGTCTTTTAAGGATCCGATGATTTAAGGATCCACAAAAGACTTATCACCAAGCTTAGAGTTTATAAGATCAATAAAGGCAAAGGTTAAAAGATGGCTTCTCTACGTACGGCTACTTAAATCGAATATAAATCGATCGAAAAAGAAGAAATCTAAATCGATATTATAAATTTTAACTTACAGGTTCTCTAAGTGTTCACGCCTACACTGTTGAGCATATTTTGATTCGAGATAAGCATTTCTTGCTTGAGAAGGAATAAATAATGAAAGTTTTGATGGGGCAAATACTTTCTTCAGTTAAGAATACTACAGAAACATACAAATCAAATATCAAGACCCAATCTCAACACATATTATAAGTGTAAAAGTAACCCTACCTGTTACACTTTTACTCTGAAACTGCTTACCAATTTTGAAGAGATTTGGTACTTAAATAGTCTTAGAGAGGATAGTAGCATTTTTTTGTCAGTATAACTTGAAGAGTTTGAATAGATCAGCTCACACTAGTTCACCAGTGGACATAGGCCTTAAAAAGCGCCATGGCACCCTGTCTTTAGTTCTACGAATCCAGCTGCTGTCCACATAAGCAAAGCAATTGTAGAAGAGCACTAATTCTAAACCCACCTAGGCAAAGCCATGGGAAATTGCTAGTACACAATAAATGTTACCTCAGGGGATATCTGCTGCATATGGTAGATAAGTGTGGGAACGGACATAATTTGTATAATGTACATTGTGAGGAGCTTTTCGGAGAACTGCGAAGAGATCAGAGGCCGTAGAGACAGCGTCACTATTGCCGTCAACGATATAGACTTTAAGAACACCTTCTCTCGACAGAGGCCTCGAAGCAGAAGTGACTGGAAATAAATAATAAATAAATAAATATCCATGGACATTTCACACAACGCCATCTCGTCCCAAGCTAAGCAACTTAATGCTTGTGTTATGGTAACGAGATGGATGATAAACTACTTAAATACTTTTTTTTTGTAAATACATACATATTATAGATAGAAAACACTCAGACCCGAAACAAATACTTGAAAGAAGAAAGAAAGAAAGAAAGAAAAATAATTTATTCGGCGCAATCTTAAATACACTACTACACAATAACTATAATTACTTAAACTCTAATCTAGATTGCGCTGAAACGGCGCTGGTTCAGCATAAGCCAGACGGGGTGCCTGGCGCTGGTTTTCAACCAGACCTCTAAATGCCGAGCGGATGGAAAACCAGTTTACAAAAATTAAAATTAACAAAATATACTTGTAGGTCGTACAAATATTTCTTCCGTGCGGGGATCGAACCCGCGACATGCTGCGCGGCAGTCGATCGCTCAACCACTGCGCCAACCGTGTCGTCAAAATACCGTGACAAAATACCGACATTTCTATTAAATTGCTGCGCGGTTTGATTTTGATTGTGTTTAGGCTAGTTTTCTATGTAAGAGAACTTACTTTTTTTTTAATTCATATGTATGCTAATGCTTATCAACCCGGAAATATGTCTCGGATTACTCAGCAGCTATTGGATTTTAAAACCACAACAATTGATCCATATTTAATTAAAATACAAATGTGGTTAAATTCTGAATAAACTTTGAATCATAAATAATTTATACCAGATTATTTGAAGATGCATATTGAAAATCAGAAGCTAACCTTTAATGTCAAATAATATCCTTTATGAAACAGTGATCCCATAATATTAGCGCATAATTGACCCATTCCACCTCTTAATTTATCAAAATTCTTCAGTTTAGTTATTGCCCATGTGTTAGTGGCTGTGAATGCCACTAATGTATATAGATGCACCAGGATACTCTGCATGTCTATTGGAGACTCCGGCTTCAACTCTTCTAGATAAAGACAGCATTTGTAGAGCAGATCTTTCATGTGAGCTAACCAACGGAGACTGAAAGTTGGTGCATAAAATGTAAAGTGAAAAATAAAATAAATATTTTTTTGGCAGCAGTTCAATACTCATTTATTAATATTTAAGTTATTTATGCGTTTAAGAGACCAAAATAAAATATTTCGACGGTTGGCCTTGTACAATCATTTTTTACTCAGTAGTAGTAAACATTTTAAAAAATGCCACAGGGGTTTCTCTCACAATGTGAAATAGGCGATTGTGAAAATTTAGCCATAAATATCATATTTCGACTTGATGGCACCAATCTTCTTTACTGACTGATGATGTGTGGCTCATTGCATTCCGCTGTGAGTTTGTGACAAGTTTTTTCACTATTAGGGTCCCTATACAGTACAGTGATTGTGTCAACCAATGTTTGGGCACATTTCTTTTGTTGTTAAGTGAGAAACCCTGTACTAATTATCAAAGTATTTCACAGACGTTCCAATGTGTAGTTTGTTGACATTGGCCCTATTTTCAAGGGCGAGGAGATCGCGGTACGCGGGGCGCATCCGGCGCGTTAGTGTGAGTGAGCTATGTTCGTATTGGTTAAAAAATGTATGATGCGCAAGTTCGTACACACTACATTCAGAGAGGCCATAAAGATTGGTGCGAACTGTGCATACTTATAAGAAATATTTGCAGTAGAGTAATAGTTAAGTCAACATTTAGTTATTTAATATGGTGTGTGATTTAGTAATGTAGAAAATGAAGAATTAATTATTATTTGTCAATCATCACTACATACGAGGGTGAATCAAAAAATTCTTGGAATCAATATTAAAAAATGCAAAGATTTAAATAATAATATTTTATTTTTCTACATAATCTCCCTCCAATGCAATGCATTTAGAATAACGCGTTTCTAACTTCCTTATTCCTTGTGAAAAAAAATTATTTTCTTGACTCTCGAAAAAGTCCTCTACGGCAGCTATAACCGCGTCATTATCGCGAAATTTTGTTCCACGAATTTCCTCTTTTAATTTTGGAAATAAGTGAAAATCACTTGGGGCTAAGTCCGGAGAATATGGTGGGTGGTCAAGGAGATTGAAGCCAGCACAGCGGATTGCGTTGAGCGCAACTTCCGATCGATGGGCAGGAGCGTTATCTTGAAGGAACAACACGCCCAACGACAGTTTTCCACGACGTTTTTCTTTAATCGCTTCACGCACTTTCGGGATTAAATTTGCATAATAGGGTCCAGTTATCGTCTGGCCTTTTGGCATGTAATCAATAAAAAGGATTCCTTCACTATCCCAGAACACAGAGGCCATAACTTTGCCAGCGGAAGGAGCAACTCGAAATTTCTTAATGGATGGAGAGGATGGTCGTTTCCAAGACATGCTTTGTCTTTTAGTTTCAGGATCAAAATGGTGGACCCACGTTTCATCCATGGTGACAAGACGACGGCAAAAATTATCCGAATCACGCTGGAACATTTCGAGATTACGCTTGGAAATTTCCAAACGTCGCTTTTTGTTTTCGTCGGTTAACATTCGTGGCACCCATCTTGCAGACACTTTTTTGAACCCCAGTGAATCAATTAAAATGGATTGAACGCTACCAAAAGATATCTTTAGGATCTCAGCTATATGTTTTATAGTCATTCTTCTGTCTTCCAAAACCAGATTCTCAACCTTTTTGACATTTTCTTCTGTAACGGAGGTTGAAGGCCGCCCAGAACGCGGGTCATCTTTACAGCTTGATCTACCTCTTTTAAATTCAGCCACCCAGTACGCAACCGTAGAATAGGGTACAGCATCACCCCCTAATGTCTGCTGATTGTCCAAAAAAATTTCCTTCGTAGACATTTTTTTCATACTGAGATATTTTATCACCGCACGTAACTCACTTTTATCCATAATTTTGACTTTTTAGCAACTCGTTGCACAAAAAAATTTATTACATGCGAACGAACTGACAAAAACAAGTGACAGTCTGCATAAATATAGTGTGATAGACACTCTTTAATTTGAATATCGAACTTGATCCAAAAAGGTTTCATATATATGCACTTCTAAGAACTTTTTGATTCACCCTCGTAGTATAAAACAAAGTCGCTGTCGTCTGTCCGTCCCTATGTATGCTTAAATCTTTAAAACTACGCAACGGATTTTGATGCGGTTTTTTTTAATAGATAGAGTGTTTCAAGAGGAAGGTTTATATGTATAATACATGCATAAATGCATCCGGGCGAAGCCGGGCCGGGTCGCTAGTCACTTATAAAATGCACTATTACATTGCACCAAAAGGACAAATGGAAATTATATTGTTTAATAAAGAATGTAGAATGCAATTATTTCTGTATTATAATTATATTGTGATAAGTTCTACTTGGATCTATTAATATTACATACCTGTATTCTTTATTCAAAAACACACCAACATAGGATAGCTTTACTGACTCTGAATGAAGGCTAAGAACAATATATTTGCAAAGTTTCTCAAATCTATTTCTATCCCTCTCCTGTTTAAACACAAGGAACAACCGGCAAGTAACTTGGTATACTTCTAGTGCTGGTTTCAGTTCTATAGGCTGAGGTGGTTCATCTTGTGAGTCCTGGCTTATTGACTCTGGCATCAGCTGGTCGAAATCATTCCTACAATACAAATTAATATATTAAATACTGCACTAACATTTGATAAGTTTAATGGTGGATTTGTATTAATTGTTAATTTATTATCATAGGCAATTTTGCTAAATATAATGGTTTGAAAGAATTTTAAATGAGTTTCTTCATTTAAATGGTGGTAAATGATGTGCATGGATTGTGAAAACCAAAGATTCCCTGCACTGGGTATAACAAGTATTGCAGAAGCTGTTTACAAACATGAATTTAAAGGTTCCATGTAATATGTAGTTTATCATCCATCTCGTTACCATAACACAAGCATTAAGTTGCTTAGCTTGGGACGAGATGGTGTTGTGTGAAATGTCCAAGGATATTTATTTTCTGAAAAAAAAAAAGTGAACTTTTCCTTCTATTGCAACACTTGCACTGCTAATGAAGCAGAAACTTGAGTGGTGGAGACAAGAACAAATTAATGAATAAACCAGTATCATCAAAGTCACCCCATTCCATCCTGAGAGTGTTGTAAGAGCCAACGAAAGGAAATGACAAGGCCAATAACCTGACCACAAGGGAAGGAAAATGCATCTGGCCAGCATGGCATAGTAGGCTAATTACCCTCCACATAATTAGAGGAGGCCCGACTCAGCAGTGGGTTGTTATGGACTGAATAGCAGTAGTATATATGTCAACGGAAAACAACAAGAACCGGAAATTTATAAATTTCCTAGGAAATTTATAAACGTCCGTAGGATTCCAAACGAGAGATAAATTGTATTATTTTACGCCCACATTTTCGGAAATTTATAAACTTACTGAACTCACGCGTAAAATAATAAGTAGCAATAAACAAACGCCATGGGCGCTCTGATTGGTTGAATAAGTCACGTGTTTCTTCTCCGTCCTCTCCGCCGCCATTGTTCGATATTGTCTACTTGTGGTAACCTAGACCTGATACTGCTGCATCATCAGATATACCTGCTGCATCATCAGGAATCTATAGGATACCCAACTCCTTACCAAATTACAGTAGATGATCGTGTTTGGACTCATTTTAAGGGTATCAATGAATCAGATATAAAAAAGTTAGGTACCTGACATTTATGGCTGAGTAGACTCTCAATGTAGTGAACATTGAGTGTGTACTCAGCCATAATGCAGTCCGATGTCAGGGCTTTTTTAAGTTAAATACTTATTTTATTATGTTTAATTTGTTACATGTTTTTAAGCATTTTTTTATTACTTAGCGTCTGTATGGCAATTCGCCAATCGCAATCGCAATTCGCGTTATTTTTTTTAAATTAAACATTATAATGTTTGTTTTTTTTTGACAGCAGGCCGGCTTTATTGTTTTATGATTGATTTTTTTTTAATAAACTTTTTAACTTCGCATCACTCTATTTCTATTGTTTTATTTTGGTAGAGTGAAGTAGGGGTCATTAGCATATTATGTAAAACTGTAACCCTGTATTATAGGTACTTACCTAGTTTTAAAGTAAAAATACTGTTACCTACTGATAAATTTATAGTTTAGCAAGTCTAATTGTACCTATGTCTATGGACACAAGCATGCCACTATCAACATCGACCAATCAGAGAACAGTGTGTTATTTGCCGTATCTTGTAGAAGCGTAAAATTAAAAGCTCTACTGTGATTGGTCGAACCGTTTAGAATCTTACGACTGGATATCCGTTAGTTTATAAATTTACGACGAGACGTCGTAAGTTTATAAATTTCCGAAAATATGGGCGTAAAATAATACAATTTATCTCTCGTTTGGAATCCTACGGACGTTTATAAATTTCCTAGGAAATTTATAAATTTCCGGTTCTTGTTGTTTTCCGTTGACATATATAAATTATCCAAATGGTATTAAAATTAGTATTCATCATAATGTTATCTAGAAAACAACATATGTTCAAGTCAATCCTCTTTGTATTTAACAAGTACATAGAGCAGAGGTACTTAGAATTCTGCCTTGGGCATTTGATCAGAGTTTCATATCAAGTTTTCCTTCAGCTCCCACCAGCTACCAGACCTGTGAGTATCTAATTCATTTGGTTGTAGCGGCCTATCACACTCCCACAACAAAATTGATCCAGTACAGTGTAACCTATACCCAAATTATTAATTTCACTTACAAAATAAGCTTGATGAATTGCTGTCTTGCGAGCCAACCCCTGATAATAGCTTGGATTTTAATTGCAGACTGTTCTCGCCTTTTTTCTAATGCACGCTCCTCACGAGCTGCTTTTGTCTGCTCCAGGAATGTATCCTTACTAGTCTGAGACTTCGAAAACATTTTGAACTAATGAAATTGCACTCTATACTAGAAAATTGCTTTGTTTCACTTTGGACGTCGCTGGTATGACACTATTTTAATGCAATGCATTATTCAAAGCGCAACGGTTCAAAGCGTATATGTGAAGCACACCGAAGTATTTGGGAATTCATATCATATCATCATTGCAATATATTAGGCTTGGAATTTCAACAAATTTGCAATTTATTACACTGAGACCCTTCGGGTAGAAAATAATTAATTTGACATTTCTACTGTTTAGTGTTGTCCATTGTAATCTATGGTGTTGTCATTGGGAAAATTTAATTAACTACCATCTACATATTTGATGTCTGCAAATGTTCAGTGTACACGACCACATTAGAATAAAACAATTGAACGAAAATTTATTAAATATGTTTTTTAATTAAATTGTAAGGTCACAGCTGATCTAATTTGCATAATGATAGAGATAGCAATAAAGTTATCTAAAATCAAACATAGGTACAAAATATAACTTTTTATTGCCCATACATGCTATATCCGGTCGGGCTAATGTGATCTGGATTAAGATTTTTTTGCTTATGATAAGTAAATTAAGTATGTATATGGTTTATGTAATGTAGGTATATATTATAGTTTAGTTCTATAGCATTATTACCTCGTCCGCGTGGTGACGGATTTAGAATATACAATGTCACCAAGCCATACCACCTTGAGGGTGTCGGAAGCCAGCCGCAAGAGACGGAAACCTTGATACAAACCCTGTGCCAACCCGTCTTGCCGGCGTGGCACAGCCGGCTAATTTCCCTCCATGAATTTGGAGGAGGCCCGTCTCAGTAGTGGGTCATATAAGGATTGAAACGAACGAAGTACTCATGTATGTATGATTATTTTATTTTGCTTGATTTTACACTACCATCCAATACTACGATCCAACATCCAAGGCAGGCGGGCTGGCAATCGTAGTATTGATAGCATTAAAAATAAATGGAAGGAAGAAATAAAATATACAATATTCTTTAAAGTATTTATTTTAAACACATTAGTTACAATTATTAAGTACTACGACAGTAATTCTTGAATTAATTGCTAAAAAACAGTTGGTAGACAGTGCGGAACTCGGTCAAATATATGCAGTCGACATATGTGACCTCCTCCATGCTTCGGAGGGCACTTATAGCTAAGCCCTCGTTTGGTTATGTAGCGACCAGCATGCTACATACTTTACACAATTTACCCGAAAAATCTGAATAATAACATCAAGAAATATCGCCTACAAATGCGAGAATTACTAAAAAGTCCTACAACGCGATAGCGAATGTTCAGAGCAATTCGCACAGTTAAGAATTGCCCGACTACAGTTATCGGGGTATAGGCGTTGCGATCCCTAGCCAGACATACCATCGTTTGTCTAGATGATCATCCCTTTGCGCCTAAAGAGGCAATCGTCACACGTATTCAGTAGTTCTAAAAGCGACACCTGGTCTAACCAAATAAATTACTGGTTGTCCCACTAGATGGGTCGTGGAGGGCAGATGGCAATTGCTCGGTGTAAATAATGGTAGTTACCAGAAGGCTGGAATCTAAGGCGGTAGATTTCAGAGGGCGGCAGATGTGGGCGTTTTGTTTTATTTTCCAAAGCTTAGGAAAATCATTAGCACATTGGTACTTAAATATTATTGTTTAAACTCTCACAATTCAAACTTGAATCTTTATTAACTGAAATTATTGTTATTATTATACCAGTTTCGGATCTAGGGTTTATCAACCGACGCAGAACTTCAAAAGGCCGTCCTCTCCTGTTTGAGGTGTGTGCAGCAAGACACACAGCACCTGGGCCTGACACACACTGCGATTAGACTTATAAACTTGATACTTTCGTAAATCGCTTCTTACTTTTTTTAATTAGTTACGAAGTTTCTAGATGTAGGAAATGGAAATAAATTCTCCACAATAAACACATAAGAGTCTGACTCTTATGCTGAGTGAGTGCTTTTGTCAGCAGTTTAGGAAAAATATGAACAAGGTGTCATTTGACGCCGAATAGCATTTAGATAATGTTTACAAAGGGGATCGGGCGTAATCACTGTAAAAATGTATAAATCTCAGCAATGGAATGTATAAGTTCAAGCAGTGAAAAATATTAAAGTTGGTACTTAGTTCCCGAATTGTATAAATTCTACATTAATAAAAATAATGCTGCTTGCAAACCAAGGCAGGCTTTTTCGTTGGCATACCAATACCTATACCTAAGCACGGACACCTACAAATCCGGGAGTTACAGCATTATTTTTGAGATCTCCCTTTCTTTTCGAATCTTTTTTAGATTCCCGAAAATCTTTTGAAAATCCGAAAATGTGTCAAATATTTTTTTTGTATTGCTGTTATGTGAAAACCGTTAAAACGAACTTAACAACACTAAAATTACGTATGTACCTAATAAAAAAAAACACACCTAGTTATTCAACTACTCTAATTTAACTTTTAAAAAGAACCTCATTGTACTTTAGAATGTGCCACTTTCTCACGTATTGGGGCACTTGAGTAATTAGTCACCGTAAATCCTTTTCGCCATAACTAATTATCTATCTACTGATATACATTCTACGCAGTTCAGTCATTAGCTTCCGGAGATTAAGAACACGATTTATGTGACTAGTGAGTAAGCAAATGTGCAATAATTGAGCCTTAGTAGGCTAATTTTCCTCAGGCTAGTATCAACCTTTTTATATACCCCCCGAAGCACCGAAGAGGTCAAATATTACAAACTAGCAACCGGCCCCGAAGTCGCACGGGTGCAATGATGAACCTCTAAATTTATCAGTGTGTCTCTGCAATATTATGGATGTATATTAAACATTCCTCTTGAATCTATCTCTATCTAATAAAAGAAACCGCTTCGAAATCCATATACATTCCGTAGTTTTAAAGATTTAAACATAACTACATAGGGACGGACAGACGACAGCGACTTTGACTATGTAGTGATGATAGTGATAATGGAGAGCCAGATATTGCTTAATCTGTAGATTTTCACGAAATCATCTATTTTTTTACCTATTCTTTTTAGAATGACTGTCACCAGTGGCGGATTTACAGATTTGCCGCCCGTAGGCTTTTTATGCCGCCTCTACAGTTCTTGAGACGACCTTTTTTTAGACGCACTTCGATGTCCACTCTTTTTGACGACTTTTTTTTTAGACTATAAATCTGCCGCCTCTTAAAGCATCTAGGCTAGGCTAGATAGGCTCCAGGCTACTCAGCCTACTGGTAAATCCGCCACCGACTATCACAATACCTATTTATATGTACCTATTAGTCGTCACCCAGTGTGGTCGAAATTCGACCGTAATTAATTTTAATTACCTATAAGTTTGAACATTATTAAGATTTTACTGCCACATATTTTGATTTTTATATTGAACCAAAAACCATGCCATAATGAAAATGCTGTCCATTAAACTTAACATACATTTAACGATAATAAATGAATTTATTATGGTAAAGTTTGACATTCAGTAAGAATATATACAAATAATATTAATCTTTTTTAAATTTTACCACAGATTTTAATAATAAACAAAGTGTGTGTAATGTTTTTTTATTGTTAAAATGTATTTTTATTCGAGCGTAGAGATGTTCATACGTTTTATGAAGATACTTCTTTATTAACTGGATTTATGGCGTCCAGGTATAGGATGCCATTCAAACAACTTTAACACATAGGTACCAGAGATCACCGATATTTCACTTATCTTTGTGATAAACTGAGTCTTACATTAAATACAAGTGACAGAATTAAAAACATAGGTACATAAGTGTATCAAACAACTAAAGATAAACACTACCTATGCGCTAAGTAATAAGTTATACAGAGCAACACTCACACACAAAATTACAAAGAAAACAAGCATTCATAGTTCGGTAGAGTCATAATCTAGAATTAAGTGATCACAGGAATGAGTGATAGGGATGACTCAACCATTCTTCAGACTGCATGATAAGGATTTCACTCAAGTTATGCATCTAAATAGTTAAATTCGTCATTCATTGAATAATTTTGTGTCCTTATCATATAATCTTATCAATAACTATTATATTTACTCTATCTATTTCCTTACCGATTTGTAATTAGACCACACGTAGGTACCTACAGAAAATATACACCCTCAAATTTCTTGTTTCGAGGGGGTTGCATCGTCTCAGACTATGAAAAGACCCACTGCCGAATCGGCCACCTCCAATTACAGCCAGCTATATAAGACGCCAAAGGCAATGGAGAGGGCTATGCTCGGAGTTTTCCTGCGAGATCGAATCAGAAATGAGGAGATACGCAGGAAAACCAGGGTCACCGACATAACCCACAGGATTGCCAAACTTAAGTGGCAGTGGGCAGGGCACATAGCGCGCAGGACCGACGCCCGATGGGGAGAAAAGTCCTGGAATGGCGACCGCGTTCCGGAAAGCACAGTGCTGGTAGGCCTCCCACACGGTGGACCGATGACCTGATTAAGGTCGCCGGAAAACGATGGATGCGGGCGGCCCAGGACCGGCCTTTGTGGAAATCTTTGGGGGAGGCCTCTTTTGGCTGAAATGATGATGATGATGATGAATATAAGACTGGCTGGCCAGGGGTTGGCACAGGGTTTCGCCGGTTTGTTTACGCGAACTTGTGGCGCCCCAAGCGCGTCGTGTGAGGGTATGCCGCTGGGGTTTTAGTGGGTAAACGACTCTTGGGTAGACGACCCTTGTCGGAGTCCCACATAATCACCGACCTTTCCCCCGGGGTGCGGTGGTATGCATAAAGCATATCCCCAGCGAAAACAAAAAAAAAAGGGTTTCGCCGGTTTCGTATCAAGTCTTACGGCTAGATTTTTGCCGTGTTATTTTTTTAGCCAGCTCTAGCTTCTATACTAGCCCTTCTATTTTCTATACTAACAATAATAGGCGATGGCCGTTGGGTCAATAATAGTCATTGACTCGGTCTTCGGCGGGTTAAATTCTATTTCTATATATATTTTTATGAAATTATTTACTTTCCTATAAAAATGAATGTAACATTAAGATAATAAAAATAGGGGAATACTCTAAAAAAAACAGTTAAGTTGTCATTTGAAAACAAGTTATAGAATACAATTTCAGAGGCTACCCATTTTTTTTTTATTATCATATCATTATCATATTCGATGAATGGGGCATTGACGGAATCATCATCTAACTACTTAGTTATCATAAATACATAGTATACACTAGTTTATGTATCCATTTATATTACGCATATATTACATAGGTATATATATACATAAACTAGCGACCTACCGAGCAATAATGAACATCTAAATTTATCTATCAGTGTTTCTCTACAATATTATGGATTTATACAGTCATCTTGAATCACTCCATCTAATTAAAAAAACATATAGCTACCTAAATATTATAGATTACTAGCGACCCGCCCCGGTTCGCACGGGTGCAATTATGCATGCATATAAACCTTCCTCTTGAATCACTCTATCTATAAAAAAAACCGCTTCAAAATCCGTTGCGTAGTTTCAAAGATTTTAGCATACATAGGGACGGGTAGACGAAAGCAACTTTGTTTTAAACTATGTAATTAAATGTATTAATAATATTTATTCTTAGATTGACAAACACTTAATTATAAATTCCTATCAGACTATTTTTATTTGCTTCTACCATGATGTTCTTTGCATCGCCCAAAGGTTGATTAGAAAGAATGCCTTGACCAGGAGCTTAGTTTTTTTTAAGTTCTATCGTCATTTGTTTGGCCTTATAACCGAATAACCTTGCTTATACACTGCTGCTTATAGGTACCTACATACTGCTCTGCTCTATTTTATTGTAATACAACCTGTTACATTGTGCGTGAAACAAAATAAGGGCGTTATATAAAAAAACATCAACAACTCAACCGAAGATTCATACAAATGTATTCTTATGGCCCTATTGAAATCAACAATATACCTCCATCAATATGTGCGCCTACGCAACAAATTCTAATGTCAATTGTAACAATCGAATTTGATTCAGTGTTGCCAGATTAGGGTATACCTATGGCTCCTTTGTTGTAAAATAAAAAGTAAACATTATAAGATTAGCTATGAATTAAAAGTGCATCAAGGTAAGTTACTGACAGGCCAAAATAAAAATACCCTTAAAAAGACTAGAAACCTATGCCCATGTTCTGTGAAATACTTAATTATCTTCGCATAGATTTACTGTTAACAGGTATCTATAAATAGGTCACGCAAAGTACCTATGTACATTGGAAGCTGACGCAGAGAATAAAACCACATAATAAACTTAAAGCTCTCTAGAGCATAAAAATATAAAGTAAAGCAATTTACACTGTCGTCAGTATTTTTACGCGAAATACGTCGGTTGCGGTGGCAATAGCAACACCGTCCTGATTGCTTGTAAGGCGTGAAGGCGGGCGGAAAGCTCCGGGAAAGCACACAGGGCACACCGACAAAGCGAAGGCTTCGACGCAACCACCATTAGTTGGCTATCGACCAATCACGAGCAAGGGGCGTGAACCTGCGCACGCGCCGCCTGCGTTGACTAAACCAGTCAGTGTTAACGCAGCTGTCGCACAGTACACGCGTGTAAGCGCTTTAGTTTGCATTTTAATTATGAACTTTTTGTGAACAGCGTGTGCATAAAGATATAGTGCCCTCTCCCGAACATTTCAATTTCTGGGACTCGGTCGTAAAATGGTAGTGTGAGCTGTGAAGTGACTGATATTTTGGTTGTTTGATACTTTGAGGAGTTCACGATGATGATGGATCAGGCACATTTTGGGGAATATTTGCTCAGGCAGCAGATGTTGCATGCTGCTTCCCTCAGTGGGTTGCGTAAGTTAAATTTTTCTTTAAATATACCTATGTCTATTTACTTACCTACCTACTGAATCCAATCTTTAAGTTAAGTCACATATAAAATTTAATATGTAGATACTAACGTCGGGCCAGTATGTGCAATAATCATCAAGGGAAATTTATAGAGACCTTTACACATGACACAACAAGAAAGTGGGGAGCACTTACGTTCAATTAGTATTAGAAATGTACGGCCGGTACTAAATTGGATGTAGGCCAGGTCTTAAAAAGCTAGTTTAACTTTAGTACATGGTTTAAAGTGGATTGACTCCTTGTACTATCGATAAGGCCGGTAATGTTTATCCATTTATACATTGTTTTACGAGCTACCGTCAAATTAACTCGTATTGTCGAATTGAGTGGAATATTTGTATCAGAAACATAGGTAGTTTAATACAAGAATACAAATCACTGCCCCTTCCTCCCTATGGGTGTCGTAAGAGGCGACTAATGGGAATACAGAGCTGGTAACTGCTCAACTGGTGGTAGGGTTTACCCGCCTGGTTTGTTACCACCGTATGCACGACGAAAAACTCGTGAAGTGGCTGCTTGTCAGCCGCGTTTCGAGATCAGCCGGCATACTACCAGCGCTTGAGGCAGCGTTGCTACGACTGACTGAGCCGTTAGGGGTATCTGCCAAACTAATGTATGGGGAGAATTGCGTTGATCCGCCGGCCAGGGAGACCCGAAGAAACGGCTGTTCCGCTGGCCGCCCGTGGCACAGTACAGGGGCCCAACCGTGCTTAACCAGCTCGCGTTGGCTGCCCTATCATGTCACGCATAATCCCGGGGTGGACGGTCGTGCCGGTTGGTGACCGGAAGGTGGGGTCCCGGCTGCCACTTCTGGGGGGGTTCGGGGGCCCTTCCGTCCGGCGGTTCAGCACTTCTTCTCTCCGTACAACCCTTCGGTGAAACACCTTTCACACACACTTACACTCATACACATACACACACACACACACCCTTATAATTTGTTTATTTCAGTCGTGGCAAAGTTTTCCTCACTTCACGCTTCTCTTCGTTTTTCTCTTATAACATGGCAGCACAAACAATGAATATTGGTCATTCAGCGGTGCACAGCCCCACCAAATCATCGCTTTTTAAGGTGGAGTTCTGCAACATTCGCGGACTCCACGCCAACCTCGTCGCCGTCCACCAACACCTTGAGACAGCACGGCCAGCAATGTTGTTTCTTACGGAGACTCAAATACTCCGCCCTGCCGATGCAAGCTACCTTGACTATCCTGGCTACGTACTAGAAGAGTCCTTCAAAGCCAAGGCCGGGGTATGCTTGTATGTCAGGGCGGGTTTCTGTTGTCGACGTCTCCGCTGCTTGGAAGACCCTTCCTTCTCTATCCTTGGGGTTCACGTGGACTTGGGTCTTCAGAGTCGAGTGTACGTTGGCCTCTATAGATCCCATAGCGGCGATATGGAGACAACCCAACTTTTCAATCACCTTAGCCAAGTGGCAGATGCCGCGCAGGAGCAATTTCCGAACGCAGAATTGGTATTTTTAGGCGATTTCAACGCACACCATGTTATGTGGCTGAAATCCCATAAAACAGACCATGCGGGAAAATCTGCTCATGCATTCGCTCTGACGCACGATCTGACGCAGCTGGTCGATAGGCCTACCAGAATCCCGGACATAGCCAGTCATGCGCCTTCTTTGCTGGACCTCCTACTAACAACACACCCGGCAGAATACCAGGTCGAGGTCCAGGCGCCCCTAGGTTCTTCCGATCACTGCCTAATATCCACCAAAGTCCCGTGGGCCAGCCCTCCACGACCAGTAGCAAGCACTCGTCGCATTTGGCACTATGGCTCTGCAGACTGGGATGGAATGCGTGACTACTTCGCTTCTGTCCCCTGGAAGCAACGCTGCTTCAGAGAGAGTGATCCGACATTATGCACCGCTGCCCTTACTGAGGAGATCAAGTTAGGTATGGAATACTACATTCCGTTCTCGGATATCATCAGTAAGGATAGACGTAACCTCTGGTTCAACCGCGAATGCGCTGATGCTGTTTCCACGAAACGGTTGGCCTATCGCGCTTGGATCAGAGGTCGTGCTAATGGCGACCCTGCTATAGACTCTCTGAAGGCAGCTTACAATAAAGCTTCCAAGTCCTGCAAAAAGGCCTACATTAGGGCGGATGCCCAGCGCATTGCGCGGATTGGCCAGGAATTGCTTTCGCACCCCACAGGTTCACGTAGCTTCTGGCGTTTGGCCAAAAACGTGCAGAGCAATTTCTGCCAACCTTTGCTACCACCTCTCAGGCGTCCAGACGGGTTACTGGCCCACAAGCCTCAGGAGAAGGCCGATCTTCTGGTGCAACTCTTTGCGGCTAACTCCCGAGTCGATGACTGTAATGCATCGCCACCAACGCTTCCTCACTGTGGCTTTTCAATGCCTGACCTAAAAATCAGGCAACGTGATGTACGCACTGCACTACAGTCACTTGATACACGGAAAGCTAGTGGGCCCGACGGAGTACCGCCTATAGTACTAAGGAGGTGCGCAGCTGAGTTGTCTCCTGTGCTCACGCGTCTTTTTCGGCTTTCCCTTAGCTTGGGAAGTGTCCCGGAATCTTGGAAGGAAGCCATTGTGCAGCCGATACCCAAAAAGGGAGATCGCGCCGACCCGGCCAACTACCGGCCAATAGCTATCACCTCAGTGATGTGCAAAACAATGGAACAAATAATAAATAATCAACTAATCCATTACCTAGAAGATCACCACGTAATAAACGATCGCCAATATGGCTTCAGGCCGAATCGGTCCACAGGTGATCTTCTAGCGTACATCACACATCTCTGGGGTGAGGCTATGGACAAGCGTGGCGAAACGCTAGCAATCAGCCTTGATATCGCCAAAGCTTTTGATAGCGTTTGGCACAAAAGCCTTCTTTCCAAGCTTCCGGCATATGGTCTGCCTGCTCAGCTCTGCACGTGGATTGCGAGCTTCCTCCACGGGCGTAGAATACGTGTTGTTTCGGATGGATGCTCATCGCAACTCCTACCAGTTAACGCTGGTGTACCTCAGGGTTCCGTGCTATCCCCCACCCTGTTTCTTCTGCATATCAATGACATGCTTCCATTAGGTAACATTCATTGCTATGCAGATGATAGTACAGTTCATGCGGGATACTTCGGACATCCGGGGGCAGGGCCAGTGGAGACTGCCGAAAAACGAGTCAATTTGGTGATTGAACTTAACCAGACGTTGAACCACATTACAGAATGGGGATCTAACAACCTGGTTGAGTTCAATGGCAAAAAAACTCAAACATGCGCGTTCTCCGCTAAAAAGTCACCATTTCTTCCTCTCCCGTCTCTTCTGGGCACGACACTTGCGTTGCAGAGTAACATCACCTTGCTTGGTATGGAAATCTGCTGCGACCTAAATCCTAAAAATTACATCGAGGCTGTGATCAAAACAGCCTCACGTAAACTCGGAGTCCTGAACAAGGTGCGGCGCTTTTTCTCGGCTGAGCAGCTGTACCTGTTGTATAAAACTCAGGTGCGGTCCTCCGCCGAGTATTGCTCACACCTCTGGGACGGCTCCGCTAAGTATCTACTTGAAGCTTTGGATCGGATGCAGCGTCGAGCAATTCGCATTATAGGTGATGAAAATGTAACCATGAATCTCGAGCCCTTAAAACTCCGTCGTAATATTGCTGCTCTGAGTGCATTCTACCGACTGTACCACGGGGAGTGCTCAGAAGAGCTTTTCTCCCTTATCCCTCCCTCCCCTTTCCTTTGCCGTAATACGCGTGCGGGCCTTCAGTGCCACCGTTACACCGTAGCCGCCATTCCATCACGAACGAAGAAATTTAGCAACTCGTTCCTTTGTCGCACCCTAAAAGCATGGAACTCCCTCCCTGCGCACGTATTTCCACCTACCTACAATATGGGGTCTTTCAAACGAAGCGTGAAGAGGCATCTTGCGGGCCGGCAGGGTGGGGATGGCTAATGCTATACTTACAGTCTAGCACTAGGTATCCCCACTTCTGGACGGCATTTCCACTTAACATCAGGCGGAATGCAGTCATCTGCCTGCTCCTACATAAAAAAAAAAAAAAAAAAAAAAAAAAAAAATAAACGGTCGATGACAAAACACACACACACACCGAAGTAGGTATCACGTATGCTTGACAAGTTAAAATGATTCGCACCTGCCAGCTTAATTCGTTAGAACGTCACTATCACTATATAACGATGTTTAAACCAGTCAATTCTGTAACAAACTGAACTAACAAAACTGTACTAACTAAAATAAATATCCTTGGACATTTCACACAACGCCATCTCGTCCCAAGTTAAGCAACTAAATGCTTGTGTTATGGTAACGAGATGGATGATAAACAACTTATATACATTTTTTTTTGTAAATACATACATATTATAGATAGAAATGACACCCAGACTCCGAGCCAGTGCCTCTGGTTTAGACAAAGACACTTGCCCGACCCCGGAATCGAACCCGGGACCCGTTGATCCAAAGGCGGCACATCTGACCACTAGACCAACGAGGCAGTCAAAAATAAAATATATTTTATATTGTGATGGCTTTACTTACCAGGAAGGTACTTGTTAAAATAAGTTTAGTTTCCAAGCAGTAACTACTTACTATTACAACTCAGCCCATAAATGACCCAATGTTGAGTAGGGCTTCCTCCAGTTACATGGAGGATAAATAGCCTCCTAGTACCACGCTGGTCAGACGGGATGGCAGAGGGTTTCGTATCAAGTTTTACTTCTCTTGCGGCTAGGTTATCGGCGTTTTCATTTCCTTTTGTCGCCTCTTACGACACCGGACACGGAATGGAGTGGTAACACTGTATTCTAAATCCTTCAATGAATAATACGAAAAATTTATACCTGCAATACTAAGTACCTACTACACTTTTATTATATCATTTTTTTCTAAACTATAGAAGTTAGAGATTTAAAATAAAAACGTTTTATAGCAAATGTTATAAATAATAAATAAATAAATAAATATCCTTGGACATTTCACACAACGCCATCTCGTCCCAAGTTAAGCAACTTAATGCTTGTGTTATGGTAACGAGATGGATGATAAACTACTTATATACATTTTTTTTTTTTGTAAATACATACATATTATAGATAGAAATGACACCCAGACTCCGAGCCAGTGCCTCTGGTTTAGACAAAGACACTGGCCCGACCCCGGAATCGAACCCGGGACCCGTTGATCCAAAGGCGGCACATCTGACCACTAGACCAACGAGGCATATCATTATCAACTTTCTATGTAACTATAGCAAACTCTACAAACTTTTTTTCGAGTCCTTTTTATTTCGAAAGTATATCTTGTGTACATAAAAGTTATTGCAATTTTAATCCATAAAATTCCATTTGTCATTTAATTAACTCCAATCTAGAAAAAATATTGGAACCTAATGACCCTAAGGGTAAATATATTGTACTTGGATTAAAATAGTAAATAGGTACTATTACAAATAATAACTACAAATTTTAAGCAATGGATTTACATTTTTACTCATTAAATACTTTGAAATAATTAAAGACACCTGTATCTAAGCCTTGGAAAAATTAACAGTGGCCATTAGTCTTAAGGCTTAACTCATTAAGTTCAATTAACATTAATGAGCTCTAATTAAAAACTTATTTTACTTATATACAACTAGCGACCCACACCAGCTTCGCACGGGTGCAATTATGCATGTATATACATATAAACCTTCCTCTTGAATAACTCTATCTATTAAAAAACCCGCTTCAAAATCCGTTGCGTAGTTTTAAAGATTTAAGTATACCTACATAGGGACGGACAGACGACAGCGACTTTGTTTTATACTAAGTAGTGATAGTGATAGTTATATCGGGTATTTCGGTACACCGTACATCATTTGATATAAGGATATATCATACCAAATAACAATGTAAATAATTAAGTGGATTTAGATTAAATGTTTTAGAATAAATGTAAAATTACTATTAGTATAAATTAACGAATATAGGTATCATCATCATAATCATGATAGGTATATAAACAGACAATGCGTTGGAGGCCCACTCTAAACTAATGTAGGTACATACTTGTTATCATCATGCACCTTGCAATTATTTGTTTGTGAGAATTTAATAAAAAAATCTTAAAAAAGTACGGGACGGGAAATTAGACCGGAATTTTTTTTGTCTTTTTTGTCTTAAATTGAAAAATAACAATAATCCACAATCCCAACTAAGGCTACAGATGAATCTACTTATAAAAATGTATTGTCTTAAGACATTTTTATCTCCGCCTAGGTATAGATAACCCGCTTATAAGTACAGCCACGTTTTGGCGGAGGTATTCTTACCAATTTTCTCTCTGCTACGGATATCAATTCCAATTCATACAAGACTACTCATTTATATTATTTGAAAGTTCCTTCTCCGAAACCTCAATGCTAGACAATGCCAGTACATTTATATCAAGACAATATTAAATAATAAAACTGAAACTATGTGATGGTCTTAGCTAGCATGCGTTTTTGTTCCAAATAAACTATTACTTACCTAAATTCAGAAATAGATCAGAGAAACTCTGTATATTTCCTATCTATACAATGTATTTTTTTCATTTTTAAAAAGAGCTTCAATTACGCAAGTTTTAGTAATAGAAGCTCACAAGACTGTCAAACACGTTTTGTTAGATTAAGAGTTGCAATGGTTGCCTTTGAATCATGGTTTAATTAACGGAAGGAACTCTGTGTAACTGTATCTGTAAAAAGCATAGCGTATGCTGGGTCTGGGTTTCAGCTGTGTTCGCAAATAATGTTTGTAAAGAACCCCACAATGCAGTGATACTGAACGCATGGAACAGTCTTTATTTAAAAATCTACTAATCAAAATATCTGCTTATTGTACCTACTGACTAGACTCCATTTACAAAGGCAAACACATAAACAAACGTGCGTATTAAGTATATTCTCAGTTACGGATGCCGATAGCCACTGCCACATGAAATGTACCTACATACATATATGTAATTTCCCGAATAGCAGATGCCACGCGAAGAACAATAAGTGGTAAAAGTTACATGCACGACGTACATAATACACACAAACAGTCTATAAATACGATAAAATAATTAAAAAATCATATCAACGGACTTGTTATACTTAATTTATTTTTTCTGTTCGTGTTTATGTCACTGAATTACTGTTTTAATTTTTACAAAGATTGTGACTACATATATAAAAAACAACTGTAGTTACAATAAAAGCGGATTATTAATATAAGGCTAGGCCGGATGAAGCGGCGGGCTAAAGATGGCCCATTACAATAAAATATGAAAACAGTTGTTTTTCATCTTTTTAATATTAACTAAGAAGATTGCATGTAAATGATGCTATAAAGAGTCTATAACTTTTTACAACTTAATAATCGTAACGATAATAAATAGATACAAGTGAAACACGAATTGCATATCAAATCATTATAAACTAATTAATTTAATTGATACGTAAATTTGGATAACATAGTTCTTCGTCTTGTGTATATAACCATCTCAGTCTGCAATTATTTTGAGCATAATTAGAATATAATTCAGAATACACACTTTCACACAACAATATTATTCACAATTGAATAATAGTGTCAAATTTCTTCACTTTTACAATTAGGGGTCATCTATATAATACGTCACCCGTTTATGGGGAGGGAGTGTATCACCGAATTGTGACAATGTGTGACAAGAGGCAGGTGCGATCAAAAGTTTTATGACGTCACATGTTAAAATTGAAAATAGTAAAACGTAAAATTTATATGTGATTAAAAAAGTGTTACAATCGACGAACTTGATCTATATTTATTAATAATTTGCTATCCGAATATTGGAGTTTATGATGATTTTATTAAATTATCTAATAAAAAAGTAAACAATGAAAATGGCTGCTTTCCGCCGATTATTTTTAAATACATGTTTAAATTTTCTTTAAAGTGTGACGTTCATCAGGAGGGTGGATTATAAAAATGTGACAAGGAGGGGTTCAAAAGTCCGAAAATTCATGTAATTTATGGTTGTTCCATTACTGGGTATCTAAATTTTATACATTTTCAAGCTGCATTGTTACTTGTGAGAATTGCTGAAATTGAATCATATTCTTTGCCACTAATTAGTCTTCCGGAAACAATTAGGTTTTATGAAAAATATGGGGTACATTGATTCACGTATTCAATTAGAATTTTCCTAAGCATAATGCTATTTACCGAGCCACCCAGCAACTCCTTCAATATCTGTGTGGTGACGGATTTAGAATATATAAGGTCACCAACCCTTACATAACAAAAATATTATCCCGACTCACACTCGTGAGAGGCCGCTAAAGAAACGCGAGAGTCGGATGACCTAGCTGCTATCGAAGGAAAACTTGATACAAAACCAAGAGTAGGCTAATTACCCTCCATGAATTTGGAGGCCCGACTCAATACTGGCTTTTAAGGCCTGAAATGATGGTGATGATGAAATAAGTCGACTGTGTTACGATGGTCAGACAGGTCGTCACATGGTTTCATATCAAGTTTCCTTTCTCGGCTAAATATGCTTCATAACTATTTAGACACCCTCAGGATGGTAGGTGACACTAGGTACTTTAAAATATCACGAGTACGATCATCAGCAGGTATAACTTTAATGAATTTCCTAAGACTTCAATTTCAGTTTTAAGATACTAGCTGTAGGTACCGACCCTGCGCGCGTTGATGCGCCACTAAAATAAATTTGACGGAAAACGACAGTAAACAAATATGATAGTATTTTTTTTTATCAAAAACCTTCGTGAAAATATCCACAAAACTTTACTTCAAGATCATCACATGATCAAATGCATAGTTTACGATTCTATACAGGACAAACAGACAAACATTCATTTTTTTAAAGAAGTTAATATCTAAAAAAAGTATTTAGTTGTTATCATATAAATATACCTAACAATAAAATAGAAGGGCAATGAAAACTAAAACATAAACAGGAGAAAAATATTAAAACACGGACAATGCATCCGAAATGTCGGGGTTAATCGTGCCTAGAAAGCTGGCTGCATTGCCGTATGGCAATGCTAATGCCCCCAGCAAAGAAGAAGCCTCTGCTCTCACATACTTTGGCACAAGCTATGTACTTGTAGAAGGATAACGTATTGAGATCCTAATCGCCGCGAGCATCTCTACTCGAAAAGGCACAAATATATATAACCTTTGCTAAGATTTATTACAAAAGAAAATAGTTTCTATTTACAATGTCTATGACGTTTGCACTAAAAATATTCCAGTGACTTACAAACATAAATAACATAGCAATATTTATAATATTGAAAGTAGCTAGAATTATTTAGCACATTCATACGAGACGCGGTTAGTATCCATGTTAAATGGAACGGACGTACTAAGAAAGTGTTAAAATCGACAAGTGAACATTAATATTCAGAAGTGTTATGCTTAATATTTACTATCAATATTAGGTAAACGGTTTTGACACCTTTTTAATATTATAGGTTACTAATATTTTTCTCTGAACATACAGTCAAATTCTGTGAGACACTTATCACCTTCATCGCTTCTTCTTCTTCTTTAGCTGTCTGTAAGTAATCGTGCCAAATCTTGGTGTACCTACAATACAGAGTACCTATGTCTATCTAAGCATACTTCTTTAATTAAATACATACAATCCTTATCATCAGTAGATTAGTTTAGTGCGTAGAATCTACGATTAAAATTTAAGTTTATTCACTCACATTGTAGATGTATAAAATCATTTAGGGCGTAATTAATTTCTACTTATAATAAACGACCAATTATTTATTTTATATGCGGTATAACAACATATTTTTGTTTCAATTAAAAAAGACTGCACCTAACATTAAATTAAAATAAAATACTACAACATATTTCCAACTACTTATTAAAACAAAAGGAGAGGAGTCAAGGAAAAAAGAAAGGGATTGCCTTATAAATACCGAATACCAGTGAATTCATTGAGTTAAGAAGTTCTATGATAAATGGAGCACCCAGAAAAACTTTGGTCGGTTTAGGTTTTTAATTCGCATACTTTGTCTATGCATAATTTATTTGTGGGCGTTCATTACTTTTTCTCTGAAGGTATCGAAATGCCAATAAAATTATCGATTTCTGAATAATTGTCTCATGTTTTTTTTGTGACCACATTCGAACGATGGTAGCCCAAAGCCCCGCAACATGTCACAGAATCTTTAGGACACCTGCAACACGCTTCAGGGAATTGTAAGTCCTAAAAACGGTTAACCAAAGTTCAATATCGCATGATATTTAATTAAATAGGTATGTAGGTAATTAATACAAATGTATTACCATATACGAGTATCTACATTTGTTTTTGGTTACAGGAATGTTTCCTCGGCTGCTTTTTTAAATTAATTTCCACAATACAGCTGTCTTTTTCCGACATTCATGGATTCTTGTAAATATGTACAACATATAGTCAGCTGTGCCCATCCAAATAGTTTCATTATTCTAGTACATACTTCAAAATGTTCTATAAAATTTAATGGGCGTCCGTGTCTTGAACATATCTTATATACATCGTAATATGTAGTTGATTTATTTATATAAAATTTAACAATATTGCAATGAAATAAAAAATAAATGGGACAAAATCATATTCGGAGCCTATCCGTGTTTTTTTTCATTTGCATGCTTTAGCTTTTTCAGCCGCTTTACAAGCCGCACCAGCTCTGTTGTTGGTTGGATGGGAAGGGGCCAGTATTTCTGAACAGGTTGCATCTAATTGAATGAATTCAGTTGTTGAATTTAATTATATGTTAGGAATTTGTAATAGTTACCTATTCTTCGCCGTTTTTCTTAATTTCATCGGTCAGACCGATGCTTTGGCAAAGTACCAGTATTTACACGTGTGACGAGTGATTGCCGTCTGTCCTACCGTCCCATCTAATGGAACCCCCGGTAATTATATGATAAGGTTAGGTTAGAATATAGGTACTTAATTTTACCTGGAACTTTGGATCGATTGTCTACAAAGCATGCATACAGTGTCTTTTTTTAATCAATCTTAACATAAAATATTATGTCCTCCAAAATATTTATTTCTTGAATATCATCTATAATATCTGAATGGTGACAGACTAGCAGAAAACCTATAGCCGCAAAAGGACGAAACCTTAAAAGCCAGTGACTAGCGTGGCATATCTCCCTCCGAGTAAATGGAGGAGGCCCGATACACCGGAGGTTCTTTCAAGGGCTGAGATGATGATGATGATGATGATCACCTATAAAAAATCATCTCACCGACTGCAATCAAGAATATTTAAAATGATATTTTGATTACATTTCAGTAGGTAACTACTCGCATTGTAGCATTATTACAATGATTCATGTAATTGTACGGTGGATTAACATGCATGCCACTGCGGCGCTTTTGATCTCAAGATGCGCAGGCGCCGTCCGTCGCCAATCCTCGATCACTCGTAAAATATCAATAAAAATGAACGCAATGCTGATTGCCGAGTCATCAACGTGAATGCGGCCAATAAACCTTTTAATGAAAATTAAATACCTAATTTTGTCTTCCTATCAAGAAATCCGTATGGTGACGCATTTAGAGTACACAAAGTCACCAACCTGACTTATCCTGAGGGTGTTGGTTCAATGTGCCGCCTTTGGATCACAAGTCCTGATTCGATTCTGGGGTTAGTCAAGTGCTTTGTGTAAACCAGAACCACCTGCTCTGAGTCTGGGTGGCATGTGTCGTGAATTGCCCCGCGATACAGGTTAAATAGATACATAGAGCAAGGGTTTAGTTATAAAGAAAAAAGTGTAGGTATTATTATTAATGAAAAATACCTAAAGTTATGGTGGAATTTCGATGAATTGTAAACGAAGAAACATGACACTTGGAGAGGAACGTCGGCTACAAAATTATTATATTTTCGTCAGCCAGTTTGTTTGTTTAAACGCTCTAATTTTGGGAACTATTCATCTGATTGAAATAGTTATTGCAGTATTTAACTCGTTACAGCGATCAAGAGAGATGGTTGGATGGATTTTAAACATGAGAAATTGTGTATGAAAGGTGTGACTGTAGATATGACGACTGATAGGTGTGTATGGATGGAGACTACCACCTAGCGTGGGACAGGGGTCGTAAGATGATGATAATGGTAACTGTAAATATGACGATTTATAAGAGTTTTGTGATAAAACCTACGTAAATAAAGTTAATTTTGAGTTTGAGTTTGAGCGATTATTACACTATTAAATTATACACTTTTTAACGAATTTATCGCGTGTTTAACACATTATTTAATTCCCGAAGTTTCGAAGGCTTTGCAGCAGTCGTGATCACGGGCGAGACTAGATTACAGTTGTCTTCAAAAGTATGTGTGTGTAAAGTAAACACTATGTGTTTATTTATATAAGTGTTTAATTTCAATAGACATTTGTATCAGTTAAAATTTTGTACAAAATCCGCCTAGCCGTTTCGGAGATAGGCCAAAACAAACGCACAAACATTTAACGACACGTTTTTATTTCCATGGCCTCATAATACATACATTTAGTAGAAAACTGTTTGTTTTCAATTGATGCGTGTGCATACTTCAATTTAATGTATGTGTAGACTACAGACACCAAGCCAAACTCGTCCCCACAATTTCCATTTACATAGCGTAGCCGAATATTATAACGAGTCGTCATTAATTTGGTCATGAGTTATGTAGCGCGTTGGACATGCTTATTATAAGGCTGTAACGGCAAATGAGCATATAAACGTAAATATTTGACTTCAAAATTTGGCTGGAGGGGAGACGTGTCTTTCGTATTTTAAAAACGATTCAATCGACGTATGAATTAAATTTACTGCATTTTGAATATCACGGTGTGAGACTGCCTTGTTGGAGCACATCTAACGAGGCAGACAAACAAGGCAGTCTACGCCTTTGGTTCGGTTCGATTCCGGGGTCGGGCAAGTGTATTTGTGTAAACCAGAGGCACTTGCTTTGAGCTTGGGTGTTACTGCAAATACAAAAAAAAAAAATGCCTGGCTCAACAGTGGTCCTTTCATGGGTGGCGATGATGATAAATATTATAGGACAGTACAGTATTTCATCTCATCAACAGAACATCGAGTGGGAGCTGACGCTGAGCCACCAGCCTGCGATGCTCGTCTCTTGAACGGAGACCTTTGGAGGCGATTCCACGACATCGGCACCGAGATGATCATCACCAAAGGAGGACGGTGAGTCGAATATTCTTACCAAATTAAGCAATTAGTGCAATGAGATAAACGTGACTCTCAATGGAAAATCAGATTTTTTTTGTAAATCTTCATGTTTATGCGTTTACTTGCTTCCACTAAATTGACCGACTTCTTTATACCATCACTAGCTGTAGGAACCCTGCGAGTTGCTACGTCACTAACTAAAATAAATTTGAAGGAAAGGCATACACAATTTTTTTTTTGTTCAGCAACCTTCGTGCGTTAGTTACAACACTTTGCAGAAGATCATCACATAATCAAATGCATAGTTTACGATTATATAAAGGACATACCGACAAAAAATCATTTTTATATGGTTATACCATATACCACCATTATTGTAACTTTAATTATAATATTTAAAAGAGCAACCACGGAGCTTCTTGCCGGCTTTTATCCGTGGAATAAAGAAGAAAATAGTATTGTATCTATGCTAACTATTAAAAATGACTGTCAAGAGTTTATTCCAATAAAACTTGGAAAAAGAGACACGTAATTCAGTAAAGTAGATTTTTAAAACTACTTTACTAATTTTTAAATATTTTCGATTTTTAAATCTGTGTACTCCTGAGGATCGGCTGCGATGATAGCGACACTTTTAAATCTATCAACATACAAATATATTTTTTATTTGCAATACACATGTCACCAACACTATCCTGAAGGTGACTAAGGTAAACCAAGAGGCAGATCACCTAGAATAAACTCTGTGCCAACCCATGTTGCCAGTGGGCTAATTTCCCAGTGAGTCATTTATGTGCTGAAATGAGATGATAACTTGTAGAAATCCTCAAGAAAGCCCAACAGTGTACTTTTGCTAAAATTACGAATTATAGCAATGACGGTGATATTGAATTAAAACCTCGTAGGCAAGACCGTTTCGGTAAGAAAAGAGGTACTAATTGTCGATCCAAAAGTAAGAGAACATTGTTATCGAAATATTTCATAATTGGCATCTGTCGCAATTACGGTGGCTACTTCGGGGAACGTGCGCTCACTCTACTTGTGACCAAAGCCTCTAAAATGGTTATTCGTAACTCAATATACAGGAATACGAAGTTTAGAAAGTATTATTACTTACTAGGTATAGCAATAGCCAGTGGGAATCCAGTTCATTTGTTCTTTGGAGATAAATATTTCACGGACAGGTCTGAGTATTCATCAAGATATTTAAAAAATTAAAATAATTGATTGCAACCTATATTCCTAAAAATGTACAGAAAAATCATTAGGATGCTGTAATAAAAATGAAATTACCAGACCAAAAAAATACTACCTTAGGCTAAGATGCTACAATTGGTTCCAACTCAGCTGTTATGCCACTAATTGTGGCGCTGGTTTTCATTTGGACCAGTTCAATGAGGTCTCGAAGGACATTCCAAAACAAATTTGCACCTAAATTCTACTTATTGGTGATTCTATGCCGCAATATGAAACAGCAGATAGCAAGGTAAAAAGGCTACAAGGCCATGCTGAAAAGAGACAATTAAAAATTACCCACACATTAAAAGATATTGGAAACAGCTAATTTCTATTTGAAATTTTTCTTCATCACTCTTCATCAATTAGAAATAAATACAATTTAGGTACTCAACAATAAATTATATGGATTATTAAATGACATTGAAATATTATAGCATAATATTTCAGTATTCTCTTCAGATTTTCCAATTCATTGGATTACATGAGCACCCTTTTTTATACATATCTGACATTGATCATCTAACAGATATGTACGAGTATGTGCGTTCTGAGTTACACTACAGCAATTAAACGATGCAGCTGTCGAAATCCAAGAAGAACGAAACCACACGTAATAAATTACAAAATAATCACAAAAACTTAACGAAAGGCCATTAGGGCTGCTGAATCTGACGCGGAGCTTGTTAACGGATAATTCGAGGCCTGGTCGGACCTCCATCATAGACAAAACAAACATCTGCCTCAGCAATTTGTGCATTTCTCTAAATGGCCGAGCACAAATTACAGCTTATTATAAGCTTGTTTGCTTTACGACGGTACCCCTGCAATTATATTTTTTTCGTGATCGATAATGTGGGTGCGAGCAGTGAAGAAATTACATAGTCGTCACGAGATCGGCGCCTCCGCCCTTCCCGCGAGGAGGCGACCCACCGCGTGGCTGCCCCCCTCCCCTCCGGAGACTGAGCTCATTATACTCCATCTCGTTATTAGCAGATGGCAGTTCTTGGGGCGACCGCACGATGCGTACTTTGCGTTGACTCACGCGGTAATTCGTGACCCAATCCGTGGGGTCTTGACCTTTACAACTGACCCAGAAAGGAAAATGGAATTTAAATGTTTTTCATTTTATCTTGCCTGTCATATACGAAGAGAAGAGAGAATTGAATTTGAAATGGGAACACGACGCATAGAGGTTGCTGGTCAAATGCAGCCAATCTCACCTGATACACTCGCGTTCATAGTTCTAGACGTAATGTTATGGAAGAATGAATGTGCAATGCTTGCTCTGTTTACATGTTAAACATTCACAGAACACTTAATTGTTCCAAGGTTCGGCCGGATCCGGGCCACCGCGGCCGCCGCCAAAGAGAACCCAATCAATAATGAATATCACGTCCGCATTGACTGAATTAAACATGAAAATATTCCGTAATTAATGGCGTGTAATTAGCTCTGGGCACCGCATCTTCGACCACTCTCTTATTAAGACGGGACCAGAAAAACGGCCCGGTTTTGTTAAAGGCATAGCTGTCGTGCGCGATGGCTGTCGCGGCGCGCCTGAGCACTGTCCCGGTTTTTGCACCGGTAATTAGGTGGGTTCATCTGTGCTCCTGTCATCTTCTACACGTTTTTTTGGCGCGCCCGCCGGCGCAGACCACCGACCGGCCGGCATTCCGATAATTTACCGCTTTATCCGGACTTTGGTGTACCTCGTTAGCTTAGCCGCCCGTCTAGAGGTCACTCTTGTTTGTTTTGTATTAATGCCGCGGCCGGGGGCGCGCCGGCGCCGACCCTGGCGCCGAACGAATCGAAATGGGTCAAAAATATTTCATGCATTTCTCGTGAACCCTAGCGGTGCGTGCGCGCCGTAATTGAGTTATTCTATGAGAACTCAAATTGGTGAGTGTAACTCTGTGCTTTTAGTTGTTATTCAAACATGTTAAAAGCCGTGGATGTTCTTTATCTGATCGCGGAGTAGAGCTCAGTTCGGCAAGTTAATGGGAAATGCAAACAGTTGATTTGGGCGGTTCGTTTGTGCGAGCGATCCCGAGGCGGCGCGCTAGCCGGAGTTAACACCTGTTACCGGCGGCCATGCCAGGCTTATGTGTTCCTTGGATTTGAGTAACGGCCATGCTGGTTTCCCCACCTGCTCCCGAAGCTGTGAATTGCTTGGTATATAGAAAGGTTAATAGCATTAGTTCATCTCAAGAAAGCCATTGTCCAAACCTGTTTTGACTTGGGCCTACATTTTCTCACGTCGATTTATGTTAATATCTGGATTTTTTACAGACAGACAGAAAAATTAGACATGGATAACCGGCAATATAAATATTGTAGAAATACATATGACATAATTTACACTTTAATCCTGTTGGAGACAAACGTTTGTCACTGTTTATCCGCATCTCACAGATAAAACAATATGCATGAACGACACGTCCCATCTGCTGGTCCCACAGATAATACTTAACCCTCAATAATCGTCCTACAAACAAACACTGGTCGGAATAGAGTGGGTTATTTATTTTTTCTCAAAACCGAAATATGACAAATGGGCGAGGCTGCGCGCGCATCGTTCGCGTGTCGTCGAACAGACCTCCCGCCATTTCGAAAACAAACACGCATCACAAAAACATGTTATTTATTCTTGTGTTATACGATGGGAAGGGCGCCCGGATTCGCTCCAAAAAATCATAAGTTTAATTAAAAACGTCTGACGTCTTAGGGTCGGGAGGCGACAGCATTTCATCCGGTAAAAGGATAACGCGTTACGTTTCCAACGGTCAACATTTCGTCAAAATTTGAAGTTGATTATATTTATCAAACACAACTATCATATTACGTCCCTATTATATTGTTGTGGTTATCTAGGTGCTAACTTTGTTGTCCGTGATGTTGAGATTCAGAATAGGTACTACAGAATAGGATAATATCACCAACTTATACCAACCTGGGGGTGTCGTCAGAGAAGGAAAACTTGATAAGAAACGTTTGCCAACCCTTGCTAGCGAAGCATAGCTTATACCGCCATGAATTTGGAGGAGGTCCATTCAGTAGTGGGTAATTCATGGATTGAAATAACGATTTAGTAGCTTTTGTGTAAAGATATTGTAGTAGGTATATTTGGACATGTATACCTACGGGGCCCACGGGACAGCAAGCGAGGGACGGTACACGCCGGGGACGTTTAGTGGGTATGCCTCCGTCTCCTCATTGAGGCGAAGGGGACTCCTACACACACCCTGCTGGCCATCCCCAGTCTTTATGTGCCTTTATATGTGGAATGCGATAATGGGGTTGTTTAATAGAAACATAGTCAACTATTGTAAAATACATTTGTCTTTGTAGTAAAATAACTATTGATAGTTTTCGAGTTATCACCTTCTTTTAAAGTAAAAGCCTTCTTGGCTAATAGAACGACGCCTGCAGCAACAGGCAATCCTCGTAATAGCGGTTCACCGCCGACGTTTATTAGACGAAATTCCAATCACATCTCAGATCTGTTCACAAATCTACGAAACGAGCGTAAGTTCACTCGACTTGTTTTAACAGAAATACCGATTAATTGATTTGATCTGTGTAGTAATTAAAATGGGTGATTAGGGCGCGGGCGCTCGGTCGGCGGCGCCGGCGCCTCAAAGCGTCTCCGGGACCATTCCTTTTGTTTTAGCGGGGACCAGCGGTGTTGCCATGTGGATAGGATTCAATCTCCCCTGGCCCAACATTTTTATTTTTTTTTGCAAAATATTAATTATGTGCTCGTGTGGTGACTGATTTAGAATACATAGACATTATGCCGCTCCGCCTTATTCCATCTTGAGGGTGTCGTAAGAGACTACTGAAGGAAATGACTGGGCGGAAAACCTAGCTGCAAGAAAAGGAAAACTTGATACGAAAGTCTGTGCCAAACTGTCTGGCCAGCATGGACTGGAGGAGGCCCGACTCAACAGTGGGCCTGGGCTATGTAGTATGGGCCGTGACGGGTTCAGAATATATGTCACCGAAAATTTCGTCTGACGGTTTACCTAAAGACGTCCACAGGAACTCAAGAGGCAGACTATTTAACGATCAGTAAAGTTCCACGTGTCACGTTTTCCGGTAGTTTATGAAACAAAACGTCCGAATTAATATTCCGGTAAAAAAGACTAAGTGGGCGAGTCTTAGAATAAGGAGTTAGTTGAAATAATCTAAAAATCTTAATTAAATGGTGATTTTCTTGATATTGACAACCTTTTTTTTTCGCCTTATATTGGACCGGTTACTAAAATGTAGAGTAAAGTAAACTCATGTATGCCCAATTAATGGAATTTTATAAATTGAATTGACTAGGTATATTTAAATTACAATTTTTATAATTAAACATATTTCACCAGTAACCCCAAAATGTTATTAAAATTAATAATATTTACTCCGGGTGTCTGTAGGCTGGCAATACTGTTCAGTGTTGTCGCCTGGGCGTAGTGTCGCCGTCCCTGTCGCGCGCTGCGCGGGCGCCGACCGCCTGCGGTGAGAGGCTCCCCGATCCCCGGTCCGCCACCCCCCGGAGCGTGCCCCGCCCCGCTAGCGTAACCACTAATAATCAGATTATGACAGCCGGCCGTCTTCCGAGTTCACAACGCTCGTCACTCCTCAATCACAAACAGGATTCAAAAAGCTTAAGCAAGATCTTTCTAATATGGATTGGGTATATAAGCCTCATGCGACCTCATTGGAGGGGATCTAAAGGGCTCTTATTCTTATCGGCTTTTATATTTACCTACTCAATGCTAAGGATCCAATGGAGGGACGTAAGCCTACCTTGCTACACTGACAAGACGAGTTGGAACAGGATTCTGTATTCCCTTCTCTTTTTCGCTAATAATTACTTTATTGAGCTCTCACAGCGTCCACGGAATATAACGGGTTGGCAACACCATGTTTTCTATATGAATCACCAAACATCCAAGAGAAGCTGTCTCTTTTTAACCACAAAATGCAGTTCTATAGAAAATCTATCGGCGAATCAAGTACATGTCACATGATCAGATATCACATAAAACTAAATTCTAAAATACCGATGATAGCATAAACGCGTCTTTGTTTCAAACTTTGGTAACAGCAGGTGGTTCGCCTATGACCAGAAAAAATTGAGCTCTGAGAATTTAACCAGAAAATAGTTGTTGCAATTCCGTGGCATCTATTAACATTATCCTGTCAATTAAATTTAATGCACCAATCAGCTTAGAAAGTCTTACAAAGGCTAGGTTAGCGACCACAGAAAGCTAACTCAAAGAAACTCTATTAAAACCAAATTACACGAGTAAAGTGAAACTAAATTGCTGCAGTCATTAGAACCCTTTAAACTGTGAAACGACTTGTTTGTACAATTTAAACTTGATAGAAAACGTTTATAATAATAAAGGCTTAGATGGACGTGAAAAAAAATTGTCGCTGTAAAAACGTTATGTCATTGAAAGTAATGGGTAATTCCGGAGAGGAGGAGCAGGAATCTGAAGCACGCGCCGAATAGTCGCCGCCTTAGTCCGATCATATCGCAATATCTCCAGGGAATGAACCACACGCATTCAACATATCGTTTCATATGCTACGCGGTTCATCACCGGCTTCTACACTGGTTACTCGACAAGAACCCTTTGACAGTCTTCAATGAATCTCGCATAGAAAAATAAATCCATTAAGACACAAGGAGACTTGTGTTGAACGATCAACGGAATTGCACAGTCATCGTAGACTCCCGCGCGCTCTTGTCCTGTCACAATCTAAAACAATCGACTATCGATGGAAAAAACAAACACGAAAACTATAATTCGAATTTGGAGCATAAAAAATATGCGTCTGCCGAGCGCACGATTCGTTTTTTGCTGCACGCGGGTCCTGATGATAATTTCTCATTAGGTTATAACATTTTTGTCGGTCGGAACGTCGTAAATTCCACGAATAATTTAGGGAAGAAAGTGGTCGTGTTGAAGATGTTTTGTTTTTATGGCGCCAACGAGCAGCTCGGGTTAGATCGGTATCTTCCGATACAAGCGTTTAACCCATGTTACTCGGAACCCGAGAATTATTCTCACGGGTCGTTCCGAGTCTTCCACACAACAAATTGTAATGTGAACGAATGAGACAACTCGAATTCCATCAAATGACTTCTTTGTCGAATAAAAAGTTATCATTTGTTCTTGATTCGACATCGGTTTTTGTGGCTTTGAGAAGGGTGTTTTGTTAAAACAAAACGAGGCCCGAAATCTGATACGAGTGCTACTTGTATCAATACTTGGTTAGGGACAAGATGACATCAGATGCTTCAAGACATGAAAACATTCAGTGTACGTGCTCATAATGCATCGTACGTGTTCATAGTGCGTCTCCCAAGAACCAGAACTATTATAGACCGGCCGGTCCTGGGTGGGTCGTCAATCATAAAGAACATAAAAACGTGAGACACGTACCGTAAATGGTATAAAAGACTGTGCAGTAAACAAATTTGTTACATTTCACGCAAGATTTGTAGCTAACGAGGCGTGGTTTGTCTAAAAAATATACTCGGTTTATTCGACTTCCGTTTGAAAAACCACTAAAACAATAATATTATATTTTATATTTATTAGCTCTTTTGCTTGGATGACCTAGCGCTTTGGGAAAATTTTTTTAAAAGTTTCCTACATTATAGGCTAACCCACACGGTGGAATGATGACCTGGTTGGAATCAGACGAATGCGGGCGACCTAAGACCGGCCATTGTCTAGGCCGTGGTGGTGGTAACAAACAGTGGTCTTCAGATCGCACGTAAAGCCGTCGATTCCCGTTGCCATTCTATCATCGTTACACGCAGTCAGTAGCGTGGAAACGGAGAATTGGCGTAACCAAATAACTACCGGTTATCCCAATAAATGGGTCGTGGAGGGCAGGCGTCAATCGCTCGGTGGTACCTAATACTGGTAGTGAGCCAATTCACCTTGCCGACCCCAACGGAATTGCAAAAAACACGAGGAAGAAGATGTCGTTCTGGGTTCGTATTGAATATAATGACGACCTTTCAGTCTTCTATGAGCACTGATATCTTATCATTCCTTTGACATGAAACTAGAAGCATGTTTGTATTTCTAAGATAACATTTTCCTGTAAAGTAAATCAACGTGCCTCCAATGTCACCACTGCGGACATTGTGGAACACGGAAATGTCATACAGAAGATAATAGCTGCTAACAAGCCATTAACGGTTTACGACCGAACTATCAGCGTACATCTACGCATTACGTATTCTTCAAAAACATGCTGCGACCAAATAGGGTGCGTTCTCACAGAGCGACACCGACGCGACACATTTATTCGAGAATCGTGCGTCTGTCTGCACCCAGCATCGAGCTGCGCTATCTGCGTTTCGGTAGCGTGCGCCGATACGCATCACACGTAGGGTTGCCACATAATAGTAAAGTCACAGAAAAAAAAGGATTTCAAAAATCAATTTTATATCAGGCCATCGCTTCTGTAGTAAAAAAATACATAAATCCTTTAAGGTATACCGGGTCAGGGTAACCCATGCTCGGCGGACCCAAGGGGACAAGCCTGGCAAAAACGACACATTTTGTGGTGGTATGTTTGGGTCCAGGGATTCCTCTGTCACACGGTGAGAGATGCTGTTAGCCACTTGAGGGATGCCTTTGGGTTTATTGGGTAGGTCGGGGCGTAAATTACCATCTTTTCGCATATAACCCACATCCCCCGGCTAGGGTTCAGTGTTCTGGTACTTATGAGGATTTCCAACGGCAAAAAAGAAAAGACGACCAAGATATTAGGGAACTAGATCTTATAAACTGACGAAATAGAATCTTCTTAGGAATCAAACACTTTTTAACAGACTTATCGCGTGTATATAACATTATTTAAATCCCGACGTTTCGAATGCTTTGCAGTCTCTCCCGTGACGACGACTGAAAAATCCGTTAAGTGTTTAATTTCAATGAGTACTAATTGTGAAAACCTAAGAAATAATTATCTTCTTAAGGGCTTATTACTGTAATATTTAAAAATAACGCAGCAAAGGACCTGGATAGATTAAAAATATACATGATATTTAATTTACCACATAATATAGTAACGCTAGTTAAGCTCACCTGGCAACCCTGAATGCTTAGCGCGTGATGTCGCGATGTGCAGGCGCAGCGACCGATGCTATCGGCGCACGAGCGCGCGGGTGGCTCGCGGGTGACGCCATGTGAGGACGGGAAAAAATGGGACGTGTGTGTGAAGGTATTGGACAGAGCCGCAGAAAATCCAAAATTTGACCAAGCATTTTGTACTGATAAGATAAGAATGTTGAGTCCGAATTAACGAACCATAAAACATGAATAATTTAGACAGGTACAAAAGCTACTTAGAAATAAACCTATAATTATGTGTACTAATAATTTGATTTGCTTATGGAGTAGAATTGAAGAGGATTTAATAGAAAATGTCAGAGTTGTTCGATTTATTTGAGTTTCAATTTTATAGTCTGATTTCAATTTGATAGTTTGAAGTTACTAAGACTAGACTGGACTAGACTAAGCATAAGAATGCGATAAATTTTAATATCTGCCCGCTTCCTCATTATCTGACTGTATTCGGACAAATAAGCAGTTACGTATTCATTTCCGTTTGGTGACGACTTTAGAATACATAGTGTCGCCACCCTATTTGATCCTGGGGGTGTCGTAAGAGCCGACAAAAGGAAATGATAAGACGGAACACCTAGCCGCAAGACAAGGAAAACTTTATATTGGGTGTCAATGCCAAACCGTCAGCCCGGCGTGGCACAGGACGTTCATTACCCTCCATGTAGTTAAAGGAGGCCCGACTCAGCAGTGGGTCATTTATGGGCTGAGAAGGACAAGGAATATCCTTTTCATCACCCCATCTCGGAAAGAGTATTTTTGCTCTTCGATATCTGAGTGCAAAAGCCGTTTTTATTCGCTAGAGAATAAAGTAAAGATTATTCTGTAATACTTACCTGTCATAATGTAGTAATTAATACCTAAACTGAACTAATTTTAGAATCCTTCGCTTGCTCGGTCATCAAAATTGAACACGCGGTTAAAAAGCAACTTTGCACTCTTGTATTACAAATAACTATTTTTAGTGGAAATTCGAATTGACAAAATGTATCCATGGCAACGCGCCGGTACCGTGACTTCAAAATTGGATGGTCTCTTGTTTCGCTACTACAATCCAAAGAGCGACACTTCAAAGGCGACATCTAAACACACTTCTGTGAAATATGTGACGTAAGTTCAATGTCAATATCGCGATGTCGCATCGCATGTCGCAACGCTCGCTAATTGTTGCCATGACGCGACGCCGCGGCGCTTTTGATCTGGACACATTACCGACAGCCTTGGTAGGATTCCTGGTACATGGGAACGGGGACGGGAGCGGGATGTGGGAGCGATCAGTGACGCTTTAATTGCTATAAAAATTAAAAGCGAAATTGTCAAGTTGTTGTGGCTGTGAACCAAAACTTCATACGGGCAAAGTCAAGAGAAAAATGTTTAACACTTCTTCTCATAAGTACAACTGTGTCCCTCTTATTTCCCGTAAAATGCGCAATTATTTTCAACTGCAATCTTTGCGCACAGACTTTGTGGCATAGATACAAGACAGACGTTGAAGACAAAGTGTTTAACTAGTTTTTAAGTAGTTCGGTCAATGGAGAGAGCTATCTAGGTTAGGTTACGCTTTGACTGCAAATTTCCAGGCAAAAAGAACCGTGTTACCAACGTTTTTCAGCGAAAAATGCTATTGCTATGCTTTGAAGCGAACCTGCTTTTAACTCTACAAAGTAATTAATTAAGAAAAATTAGATTCAGCACAGTTCAACACGTGCAGTAGAAATTTACTTTTCCAATTATCTATTGAAGAATCCAAAGCTTTTGAGGAATTACTGCTCTAAACGATCCAGAAAAGATCATAGTAGCATGAGGAAAATGGCCACAAAACTGATGCCAAACAAGGGACCCACCCAACTATCTCTAGCTATCAAAGTAACTGTATGGTGTGACATCATATCTAGAGAATAGATTTCATCGTGGCTAAATATCTGAACGGTTACACAGTGATTGGTGCTAGTGTGTTACCTCCCCGCGCCTCTGCCCCTTGCCCACCCGCTGCATTAATATCAATTGGGCGCAGTTCCTGAAAACCTTCTAACATAATCTTAGCAATCTGGACTTTAATCTGAAAGTTTAAGGTCGAAATTAGAAGATTGGAAGCATGTGGGTTAAAATCTTTTTGCGCAGCTAGGCTCAATTAACACACGCGGCTCTAATTGTGAATCGGGCGCGGTTCGCGTGCGGCGGTGCCTTTGTCGGCGCTACTGATACCCCCACCAAGTGTTGCGTGCGTGTGCGCAACATTTATGCTGCGCCACCCAGCATTGGGAAGTTGGAATATATTCAATATTTTTTATTGATAAGAACTAAAAGTAATGTTGCCCTATTAGAGTGCGATAAGGCAGAAAAGTCCCCGAGTGGCGACCACGTTCCGGAAAACGCAATGCTGGTAGGCTTCCCACACGGTGGACCGATGACTTGGTTAAGGTCGTCTGAAAACGATGGATGCGCGCGGCCCAGGACCGGCCTTTGTGGAAATCGTTCGGGGACGCCTATGTCCAGCAGTGGACGTCTTTTGGCTGGAATGAAGATGAATTAGCTACATTAGTACAAGGTTGCGTCGCAGCTATTAACGCCCCTCTTCGATGAAGTTGCATGGTGTCCCTACAACTATAAATAAACACGGATACTTATGTAAACACAGCGAACCTAGTATCATCATTAACCCATAAATGACCCACTACTAAGTCGGGCCTGCTCATATTTCATAGAGGGAAATTGGCCTACAATTTACGCCGGCAAGACGGGTTGGTAAAGGGTTTATATCGAGGTTTCCTTCTCTTGCGACTAAGTGGTCTGCCTCTTGCGTTCGTTTAGTCGCGTCTTACGACATCCTCAGGATGGTGTGGGCTGCTGACATTGTCTATTTTAAATCTGACGGATTCATATGTATACGTGTACATGTAGTTTTCTGAAAGAAACATTTTTCTCACGTTACTTCTGCATGTAGCATCTTTACACACATTGTCAGGTCATGTCATCTAAATAGCTTTCATTACCTATACATAACGTGTGGCAAAGCCCTGTAGGTAGATTCTGCGAAAATCCTAAAATACTGGCGCCATTCTTCACCGTTTCCGTTATAGAATATTGAACTCTATTACTTAGAAATACCTTTGTAATTAGCACGCCGACATATGGTTCTTGGTAGCAGGTTTCACGCTACGCGAGCGCAGATCCTGTGGTTGATTGATCGGCTCTCAGTTAACTGACATTGCCGCATCGCGTATTTGACTAACACGGCTAATAGTTTGGTCCTGTTATTGACGATTGACGCTCGTTCATGAGCTTAAAAACTTAAGTTCCCATTATGCGGGGAATTTGGAGGTGTTTAATATCCACAATGAAATATGCACCACATATGGTTTCAATATTTCAATGTGATTTCGAATGTAACACACATTAAGTATATCGACATTACTTTTGTTATACCATTTAAAGTTTTAAACCAAACTCCGAAATATTTGTTTCGTAATATTTATTTAAGGCCCACAGCAGTTATTGTAACCAACTGCCTTTGCCAAACATTTACCGACGATAATTAACGACGTTGTCTATGGTCGCCTTTACGAGTTTTCATCGCAGGGGTCACAAGCGGACTTTCATACAAAAAAATACGACAATATTAAAATTCAACAGCTACTATCAACAAGATCGCCATATCTAAGATAAAATCACCGCTTTCAGGTGATCATCAATTCTTTCCTTATATCTAAGCTTTGACAGGATTATAATTAGAATCTGTCCGTCTTTTTGGGTTGTCGTTTTTAATGTCGCTAGCCGGGTCCCATACTGCGTTCGCATTTCATTAAGTGGGAACTTTAAAAAAATTGGAGATCTCATAAAACGGCGTGATTTATGCCGGCTCGGGAGCTAACGAGCGATCGCCACCGTCCTGTGAACACTGCACCTTAGAATCACACCGCAATTAAAATTAAACCTTATTTGACCGCTGGCAAGATCACTTTTCTTTAACCGAGTTTACGTGGTCTGCACCTATAGTGGTTGACTCAACAATTAAGCTCTACATGTATTGCAATCGAATGTTTTATTAATTATTTGGTGTTGTTTCAGCTTGATGACTTAGCTTACTTTGATTATACCGCTTTTAAATTACCATGCACTCCTATATTATTTGTAACTGTACCAAAAATATTACTGTTCGGATCGTTAACGCATCATTAACGCATTTTAAAAATAAATAAAAGGTATTTTTTGAATTTACAACATATCCGCCCCAATTTCTATGGAAAGCATGACTTTCTCATTAATTTTAAATGTTCTGATTCATTCATAAAACGATCCACAAAGTGGTCGTATGTCTCTAACCTTTATAGGAGATATGGTATTATAATCCACCATCATATTGCATCAGAGTTATACTTCTACTACGTAGCCCACATATCTATGACTCACTGCTCGTCCGGCCTCCTCCAATTACATGGAGGGTAGTTAGCCTACTGTGCCACGACGGCCGGATGGGTTGACATATATACGGATTCGTTTCAAGTTTTAATTCTCTTGCGGCTAGGTATTCGGCTTACGGCACCCTTAGGGTGGAATGGGGTGGCGACACTATGTATTCCAAGTCCGTCACCACGACGGACAACCTTATTTTAATCACTTAATAATTGCCAGCAAATTCCGAACATGGATTACCAAAGCATCGAAGGGTATCGCAACGATCTGTTATTGAGCGGCGTCAGCTCATAATAGGTTTTCAGATGCGGTAGATAAGCTTTGTCCTTTGGGTTGGCTCGCATCGGCGGTCGCGGGCCGTATCGACTGTCAACTAAATTACGGAACGTTTGTCGGCGCTTGCGTTTGCAATTTACGAGCGAGTGTGCGGGCGCCGGCGCCCAAAAGGTATCGAATTAATTCCCTACTTTCACCGGAACGACATCCATATTCATTTGAGATCCGAAATGTTTTTACGCGCGTCCAAGTGTTCAGTTTGGTACCAGAAAACTTGTGATGATTGCAGAAAATTATTTCTTGACGGTTCTGTGTCCGAAACGTTGGGATTTATATAAAGGAACATGTGCAAAGATAGCGAAAACCTAAGATAGTTATCATTACTTTGATGATGTTTTAGTACAAAATTATACGTTGCAGTTTGCAGTTTTGTTTCCGCCAAGATTTTGATCATATTTTAAATTGATTGTCGTGAGTTTGTTGGACTCCAAATTAAAGATTTTATATGTCTGACTCATTGTAACATCAAACGCGGCAAAGTTTCTGTTAATAAAACATATTTAAAATTATGGTCATAATTCATACAGATTCATGTCTTAGGTTTTCGCGGTTATTACACATTGAAATTAAAGACTTTTTACAGGACATACTTAACGCTGTATTTTACATTGGTTATTTTTTAATGCTTTGCAGTAGTAGTTTTACCGGGTGTGAATCCCGTCTCTGTTTAATTTTATACGAATTTCTGTGAACATAGTAAAAAAAAATTTTAACGCATCGGGCGCTGTGCTCATACCTCTTGGCGTTCTATGAGGATAAAACTATTGACGATGTCACTATATGTACGTAAATGCAATTTTAAAACAGCACAGAATAATCGTACGGCCCCTTATTTATAAGGCTCAAACCGATAGAAACTTGAAGATAACTTGAGTATGAATTAATCTAGAGTTATATGATAATTTAATTTATTTACCTACTCACGAATAAAACCAATCATCGAACTGCGCATGAGCACGAATTAATCGAGGCGGCTCGCTTTCAAGTCTTCGTTTTTATCTGCAAATGTAGCTGTAAGCGTGCTTGCGATTGGCTAGTCTACCCCCATTGACTAAGCCGACACGGTGATAACATTTTTCAATTATCATAGAGTCAGGCTGTGCTGTCGCTTTGAGGACAGGTGTGTGATATGTGCGACTTTCATTATGTCATATTCATTTTGCATTATTAAAAAAGAAAGAGAATGTATTATGTATTTACCTACTTTTAAAGTTTCATCGTGATTTATAATCGTAGCGTTTGATTTATTCCTATTAGCTTACGGAAGAAAGTCGACCAGATGACTTGGATATTTTGAAATAACAAAAACTTTTTACAGTATTTAATTCCTGATTCCTGAGGTTTCGTTATGTATGTGTAATAATCGCAAAAACCCAAGAGATACTTACTTGGATATTGGTGAAGCAAAAGTTGAAAAAAGTACCGTTCATGTTTAGCCTTTCGTTGCTATGCAGCTATCAGCTACTGATTATATTGATTGATGACAACATTTTAAATAAAATGAAAGCGCCGTAAAAGTGCTTTAAATAATGCTAAAACCATAAATCAATATTTAAAAAAAATCAAGCTTAAAGACGCGTAAAACTTACTAGTAGGTACTTTTTAAAAATAAATACGAGTACCTTGTTCTGTCTACATAAGTAGCGGGACATTTGTTACAATGTACGTGTCAATAAAAACTGTCAATATTTTCTGGTTAAAAGGTTGTCCTTATAATACTCGACCTTTTTTTCTGGCGGTGTATTTGTCGCTCCGGACTAAACACAGCCACATTTTAATGATTCCCAAGAGAACTTGATTGCTTGTAAGTATTTTTTAAACGTCGCTTAATTTGTGTGTTACGTCAGTGTTAGTATCATTGTTACAAACCACAAAACACGAACGAAATGTAATATATGTCACAGAAAACTAAAACAATTAAGATTACGCAACAATTAAGATTAGTTTGATATCGTTAAGATTTTTATCATATAAAAATAGTTATTTCACGATTCTCTCTTCTCAGGCCATAAATTACCCACTGCTGAGTCGGGTTTCCTCCAACATGTGGGGTAATTAGCCTACAGTGTCGTGCTGGCCAGGCCGGTTGGCATAGGGTTTCGTATCAAGTTTTCCCTACCTTGCGGATTTCAAATAGGGTGGTGTATGTATTTTATGTACAGTATGTATTCTAAATCGGTCATTTTTTTTTGTAATCGATATCTCGATTTTTTTATGGCAGCCGTATTTCGAAGCGAGGTAGTGTGCGCAATATTTTTTTTGTTACCACCTGCAGTCGCCCTGCGTCCGAAACTACCTAATAAAATATATCTTTTTTTATGTAGGTATACCACCGTTATGATTGAAGGTTCTGTCGCTGATTTTAAACAAAGGACGACAGATAGACGTTCGCCCATCAATATGCTAATACGGCTGTACATCTCCGGAGCGATACCGACCTTTTTTGTGATCCGACCCCAATCGGTATATTTGTTTTGTTACAAATGTATTTTACGAGTGTAGTTTGTTTTGCGGAGAGTTTTAACATATGGAGTATAGTTATTTATTACTTGAAACTATAGTATCAATATTTTAATTAAATACTATTAACACTAACTTAAGTAATATGTACTTACATAAACACTAACTTAAGTAATAAAACAAGACTAAAAATACCAATTAACCTAAAACTTTAAACAACTTTAAAAACTTTAAATATATTATTTAAAGGAGTCCCTTTAGGCAAGGTTCCGAAGATACTGGCAGCGTTCCCCCTTTGAATCGCTAGACTGATTCTTTGTCCGAGGTAGCTACCAGCTCTTCGGTCTCCTGTGATGTCGACTAACCTTTTTGCTATTTCCTTAAAAAGGCTTATAGCGCTAGGACCCCACGGACCAAGGGTCTCGACACCGAATGGGACAAATTCATATTCGGAGCCTAGACCGAATATTTTATTTAACATTGAGGACTTTGAATGAAGAATGAAAGTGATAACCTTAGTTAACATTGCCTAGCTCTATGGGTGGCATAGACCACAGACATGGTAAAGAACTGACATGACTTGTCATATTCAATAGTTTGGAACTCGCGTTGCACCTGGAAAAGAGTTGAACAACTAATAATAGGCACAAATCCACATACCCAAAAAATATACTCCTCTTTTTGAAGTCGATTGAGAACGGCTGAACCAATTTTGATAAAACTTGTCTAAAAATGTTTTGACATTTTTAACCCCCGACAAGGGGTATTTATCATAAGTTTGACGTGCCTATGTGTGGCATAGCTCCTAAGCGGGTGAACCGATTACGATGAGGTTTTTTTTAATTTAAAGTACTACTATAGAGCCCATCATATAAAAACTTATACGAAACCGCAGGCACAGTGCCTACTGTGCCTGCGGTTGTAGGCGTAGGTAGTAATTACTCCCCATCTAAATGGAGGAGGCCCAACTCAGCAGTGGGTCATGTATGGGCTGAGTAGTAGTAGGTGTGTTGGGACATTTTTAATCTACAATTGTGACATTAAAAAAGAGTTTTATTTATTCCATCACAGACCTATCATCCCAGGTGCACTGACCTAATACGATAGTCTAATTTATCTATTAGTAGAAAATTACACACATGGCAACCCCTGTGTATTCACTCGGAGTATAGCAGAATAGTAGAATAAAATAAAGAATAGTTGTGACAGGATAGTTTTCCGGTTGAATCGATTATGATGGTTGCATCCCGAGCCGCCCCTAATGTGTTGTCGGTGGTATATTGCTGAATCACGGGCTACAGTTCCGTACTAACAACCCACTTAGATGAAATAACAATGACGCGTGGCGCGTGTACTACGTATACGACATTCTACTATATTACCTACTAACTGTACACTGCGAGCTTTGCTACGCCACTAACTAAAATAAATTTGAAGGAAAGACCATAACATATTTTATTTTCTTTGTTACTTACTATAATAATATAATATATATAATAAAGAGTAAAAGAGAAAAAAAAACATAACAAAATAGCATACATGTAGAATATTGATTTTTAGGTTTCCAGATTAAGTTGCAGTTTACTTAATAATTTTAATTAGACAAATGTGACGGCTGTCGCTCTTTCATATGATTTCTGTAATCAAGTTGAGATACCGTTTTAATTTTTCCGTACGCCGTGGTTCGATTAATTTATACGAACATAAGTTTGTCGAAGCGAATGTGTCCGGGTTTGCGCTGATCTCACACACTGCTTATTACGTCGATTGCATTGCTTACTGCTGTTGAATCGTTTACAATCGTAAAAGGTCTTCAAGTGCCTTATCTGTCCTCCTTTGGCCATGGCGGCAGTAATCCATGAAGATAATTATGTACGGGAATAAATTTTATTCATAGTAGGGAATCGAGATACTCTTAGGTTTATTTTATTTTATTATTTATGGAAAACTTACAGCTAATAGGTACAGTGCACAACAAACAACAAACAAACAAATGATTTAGAATTTGGCCAATTACAAGTTTTCACTAGTGTTTATAATGTACAATACAATATATTATCACTACATAGTATAAAACAAAGTCGCATTCTTCTGTCCGTCCCTATGTATGCATAAATCTTTAAAACTACGCAACGGATTTTGAAGTGGTTTTTTTTAATAGATAGAGTGATTCAAGGGGAAGGTTTATATGTATAACCTACCCCCGCTTTGCACGCGTAAATTAAAGCGCGCGCTTGCGCCCGCGCTTTAATTATAAAAGAAGAAAATTACTGACGGTACACATTAACTTTTTGTTATATCGGTACTGAACTTCACACTTCTGCTTGGTAATTTATACTACATTAACATACCTAATTAATATTGCTTCTGGAATATCGATAACGTGTTTGTTGAAGATTGTTTGTAGGTACTTGATCAATTGTAGTAGTCGATAACTGTTATTCATTTCTGTTACGTTGTTAAGAACATACAAGCCGTTACAAGCCCTCCGAGTTTCTTCCCAGTTGTTATTAGCAACGGTCGAACTGGTGGTAAACTGCATTGTATGTTTACCACCATTATTGTTGTCAATTTGTAAGTGTTCACTGCGTCATAAAGAAAATAAATGATTTGACTTTGACTTCTACATATTTGTCTAAATACTTCAGCGTGAGATTCACACGGCCCGCTCTCACAGGCCGAGTGAACAATTTGACACTTCCAGGTGTAGGCCTTTTTTATATGGCCACACAATAGTCGAGGTGTTTGCCTAAGCCACATCTGGGCGGACCAAAAATCCGGCCGGACCTCTCATACGGCCGCTAATGAGCGCGGGTTAGTTCCAGGACACACAACGCTGGGTATTGTACTCCAAAATGTTTATCCAAAGAATTATGGCCTGAGTAAATGAACAGATGGTGAGGCACAAGAGAACGTTGTCGACTTAACGACCGTCTTGACTTGGCACTGAACTTGGAAATAAACGACCACTGTTAAGATAACTGCGGTTCAAGAGGGGTAGGTTATGGTTCACTGTTTAGTCATGTGTAAAACATCACGACTGTTTATTTGACTTGACACAAATAAAATGTTCTAGATTTGTATCTGTTCATCTTAACAGGTCCTAGAAGCTAAGTTATATCCTACTATCCTACTAATATTATATATGCGAAAGTTTGTAAGTATGGATGGATGGATGTTTGTTACTCTTTCAAGTAAAAACTACAGAATGGATTTTAATGAAACTTCCCAATAATATAGCGTATACATCAGATTATGCTACAAGTAAGTACCTAAAAAAACTAACAACGGGGCTCAGCTTACTAGCTATATTATATTATATTATATTATATTATAGTTATATAATCTTTGGCAATCGAGCCACGAACAATATCTAAAGGTATTTAACGTTTGAGTAAGATGTACTAAAAAACATCTGGAATCAAGAAAAGAAGCAATAATTATATTATATCTATACCTATTGAAGTCTTCATCATTTCAGCCAAAAGACGTCCACTGCTGGACATAGGCCTCCCCCAAGGATCTCCATAAAGGCCGGTCCTGGGCCGCCCGCATCCACTGCTTTCCGGCGACCTTAACCAGGTCGTCGGTCCACCGTGTGGGAGGCCTACCAGCACTGCGCCTTCCGGAACGCGGTCGCCACTCGAGGACTTTTCTGCCCCATCGGGCGTGGGTCCTGCGAGCTATGTGCCCTGCCCACTGCCACTTAAGTTTGGCAATCCGGTGGGCTATGTCGGTGACCCTGGTTTTCCTGCATTGAAGTCTTAACTACTACTATTACTATTCAGCTCACAAATGACCCACTACTGAGTCGGGCCTCCTCTAGTTACATGGAGAGTAATTGCTGTTGTGCCACGCTGGCCAGACGGATTGGCTCAGGGTTTTGTATCAAGTTTTCCTTCTCTTGCGGCTAGGTTATCCTTGTCATTTCATTTGTTGGCTCTTACGACACTTCCAGAATGGAATGGTGACACTATGTATTCTAAATCCGTCACCACACGGACAGGCAATATTTTTTAATATCTGTTAACCAAATGGACAATGAATATCAAGCCTGGTCTCAACAATCACAGCCAGGTTTAATCAGTACCTATTTCTATACAATATTTGACCACAGGTTGTTCACACATTAGTAAGAAAATGTTTGAATTGCCGCCCCGCCGTGGGAGCGGATCGCAATAGGTTCGACCGTTTAATCGTTTGGCAACGACAAAACCGCCTGCATTTCGAGTACGGATGTTAGAGCGGATATAACAGTTTCTTCCACACTTAGCGCCTCCGTGCAGCAATTGGCGAGTTGTTACCGATTTACGATCCACTCGAAACTTTATTCGATTCTGGTGGTCCCATTGTGTTGGTAAGCCCCCTCCCAGAGAGCCGGCGGCTAAGCCCTCGCCTTTTATGGCATGACATTCACAGTATCTTTATTTCATTGCATTCTCTTTTAAAGTGTATCATAAACAATATGCTTGAGTAAAATGGTAATTTAACGTTTGGTTTGACATTAAATTTTAATAGATTGGCAATTAATTGCCGATGCGGTTGTATTTTAGCATCAATTTCGTATCTATACGCACATATTTTGTACTAGGAAGATAATTATGTAGTTATATTTAATAAAATATAGGATGTCCATTGAAATATTATTTGTTAATGATAATTGGGTAATCCTAACGTGTCATCATCATCATATAAGCCCATAAATGACCCACTACTGAGTTGGAACTCCGCCAAATTCATGGGGGGATGGAGAATGAAAACTTGACACAAACACTTCATGTTTGTGTCAAGTTTTCCTTCTCTTGACACAAACAAGAAGTGCGTGACTAAAAAACTGCGTGACTAAAAAAACGCAAGAGAAGGAAAACTTAACACAAACACTTCTTGTTTGTGTCAAGTTTTCCTTCTCTTGAGTTTTTTATTCACCTCTTACGACATCCTCAGGATGTTGTGGGTTGGTGACATTGCGTATTTTAAATCCGTCACTACACGGATACCTAACCAAATATAACTAAATAAATATAACGAGTAAGTTACGGACTAATAAAAGTTAGGTACTAATAGTTAAATAAACTTTTAATATATTCCATTTTACTAAACAGTTGTTTAAAGCAAATAGTTTAATTCTTTTTGTTCCACTTGATGGCAAAATGTTCAAATAAGTTCATTCTTTTCTCCTTAGTGGTACCTTTTAGCGGGTAATATACGATTTAGATAAACTAAACGGCAAGAGGGTCGACTTTTCATTATAAAATATATTTTGCGCGTGTCTCGTCACCTCTTTGTCGGCGCGCGCGCCTCTCAAACGACCCGATAAGTGGACCACTTGGATGATAAAAGAAGTATCTTGAACGGTAGCCGAGTGCAGGGATTTGTCAAGGTACGGTCCACAGAAAGGCGTCATGCAATATCGGATACGGGTTCGATTTGTTTGCATGTCTCGTGACATGTTTGTTTGTCGTGGGACCAAAGGTAAACAAACGAACATTACCTGTACCTAAGCCGGACATTGGTATCATTAATTTTATGTCAGTTTCCTGTGGCTTTATTCGGGGAAGGCTGTGGACAAACCTTGTGCAGTTTCGCACAATACTCGTATTCTAAAATTAATTTAGCATTTTACAATTAAACATTTTATAAGTTATTCAATTTTTGTGGCAATTTTAATATTTTCTAATCTTTTCTTCACTACATCACTACATATTAAAAAACAAAGCCGCTGTTGTCTGGCCGTCCCCATGTATGCTTAAATATTTAAAACTACGCAACTGTTTTGAATTTTTGATGCGGTTTTGAAGTGGTTTTTTTTAAATAGATAGTGTTTTATGAGGAAGCTTTTTAAGTATAATACATGGATAATTGCACCCGTGCGAAGCCGGGCCGGGTCGCTAGGTCGCGGGTCGCTAATTGTAACACGTAGATAACTTATGCATGAATATGTACAAACAACGTGAAACGGACTAAGGATATATAACGGATCTACATAAATAGACTCCAAATGAATGAAATGAAATGAATGAAATTTGTCTTATTGTCAGAATTATCATCAAAATTATTTGCATAGCAAGTAAAGTCACTCTGTCGTTTATAAAAAAAATGTTCATGTATATATTAATATATATTAAACATAAATTGTACCTTAAATTTTATTATTAATTGTTATGGTACTAAAAATACCAGTGAAAGAAAAAAACGACATTAAATAGAATTTCCGAAATATATAACATAGACAAAGGTTAAGTATGGAATTATTGCTAACATTAGAGCTATTTAGAACATGCGTAGGATTTATGTAGGTGGAACGATCACGAGTTTACTATCATCGAGCCCCATAATTTAAAAATATTATCGTCATTTTAAAGATATTTCATTCAACGACCATCATAAGCGGCCATCTTGTAACTGTTGTTTGCAATTTGGTCTTTGACTAGCCCAAATTAGTTTTGGACAAATATTTGTGATTTCTGAAGAGTCAATACCTTCGGTAAAACGAAATTAGCCAGGCAGGATTGTAGAGACCATTTGAAGGTACGAAGGACGGTATAGCCTCATCTTTAGGCCTTCTACGAATCCATGGAGGAAAATTAGCCAATTTTGCTACGCTGACAAGACGGGTATGTGTCAAATTTTCCTTCTCTTGCGACCTCTTGCATTCTTTTAGTCATATCTTACGACACCCTCAGGACACTGACGTTGCGTATTCTAAATTCGTCACCACAATGTCAGAACACAGTACCTAAATACTTAATGGTATTTAGACAAACTAAGTTATACAGGCGCCCCTAAAAAATTAGGAAAATTGCAAGGAAGAATTTCCGGCATACATTACACAATACCGTTTTCATAGTAGACCACAGTCGTTGCTACAACTTGGCCACGTGTTAAAGTATAAAAGTTAATTAGGTTAACTAGTTACAGTTCCTGTTTCCAGGGTCAGCAACGCATGAGTGACACTTCAGGGTCACACACTTGAAAACTTCTATAGGTAGTCGTTAACCATCAGGCCTTTTCCGCAGGTGAATTTGTGATGATTTAAAAAAAAGAGATTTGCCGATGAAATTAAAAAAAAGAATGAAATGTCATTTTTGTTTGTCAGTCATGCTAAAAGGAGGCCTTAACCCTTTTTTCTTTTTGCGGGGCTTAAAATCAGTTTTGGACTATGTGGGACGCTGGTTCGTCAATTAGTGATATGGTCTCCATACCCCATAATAATCCCCCGGTGCACCGTCCCGCGCCACCAGCCCCGTGGGTCTCGACTGTGTTTCCACGGGGGTAACTTAGAGGCACATTTGGAACAGAATCGATCTGCTTATTATGCAATATCTGAATCTTTTTCAATACTTTGGAGTCAGTAGCCTGAAAACTGGCAGCTAGTCTAACCAAATATACTGGTACCAACCTTTATAGACTTGGTAATTAAGCCAGTAGGTAGAAGTTGTGATTTAATATAAATTCCTCAAAATGCCCAAAGCACAATGGTCTGTCTGTACAAGTCCCTGTCTCACGTAAGGCAGTAGCGACGATCGTAAACTTTAAATGGAGGCTAATTTAGTTTGTTGTTAATTGAGCTTCTGGCGGGTCTTATCTGCGGGTTGCATTAGCGGTCTGTGGCCGCCGCCCTCGAGCACTGATAAGGGACGGCTATTATGACTGATGGCATGCCGGACAGACCGGCAGATACGCAAATCGAGTTACCATCGTTTTATTGGAGGCTGTTAACATTTTTCTTGGCTGTAAGTATGCGGTTAGGGTGGGTGGTAAGATTCCATTTGATGTGATTCTACTTTGTTTTTGTTATTTAAAAATACTTTTAGTTTGTTTCTGTAATTGACTAGGTTCAATAAATAAAAAGAATATACTCATTCCTAATAATTTTATTTATTTTATTTTATTAATTTCCTCGTAGCAGCAATCTGCTACTATTACTGCTACTCGACCTGTAAATTACCCACTGCTGAGTTAGGCCTCCTCCCATTACATGGAGGGTAATTAGCCGCCTGTGCCAGGCTGGCCAGACGATACCTAGTACATGAATGTTTTGAGACCATAACTCATCCAAACTTAGCTTAGCCACGGTTGGCGCAGTGGTTGAGCGATCGACTGCTGCGCAGCTTGTCGCGGGTTCGATTCCCCGCACGGAAGAAATATTTGTACGACCTACAAGTATTTGTTCCGGGGTGTTTTCTATCTATAATATGTATGTATTTACAAAAAAAAAAGTGTAATAAGTAGTTTATCATCCATCTCGTTACCATAACACAAGCATTAAGTTGCTTAGCTTGTGACGAGATGGCATTGTGTGAAATGTCCAAGGATATTAAAAAAAAAACAGCGATTTAGTGCTTCAGCTATTTCCCAGATGATTAATACCATTCCCATCACAAAATGTGTCGCGGCATACTTACATTAACGAAGTCAAACGGATCTAAGGCTACCGCGCACGGCGGTCTAATGATAAGTCGGCGCCACTCTATCTCGGTGCTCACACTATCTTCGGCAGAAAGGTACGGGTGCCAAAAACTCGTTGGTCGACACTATTGCTTACTTTTATAATCACGATAAAATGTTGAGTATACCGGAGGATGCATTGCTTTGTGTCGTCACACATCGCCCCTAAATTTTATTACCACCTTCTTTGTTCGTGTTTTGGGAGAGTTTCATTGGCTATTGTGTGGACTTGTTTACAAATTACCCGTGCAGGTCGGTGGGGTCTTCAATATTAATTATGGAACTTCACTAATTATCCATTTTAGTACTAGCTACCTAGTATCATTTACTATTTCAGCCGACGAATGAACGACTATCGAGTCGGTCCTGCTCAATTCGAGCTTTGTTGGAAGTTATTATTATTATTTTTTTGCCCGGGGTAAAATCCTTTATGGACTATCCCTGCCAGCCTGGAGATGGCCAACAGGGGGTGTGTGGGAGTCCCTCCCGCCTCTGTCAGGAGACGGAGTCATACCCACTAAACGTCCCCGGGGTGTACCGTCTCGCGCTTGCTGCCCCGTGGGCCCTGACTGTATCTCCACGGGGTTGGAAATTATCCTACTGTGCTACGGTGGCAAAACGGGTTGGCACATAGTATTGCGGGCCAAGGCTAAGGTCGAGGAGCATGCTCTGCAATCGGGGAGTGAATCCGATGGCCCTGGTTCGGGCAGTTGAGGATAGCCGTCGGTTTTAGTGGGTAGGTTAGGAAGGTTAGGGGTCTCTACGCGCCCGGAGTTCCACATAACCTGACCGGCTGGGTAGCCATGAGAATTTTGCGACGAAAGATAAATAATGATATTACGTTTTCCATTTCTTAGTTGAACTGACACTTGCTTTCCTTTAGTCGCATCTTACGACACCGTCAGAGTAATAACCCAACCTACACCGGGTTGGTTAGTTACATGTCATATTTTCTCAAAAGATGCAATACTTATACCGACCGTTCTGGTCAGCGTATCAAGTCTAGGAGTAGCGTGACCTTGGAAAATCAGCTTCTTGCCAAAATAATATATAATTAACTAGCGACCCGCCCCGGCTTCCCACGGGTGCAATGATGAACATGTAAATTTATTTGTTTCTCTACAATATTATGCATGTACATATAAACCTTCCTCTTGATTTAAGCATACCTACATAGGGACGGACAGATGACAATGACTTTGTTTTATACTATGACATGTAGTGATAAGGAACGCTTAAACACTGGCTTAAAACTTTCTTTCTTTTCACAGACGCATGTTCCCCTCCCTCCGCGTGTCCCTCTCCGGACTGGACCCTCGGGAAGAGTACTGCGTATTACTAGAACTGTCACTAGTTGGGCGGCGACGGTGGCGCTGGGCGGGCGGAGCTTGGGCGGCTGCTGGAGGAGCAGAGCCGCAGTCACCTAGGCGGCTTATGCTGCACCCAGACTCGCCAGCGCCTGGCCACCATTGGACTGCCAACCCAGTGTCGTTTAGCAAGTTGAAGCTGACCAACAATACTATGGACGCCCAAGGACATGTAAGTACCTAGATGATATTTTTGAGAATACTTCGCCCTGCTTTATGCTTAAGATTTAACTACAAATGACGTGTGGTGACGGATTTGGAATACATAGTGACACCACCCCATTCTATCCTGAGGGTGTCGTAAGAGCCGACAAAAGCAAATGACAAGGCTGAAAAGGCACAGACCACCTAGCCGCAAGAGAAGGAAAACTTTACTCCCTCCATGAATTTAGAGGAGGCCTGACTCCGTAGTGGGTAATTTTTGGGCTGAAATGACAATGATTAATCTAAATTTGATGATACATTGATTTGTACTCAAAAGTGAAAATACAAAATACCATAAATTGTATTTGTATTTACCAAGTCACCAAGCGTGAAATAGAACAAACGAACACTGGCAAAGTCAACAGTCAGTAAATCAATAAAACGGCGGTGTTGATAGTAAATGGCAAGATAAAACAGTAATGAGAAATACATGTTCTGGATCCAGCAAATTGATCGTAACCAATTAACTACTTACATCATCCATTGTTCTACCTCATTGGATACAATCTCACATCATCATTACTTTGATTTTAGACGGCATTTCTTGTTTGAAACGCCGCGGCCGTGCTAATAATATATTAGCGTTCTTTTTGTAAAAAATTGTATCTTCATCATTTTATCCCCTATATAACCCACTGTTGAGTTCTCCTCCAAATTTGTGGAGGGAAATTAGCCTACTCTTCCACGCTTGGAAGACGGGTTGGCACAGGGTATGTATAAAGTTTTCCTTTTCTTGCGGATAGGTGGCCGACGATTTTTCAGCCTGTAATTTCCTTTTGTCAGCTCTTACGACACCCTCAGGATGAAATGGGATAGTGACACTACTTCTCCTTCTACTACTTCTCAGCCCATAAATTAGCCACTGCAGAATTTTGGCCTGCTCCACCTACAGGGGGAGTAATTAGCCAACTATGCCACGCTGGCAAGACGAGTTGGCACAGTGTTTGTACCAAGTTTTCCTTCTCTTGCGAGTAGGTGGACTACCTCTTGCGTTTCTTTAGTCGCCTCTTAGGACACCCTCAGAATGGTGTGGGTTGGTGACATTGCGTATTCTAAATTAGTATAATCTTCAAACAGTATTATGGTATAAATATACTGTTTGAAGTGATACTCTTATTTGTTCTCGTAGGTATACTTTGTTACAAGCCTCGTCTTCTTCCTAGCCTTTTTCTTTCTTCAGTCCCACCTAATTTGGCTATCAAATACCAGATAATGTCAATAGAGGTCCGTTCGAGGTGCTTTTTAGTAACTTGACTAAAATGTAGAAGTAGTAGAAGACTCCAAACACACGTTTTAAAGAACAGTAAAACAACAGTAAACATTTATTTCTATTCTACCAAAACGTGCGTTTCAAAAGCCATTTGGCTATAACCTTAACCCATCTTACCAACGTAGTACAGGAGGCGAAATACCTTAACAGTGCGTCATATATGAGGTGATGTTATCGATGATAGCTATCAAGATAAAACATCAACTGAAAAATGTTTAAAATTGTAGGTACTAATGACAGTGTATTTTTGTCTGACCAACCTTATCTCAAAACTGCACTTCTAACAAACTTCACAGATAATTATGTGATTAGCGTCGCATTCCCGAATGCCAACGCCGCAAATCACAGCTCGCCGATAGTATCAGCTACGAGAAGCGACGCCGGATGGCATGCCTATACCATAACGTGTTTGGCTACACCTTGGGGTATACTGTAACATGTTTCCTGTATTAGTTGATGTATACTGTAATTTACCTTGTATAATGTAAATTCCTAGTATCAAATCTCTGATAAGGCTTAATTAATTTGAGCAGATGTAATACGTCTCCCCGGTATTCCCCATTCTGAGGGTGTCGTCAGAGCAGTCAAATGAAATGACAAGGCCGATAACCTAGCCGCAAGAGAAGGAAAACTTGATACGAAGCCTTGTCGTCGAATACTCGTCTGGCCAGCTTGGCAAAGTAGCCCGTTTCCCCTCCATGTTGCACTGCTGAGGCAGGCCTCCTCCAAGGCCTGTCTCAGCAGGTATTTTTCATGGCCCTTAAGAGATCCATATAAAAAATGAAAGCTGGCCGATGTAAAAGAAATATTTTTGTTGTACCGAATGAATGTATATCAAAATGACTCATCCAACCGAAGCTGTTAATTGAAAAGTCCTAAACAAAAACTTGCTGAATCAATAAAATTATGCAGCAAACACTGAGGCCATTGTAAATTACCTTGTAAGCAACAAAAAGTTTCAATACAGGTACAGTTACAATAGCGGCGCGGGCGCAACTTCGCCTATAAGTCGCGAGCATGTCCATAAGAAACGCCTCTCGAACAATCAACTAGCCAATTTCAACCTTAAATCAAGTACAATAAGCATTCCACTACACTGTAGAAACATAGCTATGAAAATAAAACGTAATACAGCGTGTTTCTTCAACGCAAATTAAAATTTAACGTTTCGAAACAAAGGTGAGATTACCTTGTATCGAGTGGCACTTCATACGCGCCGCGGGAGTCGACGCACAAACGCGTCTATAAGCATTTCGTCACTCAAACAAATAGACTGAAAGGCATTGTCTGGTGGCTTTGTTAATGTCGGCTTCGGGTTGTATGTTTGTATGAAGCTTTACGCGTCGATTAATAACGAGATTCCCTCACTCCACGTTTTATTTGGGGTTTTATACGCTGTTGACATTGTCGTGTTTGTAGAAACTGGCTCCGAGTTTTAGTGCTTTCTTTACCGTTTGATGTTTGACTGTTGAATTTTAACACTGCCAGCAAAGATAAGCCCTTTAACAGCGGTGCGCTGAAGGTGTCATTTGATGAGACGCAGATAATATGTCTGACAGCGCAGGTCTGGTGATAAATATTTAACTTAGGAAAGGCATTTGTCACATTTTTTATTATATTGGATCTTAAGTAAGATAATTAAGGGCACAAATTACTTTGGTATTGTTTACAATGGGAGTAAGGAGACTCGGTTTGCCAAATTAATTTAGTTCATATTAGTTTCAGTCATAAAATTAATAATTTATCACAGCCTTCGTAACCCCACGAAGCTAGTGATAAGGGAGCCTCTATTTTATAAAAATAATAAAAAAAAAAACTGTTTTTAGTCACATGGAGGTTTCCCAACTTAACAATGAGTCTATAATGGTCTGAAATAATGATGACAATTGTCATATCTTCTTCTTCTCAGCCTTCTCCAATTACATGGAGGGTAATTAGCCTATTACATCACGCTGGCCGGATTGTGTCGTGTCAAGTTTTCCTTCTCTTGCGGCTAGGGTTAGGCCTTATCATTTCCTTTTATTACGACACTGCAAAGGTAAAATGGGGTGGCGACACTAAGTATTTTAAATCGGTTACCACAAAGAATTGTCATATACAAATAGTTAAATACTGTAATTTTGACATTACAATCATATATTTTGAACTCTGTTTGTTTTTATAAACATTAAAAACATTTTTTCAAGTCTAACTTTGAAATACGACAAGATATTGTTGCTCCCAAACATATTTATCATCTACTACATCAAAACAAACATGTCTCACGGCTATCACTCACAATACATCATAATACACGGTATGACGGGTACAAGTAGCAAAAACGTTTGGTGCGTACGCATCAGTGCGCTTTTGCAGCTAAGATAAGAACAGAAAAACCACTTCAGGTACACTTGAGAAACGGTGTGACCCATGTTTTTTTCAAGTAAGCTTCTAGTCTTTGATAGGCAATGAAACCTAATACCGTACTAATGGCAGAGTATCTTAATTTTTCTCCTATAAAAAAGTCTGAGTCGAGCCTGCTCCAATTTCGTGAGGAAAATTGGTAGAGATGGCATTCGGCTATATTGCTATGCAGCCACTGACCCACTACTGAGTGCCACTGCCTATGACATGGAGGGTAACTGTGCCAAGCTGGCCGAACGGGTTGTTAACGGGGATTCGTATCTTTTCCTTCTTTTGCGGCTAGGTTTTTGGCCTTGTCATTTCCTTCTGTCGGCTCTTACGATACCCTCAAGACGGAATGGTATGGTGACACTATTATTCTAAATCCGTCACCACATATACTAAAAATCGATTGGTTACATGATTTCCCGAAGGCGTTTTTACCCAGTAGCCCATGAACAAAATATTTAAGTGAAATATCCATGAAACATTTCAGCATCATTTTTGTGTAATTATGTATAATTATTTTAGCGCAGTGCTGGTAGGCCTCCCACACGGTGGACCGATGACCTGATTAAGGTCGCCGGAAAACGATGGATGCGGGCGGCCCAGGACCGGCCTTTGTCGAAATCTTTGGGGGAGGCCTATGTCCAGCAGTGGACGTCTTTTGGCTGAAATGATGATGATAATGTAGATAATAGTTGTGAAATGTACAAATTATTATATAAACAGTCTCTGTCGTGACAATGATTGCTGTAAAGCTGTCGAAATACCCAGATTTATAAACCTTTGAATCACCAATCTTTGAAACCTTTGAATTGACATGATAGCTGTTGACGACCGAATTAAATAATTAGACTCTGTGGGGTACAACATTTCGGCAAGTGTAAAAGCTCATATAAAACATTTCGGCTCCATTGTGTACCCACCCTTACAAAAGGCTACCGGTACACCAGTGAAGCAATTCACATGGAAACCATCCTCGCCTCGGTGGCTGCGCACTTGAGGATTACCACCTGCAGTAAAAAGCCACTATTCTTTTTTATACCACCCTTTGAGTCTAAAATTTTCGGCCAAAATTCTGCGGCGCGGCGTGTGAAAGACGTACGTAATTGCAACAAGGATTACGGGTTAAAAAGATAATTACGGCGCACAGATTAGAAATATCTTTCGCCATTACCAGTCATTATCCTTAGGTATGCGAGGAATTACCTGGTCAACAGTAATCTCTACCTCCTTACCCAATTTCAGTGGTGTTGGCTAATTACGAGTATTTTCACACAGCGATTGTTTTACCGTCGAGTTCCATTAGGGAACAACCGAGTATAGTTTAGTTAGATCAGCTGTTGTACGATACTGATTTCGTATATTGGCTGCTATTGAAGTTAGTTAAATATCATGGACACCCATCCAAAAACTGGAGAACTGTTGCTTTGAACCCAGATCGATTATATTCCACACTATCTAGGCTACGACAGCTCATTACTTCAGCTCATAAATGACACACTACTGAGTCGGGCCTCCTCCAAATTCATGGAGGGAAAATAACCTACCATGTCACCCTGGCAGGCCGTGTCAAGTTTTCTTTCTTTGCGGCTAACTGGTCTACTTCTTGCATTCCTTCAGTCACCTCCGACGACACCCTCAGTATGATGTAGGTTGGTGTATTCTAAACCTTTTACCATACGGAAAAGTTGATGATCCTATCCAATTAAGTATAGTAAAATGTCGACCCGTCCAAATTTAGTTGTACGAGTACTGTACAAAATTGGAAGTAATAATGCAATTAAATTTGGTGGATAGTTTATGACCGTGCGTAGAGATTATTATCTCATTTGGAAAGTGAAGTTTAAGACTTAAATGTCCAATCGTGATCAACTCACCAAAACGCAGATAAACATTTATGTTTCTATAAAAATACAAGATTTCTTTTTTAATTTCGATTCACGTATCGTTGATATAGGGTTACCATTAACAAGTTTTTTCCGTGTGGATTGACGACTTACAAGGGATTTACGATGCGTAGTATCACCAATCACCAATATATTATATTGTGAGGGTGTCAACTGCGGAAACTAGTCTGGTGACGGATTTAGAATACATAGTATCACCATCTCATTCCATCTTGAAGGTGATTTTTTTTTTTTTTTTAGATAACCTATTTGCAAGAGAAGGAAGACTTTGATACGATACCCTTTTTTTTGTTGACGCTGGGGAAATGCTTTATGCATACCTCCGCCCCTCGGGGGAGGGGTTATGTGGGACTCCGAAAACGACTCGTATACCCACTAAAACCCCAGCGGTAAACCCACACACGACGCCACAGGCGCCACAGGTACCCGGTGACAACCCACAATGGCCAGCGTAGCACAGTAGGCCAATTACCCTCCTGTAACTGGAGGCACGACTCAACAGTGGGTCATTTTATGGGCTGATTATAGTAGTAATATAATTTTACTTACAATACCGATACAACGCCGCAATTCAGGAAAGAAGCCGATAAAAAAAGTTTATAAGAAAAAGTGTTGCGTATATATTTTTTAAGATGTGGCAAAAAATACGGCAATACACGTGTACGTTTAGCTTTTTCGACACATTAGGGTTATCGTCAGCAGTGATCAAGTCCAGCGACGCGGAAGACCGACATCGGGGGTTCAATTCTCGTGCGGAACCGCCGTCACCCTTATCTAACGCATCTTGTCACCCGTGATTGTCTTTGAAACTAATTAAGAATGAAAGACATGTGTCTTTAGATCATAACAAGATACGCATAAATGACTGAAAGTGAAGGAAACAATCTGGTTATTTTATTTATAGGCTTGCGATTAAATTTATGTTCGATAGATTGTATTAATATTAAAAATACGATCGACTTATTATTGCCCGTGAAACCCGTTACATAGTAAAATACAGGGCATAGTAAGCTAATTACCCTCCACGTAGTTGGAGGAGGCCTGACTCAGCAGTGGGACATTTATGGGTTGAGAAGTAATAGCAGTATGCAGGGTGTAACAACACACAAAGCTAAATAACACCAAACGTATTCAATACGCGCAATACTACAAAATGTATTGTTGTCATTAACACTTTGTTTTATTACAGCGTAAGCACATGTGGCATTAGTTATTGTATTTTTTAACTAATAGATAAAAAATACAGTGTTATTCAAGCTCTATCCTTAAATTTTATATTTAATAATTAGTTAAATTAAGAACCGTGAAATATACATATTCAAGGGTTCGCGTATCTCTTGAAATCATAAAATAACATAATACGGCGTAAACACTAAATAATGGTGTATGTTCATAATTAAAATGCGCCCGTTGAAGTCTTTTGCATAGAAACGAGCGTGTTGCATTTTATCTACATAAAGTATGTACCTACAGGCACAAAACCGAAGTGTGTTTGTTAACGATTTTATGCCCTTCATTATGAGTTTAATATATAAAAGTATTTATACTTTATTTTATCAAACACAAAAAAATGCTAACTATAAATGATAAAACAACATTAGCTTGCTTTTTATCTGTCTGTGTGTTCCGTTAAATGTTACAGCTGAGAGATATCATTATTCTGTAATACAAGCTTATTTTATTTTACAAAAATAATACTGGTATGTGAGAAATAAAAAAAAGCTTGGCGGATTAAAGAATTGTAGTTTCTATTCATCAAAATTAACACGGGCAAAGTCTGGGGGAGGTTGTTTTTAATATAAAATTATATTGAGACATAAACATAATCTTTAAATCTGTCATTACCATACTAAATGTGTCCGATTAATGTATAATTAATAAGCTTATTATACGGTTTAATAACCACTAACATATCAAGGTCCACTTCTTAGCTCGGTGGTAAATCTAATTCGATGTAAACTTATAAATGCCACGGGAACTTATAATACTTTATAATAAGTCTGATGGGCAAATTCGTAGGCAGAAGATTGCTCGGCACATTCATTTCAATTGGTGTTAGTCCGGTTCAGTGACACCAACAATATAATGCAATACCATATGTGTAGAAAAATAGCACTTTGAAAAAGAAACTTGACTCTCCCAAGATTTCTTCCTTGATATGCGATTACGTTTTATTAAACTTAAAGACTGCTTTCGTGCGTATGATAGTTAGGTACGAGGCAATGCATTAGTTACTTCAGCAAACAAAATAATGGTAAACGTTTGTCCGGAAGAAATTGCTTTTAGCAAAAAGACCGCCATTTGTAATGTACAATGTTCGTGTTTCTTTTTTTGTTACTTTTGTGTACATGTACATTAAAGAATATCTATCTATCTATTTAATATCCTAAAACCCATATATGGGTTAAGCTCGCCTTTGTAAATGGAATTTGAAATAGCTATTTTTTATTATTCTAACTACGTGTACAATAAACTACGTGTACATAAAAATAAAATCCATGAACAAAAACAATGTCGTTCCAAAGACATTAATTTATGAAGGCACTTATAGTCTGTGATGTACTGAAAAATCTTTAATAACTTTCGGTAAAGCGCATCTCTTTGATGTAATGTGGTGTTGCCCACTGTTTTACTCTCACATAGTTTTCCGCCTGTGAACGATAAGTATCCTGTAGAAATACCTGCCATAAAACTACCTACAAATACCTTGCATCGTACAAAAACATTCAGAGTCAAAAATACTCGTATCTTGAGCCTTCATCGTATTTGATTGAACACTCCTCCGTTTGATCGACGAGCTTCTGTAAGCGGCTCGTCTTTGTATTGTCTATCTGTCAGTCCGTCTGGGCACACCTAGGGAACCCGCCTATCGCATCGCATCGATGCGAAATGAATATTAAGCTGCGGCGAGGGGTTTGATTGATACGGAATTACGTATGTTTTGGTTTAAGACAGGTTTATTAATTTACTAGCGATGCGCCCCGGCTTCGCACGGGTGCAATGATGAATATCTAAATTTATCAGTGCTTCTCTACAATATGATGCATGTATTGTAGGTACATATAAAACTTGAATCACTCATCTATTAAAAATACCGCTTCTAAATCCCTTGCTTAGTTTCAAAGATTTAAGCATACATAGGGACGGACAGACGACAGCGACTTTGTTTTATACTATACTAGCGACCTGCCCCGGCTTTGCACGGGTGGAATTATGACATATAAACCATCCTCTTCAATCACTCCATCTATTAAAAAAAACCGCTTCAAAATCCGTTGCGTAGTTTTAAAGATTTAAGCAAACATAGGGACGGACAGACGACAGCGACTTTGTTTTATACTATAATATAATAAAATAAAATAATAATGAATAATGATGATGGAAGGCGCAGTGCTGGTAGGACTCCCACACGGTGGACCGACGACCTGGTTAAGGTCGCCGGAAAGCAGTGGATGCGGGCGGCCCAGGACCGGCCTTTGTGGAGATCCTTGGGGGAGGCCTATGTCCAGCAGTGGACGTCTTTTGGCTGAAATGATGAATGAATGATGATGATAATGATTAACCATCCGTGTGGTGACAGATACACAGTGTCACCACCCCATTTCATCCTGAGGGTGTCGTAAGAGCCGACAAAAAATCTGAAAAAACCTGAAATGATAAGGCGGCCATCTTGGCGGCAGGGGAAGGAAAACTTGATACGAAACCCTCTGCCAACCCGTCTGGTCAGCGTGGCCATGTAGGCTAATTTCCCTCCATATAACTGGAGGAGGCCCGATTCAGCAGTGGTTCATGTATGGGCTGAGTAGTCGATTTAATTTAAAGGAAACTTGATACTACAAAAGAAAGACAATTTGATTTGCATCTTTGCCACATGTTCTAGCTTAGGTACAAGTATTGTGCAAGATTGTCTTAAAAATATTTTAGTTCTCGGTGTTTACTCGTTTATTTTACTATGAAATTTAATTTTAATGTAGATGGGATAACTTGAAAAGTATTCAAAATATAAATATTCTAACTAAATATTCCTACCCTTCGATTTATATTCTCACGCAAAATCTAAGTAAAACATATAGGAATAAAAAATCGAAGAACTATTTAGCTTACCACGTAACACAATATTCATATTTACGGGTCAACCCTCAACTATAAATAAATTATTAAACTTGGCTTGCCATTTCTCAATTTAAAACGATCATTTGATAATCGAATGACTTATTTTACTATCCTACTAATGTACTAATACTATAAAAAAGAAAGTTTGTAAGTATTTTTGTTACTCTTTCACGCTAATACTGCTCAATGGATTTTGATGAAACTTTAAAATAATATAGCTTCGACATCAGAATAACACATGGGCTATTTTAATTTATAAAGATATAGTGTGAATTATTTAGGTTATAACGACAAGTGTCAAGTAAGTAGGGAAAGGTCTGACGATAAAATAAAATACTTTCTATCATCATTATCACAGTTTTCCATCACCAAACGAGTAAAACTAGGGGGTAGCTAGTAATATTAATACAAATACCGAATCAAAACAACTTTAAAATAAAATTGTGAAATGTTTTATCTCACGCTGTCAACTCTAAGTGTCTTAATTAAGTAGCAGTCTAGATTGTTTGTTGTGTAACTATATACTAATTAGGTACCAATATAAGGCCGTTGGAAATTGATAACGGTACGCGTAGGTTACCTGTTGCAATTTAAATTGACATTGTGCAAATAACCTCCAAACAATACTCTAATTAGAAAGAACTTGGTCCAGTGTTTACTGTCACTTGTAGGTTGTCAATTATTTATTTGCCACTGTGATAACAGACAGACTCCGGAGAGACAGACACTCAAAAATAGTAAAAATATAAATTCTTCTTCTTCTGGTATAGGTATCCATATGCACTTGCCACTTGCCAGTAAAAAGCGGCTATTCCAATTTTATTTATTCGTTTAAATTCAAAGTTTCTCTGCTGCTACAGTTTTACCGAGTCTTATTTTAATCAAATACACTTTCTTAATATCGTGTCGTGGCGACCGCGTTCCAGAGAGCGCTGTGCTGGTAGGCCTCCCACACGATAGACCGATGACCTGGTGACCTGGCCTTTGTGGAAACCCTTGGGGAAGGCTAATGTCTAGCCATGGACGTCTTTTGGCTGAAATGATGATGAATATTAAGTCTATCACTACTACTATGGTGGCTAGGTTTTCGGCGTTGATATATCCTTTTGTCGGCTCTTACGACACCCTCAGAACGGAATGGGATGGTAATACCGTGTATTCCAAATCCGCTGCCACAAGGATATTGAAGCTGTTTATCCTTAAGAAAAATAAGCTTACTTTCGCTTTCTCGTTAACGCTTAACGTCTCTCCCATTTTTGAACATTAATATTCCTCAATAGCTGAAATAGAATTTAAAACGGCGTCACAAAAAAACGAAAGTATTAAATTAATTTCTAAAACATAATCTCACAAATCCTTGCTTTATAAAACCACGAAAAAGCCGTGAAACAATGGTAGAAATCCCTAGTGAACAAGTGGCGGCATTTGCCGCAGGTAGCGGTTTGCGCATGAAGTACCGATAAGGGCCCTTATACACTGACGCCGACGCGACGCGACAGTCGCCAAGTCGTGTCGCCAAACGTACAGTTACAAGGACCGTGGAGATCCTCATACCTTGGCTTGCTTATCTGCCAGGGGAATGTTCGCTATCTTTGGGATGTATGTGCGATTTTTAAGCGTTTAATCCTATTTTTCGACGTTGGTGGCAAAATGAACTGAAGAGTTTTTCTGTTCTGTATCGATGGCGATTATGCTTTTAAAATGTTATCACAACGATGGATGTATTTTCGGTATCTTTTTGTATTCTAATGCAATTAGGCCGTCACCTCAATCTGTAAATCATTATCATTATTGTGTCATTGGATTGGCTCTATCAACATATGGACTGGTGTGATGACACCATACCATATGAATATGTTTACATGAAAACGGATAATGGTTAAGGCCATATTGCCACCAAATTTTATTTCATTCTGATGGTTTAAATTACATTGTTTGATAGTAATATTGCTTGTTCTAGATGGTTCTGACGTCGATGCACAAGTATAGGCCAAGGGTACTAGTGGTCCGAGCTCGGGACGCTGCAGCTCTGGCTTGGGGTGCACCACACGCCGCCTTCTCTTTCCCTGAGACCGAGTTCATTGCGGTTACTGCTTACCAGGTCAGTATTTTTACTCTTCTCTATATATTTATTATGTACCGACATGAATGTCAGCAATCGGTATCAATGATTAGTTTGTGCAACTAAGGACGAGTTGGAATTTCAATAACTACTATACTACGGCTACTATTCCGCTCATAAATGGCCAGCGTGGCACAGTAGGCTAATACCCCTTCTATAAGGCGGAGACCCGACCCAGCACTGGGTCATTCATGGGCTGAGAAGAAGATGAAATGGAAGGACGGCCACTGCAGTTGGGCCTCCTGCAATTACAGAGAGAATTGACACACGGCTTATGACGCCCTCGGGTGGAATGGGGTGGTGACATTGTGTATTCTGTGTACACTGTGTATATGTAACTATACAATTACGTGTATTAAGAAATAATTACACTTAGACGTCTTGCCAGCGTGGCACAGTAGGCTAATTTCCCTCCATGAATTTGGAGGAGGCCCGACCCAGAAGTGGGTCATTTATGGGCTGGAACGACGAGGACAATTAGAACAGTTTTGCACTCCATAATATATTTATTTAAGGCGTGGTTAGAAAACATTATTGTGAAATTTATTTTAAAATTCATTTATTTTTCGTGCGGTACTATTTCGTCTGTTTACAATAACTTAAATAAAGGTTTTTGACACTGAACAGCTTAGTCCCAAGCAGCTTGACCATTTCGTAGGCAGAAATATGGTGCCTAAGCTTTTTGCAAAGCTTTGTCTTGACCAATTCTCCAAGTTATATGGGCAATTCGTTGTTTAAGTTTCATTGACCCAAGAGTTACTTATTGTAAGGAGACTGTGGAGATCTTGCTTCAATCTTCAGTCAATCAAGGGAATCCCTGTATGATAGATACGATCGCACCTCGCGTATTCCAGGAATGCCCACTAACATTCCGAGAATCGACTCCGATTCGCACATATTGCCCGCCACACGTTTTTTGCCAAACGCAGGCGCCAATGCTTTTACGACACATCGTTTGTCGCCCGTTGTGTTAAAAAAAATCGACTGACTCTAGCGGCTATTGTGTAAGCGCCCTTAACAAAACAATAGACACTAATTTAACTTTTTTGTGCGATAGACCGGTATCTTTGTAGTAGAGGTAACGCTTGTATGTGCAGCAATCTGTGAATTGAACGGTTATTTTGGAAGCCGCTTGAAGCTCAGGAATGAGCTACTGATAACAAAACAATGAGTAGAATGCAATTTCGTAAGATTCTATTCACTCTTCGGGCTACTTTCCATTGTAATCACTGAGACCGCTTTTGTCTTTTGATTCGCTCTATTGTTTTCTGAATACCGAACAATTGACTGTCAATGTTCTCATGAAATTGTACTGTTCTTTTATGACTTTTAACGAATTCTATAATCGCGGACGTGTAATTACAATAACGTTGTTTTAAAAGTGTCTTAAAATATCTTGAAGTATTAGGATCTCTACGTAGCATTGAAAAGCGCTGGCAAATTTTTATGTAAATTATTAATGTCTTTTTAAATCCGTGTTAACTATGAAAACATAAGTAGTTTTATTTAAATAAATAAACACAATGTTAAATAAATAAAGTAACGAGTAAAGAGGTTGGGTCCCACAATACGTTGCTAACAGCAGTAGTTTTTAATTCCATTTAACCTGCCTCCTCTCTTTTATGGGGAAACAAGCGACAGAGCCCTCCCGCTGTTTGTTATCCAACATATAACTATTATCTTTGAGAAGCAGCGCAGCGTGCTCTCTCTTTGCATAATCCTCCGTCTATAATTGGGCACAGTTATGCAATAATCCTTCAAACCAGACCCGACAAAATTATCAAAGTGTACTCTAAGCTCCGTCTACTAAAGTTCAAATTGTGATACCGTAATTACTCGCTTTTTGCATCCCAATTAGTAGCGGCATCTTTGCCTGAGCGGCATCCTTCATTTTGACTGCACCGAGGCGCGAAACCCGGTGTCCAGCGTTCGGTAGCCTTGTGGGATTATCCCGGTATTGTCCGGGTAACGGGACCGCTAGCCCCTCATTGTATGGCTCAGTATCATTGCGCATTATCCCCACACGGCCGAGCGATCGCCGCCTCGGACATTGTTGCAAATTATGGGCGAATTAGATATTACCTTTTATGGATGCCGCTGCATTATGCGAGAGCGTAACTAGGTGGCGCGCCAGTTCAATTATAGGGACACAAAACGGTGCGGTGCATTCTCCTGCATTTTTAATACGCCCCGATATTTTATTATACAGGTTTTATTATCGGTGGAAGATCTGAAATTGATCAATAATGGGGAAAAAGTTGTAATTACTTACATGCATCTTCTAATTTCCTGCATTTAGTCATTTGTAAGGTTTTTTCGGGTTTAATTATGTCCAATCGTACAGATATTTTGTAATTTGATATTGGATAAGAAAAACCTTCATACTTTAAGATAGAAAAAGATTATTACCACAGCTCTGCCTTTGATGCCACTTTGCTGTGGTTTTGTTACAACCTTCTTAGATTTTACCTTCCCGAGCTATAAATACCTAAGTATGCAATGTAAATACATACTCACATCGATGAACTACATTCTTTATTGTCATTATGCAACGATTCAATATTTTTTGCTTTCTGCTAGCACATTACCAATTTCACCAATATTAGCAGCTTTAAAATTGTGTTAGATCACCACCCCATTCCATCCTGATGGTGTCGTAAGACAAGAGGAAATGACAAAGCCGATGACCCAGCCACAAGACAAGGGAAACCTGATACCAAACCCTGTGCCCACCAACTGACGTGGCACAGTCAGCTGATTACCCTCCATGTAATTGGAGGATAACCGACTCGGCAGTGGGAGTATTAAATCTCCGACCATTTTTCATACAACAGTCATTGCATGTTTGCCCACGATAATAACTCATCTCGCCAGATAAATAAACAAATTTACACAGGCCCTAATTATACATTGAAAAAACTGGCGACAGTCGCCAATATGTGAAATCGAAAAAACGACGGCGAGCTTGCTGAGTGACGTCACGGGCGACAGGGCGGGGCTAGGGCGGCGACTAAGGCTCGCAGAACATGCTTACTACCCGACCGACTTAAAAACAGCACTTTGCCTCACTAATAGCAGGCTTTTAGCACTCTCTTGGATTTCCACGGGGTGGCAATCTGACCCGGCGCCGCCTTATCGACATGTAAACAGTCATTTACAAGTGACTTCGCATATCTCGGCACTATTTGCGTTCAGGGTTTCGCTAGATAACTGTGAGTCTCGAAACCTTTCGATGGCAAACACATTTGAGTCGAGACGTGACAAAAAACAGTCGCCTACCATAATTAGGTTTAAAACAAATAGGAAAGTGACGTCAAAATGTCAACGTAACTTATGCTAACGCGTGTATTGGGTTACCTTCAATTTGATTTACATGCAATTAATACTTGGGAATGTTTCTCGTAATTAGATTTCATGTCTCTGCAAACGAATAAAACTGTAGTTAGACCAGGTTAATTAACAGTAGTAATTGATTGTCGATGGAAAATCTGAGATTGATTGATAATGGGGAAACGTTTTAATTAGTTATTACATCTATTGATTTCCTGCACCAAGATGTTGTTCACAATTTTCTAATCGCATTTTATTATTTTTTCTAAAATTGTCCGGCCCACATCTAAACTGTTAGTAACATCGATTTTGATGACGGCTATCTTCCTTTTCTCGGCTCTTAATACACCCCCAGGGTGGACGTGGGTGGTAAAACTTTGCAATCTAATTCCGTCACCATACCACATGAATGTAAGTATTTAGGTACCTCAAAACGGATAATGGATAATGCTATATTGACACTAACCCATTTTATTCGGAGGGTATTGGAAGCGATGTCTATTATAACTGGACATGTAGATATTTAAGAATTTACTCAGAAATTAAGAAAAGGAAAACTTGACATCAGGCCAGGGTGCCACAGAAGACAAATTTCCCTGAGACGATGAAAGGACAATTGATAAAAGGGTATTATTAACTGCAGCAAGTTATGACAAACTGTATCTCAATGGCGCCATACCTTTCGGTGGGTGGGAATGCCGGCGCCCTATCACGGCGACATGCATGCCATGCTAATTGGCCTGTCGCCACATCGCCACATGTGCGACAATCAACCCCCGGCTATTAGCCCGGGGTTGTTTGCGGAAACGGATGTTTAAATTGCATTCTCGTCAACTAGATAAGAAGATTTCCGTATGACGAAGCGTAGTGTTGCAACAATAAGATGTTTTTTAAATGAGGAATGGCGCATGGCGGCTTGAACTTTCGCTAATGGTTTTTGAGAGAACTGTAAATTCTTGCTTTACGGCCTTAAACTTATGGGAAACGAACATACCATTAGAGGTCGGGTTCTACTTGACACGAGGATGGTATCATAAATGTACAACGGCGTGTGGTGGATTTAGAATTCAAAATGTCACCTACTAATACTATCCTGAAGGTGTTGGGTGTTGGATTAGATTCTGTATATTTTTTGACAAATAAATAAATATCCTTGGACATTTCACACAACGCCATCTCGTCCCAAGCTAAGCAACTTAATACTTGTGTTATGGTAACGAGATGGATGATAATATACATTTTTTTTTGTAAATACATACATATTATAGATAGAAATGACACCCAGACTCCGAGCCAGTGCCTCTGGTTTAGACAAAGACACTTGCCCGACCCGGGAATCGAACCCGGGACCTGTTGATCCAAAGGCGGCACATCTAACCACTAGACCAACGAGGCAGTCAATAATATCAGTATCTTATATGTGTTTATGTAATTATATGTTTATTTTTTACCTTCTTGTTATGTATATTTGACTGCCTCGTTGGTCTAGTGGTCAGATGTGCCGCCTTTGGATCAACGGGTCCCGGGTTCGATTCCGGGGTCGGGCCAGTGTCTTTGTCTAAACCAGAGGCACTGGCTCGGAGTCTGGGTGTCATTTCTATCTATAATATGTATGTATTTACAAAAAAAAAATGTATATAAGTAGTTTATCATCCATCTCGTTACCATAACACAAGCATTAAGTTGCTTAACTTGGGACGAGATGGCGTTGTGTGAAATGTCCAAGGATAATATTCATACGACGATGCAATGAAATGGTGCGCAAACATTATTTCTATGGTGTAATGCGAATAGCACAGCGTATACGGCGCTAATATATTTTAATTTTAAAATAAATGGTATACTTGTTGTAAGAGGCGACTAAAAGAACGCAAAAGGCAGATCACCTAACCGCAACAGAAAGAAAACTTAGTTCAAACCCTATGCCAATACGTCTGGCCAGCGAGGCACAGTAGGGTAATTCCTCTATGTAACTGGAGGAAGCTCCAGTGCTGGGTTATCAACGGGCAGAGTAGGTAGTAGTAGTGTAAATATCGCGTAAGTTTAAAAACCATTAACAACGTTTTAATAAAAATATGTACATTGTCCACAGAACGACCGGATAACCAAACTGAAAATCGACAACAATCCATTCGCAAAAGGCTTCCGAGCTTGCGGCCAGTCGAAATGCAAAAGGAAGAGCACAGAACCCAACGACAACAATCCTGACCCACCTTCAGAGCCCAGCGAACCCAAGAGACCGTGTTCAGACGCCGCATCATCTTGTTCCGAAGAGGGAAGCCTCCGATCATCATCTCCCCGGTCTCCACCTCTAGTAGAATCTCCTGCACCACTCGTTGTTCCACAAGAAACCCTCACACCGCCACCAGCAGCGTTCTACCCACCTGAGTTATCCTACTTAGGACCGATGCATATGCCAATGCATTTAGGCTTGTGGCCTGGTAACCCTATAACCCACGGGTTTTCATGGGGACCCGCCTTGCCTCCGCCACCTCCTCGAGTTCCTTCCCCACCCCCCGCGGCGCCCGCACCCTGCCGAAGACTGAAAAGTTTTACGATCAGCGCGCTCCTAGGAGAGGGCTGATATTTTGTAAGAAATTGTTTTGAGCGTGTCATGATGTTACTACTTACATATTTATTAAGTGTTATGAAAAGCCTAAATAAATTACATGTAATCGGCCTTACAGCCAGCTGTATCGGATATAGATATAAATAAAAAACGTCCTGAATATGTCTAAATATCATGCGTGTCAGATCCATATAAAATAAGTACTGAACTTTCTCTAGGATTAAAATCTTGATTTTGTTTTACAAAACGTGTGTATATTTTATCAAAGATCTTTGTAAGATCTGCGTTAAAATGTTGCTCCAATGGGATAATATACCTAATGTATACATGAAAGCACTTTAAATAAATACATTAAGTAAGCGACAGGGTTAATCGCAATATGTAGTCTATGTAAATATTAGATAATTAACATATTCTATCTAAATATGTTTTAATATCATTATATAAATCCGAGTACCTACCTCGTTTACTACTGTTTTGAATTTACTATTATTGTGATAACAGTGCCTTAAGTTTGTATAAATGCTTTTAGATTATTAATTAGTTTAAGTTTAGGTACCGTGAAAGTAAGGTGCGGTTTAAAATATATCTCTCTTGTGTTGCATTTCAAGTGAGTTTTATTATTATGCAACTGGCAGCGTTACGAAATTTAAAAGATAGTGAACGAATTCAATATATTTAAATATATTCAATATATTTGCGACGGTAACATAACATTGAATGAGACTATGTAAGTTCTAACTAGGTACGAAATAAGCCTAAATCATTATTGAAAAGTAAGCCGACAAAAGGAAAGAAGATAAGGCCAAAAACCTGGCCGCAAGAGAAGGAAGACTTGACACGAAACCCTGTGCCAACCCGTCTGGCCAGCGTGGCACAGTAGGCTAATGACCCTCCCTGTGATAGGAGGAGGCCCGACTCAGCAGTGGTATCATTAAAGGGTAGTAGTGGTAAAGCGGTTAAAAAGTAACGAATTATTAGTTAATTTGTTTCATTGTTCTGTTACCTACTTCAAAACGTACTTACATAGGTATAATATAACTTCAGGTTATATTTTAGAACTAATATTTTTTTAGCGTGATTATGAACGAATAGATGTAATATGCTGCTTAGATTTAAATTTGTATAAAAATGTAAATATATGCCTGGGACTACAATATATTTTTTATATTTGAATATAATTCTTTGGTTTTATTTTAATCCCAATCCGATCCGATTCCAATACCTTGGTCTTTAGTACGTACAACTTCGGTGACCTTGCAAAAAAAGCCATAACATAAACTATAGTCATCCGCCAGTGGCTTAAAGCTAATCATTGCAGGAAATGATGGCTTCACGGTTATGATCGTTTTATTTTATTTTATTCCCAACGTTTCAGACACTTTGCAGTGTCCGTGGTCGCGGGACGACTGAATAAAATAAAATAAAACGATCATAACCGTGAAGCCATCATTTCCTGCAATGTGTAAAGATCGTGAAAACCTAAGACATCATTAAAGCTAATCAATTAAAAAAGCAGTTCTGTGTTTAAAATATTTAAATAACTCGAAATATGAGTGTGATATTGACGTTTTTATAGATCAGATTTTTTTAGGATACTAGCTGACCCTGGCAAACTTCGTACCGCCTCTGTATCAATAAATAAAAAACCAAAATGATAATTCCTGAATATTTTACATTTTAAACCTTCCCTGGTCATCCACGAATATTTCAAGACTAAAATTAGCTAAATCGGTCCAGCCGGTCTCGAGTTTTAGCGAGACTAACGAACAAAAATTCATTTTTATATACTAGCGACTGATTTACGTCTAAATTTATCAGTGTTTCTCTACAATATTATGGATGTATTATACGAGTACTTAAAAACTTTCCTGTTGAAACACTCTAACTATTAAAAAAACCGCTTCAAAAGCTGTTGTGTAGTTTTAAAGATTTAATACATAGGGACGGACAGATGACAGCGACTTTGTTTTATTTGTAGTGATAGTGATACAGATAGATAACACATGGGTAGTAAGGGAAATCAACTAACAAGCTATCGTTATTATTACGGTAAAAGCTTAGTAGGTAATCCGATTGCCACAATGCGACTTCGGATTTTTCGAGTTATGACACTTTCATCGCCAAAATTACATGAAATAAGTGGCTGTGTATTTCCTAAAATGTCGATTCTGTGTTACACCCTGTCATTGCTCACGGGACTGAATAAATATTAGGTCCCTACAAATGAAATTGGCGTTTTGTATGGGAGGAATTCCAACCGCCTAAGCCCCTGTACGCACCAGCCTGCCGCTTTTCTAGTTTAATATGCAACCGTCAATGTCAATTTTCGCTTAGAGCAGGATTTGTCTGGGTCTCCAGGGTTCAGCCATTGCGACGAGCGCTTCCGATTATCGTACAGTATACACTTTTCATCACACGTACCTAATAATTGGTATTAAAATCCCTTCAGTTTTTTAATACGCTTCTATTAGCTTCGCTTGTATGCATGTATGTATGTAACAGAATCTTTGAACATGATTTTGACCCAGTTAAAAACGCCGGATTAACACGAAATTTGGTATACTTATTAAGGACCGATGACAATTCAATATTTTAAACATTTTGACCCGTTATCATTAATAGAATAATAATAATAACGGTGATCAAGGTGGAACACCGCTCTTCGATGCACAGCCAATAGAGATGTAAATGTCATTAAGCTATTGCTATATTTAAAAAAAAAACAAAAAACAAAAAAAATACATTTTTATACAAAATCGAACTAAAAATAGAAAATACATTTTAATAAACGCTTTTACACGCTTTTACAATAAAATCATTTTTTCTGACACTATTTTTAATTCAAATTTATTTTCTATTTTTTAGTTCGATTTTCTATAAAAGCGTATTTTTTTAGGTTTTTTTTAAACTATTATTTTTTTACGTTGGAAATCCTCATGGATACCCGACCGTTAAACGCCAGCCGGGTTATGTGGGACTCCTGAGCGCGGAAAGCTGGTAGTTGCGCCCCAACCTACCCACTAAAACCAACGGTGTACCTCAGCTGCCTGAGACAGGGCCACGGGTTTCACTCCTCCCGAGGAGCATGCTCCGTGACCCTGATGAGGCCTTGGCCCGCTTGTAAAAACGGGCCCCACACTTTGATGGGGAGCTCTGGACGCTCCCCAACACACCGTGAGGCACGTGCGGGACATTGCACGTGCCCCCGTCGGGCGCCGGATGGACTGGCGCCCGACCCATGAGGTTGCGGCGGCAGCCGAACACGCCTGCCTGGCCGCCCTTCCGCTGCTAGTGATGGCAGCCCTCACCTCAACGCCTGGCCGCCCTCCACTGCATTGACCACGCCGTGTGTCGCGGCAGGTTAAGGCTTCCGAGGCAACTCTGAGGACAGAGGAGTCCCCAGAGCCAAAACCCACCATGACTCCGTGTGCCGCTCTGGCCAGACTGGCCTCACTCCATCGTTCAAGTTTTTTTTATTTTCCCGATTTGCTTCAAGCGGATTAATACACTTTTATCAATTACCCTGAAGTCCTGCAGCTATCTCTGAAGTACTTTGTGATGGATCCGCTTCCACAATAGTATTATATTTATTTAATTCCAAGCGGGTAAAACCGCGGGGCGCAACTAGTCAATTTATAAATTTGAATTTCTTATCTATCGAGAACATTTTTCAGATCAAAGTGGTCAGTAGGACTAAACGCCAATTTCCTAAGTAATTTACTATACTATTTAAGATAGTTCTTGTACTATCCTATCAAATCCTTGTCTGTCACAAGGCAGAAAAATATGCTACGAAAACCTGTGGGTTTGCGTGGCATTCCTATACTAGACTATGTTGTCCATGTAACTGGAAGAGTCCTTTTTAGCTAGTTTTTTTTTTATGGGCTGTCAATTATTAGGTATCGCAGCTAAGAAATCATTGGCGTAGCTTATTGCTGCTGCGCTCGAATCAATAGTCATAGAACCTCACGACAATACAGTAGCCATGTTCTCTGAAGAGTCAGTACTCAATATTTGAGGGCCCAAGCTACACAACGGCCATTTACAACGCAAGTAAAGTTTTTCTATACGGTCTACACAACAAACTCGCATGCGTAGCGACATCTGTGGAGACGGTAAGGCACTACACAACTGTTGAACATTATACAAGTACAAACCTATTTAGTTTACTTATAGTCCGCTGGGAACACTAGAAGTGTAGTCTTTCGCGTTTTGATAGCCTAATGCCAACGTTAAAAACGTGGTCTAGGCTCGCCGTTATAATTAATTGGTAATACTGAACCAAATACTGTTTGCCTAATTTCTTTATCCCTTTTACACAACTTAGTAATTCGAATGTAAACAGTGTATTATTAAGGAAGTATAAACATTGAACTTTTATTTTTATTATTAAATCTCTACGGACACCAATTAGGGTCAGCGCCGACCAACGGAGTTGCGGCGAAGAGACCAATTCAGTAACAATTTAAATTCAAACTAAAACGCTTCAGAATACAACTGTATTTTGAACAACGAAATACAATGACGAAGAGTGACATAGCGCGGCGAGCGTATTTTAAATTCAGTTGTATTCTGAAGCGTTTTAGTCTCTTCGCCGCCATTCCGTCCGTCGGCGCTGACCCTAAACTTTCTTTTTGTGATGAACGTAACCCTATAAAATTATTAATGGTATTTATAACAAAAAATATATTTAAATTTAAATGTCAGTTTTATCTTCGAAGCAGCTGGACCTGGCTAGGTACCTATGTACTTCCTCGGTAAGCGGAGGGGGCCGCTTCAGCGCTTGAGGCTCCTGTTAAAGAGGCGGGACCCCCAGTGTGGCGAAGAATGCTCTCCCATCAGGCAGCAAAACCCGGCTGCCCGAATCCCCAAAACCTGCATGAAGATGGTTATGGATAATAACCAAAAGGATTAACCGACGAAAAACTAACTAGGTACTTAAAATTCTGCAAAAATGTAAACGGTTCACAGTTAAACGAGCTGCTCGTGGATGCCACGTACAAATAATATATTGTATACTTTTGGTCACTAGCTCAATATTTTTATATGTTTCATGTTGTGTAATAACAAATTAAAAAAAGGAATAATATGCCCATAATTTAAGATATTGATATATTTCACTTAAGAGTACATATACACACAGAATTATGTACAAAAATGCATCTAGGAAAGTGTCATTACAAACATCAACCACAATCTGTACCAAAATTACATTTTTTTTTGATAAAAGTATTAACATCCATAATATTTCAAAATGTTCTATTTTTTTTTATATAATATATTACATCTATGACAAAGCAGAACAAAGACATTTACACAGTGCAATGGAATTTTAGGCCAATTTCAGACAGACACAACTATGTTAAGATTTAATCTAAATTAAGAAAATATTCTATTTTGGAAAGGACATATAACATGATTATTAGTCAAAATAGAGCAAAATTATATCAATTAAGAAAATACTATTAGGACCAACATGTTTTCATAAAATGATGAAATACATTCTTAAAAGACAATGAAGTTTTTTTTTAAAGAATATGAACAGGAGCTAGAATTTTGATAGAACATCTAATTTGGATGAGTTAAGTGTGAATACCTCATTATTTTATCATTTGTAAATTCATAATATTTAATTTAATTGGACTTGAGTTGACAATATAATTCCCAGTATACTAGAAATAAGACAAAACATTTAAAAAGTGAGGTCACAGAAAGCGCATAATTTCCTTAGTGTCTGAACTACAAATTGTCATTTGACATTTCAACCGGCTATGAGGTTTTGGAGTTCTGAACTCAATTCATTGGTATCAATGTTTGGTTTCTGGTTTGATGGAGTAGGAGCACTTGACTCTCTGTTACAAGCTTTCTTGTGGACAAACCAGTGGAGACGTTGACATTCCCTGTCACAGTATTGTACGGACTTGCACTTGGAACATTTCTTTGCTGGCTTCTCTTCGCCACAGGAACTACAGTAAGGAATGGCGTCAACAAAACCTCGCTGGCCATTTATTGTGCAGTTTATAACTGTCAAAGCTGATGGTGGGTCTTTGCTTGTCAACGAAGTAACCATTTGATGGAAGGTTGTGCATTCTCGGAAAGGAAACTCCCTAACACAATCTTTGAGAAATGCATCCATTAGGTCTAGAGAGACTCCATCTTTTCCTGGTTTCAAAAGCTTCTTTGAGAATAGTTCAACCACATCATGTTTCTTCTCATCTTTGTCTGTACTAGGTTTTTGCTTGTCTCGAATGTTGTGTATCTCTCTTATGATGTAGGCAAGATAATGGTATTTAAATGCCATAACCTCATTAGTCTCACTCCCTCGTGTCATCTCTTTCTTGGACAGCATCTCGAGTACTTTGACAACTTTGTCAGCATTGTCCAGTAAGCCTGGTGCATGTTGAAGGTTTAATGCAAGTCTCACAGGGTGAATGTTGACACCCAAAACAAATTTATGCAGTGGGTCAATTAAGATGGCTGGGAGGTAGGGTTCAGTTTGCTGTGGTTGTTTAACACTGTAGTATGAGATCTCAGTTCTTGGGATATAGTTATTGATAGTTGCAACAGTATGATGGTTGCCAACAAATGCGGCCATCTGAGATGCAGTGCGTCCAACTGAGTTAGTGGTGGATGGTTTAGCACCGGCATCTAATAGGAGCTTGCAGACTTCAGAATTCCCAGAAAGTGCACCAAAGTGAAGTGCAGTATAGTTGTATTCATGCTTGCCCAGATTCACATCTGCCCCCTGGAACATATTGGGAAGGTGTTTTGAAGGTATATGACCAAATCAAAATACCAGTAAGCTTAATTAGGACATACATGTAGAATTATTAGGTACATTCGAGCGCAGAATTGTTTGTTACACACTGTTTGATATGCGAGGCCGAGATATTAATTGGCAGTAAAACTTACCCTATCCAGAAGTAATTGCACCATATCCTTGTTACCCTTATAAGCGGCGTGCTGTAAGGCAGTCATACCATTTTCGTCGAACAAATTGACACTCCCCTTGTGCTGTGCAAGAATATCCTTGAATTCAGCTAAATCATTTTGTCCAATTGCATCAAAAATATTTCTTTCAGATGCAGGTTTTTCTTCGCTTTTAGCTTCCATACTGATTTTCAACGAGAACTTTTATTTTAATCAATGAAAAGATGCTACAAGCAAGAAGCAAACAAGAAACAACCTCTAAAACGTACCGTCCGTCACTGTCAAAAAAATATATTGACTTGACATGACATTAGTGCTTGATGGTACCGTTCTTCTAGACATTTTAAATGTAATGTACTGGTTATAGAATTTCTGCCAGTATTTATTGTAGAATACCATAAATTAAAATTAATAGGTACCTGTCCAAGTCCATTGTTAAGTTTAAATTGATTTTCTGTTTAATATGTAATAACATATTCTAATAACTCAGTCTACTCGTTAGTTCCCTTTCAGGTGGCAATATTTTTTCAATTCATGTGATGTCGAATTCAGAATACACAATGCTGCCAGCCAACCCGTTCCATCTTGCGGGTGACGTGTAGAAGCACAAGAGGGAGGCTATCAAAAACTATGACTTCAAGAAAAGGGATACTTGATACGAAACCTGTGCCCACATGAAACAGGTGGCCAATTTCCTTCCCTGAGCTTGGAAGAAGCCCAACTCACCACTGGGCTATTTTTGGGATAGGATGATGATATTAAATATTTAAATTATATTATCCAACAGCTTATTGTGGATTTAAATCTTATTAATTAAATGTATCTCCAAAGTAGGCACATAATTTATAATAATGTGTAATTATATTTCTTTTTCTTAAAAACGAAACTACCAGCAGAGGATATATAGGATAAAGGGAGGTAATATTGTGTAGTTTACATAGTTTACGTAGACTTTTTAGAAATATTTGTATAAACTATTTCCGATTTTGCCAAAATATCATGATGATTGAGCTAGGCTTACAACCCTGCAGCCGCCTTTAAAAATGGATGTTCAGTACATTTATCTATCAAACCGAATAAGGAATTCCTCCAAGATCGCTAAAATTCTTAGTTTCCTTTGTAATAAGTACATAAATAGAGCAAGACAATTTAATCTGATACACAAGTTCAATACTATGCCAATCCTGTGCTTGTCCATCTGGTCAGCATGACAGTAATTTCCCTACATGTAATAAGGGGAGGGTGGACTTAATAGTGGGTCCTAATGAGATGATATGATGAGATTGAAATAAGAGGTGTTTAAATAAGAAGACCCAATTCTAAGGTAATATAAATTTATTCTATAAATCAACAATCATAATGGCTGTTATGACTGCTGATGCCATTGAAACAATTTCAGATAATATTTCTACACACATTTTAAACTAATGGATATAAAGGAGAACTACTAACATTTAGACCACTATGGAAATTTAAAATGGTTATATTAGATAATAGAAACCGACTGCTAATATTTCCGGTAGATAACTGTACTTATATTAAGAAATTTCAAAAAGCTAATTGTATTTATTAATAGATTACAAGTTGTTAGTATATATCATTAATTATTAGAGTTAGTGGTTAAAAAAGTATTTAACATAGAAGCATAAATATCTAATTTCAACACTACCTACACATTCATAGGTAAAACGTAATGTAGCGCGTGTGAAGTGTCACATTCCTAATATTTTGGAAGTCCCTTGATACATTTTACTATAAATATCTGGTACAATATAATATACCATACGAAAAGTCATACCATTCATCTTTCCGCATTGCCCGGACGGAGGGATGAATAGTAATTAATGAAACTAATAAATTTTAATGAAAAAAATGGAGCACTAATATATAGGTACATAGATATACCTACGCTGAATCTAAGTACAACATCGAGAGAAACGTTTAAATACCTAATAAATATATCTATTAAATGCTATATGATATAGCAATACAATGTTCATAAATAGTTCTACAAGTGCGTTAAATATATTGCACTTTAACAAATAAAATAATGTGTTAACCCGACATGTGGGTATATGAACTACAATCCTAAATTGATTATCGTTTAATAACTAATGTGTCTATTATCTACACAGCATTCGTTTCCTTATTTTAGTTTAAAACTAAATTATTTTAAAGACCAATAACCACATCTTGCCCTTTAACAAGCGCATAGCATGCATTATTTCAAATATTTGTATACAGTAATTGTATTACTATACGCTAAGCTTCGCTTGAGTAATACGTTTGAAAATTTACATCTAAATAACAATACTATCGTCTCATAATAAAAAAAAATCTACGATATTAATGCCGAATATGTGTAATACAGTGTCGAATATAATATTATTTACTTATATAAGGTATTTTAGTCACTACCTACCTACTTACCTAATATAGTTTTAGAACAAAGCTCGAATGGTGAAGGAGGTCTTACACTACACAGAGTTAATCTTATATCAAGATGAATGTTGTATTATTATGAGAGAAAGATAAAGCGAGACTATTCTCCAGTATACTGTATAGTGTAATACCCCCATAAGGACGACATAAAGTTAAACAAAAATCTAAATGACTATACTATACGAACTTCGTAAAACATTTTGCCTTCGTGTGAAGGTAAAGGAACAAAAAAAATATTGTGTAATAATATGCTATAAAAATAAGGGAAATATAAAAAAAAACTGAGTAAAGTTTTGCAATGTTAAATCGTAGACAAAGAACATATAACAAACTAGAAAAGGTTTCTATATACGTTTCTATTTTACAGGTATTTTGGGGCTGCGGGGCTGCCACTAACAAGAATGTTTTCTTAATAATTGTTCCAGCTTCAACCTTAATGCTCGATGGCCCTATGAATATACAAAACTACAGCTATTCAAGATGACGGTTTTCTGATTTCTTTACGCAAATCTTGCAAAACATATTTTAAACCTGAATAATAGAATGATAATTCATAAACAGCTATTTTGTTAATATTAAGTAGTATATTCATAAAGAGTATTCTATTGTCAATTTATATAGACATGTAGGTATACAGTTGGATATATGTAACTATATACGAGTTGGTAAGTATTGGTACAGAGTATCATTTTGGTATAGGTATGGCACGAAATAGATACCTACTATCATGTTTTTTTTTTAATTTCTGTATTTTCGAAAAGGTTTAAAACTTGAGACAGTTGGTAAATTGTTTAACTATATCTAGATATGTTCATACATATATGTTATTATAATAAATAGCGGCTAATATTACACTTACGAGAATTAACTACATACTAGGTACTAACATATTTCGGTATAGATAGAAGAAAGATTTTTATTAATATTATTTAAGTGTCTTAAAACTACCAGCAGTTACCCTTCCATATCCATCTCGAAACCTTAACCTCTTTTAATTTTATCTACGAATTAATTACTAACATTACACCGAAGTTGTAAGCAACAACTACTGAGAAAAATAAAAAAGTACTCGGGAGGTCAATAGTCTTTTTAGACGTAGTAGACGTCGAAGGAGAGTTGAGCTCACACAAGCGCGGGGGCTGAGGCGAGAGGGGGATTGCTGGAGGGGGTGAGGATAGGCTGCTGGGGGGTAGTGGGGGTGTGAACGGTTGAAGCCAATCGTACTCCTCCACTTTCAGATACCACCATACCGTTGTGAACTGTGCCGTTGCCCTCAGTATCAGCGTATGGAGTCGTCAGCTTGGTGAGCCGCTGAGGGTGAAATGATATTTCAATAATTTAGCATGAAGAAATGTGTGCGTACTAATAAGATAAAACGTTTGCTACCGGCTGTATAGTAGTACCCTACCCTTAATCTCCGTCTTATTAATTTGGAACTCGTTTATATGAAATTGGAGTAAGAATTTACTAAAGCATGATTTCCATCTAGCTGAGATGTTAACTTCTGTTTCAATCGCTTTTTTACCTTCTTGATCGCTAGTTTCGATACATCACACCTAATAGGTACTCACGGGCGGTCATATTCACGCCAAAGGTTTAAAAAAAAGTTTATTTCATTTCTATAAAAAAGAATAACCTCAAAGAAGGTCCCTTCAGTGGTGATTAGCTTGAAAATAGCCACAACAGGAATGCACATGACGCTAGAGCCAGCAATGGCCCAGCCTAGAGCGTTTGCCCAGCCGGGGTAGATGTATCCTTCGTACTGCAGCGGCTCATAGTCCAGGAGACCATACACTATTATGAACAGCAAGAACACCGGTGCTGCGAAGCGCCAGCAAAAGCGCCAATACACTCCAGGTCTGAAGCCGATCATGTCTCGAATATCTTCGCAGAAACGTTCCGTGCCTGCAGAATGTAAACAGCCTTGTGTGAGTTTAAAGAATTTAGTCCTTACGAGACTATACATTGGGCAGGTATTTCTGTATACAATAAAAAACATAATTATATCCAGCCATTGCTGCCAGTGGGTTTTTTAAATGCCCACTTTCCATCTAATCCATTTTGCCCCTTGCCCCCAGACATTTGGAATGTAACTTTCGTATCCTTGAAATTATATATTATTTTGAACATATTTCCAAAAGTAAGCTCTTTGTGATCTTTCTCTATAGTTATATTTTTAGCAAAGCTGGTTAGGTTCTTCGGGATTACAATATAATGCCATAAAAATACACGAACACTGATATAACTCACCATAGATCCAAGATACAGCGATAGCCTCGAAGAACACAGCGATGAGAATAGAATAGCCTGCAGCATATCGGTCAAGGAGTTGGAAGAAATAGAAGCCTCCTTTAGTGCATGACGCAAGTCCAACGAAGAAGTACAAAGTAAAGAGGCAAGCCACGAAAAGTTCTCGGTGACGGCCGATCGGTGGAAATTCGTCACTGAGAGCTGTTATTATTGCTTCGGAACCGCCAAACTGAAGTAAAGAAAATACTTTTTAACAAAGTTATGCGGCGGTAACACAGGTTTACCAGAACAGAATTTTAGAAGTCTGTTAAAAGTATATTGGTACTTTCAGTTAAGTAAACTCAAACAAAGATTTTCCCATTATATACATTTTGTTGCATTCGATATTTGAAGAAAAATTTACCTACCTAATAAGGTTAATTTGTGATAACTAATATACTAATATAAATATTTATTTTTACTTAGGTAATAGTGAAGTCAAGCAGATCGATTTGACTTATCGCATTGCCTATAGGAAAAATAAGAAAGTTACTTCGTTAGTGCTGTCACACAATAGATCAAAAATTATTACCAAACAGCTATGCATCCATTATCATTGTAAAGATTAATGTAGCCCTGGTCCAACTTGTCCAAATGCTGTAGACTCAAGATTATTACGACTGCAAAGAAAACTAAACTCTTTGTAAAGTTCTTAAAATTTATATTATTTGGTACACGTACAGAACTATCCAGGCCCAGCGTGAGTAGCATCATAAAGAAGATAAGTGCCCAGAAGGTGGAACCAGGCATAGTAGCGATGGCAGCCGGATACACCACGAAGACCAGCCCTGGGCCTTCAGTAGCCACATCTTGGACATCTTTGCCGGACGCGTGGGCCATGTACCCGAGGACGCTGAATATCACGAATCCAGCCACGAATGACGTTGCTGAGTTGATTACACTTGTCAGTATCGCGTCTCTGTAAATCGTGGAAGAGTTTAGCAAGGCTTGATGCTATGAGTACATACTACGTCTCATAGAGATACAATCGGATAGCACAGGCCCTTTGCAGGTGGCTCGGGAAGGTGCACCACCGGGGGGATGTTCAATAGGTATGGGGACTGGCGGAGCAGAACACATCCCACTTATACTTCAAGTCCGAAGCCCTCATTATCCTTTCTCATGTGGCTACACTGTACACTCATTTCGATTATAGTCCCACCTATTCTCCTAAGCCCATTCTTTTTTTTGTACTTGACCAGTACTTGACCAATGCCTTTGACCATTGAGGCTTGCGAGATGGAAAGCAACGCCTACGATGGGGCAGGCACAGGACAAAACACAGTAAAACTGCTTGGCTTAGATGCTTGCCGGACTTAGATGCAAGGGTGGTAGCTAGCCGGGCGGACCATTCGATCCTACCACCAAGCGTGCTGGGTTTTGTTGATTTTTACAACACGCGTTTTCAGGGTGCGGTGGGGAAGTTTTACATTCTGACCCGTCCGCATGCTAAGACGGGCCTCCTCCCTTTCGTCGTTTCAGTTTGTTCAGTTCCACCCTTTACATGGAGCATAATTATCCTACTGTACTACGCTGGACAGACGAGTTGGCACAGGGTTTTGTTTCAAGTTTTCCTTCTCTAGATTTGCTTTCAAATGTCTACAGAGAAACATCGTATTTGCCATTTTTTCAACTGATCTCGCTTTCATCAGCAGTCCTTGTTACATCCACGGTTTCACTTACTTGTACACGTTGTTATGATACTTATTGTACGATGCATACGCCAGGAGCACCCCAAAACCAGGACCCAACGAGAAGAAAACCTGAGTTGCGGCGTCCACCCACACCTAAAAATAAGGCGCACACACACACACATAAAACAAAGTCTACAGTAGACATACTAACACATTTATAAAGAAATTCGGTACACACTTCAAAGAAATTTCCTAAAACATGATTTGCATTGAACATTGATAAAATAAAATGTCCACTAATGGAGACCGTAGCCGTAGCAAAACTGTAAGAGATACCATACCACGGAGAAAAACGGTTTAGGCGACCTACAAGTTGGAATGTTAAATGCTGCTAGCCAAAACATAGTACACCTTATTATGTAATGTATTATAGAATAAGTAGCATATGAACTGTATGATACCAGACCCCAAACAAATAAAGAAAAAAAAGCTATGAATAGAGAAATGTCATGTTTTTTTTAAATATAGAAATGCCACCGAAGCAACTTTTTTAAAATACCTGAGGTTGCGTGATAGCTTCGAAATTAGGGCTAAGGTAATACTTGATGCCCGTCGCTGAACCCGGCAGTGTGATGCCACGAACCAAAAGTATCAGAAGAACTGCATATGGGAACAGAGCCGTAAACCACACCACCTAGAAAATACATATTTTTCTTATTCATGTCAATCTGGATAATACGATGCCACATTTTTCACAACCGGTTAGTTAATACGTTGACTGCTGTCACAGATATAATAATACTAAAGTACTGCTGTGCAGTGGTGGATTTACAGATTTGCCGTCCGTAGAATTTTTATGCCGCTTTTTTAGACGCGCTTTGATGTTGTGACCTTTTTTCTGACGTCCAGGCGTCCACTCTTTTGAGGACCTTTTTTTAGACGTCCACTCTTTTTGACTAGCATTATTATATTTTTTTAGACGTCCACTCTTTGTGAGAGGACGTTTGTTTTTAGACGTCCACCACTCTTATTGTCGACCTTTTTTAGACGTCCTAATTCTGCTACCCTCGGCTCCAGCCAACTCAGCCTACTGGTAAATCCGCCACTGCTGATATCAATAATAGGGTAAAAAAGTGCCTCTGTGTGTGTGTGTGAGTGTGTGTGTGCGTTTTCACAGATACTTTATGTGTGGATTGCTAAGGCTGTGTAGGTAACACACATAAATGTCTTAGGTAGGCTGACTTTAGAGAGAATGCACAATGGGCAGGTACTTCGGTAGACAATCTTGAACAACATTAAACTTACTACTTCTCAGCCATCAATTACCCACCCCAGAGTCGGGCCTCCTCCAACTACATGGAGGGTAATTAGCCTCCACGTAGTTGGCCAGACGCGTTGTCACAGGGTTTAGTATCAAGTTTCCCTTCTCTTGCGGCTAGGTTTTCGGCCTTGTCATTTCCTATTGTCGACTCTTACGACACCCTTAGGATGAAATTAGGTGGTGACACAATGCATTCTAAATCCGTCACCACACGGAGCTTATTAAGAACGCTAAACCTTGAAAATACATTAATACAAATTGTCAAAAATGGAAGCTATAAATATGAATGCAGTCAATGATATTCGAAAAAGGTACCTAAATAATATAGATTAACAACTAACTTTGCCGGATGTACTGATCCCTTTCCATAGAGAGAAGTAGCAGATGATGTAGACTGCAAATAAACATAACGCCATGTCCCATTTGATAGGCCCCAAGTCATGAAGGCCTTCACTCCCATGCAGTTCTAAGATCGCGCGGCTATAATTAAAAACAGTACAAATTTTAAGCACATTAGTCAGGTCCATAAAAATTTAGAACCGAACTAGAAGTTTTAATTAGATCTAAGGAATTGTGATTTTAATTAGCAACTTTGTATCACTACATACACTCGAGAGCAATGAATCCGGGTCACTTAAATAATGTTAAAAATCTCGGAAACTAAAAATGATAGGTTAATGCAATAAATTGTATTTAATAGACAATGTAATACTCCTTAAATGAAATTAAAAAAGAATATGAGTCACCATACATTTTATTATCACAAAATTACATAAAGAAAAAAACTGCTGATCTCTCCTTAAAACAAAAATAGGAAACATGAAATTTTTGAACTTTATTACGATTTTCTTGAATTTTAATACTTCGTATTGCCTCCTCGTGCTTCCATTACTGCGTTTACGCGGTTTGGCATGCTGTACACCAAGTTCCTTATACGATTTTGGGGAATATTCTCCCATTCCTCTGTGAGAGCAATTTTGAGCTCACGAAGCGTGATTGGGGGAGGGTTTCGTTGTTTTACGCATCTGCCTAGCTCGTCCCAAGCATGCTCGATCGGGTTGATATCCGGGCTGCGCGCTGGCCACTCCATACGAGTAATGTTCATCTCTTGAAGGTAGTCATTCACAATCCTACCTGTATGAGGTCGGGCATTGTCATGCATAAATATAGCATCCTCACCTAAATTGACCATAAATGGACCAACGTGATCATTGAGGATTTCTTCCACATATCTTACGCTAGTTAAAGAGCCGTTTTCTATGATCACCAGCTCTGTGCGACTTTCAGAAGAAATTCCGACCCACACAAGTACAGGCCCACCACCGTAGGCTACTTTTTCTTCGATGCATGCTTGCTTGAATCTTTCCCCTGGTCTTCGATACACTCTGTGTCTTCCATCGTGCTTGTAGAGCATAAATTTTGATTCGTCGGAGAACATAACTTTTGACCAATCTTCAATACTCCAATTTACGTGGCTCTGGGCATATCTTAGTCTTGAAATACGATGCCCACGCTCCAGTTTAGGGCCGTTTGCAGGTCTAAGGGGTTTTAAGTTAGATTCAGCAAGCCGACGTCTTACTGTCCATGCACTTGGGTTACTTCCTCCGAGGCGTCGAAACTGATTTGTGAGTTCAGTTCCTGTGAGAAAGCTATTTCGAAGCATGGTGTTCACCAAGTATCGGTCTTCTCGTGCTGTGGTACACCTGGTTCTGCCCGTTCCTGGTCTGCGTAGATTAGAACCAGTTTCTTCGTAACGTCGGAGAACTCTTTGTACTGTTGACAGCGACACACCGACAGTCCTGGCTGTATCGCGCTGACTCCGGCCGGTTTCCAGCATTGTAAGTATTCTGGTGCATTCTTCAGGCGTAAGCGACATAATTTCAGCTTGAATAATGAATATAGAGCACTATCAACATGGTTTATGTACCCACATAAATGACAGATTACAAACAAAAGCAAAACCAAATGCTGTAATTTCGTAGTTCCATCTTCGAAAGTGGCCCTTTTTCAAGTTTGATTTTTATATGATATAACTTTACAATAACTAAGAAGTTTTAATACCTTCATTTAAGGAGTATTACATTGTCTATTAAATACGATTTATTGCATTAACCTAGCATTTTTAGTTTCCGAGATTTTTAGGATTCTTTAAGTGACCCGGATTCATTGCTCTCGAGTGTAGTATAAAACAAAGTCGCTGTCGTCTGCCCGTCCCTATGTATGCTTAAATCTTTAAAACTACGCAACGCATTTTGAAGCGTTTTTTTTTAATAGATAGAGTGATTCAAGAGGAAGGTTTTTAGGTATAATACATGCATAATTGCACCTGCGCGAAGCCGGGACGGGTCGCTAGTTGATAATAAAATAAAAATTCATTACATTTTGGCGTAAAGGGATCATGCAGCCAGACGAGGTGGTATATCTGGCAACGGGCGCCGCCTATCCCCCGATAACCGCAGTCGATGAATTCTCAACTGTGCGAATTGCTATGGAAACTTGGCTATCGCAGTGTAGGACTTATTGGTTACTCTCGAATTTGTAGGCGATATTTGTTGATGTTATTATTTCAGATTTTTCGGATAAATTGTTTATAGTATGTAGCATGCTGGCCGTAACAATATGGTGAGCTTATAGTTCTAAAGAAATACTAACTTGAAGTATTCGGAAGCGGCCGATGTAAATGGTGTGGTTTCTGGGGGGCTAAAATATGGAGAGCTGGTGTTGCGAAGGCGAGTCCTATTTGAATTCCAGTAAGCTTCGAACTGCGAAAGTAATACAGGAAAAAAATAGGAGTCAGCAAATTTGGTTCTTCCGAGATGGTCAGAGAAAAAAAAACACGATATTGAATAGAAATTTAGTATTTTAATTACATAAATAAAGAGTCTGGAATACCAAATTTCCAAAAAAAAATTAGTGCCTTTGTTTTGCAAATGTGTATAAATCTATAACAAAAATGATTAAAAGAAGTGACCTTTATAAGGCTACCTTCAATTATTTTGTCCATTGTAGGCTGGCTAGCTTCTGTCGATTAATTTGGAGGAGACCCGACTCAGTAGTGGGTCATTTATAGGCTGAAATGATGATGATGATTGCAGTGCTAGTTGGTAGACTGCTACCAAATATCAGCACTACAATCATCATCATCATTTTATTGAGATACAACATGACAGGATTTGTAGATAAAAGTAAAACAAAGCGTTTCGTAATCATACAACTATTTTTTTTTATCTAACCTAATAATAAAAAGATGAAAGATTTGATTGTTTGTTTGTTTGCACTGAATAGGCTATGAAACTACTGTAAAGGTTTGAAAAAATTATTTTCCTTTAGAATCCTACATTATCCTTGATTATATTTTCGAGAGAATATTTTCGAAAAAAATATTTAATTTTTTTTTTATTATTAAGGCGGGCCGCCAGTTATTAATACGTGAATGCACTCACAGGTTGGCAAGCTGGGGTATTCCACTCGTTGTTGCAGTTGGTCCATGGAAGCAATGTGGTGAACGACGCAAAGAAGAACCGCAGAGCCCACGCTATAATCACGTTGTAGTAGAAGTCCACGTAGAAAGCAATCAGAACGACAGCATACCCAATACCTAGAGTAGTAACTTATGACGTATGAAAGGAAAATGGCATTGATCCTTTTGAAAATTATCGGACTAGCCTAGTTCCTAGTTCAGCTAGTTCAGCTTCCTAGTTCAGCTTCAAATATTTTTGTTGCTAATAAAAACCGATGTAAATTATTCCACTTCTATGTAAAGATGCGAGGTTCTCTAGAAATCTATGTATCTAATGGCGTGTCGTTGGTCTGGGTTGATCCAATAAGTGATGTCTTAGGTTTTCGCGATTCTTAGTGCAGCAGTCATAGTCACATGAGGGACTCCCAAGAATTTCAATGAAATAGAGTTCTTTCGACTAAAAAAATACGTGATGTACGAGTTCTTACACAAGTCTTACTAAGTAGTACCCATTCCGTCATGCGGTTAGCTCCCACCGCTAAAATACCCACATAACAAATCCTCCCGGAATACGCGGTCAATCAAACATAAAAAGTGCCGGTCAATCGCGGGACAAGTCGCGAATTCCGTCTCGATAAAAAGTAGGGCTTTCACACAAAACGGGTTCCTTTTCCACTCCATTACCAGTTTTATTTCTAAAATCACATACCGCCGCCACTCAGGGCGCGACGTGACAATCGCGCCAAATGAAATCAACGGCCATAAGCCTCGCAAATCTACCGGAGCCTTTTGAGCCGTATGGGACGAGCACTTAGGGGGCGCCGGAATGGTGTCAATTATGGCGTTGAGTGCAAGGACACCCTCTTGCGGATGACGGGTTTTGCATGGAACTTGGGAAGGCTTGTATTTTCCCGCCTTGGGGTAGGTGAAATCAAGCGTGACAGATTTGTGGGTCAAAAGGCTTTTTCTTGTTCTTACTGAAAGGGTTTTAATTATTTGGTGTACATCTCTATTAAAAAAGTGGGTTGGTATTATGTTCGAAGAGTGATATTGGATAAAAGACAGACATTGTGAACGTGTGAGAGTTGTTGGCCTATTGCTTACTAACTCTAAAACAAAATTATACGAGCCTACATGATTTTCACTACTTTTTCCAAATTTTAACAGTGTACAATTGTAGATACTTAGTATATTTTGACTTTCGCTCTGACAGTACTCCTAGAACTGAAATTGAACTTTACAAGAAGGAAAACTTGGTACAATCCCTGTGCCAACCCGTCTTGCCAGCGTGGCACAGAAAGCTTATTCCCTCTATGAATTTGGAGGAGGCCCGACTAAGTGGTGGTTCATTTAAGGGCTGAAACGACGACTTGATTTTCTATATCACTAAAAAGGTATCAAAAATCACAAAAGTATGTACTGTAATCTATATTTTGAACAATTATAATGGAGGTTTTCTGTAGTGCATTAGCATGCAATAGCTATAGAAAGAGTTCTTATAAAACTAGCTTTTAAAATAAGTGGGCCATAACTCAGGGTGGTAGTGTCTGCGTCTCAATGACATTAGTTGCTACGTGCCTTTTAACGTCATAAATCTAGCGAACCGCGAGCATGTCGTACTAAAACGTGGCGAGAGCTAGGAAACGATATTTTCGCGTATATTATATACTAGCTTTTGCGCGCGGCTTCGCCCGCGTGGGCTTCGAAACCGTGCATTTTTTATGAACATAAAATCGGTTATTGTGACTAAACTGTGATAGTTAGATATCTGCTCTTTGGAACTTTTTTGTAGATCTTTATAAGACCTACAAACCCGTAGTACATCATTTTGTTCTATTGTCAATAGCTTTTGCAGCGCACGCATAAATAGGTTTTCGATTTTACACCTTAGTTAACAAAATCGCAATTTTCATACGGATCCCTAATTCTTTTGAAAATAAAATATAGCCTATAACCTTCCTCGATAAATGGACTATCTAAAGCTGAACCAGTAGTTCCTGAGATTAGCGCGTTCAAACAAACAAACAAACTCTGCAGCTTTATATATTAGTATAGATTATTCGAGACCTCTGATGGTCAACATTTTGAAAATGTATGTCAGCCAATACAACTGTTTATTTATTATTTTATTTGTGTTTGCTACCTCAGAAGTATCGATTTGATGATGTGTTTTTGTTTGAAAGCGAGTGCTTTCCGTGTGGTCCCATTTCAATTTGTGTTAATCGGTTGAACTTGAAATAAGTGAATTTGGATATTCTTGGATGATTTACTAGTAGTTGGTTCCGAGTTATATGTACAAAAAATAAAACTATTTAGAAAAATGTAAAGCGACGTCTAAATCTTATAGGCGAAAAATAACAAATAAATAAACAACCATTTCAATTGGGTGCAAACTTATATTGACACTGCCGTTAATTAGGATGTATGCCAAAGGCACCTACTTCGGTCGGTCCGTCAGCCTTAGATCAGTTTATATGTTTTGCCGATAAGTTTTTTTAAGCTAGATAAATATAAACTCTGTGGAAGATCTAAAACTAAAATATTTTAAAAATGAAAACAAGACAATTCACACACCAACACAGGATATTTCGAGCATAGCATATAATCTGTAAGCTAGAGGCACTTTCTGTGACGTCCCAGCGGAATATTTAACTTATAAGTATCGTTTTAAAGAACTCTAATGATATTCCAATTAAATAAAGAAATTCCTTTCAGTACTATTCCTGGGCTCAGACCATAACTGACAATACTGTACACAACGTAGATTTTTTTGTATCCGTTTGTATAGAAATACTTATTAGTTGTAAGAATTTAATGTAAAAGTTTTTTCGCAATAAAGGTTATTCTACTATGTTTACGCACCTTTAAAGAGCGGTACCAGTCTTCCCCAGCAGGTGATTGCGCCCTTCCGATGGAACTGGCCCAGCGCCAACTCCATGTAGAACAGCGGGATGCCCCCAACCACCAGCATGATGCAGTATGGCACCAGGAACGCCCCTTTTGTAAAAAAAAAAGTTTTATCATAATGTTTCTATGCATACTGCAAACTTAAAGTTATCATTCCGAAAATTATCCGTTTTTTAACCCCCGACTCAAAAAGAGGGGTGTTATAAGTTTCACGTGTCTGTCTGTCTTTCGGTCTGTCTGTCTGTCTGTCTGTGGCATCGTAGCTCGCGAACGGATGACGCGATTTCAATACAGTTAAGTCGTTTAAAAGTTGGGGAGTGAAAGTTGGGAAGAATAACCGAAAGAGTGGGGTCTCAAATGAAAGCGCATCACGTGCACATTACAAAATAATATGTTCCATGAAAATCAGCTGACAACTTATACATCTACATCATAATAAACGTGTACCTATAAAAAGCAAAAAATAAAAATTAAATACATCGCGTTGGGGGACCAGGGGTCAGGTAATAAATAAGTAGGAGCGGTCCCCCAACGCGATGTATTTTATTTTTATTTTCTACTTTTTAAAGGGAACTTAGGTCATTATGTCTGGGGTTTATTTAAATTTTAAATTTAATTTTTATTATATCAGTGACTAGAATGCCTTTGACTCTAGACTTACGTGATGGAAAGCAACGCCAGGGTCTAAGATGGAGCAAGCAATTCAAGGAAATCCCCTGTTGGGCACAGGCTCTCACATACACACGACACATAATAAAACTGCTTGGAGCCTGACTTGGATGTGAGGGTGGTAGCTAGCTGGGCGGACCATTAGATCCTACCACAAAACGTGCTGGGTTTTGTTGACTTTACAACACGCGTTATTTCTCAGCGTGCGGTGGTTATTTCCCAGCGTCCCTACTACTACTACTACTCATCCTATAAATAACCCCACTGCTGAGACGGCCTCCTCCCATCACAGGGAGGGTAATTAGCCAACTATGCCACGCTGGCCAAACGGGTTGGCGGAATTGTAAACGGATACATAATTTAAAGTTAAAATAAAGCATTTTTTTATTCTATTACAGACTTAAATGTTAACTTAAATGTTTCATATAGACTAATACTTCACAATGCTATTTAAATTCCATTCTCTTCATAAAACTACAGACAAAACTCTCTCTTAATGCGAGTGAGCGAGAGTGATAAAGTGTTTTATTATAATTAAAAAGTAAATTACAAATAACATAAATATCAGCGAAAAAAAAAAACAATCTAATTGAGAAACTTTCCTTTTAAACCGGTTGAAAAGCGAGGAAGAAAAAGTTTCAATTCGACAAACATTTCATAAACTATAGACAGCATGTGTGTCTGCTTGACAAAATGACCATAAAAGAAAAACTGTATGGACCAGTATACAACTAGAATTTAGCCATTAGCCACAAATTAGCTATAATGATAACAATAAATTCTTATAAAAATATACTACGAAAGTTATAAAGTAGAAAGTACCTATTCGATTTTTCCGAATAGATTCCTCCGGCGACCGGTACCCAATAATTCATATCGCTCTCAAGAGACGGAGCGTCGCAAATTGTTCTGTAATTGGCCTTTTAAGGCGCTCGAGGCTCACTCCCAATACGCTTTTATGAAATCTGAGACAATTCTGTTCATTTACAATGTACTTTTGCTATTAAGCTTCTATAGCAACAATTAACTATCTTGCGAAATTGAAAGAGTCGTATGTCTACTACTCAGCCTACAGATCACCCACTACTGAGTCGACCCTCTTCCAATTATATGGTGAGTAATTAGCGTACCGTGGCATGCTGTCTAGACAGGTTTTCGTATCAAGTTTTCCTTCTCTTATTATCAGCAAGATAATTGGTGCTATAGAAGGTTAATAGCAAAAGTACATTGTAAATTAACATAATTGTTCCAGATTTCATTCCTTCGTCCGTGTGGTGACGTATTTAGAATACATTGTGTCACCACCCCATTCCATCCTGAGGGTGTCGTAAGAGCCGACAATAGGAAATGACAAGGCCGAAAAGCTAGCCTAATGACAAACTTGTTACGGTAATTGTTATTTTTAAACTGTCGCGATTTGAACACATAACTAAAAACTTATCGGGACTTATCGCGCATATATTATTATACATATTACGGTAATAAAACTACAGTATTATAAACACGGTAATTTAATACATTATTTATATATTATTTGTGGAAATCCTTAGGGGAGGCCTATGTCCAGCAGTGGACGTCTTTTTTGCTGAAATGATGATGGTGATGGTGATATTGTCTGCAATAGTTAATTTTCCATCTTCCGTGCCTTCAAATACGATCAAATCCTATATTCATCTATCATACTCTGGTTTTAGATGTACGAAGCTGATTCCAAGTAAAGTTTAATGAACAATGAACACAATTGTTAAAGTAAGAACATCCGGAGCGTTTAATTGAGTACGCCAAAGCAAAACAGGACCGTAAGGATGGACTAACTAGGCGTGATTATGTGAGCTACCTTTTATTACCAGAACTATGTTTACTGTGGCTATGTATTGCTTCGTAGCTCCGAATAGATTTGCATCGCGTGGGGTTTTCAAAAACAGAGATGGATGGCAATTTTAGGTAGATGCTTAATGCGCACTTTAAACTTGACAAATGCTTTTCATTTCAAGACACGGTTTGGTAAGCGGTGTTAAAACAAACCACGGCTGCAAAATAATTTTAAGGATTAACGTTATTTCAAAGTTTGGTAAAAATTTGATTTAATAAAGTCAGCCAACTTTATCAATTCCCAGATTTAGACCCTTATTCGTGTCCACTAGAACAGATCCGATAGAACTGTTTTGATGTGGAATTTGTTGGGGAAATAAATATTTGAATAATAAATAGGACCGCAAAGTAATAAAAAAAAGAATGACCAGCTCTCTGAGTTTCTTGCCAGTTCTTCTCAGCAGTGGTCGCATTCCGAACTGTTAGTAAACTAAAATATATTACTTTGCTTTGTATATTTTTATTATTGTGTTGACAAGTTGTAAGTGTCCTTTGTGTAACTTTGTGCTATCACTACATAGTATAAAACAGTCGCTGTCGTCTGTCCGTCCCTATGTATGCTTAAATCTTTAAAACTACGCAACGGATTTTCAAGTGATTTTTTTTAATAGATAGAGTGAGTCCTCTTGACTGATAAATTTTGATGTTCATCATTGCACCCGTGCGAAGCCGGGGCGGGTCGCTAGTACAAAATAAATGATTTGACTTTGACACTATTGGATGGTATAAAATGCTTAGTAACCATGTAGAAAATATGAGAAAATATTTAAGGACTTCTAAAGTGTCGCGATTTGCACACATTAGTTATGACAATGTTCAAAACCAGGTCAAAATCGCGTATATTATAATAGATAACTTTAATTTCCCAGTTTGCAATTGAAACCCAGTTAGGACACTGAGAAAATTTGTTTGTTTTTTAATTCTAAAAGTGTATAAAGTCCTCAAAGAAAACATAGAGCTGTCTATGATAGAGATGTCTATGTTTCCTTTGAGCGTTTTATACTTTTCCTTATGGTTCCTATTTTGTCCATTCATGGACACTAGAATAATTCACCCTGTATTGTATTTTCAACAAGTATGTAGCAAAAACCTAACAAGAAAGTCCTTTTTCTTTGTAACCACAATAAAAGTACGAAACTCAAGAATTTAACAGCTACTTAGAGGATGGGGAAGATAGACGGGATTTACTTTATTGCCGGATGCAACAGGTCGGGTTGTGGAGGCAATGGGGGCAATCCGGCGAAGTTTCTGTAAGTCGCGAAGTGAGACGAGAGAGCTCATGCCGCTTTAGCGAGGGGATAATGAGCCCTTTGGAATAGTGAGGATTTTCATTTATGACACGATGAAACTTTGGTGGGGTTTTATCGCTTCGTGATTCCGATGAAATTTCTTCTCCATTTTTAAACTCGGTCTTTCTCCTAAACGAATACGAACTGACTAATTCATTTTTTTCCGATAAGTTGGACTTTTTCGCAGTAGTATTTGAACGTAATTTTAACTTGAACCTCATAGCTATCAACTTTTACAGAACAATGTCGTTTTCAGATAGGTGCCGTCATAAATATGAACTCTGTTTCGAAGTCCGAAAATACGATGCTGAAATTAATATTATATAATATATTCTGTTCCAATTTTAGTGTTTTAGATTTATTAAGAATAAATATGAATATAAATATCCTTGGACATTTCACACAACGCCATATCGTCCCAAGCTAAGCAACTTAATGCTTGTGTTATGGTAACATAGATGATAAACTACTTATATAATTTTTTTTTTGTAAATACATACATATTATAGATATATAAATCCCGTCTGGCCAGTGTGTAACAATATCTTAATTACCCTCCATGTAGTTCGAGGAGCTATACCTATTTATAGCTATAGTAGTAGGTATCATTTAAGTAAAGCTCAGTTCAGTCTAAAATAACTATCATAATTTTTCAAAGAATTTTGTGTACGGTATTGTATCAGCCATCATGTTACCGAAAACATACAGTGGAAATGCTCACGTCTGTCAAGTAATTCAAGAAAAAAATTAACAAAGTGTAGTTCTTCAAAAGCCCCAATACTACATTTAGCATAGCAACATGGAAAATCGTAATCAGCTTACAATTTATTAAATTTACATTCCGTCGGTGCCCTAGGGAGTTTGTTCTCTGAAGGTGTATAATCGAATCGTTTCCATCGATACAATCCGGACTCCGGGGGCGTTCGGATGATTGGGTATTACGAGATTACCGGGTACCCGGCTGCCGGTAAATCATCCGGCTCTTGACGACTTTATCCGGACTGTTGGGTGGAAACGCGTTGATAGCCTTGCGGTAAGATTTCAATTATGAATGAGATGTGATCTCTGTTTATGGTAGTGGTAATAAAATGGTTCCGGAAGGCGCAGTGCTGGTAGGCCTCCCACACGGTGGACCGACGACCTGGTTAAGATCGCCGGAAAGCAGTGGATGCGGGCGGCCCAGGACCGGCCTTTGTGGAAATCCTTGGGGGAGGCCTATGTCCAGCAGTGGACGTCTTTTGGCTGAAATGATGATGGATGATGATGAATAAAATGGTCGTAACGAGCGCTTCGATGCGACAGAATTAGACAATTAGGTGGTGACAGAATTAGACTACATAATGTCACCAATAAATTTCATCCTATCCGTAAGAGGACGTAAGGAACACTTGATGCAAACCCGCAATATTTGACTAACGTGGCACAATAAAGTAATTTCGCAACAAGAGCTTGGACTCCTCAACGTTTTAGAAGCCCTGACTCAGCATGATATTTAAAAAAACGACATCAAATGTGATTTCCGCGAGTGGGTCACGCTGCAAAAGAGATGGATGAATTGTAAGAATGAGGAATTGTGTTTAAAAGGTGTGATTGAGATATGACGACTGATAGATGTCTATGGAGACTACCACCTAGCGTGGGACAGGGGTCGTAAGATAATAACGGTAATTTTAATTAAAACGATTAAAACCTACTTAAATAAAAGTTGCTTTTGAGATTGAATATGTTTCGATATTGGTTGGCTGGAAGAAATTGCTTTTAGCAATAAGGCCGTCAATCTGTACTACTTTCTGTGGAATATTATTTGTATTTTTTTTTCTTTTATTTGTATTACATGTTTTATGTGTTACTTTTTATTAATTGATAGATCTAAATTCTATTTTCTAAATTTCTTTAAACCTAAATTCTATTTTAGGATAAGAAATTTTGACGTGGTCAATCAGGGTTTGAAATTACAAATTGCATATTTTCTGAATAAAGCATAATAAAACACCAGCAACAATATTTTGCTTACTCATAGCGTCCAACTTTCAGTCAGTCTGTAGTACATACTAAAATTTTCTTTCGTTATGTCAGTAAGACATAATCATCTCTCACTTACTCTGTTGCAAATAAAAACTATTTTTATAAAAATAAGTGCCATTAAATTCTCTTTACTTGTCTGTCTCATCCTTTATTTCATATATGATGTACTCAATGTTTAACTTTTTTTAATTTAAGTAACCAATATATCTTCCAAAACTGCCGCTCCGTGGGATTAGGGTCTTACATATTCCGCAGTACATTTTCTAGTAATCCTCATTAGTAGTGGTACACAATAACACAATTATGAAGGGATGCCAGCCGAACGTCACAGCTGATGGATGGGCCCTGATGAAGTGCCCACAGATCAATTAGGGCGAAACCAGTGCACGACCCAAGCCCACTTGTCACTTGCCACTTGCCATAGCGGTGATGACCAATGACCCTATAGTAAAGGACTGCCTTCTACCCGTAGATTTCGAGCTCTTTTCAAAATCAAATCAAAATCGAAACAAAACTCGTTTAGTCACGTTGGCTCATTAGAGATCTTATTACAAGACAAACAATAAAATATAAAATAAAATATAAACCATTTAGTATTGAAAATTGAGGCAGATAATGGCCATTAGACCGGAAAACTTATAAACTGTTCACTAACATAAAAATAATCTTTCAATGAGCTATGGTATAATGCCGTAAATAATAATAGTTAATAATAAATAATCCTTGGACATTTCACACAACGCCATCTCGTCCCAAGCTAAGCCACTTAATGCTTGGTTATGGCAACGAGATGGATTATAAACTACTTAAATACTTGTAAGTCGTACAAATATTTCTTCCGTGCGGGAATCGAACCCGCGACATGCTGCGCAGCAGTCTCAACCACTGCACCAACCGTGTCGTCTAAATAGAATATAATCTAATCTAAATAGAATATAATAATGCTATAATATATTAACTAATTATGGCGTTCATAATTGTAATCGAATACATCGGTCGGAACGCGGCACCAACCCAGGAGTCATGGCGGGAGAACCTCGAAACTAGAAACTCATTATCCATTCAACTATCTCCATTAGCAAAACGAACGATATATCAAAGCGTGTACAGCCTTTTTCTGATACATACGAGCGGCATTTATTCCCAAACAAAGTTTCTCACACAGTAATTGCATCCTGGCCTTTGAACGCCCGCACCCTTTGGCGTCCGACAACATTAATTGACTATCAAAACGCGCCCTTCACGACGGCACAAACTTAGTTAGCGTCTCGATGTGCAGGAAAATTAGTAACGCAATAATGGCAACGAGTAATAAGCTAATGGAAAGGGGGGTCAGCGCTTCTCAAGAGAGCCCATCGTCTGTCCGCGATCTAATTAAATGGCAATTCCTGTTCCAAAGTTGAATTTTAAATTGAAGGCTGCGATAAGAGTCTGCGGAACATTTTTGCATTTTTTTAAATCGTACATCTAATGTATAAAGTAGACAAAAAAGGTTGCAACTAAATAGTTGTACTAATGAAAACTGACAATATGTCACATTTAGCGCTTCCATGCAGTCCATCTGGCAATGGAATAAAATAACAAAAAAATATCAGACTAAGGCGCCTAAATAATCGAAAAAACGTCTAACCGTAGAAGAAGGAGATTCCCTAATTATGTTAACCGGCTAGCAGTACTTAGTACTAGTAGTACATCTCCGGCCTTAAATGACCCACTGTTGAGTCAGACCAACTCAAAGTTCTTTGAGAGAAATTATCCTACTGTGCCACGGTTGGCACAGGGTTTGTATCAAGGTTTCCTTCTCTTGAGGCTAGGTTGTGTGTGTACTTCTTTAGTTCCTATAATCGCCTCTTATGACAACCCCAGGATGAAATAGGTTGGTGCCATTGTGTATTGTAAATCCGTCACTAGATCATATACTCACACAATATTACGTACAATACACACACATACTAGTTTACAAGATATTTCCGTAAATGCGGACAAACAGACCGCACAAGTTGGGCATGCCTACTCGTATCAAGAAATTCATTTGAGCGGTATCCGGAGCGTGTCACGCCAGTCGACCTCGCCTCCAGCTCTCATTTCCGTTCCAGCAAGATTGGTTGCATCTTGTACTGGGACTGTCCTTTTGAACCATTAATATAGCTATCGTGAGAAAATTTCGCAAGCCTGTGAGGAGCTTTGCATTTAAGCGATTCCTTTGAAATGGAATTATTTACTAGAATAACAGACATCCGTCATAGATACACGTAAGTAAAAATCCAATTTTCGATTGCCTAAAGATTATTCGGAACAAATCTAGACAGACTTTCACATTAATATCACCAACACGGATTTAAAACGATATTACTACGTAAGTACATTATTTACAAATATTAAGATATACCGGTGCGGCCCGCCGACTTCTGAATTCTGTCAGTTTGGCTCATGCGTGCAAAAGAATTAGTGTTAGAATAGGTACCTGATGTACATGTGCGTTGTTAAATGTTATTTGTTGATGCGCATAATATTTACATTTAACGAAACTATTGTGGATTAGAAGTAACAGTATTACCTAGAAATAACTCTTATAAGGCCTAATTACACCAAAACTCGTTTTGACAGTTTTAAGTGTAACACTGGTACAGAAATGTTTAGTGCCCAGGCCCCAGCGTAACTCATATTACGTCGCTATTTTTTTCAATTTTCATTAGTGTATTATCTTTATATTATCCCATGTTGTTTGGTTTATAGACTCTAAATTTACCTAAAAACTATAATCACTACATCACTACATAGTATAAAACAAAGTCGCATTCTTCTGTCCGTCCCTATGTATGCATAAATCTTTAAAACTACGCAACGGATTTTGATACGGTTTTTTTTAATAGATAGAGTGATTCAAGAGGAAGGTTTATATGTATAACCCACCCCCGCTTTGCACGGGCGAAGCCGGGGCGGGCCACTAGTAAATAATAATAAATATCCTTGGACATTTCACACAACGCCATCTCGTCCCAAGCTAAGCAACTTAATGCTTGTGTTATGGTAACGAGATGGATGATAAACTACTTAAATATATATTTTTTTGTAAATACCTACATATTATAGATAGAAATGACACCCAGACTCCGACCCAGTGCCTCTGGTTTAGACAAAGACACTTGCTTGGGAATCGAACCCGGGACCCGTTGATCCAAAGGCGGCACATCTAACCACTAGACCAACGAGGCAGACCAACTAGGCTCGAGGTATTTCCATTATAATTAACTCGTATTAAGCTGCCCGTTTCAAAATTGGAACTCAAAACCTATATTCGGTGGACATACGCAATTTACCGCACCATATGCAATTAGCAAGGGGCAGGTGTTACCGTGTTCTACTGCACTCGAGGCGTAGCACAGGGCGATTGTTAACGTGCATTGTGGAACAAGGACCCTAGACCTTACACGTGTAGGGCATAATCACCGAGCCTCTCTGACTTGTTCCGGAATGCAACACGTCTGGGAATTTTGGCACTAGTGGTGCTAAGAAATGGTTGGATCTAATAGTGGTGAGCTTGATGTTTTGTTCTCAGCTAGCTTTTAAGGGGAAAATAAGGACGACTCCTTACAAAAAGTTACTTTGGATGAACGTACACATTTTTGAGGAAGCCCAATAACTTAAGTGAAAAAAAAGTGTGTTCCATTTTTCTAAGAATTACATTTCACTACATAGTATAAAACAAAGTCGCATTCTTCTGTCCGTCCCTATGTATGTATAAATCTTTAAAACTACGCAACGGATTTTGAAGCGGTTTTTTTAATAGATAGAGTGATTCAATGGGAAGGTTTATATGTATAACCCACCCCCGCTTTGCACGGGCGAAGCCAGGGCGGGCCACTAGTTATAAATAAAAGTAATTCTTAGAAAAAGGGAACACATTTTTTTCTTTCTTACTTCCATCATTTATTTATTTATTTGCACAATACTACATATTATACTTCTATTCATCACTACATAGTATAAAACAAAGTCGCATTCTTCTGTCCGTCCCTATGTATGTATAAATCTTTAAAACTACGCAACGGATTTTGAAGCGGTTTTTTTAATAGATAGAGTGATTCAATGGGAAGGTTTATATGTATAACCCACCCCCGCTTTGCACGGGCGAAGCCAGGGCGGGCCACTAGTTATAAATAAAAGTAATTCTTAGAAAAAGGGAACACATTTTTTTCTTTCTTACTTCCATCATTTATTTATTTATTTGCACAATACTACATATTATACTTCTATTCATCACTACATAGTATAAAACAAAGTCGCATTCTTCTGTCCGTCCCTATGTATGTATAAATCTTTAAAACTACGCAACGGATTTTGAAGGGCGGGCCACTAGTTATAAATAAAAGTAATTCTTAGAAAAAGGGAACACATTTTTTTCTTTCTTACTTCCATCATTTATTTATTTATTTGCACAATACTACAAGGGTAAAGTAGCCTACTGTGCCACGCTGGCCAGACGGGTTGGGACAGGGTTTCGTATCACGGTTTCCTTCTATTGCGGCTAGGTTATGGCAATGGAATGGGGAAAATCCGTCACCACACTGAATTACACACACTACCATATATTTGATACACTCACATTTGTTTATGGTTCAATAAAATTTATGTCAAATCAAGAATAGAACTATATTTTGTAGAACTAGAATTTAAATTAATTCAAAAACAAAATCAATCAAAATCAAAATGTTTTTTATTCGAATACATTCTTGCGAATGCTTTCATAGACAAAAAAAAATTATTAAATTTAAAAGAAATATAAAAATAACTAATCATTTAGTTTTTACCATCGGTTCGGAATGCCATTCCACAGAGAAGAGCCGGCAAGAAACTCTGTGGTTGCTCTTTTAAATAAAAGGGTTACAATGATGGTAGTCAAACAAGTCTTACAGATTTGTGTAGGAATAACACGCATAATCATGTAGCCTATTACACAAATTACATGGTGCGTGCAAATTAAGATCGAATTTCGACTTCTGAAAGACCACTAAGATAAATAAATCTTGGATGACCACTAGTTTTCATAGATGCGTATTGGTACGCCCTATCCTACGAGTACATAGCCAACGATTAATGTGACGTATTCTAGACGCGCGGTGCTATTACCACGGCAAGAGGCACTTAGCTCTATTCAAGGCAACCGCGGCACTCGACGGCTGCCCTCAACCTCATAATGTCAGATGTCGTATATCTTTAATCCTATATGAAGTCTATAGGCCTAAATAACGTTATAAGAATAAGAAGGTGACGCTTTCCTAAATGACTAAACTCAAACTCAAAAGGAACTTTATTTACGTAGGTTTTATCACAAAACTCTTATAAATCGTCATATTTATAAACACCATTATCATCTTACGGCCCCTGTCCCACACTAGGTGGTAGTCTCCACACACACCTATCAGTCGTCATTCACACCTTTCACACACCACTCCTCACTCCAACAATCCCTCCATCTCCCCTGATCGCTCACAATCCCTGCGTTCACTCACATTCATGCCGAAACTACCACCGGGTCGGAAGGCTGCCCTACAGAGAAGAGCCGGCAAGAAATTCTGTAGTTACTTTTTTAAAATTATTGGTCTTGTTTACAAAAAGCACTAAACAGCATAGTGAGAGCAAGTTCGCAAGATGAGAGAAACACGCTTCACGTTTACGCAATGAATGACGGATAGACCTTGACAGGGCCAATCAAAAAAGAAATCCGCGAATAAAGGTCTCCATTGCGTCATTGCTCACACTAAATGGGTTTGCAATACATGGCATAGCGAAACTTACTACTACTGCTACTCAGTCCATACATGACCCACTGCTGAGTCAGGCCTCCACCAATTACATGGAGGGCAATTAGCTTACTGTGCCACGGTCGGCGTCCGGTTTCGTATCAAGTTGCTCTTCTCTTCCGACTGGGTTTTCTGCGTTGCAATTTACTTTAGTCGGCTCTTACTGCAGTGGTGACACAAAGTGAATTCAAAAAAATACTTACCGCCGCCATTTTTGTAGCAGAGGTAAGGGAACCTCCACACGTTGGCGAGGTCGACGGCGAACCCGATGACCGAGAGAAGGAAATCCACCTTCTTGCCCCATGTCTCGCGCTCGCCGACGCCCGGCGTGGGGGTCTTCAGAGCCATCCTACTGCCCGAAACCGCGAAGCCGCCACACACTACCGACAAAGAAATGCTGTTGGTATCATAGTAGAAAAATCCTGCCTTTGATATATACCTAATTCCGGACGGCTTGTTGGCCATACCGCCTTTGTCAACGATCAACGTGTCCCCCATCAACGGGATTCAAAGTCGGGCAAGTGTCTTTATGTAAGCCAGAGAGCCAAGAGATACTTGCTCTTGGTCTGGGTGTCATTTCTGACTGTGAAATAAGTGTTTGTAAAGTGCCGATACATGTTATATCTGATGCAGAGTTGTATTTAAAAAATATTTTTTTCAATATTTTTTTCAAACCACCTGCATGCTTCATTATTTAATGTCACATAAACCTAAGCTAAAGCACTATGGTCTATGGTCTGCAATAATGTTAAACATAACTAAACTCTTAACACAAACCGTGAGAGCCACAAGGAAGAAAAAAAAACTAAACTCTTTTGGTTAGTTTAAAATGTAATTTGAATTTCGAATGTTAAACTAGTCTTAAGAACAATTTTAGATTTGCACGAAAAGAAATACATTTGAAAATCGAACGTCGAGAAAAGAAAAACTAAGAACATAAAAAAGAAAAATTAAGATAAACGGCGCGAACGCGGTAAAACTATTTTAATTACTTGAATATAGTTACTGGATTCTGTAAATAATTCGAGGGAAAATAGTTTTACTGGGAATTCATTAAAACTGAGGTCAAACGAATTTATAAGAAAGCCCTTACATATTACATATTGGAAGACACTTTACATATTGGAAAATTGCAAAAGGTGTTAGGTATGTATCTGTAGCAGTGCTTTGGGTAGGTACCTATTTTAATTCTAACAGTATTTGTATTTTGTTGCCTTGCAGTAGATGTGAAAGGGATCTTTGTCTTGCGCGAACCTGGATCCCTTGCTGTACTCAGGATTCTAGTACTTAGTATCAAGTAACTCCGTGCACCCTCGCCGCGATCGGGAGTTGTCCTGAAATCCTTCGATATGCTCGCAATTCAATTTGACGGCTTTGGCAGAAGGCACTGTTTTTTCTTGTTGGTCAGTAAACTACTATTCTCGGATACCAAAACTAGGACAAGTATAACAATACATGTTACCAACAACCACAAACAAAATGAAATATTAAATGTTTGAGTGTAACCTCTATCAGAAGTCCAATATTAACTAGGTACATGTCTCTTGACCTTTGACCCGAGTGTTAATTAACGGGACAGAAGTATTCTCGTCCGCGGTCACTTGTCGGTGCTCGGGGTGCTCCATTGCGTGATGACATCACAGTTTTATATCACGGCGGTGACAGAGGGCTCTTTCCGCAGGACACGCTGACCGTTCCAAAAATAGGGCTGCCACACTCTTTGAGAGCACTCAAAATAAAAATATTTATTTATTTAGACTTCTGCACAACTAAGGTGGACTTAATGCCTTAGGCATTTTCTGCCGGTCAACCTTGTGCGGTGCTTGGTGCAGATAAATATAGTTTGATTTCAAAAGAAAGAGGAAAGGTTACTCAAAAAATTAATGAGGTGACAGAAAGCGGTGCTAAATAAAAAAAAATTGTGTATAAGCTAAAACATATTTTGCGATCTTAGTAAAAATTATATTTTAACTAATTCGTTAAGTGAGCCCAGAGAAGTCAAGTAGGTACAATAACAAACTTGTAGGATATGGAATATGGAAAACTATATGGCTGATTTCCAGTGGAACCCAAATTTTAAGCTAACACCTGGTTGATATCTCACTCATACTAATAGAAAACATTTTAGAGACCACCGCTTCTTCTGATTAGTGCTATTCCTATTGATTATTACTTGGAATGGGCATAGTATTTAAAACTTTTTTTTTACGTTGAAAATCCTCATGGATCTTTGACTGCTAAACGCTAGCCGGGTTATTTGGGAATCCGGGGCCCGGAAATCTGGTAGTTGCGCCCCAACCTACCCACTAAAACCAACGGTGTCCCTGAACTGTCCGAGACAGGGCCACTCGTCACGATGGGGGAGCATGCCCCGTAACCCTGATGGGGCCTTGGCCCGCTTGTAAAAAAGGGCCCCACGCTTGGATGGGAAGCTCTGGACGCTCCCCAACCCACCGAGAGGCGCCGGATAAGCTGTCGCCCGACCCACGCCGTTGCGGCGGCAGGTTTTAGAACTTATCATTTCCTTTTGTCGGTTCTTACGACACCCTCAGGATGGAATGGGGTGGCGACACTATGTATTCTAAATCCGTCACCACAAAGAACTAATAATAAATTAAAAATATTTATAGACATACAAAATGTTTGAGTGACAACCCTACTTAGCTCTCAACCCGTTGGTGTTTCCGAAGTGGCTGTCACGTCCAGCCCATACATCCAGTGCTCGATTAACCCGCCATCATCGGTTGGTCTCGCGGAAATTTCGTCTCATACTACACTAGCTACTAGATGAAATTGCCTTTGGATGCCAATTTTTAATTTTCGAATATGTATATCAAATTACATCGATTTGGCAAATGAGTCATAGATGGCCTACTGTTGAGTCGGGCCTTCTCCAGTTACATGGAGGGCAATTACCCTACTGTGCCACGCTGGCCAGAAGGGTTGGCACAGGTTGTCGTATCAAAATTTCCTTCTCTTGCAGCTAGCTGGCCTTGTCATTTCCCTTTGTCGGCTCTTACAACACGCTCATGAGGAATGGGGTGGTGACTATATGTATTCTAAATTAGTCACCAAATGGACGGTGAGTTTCATATGTGGAAACAACATGTCTATCCAATCTAATTTGACTTAAAAAACATTCTATTCGACTGCCAATTTGGTCCAGGGTTTAGATGTGCCCTCTTTTGTTCACGGGTTCGGTTCTTGTGACAAATGTCTTTATGGACACTAGATTTTTGGTCGTGAATTACATGCCTGTAAACAGCCCCCGCCATACAAGTTCAAACTATTGCAGAGGCTTTGGTTAAAATATATATAAATGTTACATTAGGTCTTGCAGATAAACTGAACGGATCTTGATAACTTTATATTAGAAAATGTTATTACCTATTTAGAAAATAACAGCGAATACATTAGTGATATATCTCCTTTACATTACGTTTTTTTTTTCTACGCTAACGCTACAAACGCTACAATTTTTGTCTTGACAATATTTTCTTTAATCTATAGTTATGGTGTACGAGCATCGGAAAATAGTACGAGGGTGAATCAAAAAGTTCTTAGAAGTGCATATATATGAAACCTTTTTGGATCAAGTTCGATATTCAAATTAAAGAGTGTCTATCACACTATATTTATGCAGACTGTCACTTGTTTTTGTCAGTTCGTTCGCATGTAATAATTTTTTTTGTGCAACGAGTTGCTAAAAAGTCAAAATTATGGATAAAAGTGAGTTACGTGCGGTGATAAAATATCTCAGTTTGAAAAAAATGTCTACGAAGGACATTTTTTTGGACATTCAGCAGACATTAGGGGGTGATGCTGTACCCTATTCTACGGTTGCGTACTGGGTGGCTGAATTTAAAAGAGGTAGATCAAGCTGTAAAGATGACCCGCGTTCTGGGCGGCCTTCAACCTCCGTTACAGAAGAAAATGTCAAAAAGGTTGAGAATCTGGTTTTGGAAGACAGAAGAATGACTATAAAACATATAGCTGAGATCCTAAAGATATCTTTTGGTAGCGTTCAATCCATTTTAATTGATTCACTGGGGTTCAAAAAAGTGTCTGCAAGATGGGTGCCACGAATGTTAACCGACGAAAACAAAAAGCGACGTTTGGAAATTTCCAAGCGTAATCTCGAAATGTTCCAGCGTAATTCGGATAATTTTTGCCGTCGTCTTGTCACCATGGATGAAACGTGGGTCCACCATTTTGATCCTGAAACTAAAAGACAAAGCATGTCTTGGAAACGACCATCCTCTCCATCCATTAAGAAATTTCGAGTTGCTCCTTCCGCTGGCAAAGTTATGGCCTCTGTGTTCTGGGATAGTGAAGGAATCCTTTTTATTGATTACATGCCAAAAGGCCAGACGATAACTGGACCCTATTATGCAAATTTAATCCCGAAAGTGCGTGAAGCGATTAAAGAAAAACGTCGTGGAAAACTGTCGTTGGGCGTGTTGTTCCTTCAAGATAACGCTCCTGCCCATCGATCGGAAGTTGCGCTCAACGCAATCCGCTGTGCTGACTTCAATCTCCTTGACCACCCACCATATTCTCCGGACTTAGCCCCAAGTGATTTTCACTTATTTCCAAAATTAAAAGAGGAAATTCGTGGAACAAAATTTCACGATAATGACGCGGTTATAGCTGCCGTAGAGGACTTTTTCGAGAGTCAAGAAAATAATTTTTTTTCACAAGGAATAAGGAAGTTAGAAACGCGTTATTCTAAATGCATTGCATTGGAGGGAGATTATGTAGAAAAATAAAATATTATTATTTAAATCTTTGCATTTTTTAATATTGATTCCAAGAATTTTTTGATTCACCTAGGTATAACTATTATGTATAAACTTATACAAATAATTACCGATTGTGTAACCACTAGATCGTGGTGATTGTGGTCGATTGTGAGTTGTGGACGGCAGATGGAAATCGCTTCGTGTAAATGCAAGTAGCAGTAAGCTAAACTGATGATAGCCCCAGTGAAATTGGCAAAAAGCGAAGAAAAAGAAGAGGCATTAATGTTTCGAAAACGGACGAGGTACCCATAAAAAGCCACGAAGGTTTAAAAGTTAGTTCCGTCTTGACGTAGGTCACATACCTAATTGTTTTTAAAGTAAGTAAGGCTACTAAGGCTACCTATTTTAACAGACTTAGTTTTACCGCGGTCAAGGGAAGGATATCTTGATTAAAACTTATGCCTGGCCAGCGCGCAGCGTGTCATAGTAGACAATCTTTCTTCCATCAAATTGCAGGTGAGACATATTCTAAGTTCTTTTTGCCATGAGCCAAAATGTGCACGTGCGTTTTGGACAACCTTTTTCGTATGTCATAATAAAAACTAAGTCTAAAACTAGTAAAAAACAACTTCAAATATATACAAGTTAAGAGAAATAAAAAGAGAGATTTAGGGAAATTAAAAACGAAAATTAACAAATTAAAAATAGCCAACGCATGCTCAGCGCTGCAGGTGTTTGCAACGTCCGAGTGGAATGGTAGTCTGTGGACCATGGCTTTCTGTAGACGAGTAGATATATCCCACTCAAGAACTTAAGGCCACAATAGGGCTAGAACAGAGTAGGGACACTGGTCTATCTAGAAAGTCCTAGAGGGAAACGTTTCTCAGCGCTTTAGTCAACAACTGAGGGTAGAGTTCAGCCACTATCAAATGGAGTATACTGAGTTTCCCGAATGACACGGCTATGGCACGCGCAGACGAATAGTGGTAGGTGTTTTTAAAATATTTTACCCAGTGGAGATGGCATTGACACGCTGGATGGTAATACTGATACGCTCAGCAAAACATAGGCCAGACTTTGACGACGAAAACAACAAAGAAATTTTTTTTAAATTTAATAACATTACATTGAAACATAATTTACCATACAACGTGGCAATGGCGTGGCAACTAGCCTAACTAATTGGAGAACATTATTATGATTAACTACGTGTATCTTTCGATAAAAAACCAATGAGGGCTTTATATATTAAATCCTGGTAAAAGTAAATAAGAAAGATAAGAAGTCATTGTTGAATTAGATTTTTCAAATGCCCCCGAACTCAAAACGTGAAATTCTTTATTCAATTTACGATATACACTTTAGTTTATTTCCACATAACGGCACTGTACGACGTCGGGTGACAACACGGTGAACGCAGCCGACGAACACCAAAGCTCCTTAAAAGGGATAAGTGCAAGCAGATCATTGTGCAGCACGATATATTACTTCCCGTTTCAGCCCCTAAATTACCCACTACTGAGTCGGGCCACCTCCAAATTAATGGAGGGAAATTAGCCTACTGTGCCACGCTGGTAAGACGGGTTGGCACAGGGTTTGTATCAAGTTTTCCTTCTCTTTCGGGTAATCTGCCTCTTGCGTTTTTTTAGTCGGCTCTTACGACACCCTCAAGACGGTATGGGTTGGTGACATTGTGTATTCTAAATCCGTATTGTTAGAAATCAACGTAATGTTAATTTCTAACCGACTTCAGAAGGACTTTATTACATGTGTTACCGGATGACTCCGTGTTACTTTTTACGTTAATTAGCATTTTTATTTGCAATACATTTATGTGACTGGGCTATCCTCACGTAACGTGGTTGAAATAATAATTGATGGCGCATTTAACTTGGCCATTCATAAGCCCGTTTCTGTCTTAGTTGGCATGTGCTAGCTTAAGGCCATGTTAATAGCCCAGTACGAAAATACAAATACAATAAAGAAGATTTACGGGAATTAAGAAAATGAATGATGTAGGTATCTATATAAATGAGTATTATATAGTGGTCAGTCGGGGTGCCATACTGAGTTAAAGTCATCGAATAGCAAGTTTTCGATAATATTTCCGTTCTAATTAACTTTTATTGTACCATAAATTAGTAAAAACATATTTATTATCCAATTTTAAATTTTGGTAGTTTATAAAAAGAATAGTTTTTGCATGCCTGCACCAAAGGGAGCATACCGGTAGGGTAAAACCGAGATAGATGCCCCAGTGGGATAGATGCCCCATATTCTAAAAACCTAACTTCGCGAACTCGTGACTTAGAGTTAATTGTATAAGTAGGAGCCAAAGTCACCCCATACCTTAGTTACCCATGGACAGCAGTGTAGGAGGATGCGTTTTGGTCGTGTATGTAATTATCTCCGCGGCGACATTCACGAACACGTCAAATAAATTCCGTTATATTTTTTCATATGTCGATAAACTGGTTCATTAAGTCGGCATCTAGGTGTAGATAATTGTTATTTAGTTTATTATTATATTTAAAAAATACTTAGGCATCTATCCCTGTCACAAAGGATAGTTGCCCTGATTTTTCAAGGTATAGGTGCCTCCATAAACTGCTATTTAAGATTATAGTAGAACTATGCCACACAACGGAAGGATAACCCTAAAGATACAAGTAAAATAGGATTTGCTTTGAATGTTTTGAAAGAAAAATACGAAATCGTTATCCAACTGGATCTGAATCTGTACACTTTTCAGAAATTATTATACAATTTAAGGAAAATTATTTGTGGAAACAATTAAGAATTTCTATTTTTGTTAAATAAATAAAATGCTTATAAAATTTAATTCAACAAGTTTGCTTATTGAAACTTAATAATTTATATTTTAATGAACAAACGCTGTAAAAATAATTATGTGTAATAACAATACACTATTAATAAAAAAATATACTTTTCATTATTAAGACCCATGTTTCGTTTTAGGATTAGAAATACCTAACGTTTGGGCTAGGCTTTTAGTTTACACGGTAAAAAGGACATCTATCCTGCACTGCAGGCATCTATCCTTCTCAGTATTTTCATGGTGGGGCAACTATCCATACAGGTAGGCATCTATCCTCAAAAAAGACATTCTACGAAAAGCCAATTTGTGCAAAATCTGTATTTGATAGGTTAAATATTAATAATAATAATTCAGCATAAAGGATTGGGCTAGCTACATTCGTAAAAATTATTCGTATAAAACACATAGATTAAAAAATGGGTGGCTTTTTCTAAAAGTGGGGCATCTATCCCGGTTTTACCCTAATCATAAAGGTTTTCAAATCGGGCAGACCACAACGTCGGAATGAGTATGGAATCACAAACAACTACATTTTTAGGTTACATCAGTAGTTTCTTTGTTTATGTATGTAGATATTATTAAAATGCTTTATTAAAGGGAACCCAAATAACAGACTGTACTACTACTACTCAGCTCATACATGACCAACTGCCGAGCAAGGCCTCCGCAAATTACATGGAGGGTCATTTGCCTACTGTGCCAGTCAAGATTTCCTTTTTGGGTTTCTAACTTGCTTTCCTTTAGTCGCCTCTTACGACACCCTAAGACTATGTATTCTAAATACATCACTACACGGTTTATAATTACATCTCTACATAGTATAAAACAAAGTCGCATTCTTCTGTCCGTCCCTATGTATGCATAAATCTTTAAAACTACGCAACGGATTTTGAAGCGGGTTTTTTTAATAGATAGTGATTCAAGGGGAAGGTTTATATGTATAACCTACCCCCGCTTTGCACGGGCGAAGCCGGGGCGGGCCACTAGTAGACTATAATTTATAAAGATACTAGCGACCCCCCCCGGCTACGCACGGGTGCATTGATGGACTCTACATTTATCAGTGTTTCTCTATTATATTATGGATGTATTATACATATAAACCATCCTCTTGAATCACACTATCTATTAAAAAAACCGCTTCAAAATCCGTTGCGTAGTTTTAAAGATTTAATGATACATAGGGACGGACAGACGACAGCGACTTTGTTTTATAATATGTAGTGT